>CM023455.1:10184312-10291557 GCA_013339765.2 Haemaphysalis longicornis | reverse complement strand
GGGTTAGGCAAAAAAAGGGGGGGGGCGTTGACATGCTTTTCAATGTGTGCGGCGTCATGAACTGGAGGGTGACCATAAGTCGGCCTGACTAGATATACGACTAAATGAGGTGAGATGCTTTTACTTGGGGCATTCTATATTCTCCGGATATTGCTCCTTCATCGTTCAATCAGGTTCTTACATCTATAGAACAAGTATTCGCATCTCACCAAAACCATCAGCATGTTATTCTGGGTGATTTCAATACACCTGGTGTGCAATGGGATAGCCTTACCCTTCAACACTACAACTATTACATGCAACAGAAATCCAGCATGCTATTAGACTTCGTAGCCTTCACATCCATGATGCAACGTAATAATATCAAAAATAGCTCCGAAAACATCTTAGACCTCTGCTTTTCAAACATTCAGAACGCGCGAGTATCGAGGTCTGGTATTTCTCTTGTTAAACCCGGCACGTTTCATTCTGCGTTTTTAGTTTCTACTCCAATCCCTTTTCAACGCCGTAGTGTCTCGTTGAAGAATAACGAATTATCTTGCTACTGTTATGCTAGTGGGGACTACATTGGCTTGTATGACTTCTTTTGTACATTTGATTGGTCTGCAATTCAAGATCTTCCTGATTGTGATGCGCAGTTCGAGTGGTTTACTGAAGTTGTCAAAAGCGGTAGGGGCAACTTTATCACCAAGTTCAAGCCTAGCCGCTTAAAGTACCCCTAATAATTCTCCACAGAAGTTCGTACCGCGCCTAAATTAAAGGGACCGCGCCCACAGCAAGCGAAAGAGTACTGGGACCTAATAAATGGAAGGATGACTTTCGCTCTAACCGAGAAATATGTAGAAAGTCTTTATGAGCGTGACAACCGCTCCTATCTAGACTCCGTGGAGAGCAGCATGAATTCCTAGCCTGCCAAATTTTGGATGTATATCTGTTCTCGTAAAAACAACTCATGGGATCGCATCGGCCTGGTTAATTCGTCTGGGGAACAGGTGCATGACGTCGCCAACTATTTTGCTCAGCAATTTAGTGCTACATATGGCCAGCCGCGGGTGAGACGAAATGAACGTTTTTGTTAAACCATGTACAAGTCCCAAGCCTTATACTTTCAGCGAAAAGCTGGTTCTTGAGAGCCTAAAGCGCATGAAAACCATCTTTGTCCTGTGGCCCTGGCGGAATCTCTCCAGCCATTGTTAAAAAGTATGGCAGTATTTTTGTACCTACTCTAACTTATATATTTATTATTTGTTAAATATAAATTCTTCCCTCGCACGTGGAAAATCTCTCGAGTGCGTCCAATTTTAAAGACAGGCACGACGTCTGACACAACAAATTATAAGGCTGTTTCTGGCCTTTTCAGCCTGCTCCAAGCCGTTGGAGACAGCGCTTCACAAAGCCTTATCAAGTTATGTACAAAACATCCATATACCTAACCAGCATGGTTTATATCGGGAAGGACCACAACAACAAATCTCGCACGCTTCATGGAGCAGGCCTCCGCAGCAGTTTCAGAGAGGGGCCAGTTGGACGTTGTATACTGCCACCTGAGCAAGGCATTCGATGTTGTCTGCCCCTCGTTGCTACTTATTCAGCTTTTATTGTCTGGTATTGATGCACCACTCGTTGCATGTTGCGGAGTTATCTACACAATCGGTTTCGTTATGTGAGTGTTTAACGGCAAAAGTCCACTATGTACAGGACAAAAAGTGGTGTGCCCCAAGGCTCTGTGTTGGGGTCTCTGTTGTTTTCTATTTTAAAACGATGTGCCAGCTGCAATCAAAAATACTTCATTCTTAATCTATGCTGACGACATCGAAATATTTTAAAGTATGAGTCCGCTGAAGACTGTGTTTTCCTCCACAAAGATGTGTCCTCGTTCTCTCCATGGTGTTCAGAGAATGAAACAAATCTTAACCCAAAAAAACAAAGGTCATCTCTTATAGCCGAAAAACAAACATCCTTTACTTTCCTTACACAATTGACGATGGCCCCCTGTCTAGAGGCCATGGTAACAGAGACTATCGAGTGCTCTTTGACAGCGCCTTAGCTTTCTCGCCAGATGCCGATCAACTTACTCGGCGGGCTCGTAAGTCCTCTTGGTGCTGTATGCAGGTTTTCGCCGGACTTTCGGTCTCCTAATTCATTCCTGACACTATTCAAAAGACTTCGCATTCCTCAACTAGAATATGCCTCTGTCGAGTGAGTGGAATCTGCTATTCTAACAGCAAACGTAAAAGAGGGTGTTCAGACCAAGTTTCTATTAATATACAGGCATCGTTTTTCCTCTGGGCTCCCGAGACTGCCTTAGCAGTATCCAGAGCCCCATCACTTGCTCTCTGAGTTGTCGGCGAACCCGCCTAGACCTTCTTTTTCGATATAAACTGCTTCATGGTATTATCCCATGCCAGGAACTACTTGCACTAGTCAGCCTTTGTGTTTCTCAAAAATGAGTGCAGCGTCCCTAGAACTGTCACTCTGGGAAACTCGATATATTTCAACGTCCGCTTCGGTATTTCTTGACTGGGTTGTCAGCTGCATTACAAATATTACTCTTTTTTTTGGCACAGTTGTTTATGTCGTTTTTATGTGTGCAATGTCTTCATAGTTCTTGTTTCTTGTTTGTAATTCCTGTATGTTCGTGACTTTGTGGCTATAATTGCTTTATTGAGGTGTCATGTACTACGATATGATACTTTCCTTCCATCGCACACAATTTGTTGTGCCGCGAGGAGCCACAGGGATGTGTCTGGTACTTTTCATCTTCTGTTGCTGTAAGTTCATCAATCAGTTCCTGTACTTTGTTTCATACATTCATGTTTAATTGAAGCTTCGTGTTTTCGCGTATATCTGCGAATAGTTTTTATGTCTGCTTGCTTCACCCAACTGCTGTGAGCATTGTTCCACATACTTTTGCCATTGATCCACCATTCATAATCATCATTGTCATCACCAGCCTATCTACGCCCACTGCACGGCAAAGGCCTCTCCCAGTATCTCCAATTGCCTCCGTCCTGTGCCAACTGTCACCATTTTATCCCCGCAAACGTCTTGATCTCATCTGCCCATCTAACTTTCTGCCGCCCCCTGCAACGCTTGCCTTCTCTAGGGATCCACTCTGTAACTCCTAACGACCAGCGGTTATCTTGCCTTCGCATTACATGCCCTGCCCATGTCCATTTCTTCTTCTTAATTTCTACTAATATGTCTTTAACACCAGTTTGCTCACTGACCCACTCCGCTCTCTTCTTGTCCCTTAATGTTACACCTATCATTTTCCGCTCCATTGCCCGCTGAGTCGTTCTCAATTTAAGTTGAACCCTCTTAGTGAGCCTCCAAGTTTCTGCCCCGTAGGTGAGTACCGGTAAGATGCAGCTGTCATACACATTCTTCTTCAGTGACAATGGTAGGCCTTGCTATTCATTATCTCAGAATGTCTACCATATGCACCCCACCCCATTCTGATCCTTCTAATTATCTCTGCCTCATGGTTGGGATCTGGGGTCACAACTTGGCCTAAGTAGATATATTCGCTTACCATTTGCACTACCTGGCCACCGATGTCAAACTGCTGTGCTGTCCCGAGGTTATTGATCATTACTTTAGTTTTTCTGCATATTGATTTTCAGGCCCATGGTTCTACTCTGTCCGCCCAGTGCGGAAAGCATGCTTTGCAATTCGTTCCCCGAGTTTACTTAGCAAGGCAACGTCATCAGCAAATCTGAGGTTACTGAGGTATTCTTCATTAACCCTTACTCCCACCTTTCCAAATCCAGTGTTCTGAATACTTCTTGTAAGCATGCTGTGAATAACATTGGAGAGATTGTGTCTCCTTGTCTGACACCATTCCTTATAGATATTTTACTGCTCTGCCTATGGAGGATGATGGTAGCTGTAGACCTATTCGTAGATAACCTGTAGTATTCTTACATAATGCTCATCTACCCCCTGGTTCCGTAATGCCTGAATGACTGCTAGGGTTTCGACCGAGTCAAATGCTTTCTCATAATCTATGAAGGCTATATAGGGGTTCAGTATACTCAGTGCACTTCTCTATCACCTGATTGATCGTGTGAATATGGTCCATTGTTGAATAACCTTTACGGAACCCTACTTGTTCTTTAGGTTGACTGAAATCTAAGGTTGCAGAGATTCGGTTAGCGATTACCTTGGTAAATACCTTGTAGACGACTGACAGTAAGCTGATCGGCCTGTAATTTTTCAAGTCCTTCATGTCGCCTTTCTTATGGATTATGATGATGTTTGCGTTCTTCCAAGATTCCGGTACCATTGCGGTCATTAGGCATTGCGTATACAGGTTGTGCAAATTTTTCAAGTACAATTTCTTTGCCATCCTTCAAGAGGTCTGCTGTAATCTGATCCTCACCAGGTGCTTTTACCACCATTAGAGTTTCTTAATTGTCTTATTTTGGTTGGAATAGCTTTTTATTATCCTTTGGGTTTATGTTTAGTGCTATTTTTCTTCGCTCGTCCTTCTCGTTGGCTGTTTATATCGTGCGCTTGTGCTGTATATTAGTGCCGCATTTTGTCATCCTCAGTGCGCCAGAACCAAGGCCTCGGCTGTTCCTGGGCACTCTAATAAACATTGATTAATTGATAAATATTTTTAATAATAGTATTATCATTATCATAAATATATTATTATTTTATATAATAATATTATTATATAATATTAATTTTATAGGTAATTTATTATTACTATTAATGTGATTAAACAATTGTTATCCTAAAAATTGTAGGGCTTGTTCAAAAACCATTAGCGTAAGTGTTTCTAGAAAGCTAGCTGTTGAAAAGGAAACAAAAGCCATTTTGAGTTTCACGCCAGCCTACCTTTCGCTTTTTTTGCATTTTGTGGTTCCAACGAAGTGCGTTTTTCTCTCGGTGTCTGAATGGTTTAACAAAACTCAGCCTTTGCTTTTGCCGCTTTCAATTAAGACGTCCTACATGATGCAATAAATAAGCCGAAACATTTTTTTTTCCCAGGAAGAGTAACAAAATTTAAAGGGAAACTCATTGAGAACAATATACGCCCTATATAAAGGTATGTACACAATATAAAATCTAAACAATACCCGCTTAGGCGTCCCATAAAATTGGTGCCTTTCTTTGCTGTGTGGTTTTTTCGCTGCAGTCTTTTGTTGCGTGCACTTTTGACGCCATGCTGTTAAGTGTGTGACCTTCTGTCGCATGCCCTTCTGTTGTGTGCTGTTTTGACGACGCCGCCTTTAAAAGACAGGCAAGGGGGCAAAGCACGACGTGAGGATCAGATGAGAAGGATAGCAAGGAATTGCATTAAAACTGGCGAAACTGTATGCAGAATGCCTAAAGACAGCCAGAATACCTGAATCTCGAAGAAATGCCATTATCTTCCTAACCCATAAGAAAGGTGACATCAAGAACTTGTAAAACTACATGCCAGTTAGCTTACTGAAAGTTGTCTACAAGATACTTACCAAGGTAATGGTTAACACAATTCCTGCCACCCTACATTTCAGTCAGGCTAATGAACAGGCACAGTTTCGCAAAGTCTATGCAACAGTGGACCATATTCACACGATCAATCAGGTGATTCCACAAAACATGAGGAGCGTTCTCAACCCCTAAATTTAGCCTTCATAGATTAGAAGAAAAAAATTTGACTATGGTTGAAATCTCAGCAGTCATTCGGGCATTGCGGAATTGGGGTCTCGACGAGCATTACGTAAAGTACTAGACGATATATACAGTGGGTCCTCAGGTACCATCGCCCTACATAAGAGCAGCAAAATACGTATGAGGAAGGGCGTTCGCCAAGGAGACACGAAGTCTCCAATTTTATTCATTGGATGTATACAAGAGGTATGCAGAACAAAATATTGTGAACAAGTGGGCGTAACGAAAACGGAGAATACATGAAGTAAAGTCACATTCGCTGATGACGTCGCCTGCTAAGAAACACAAGAACAAAACCACAGCGGGATTGTTGCACTGGACATGCAAAGTAGAATTGTTGGCCCAAAAATATGCAGAAAACAAAAGTAATGCTCAATAATCTCGGCAGAGCCGCATCGGTTTGATATAGGTGAGGAAGTAGTGGAAGTGGTATGCGATTATATCTACTTAGGTCAAGATAGTCACCCCGGATCTCACCCATGCGTCACAGGTAATTTAAAGGGTAAGAATGGGTGAAGTGAATTCGGGAGGAATTCTCCGATAATGAATGGCATCCGATCATTGTCCTCTCAGAAGAAAGTGTATGAGAGCTTCATCTACCCCGTACTCACCTTCGTGGAAGCAGCTGGAGGCTCACTAAAATGTTCAAACCTAATTGACGACGACTCATCCAGCCATGAAATGGAAGATGGTAGGTGTAACATTCAGGTAACAGATGTGAGGGTAGTGGGTCAGGGAAGAAACGCGTGTTGAGGACGCATTAGTAGAAATAACAAGTGGGTGTGGTCAGGACATGTTTTGCGAAGGTAAGACGAATGATGGTCATCAAGGGTAACAGAGTGGATCCCTAGAGAAGGCACATGAGATACGGGCGGCAGAAAGTTGGATGGGCCAGATGAGGTCAAGAAGTGGTTCAGGCATGATAAATTCGTCGCAGAAAGCCGAGCACCGGGATAGATGAAGACCCACGGGAGAGGACTTTGACCGGCCGTGGTCTAGATAAAATGATTATGACGCTGATGATGATGACGAAGACGACGAATATGGTGGTGATAATGATGATGATAACACTTGAGAGAGGCAGTGGCTTAGCTTTCCAACGGGGAAAAAGTCAGTTGATTTCACCAGTTGGCCAGCGTCTCAGCCTATTTCTTCAGAATTACGCGTACAAAAAGCAAAACCGACAAACTCATGCTCAATAGCCATTGAGGTGGGCGCGGCAACGTCATCCCCGGGAAAATTGTCTCCCTTTCTCTCTCTTTTTTGTCCGGCACTCTGGGAGTAAACAAAGCTGGTATGGGGTGCTGCCGGCACCGTATGGAACCATCATCCCGTATACGTAAGAGGCTACACAAGAAATTTTCAATCATGCTAGGAAGTGCTTTGGTTCATAAGCAGCACTTCCTCCCTAATAGAGGATGTGGCCACCCTAGTGTAAGAGTTGGCAGCCACATCCCATAACTAATCAACTCAACTCTCGGCCTTTAGTCCCCAGCAGCTGAAGAGCACCGGTCTTCGGCGGTGGTCGTAACAGCGCTACAGCACTACAGCACGGCGTGCTAAAAATCTGTTGGTCCGTCCAGGCTGCCATTAGAACTAGACCCTGAACAACGTTTAACCCACGTACCTGTCTAGTGATGAAAGCTTAGCTGTAATACTAGACGAGCTCCCGGACATCAACCGGACATGATAGGGTTAAGCGAAGTTAGAATGACAAAAAAAGATTTCGGATAGCTTATTACGGACATTAGCTGTGCTACAGTGTACCCAATAAAACAAATAACACTGCGGGACTATATTTACCAGATAAATTTTCGGAAATGTATAGGTGTATTCAAGCATTAGCGAGAAAGTAGCGGCTGTTGTTTTAAAAAGGTGAACAAGCGATATAGTTTAAAACATATACAGGACTGGCGCCAACCACCAGCTATGATGACGAGGCTGTAGACAACTTCTACGATGATGTCGAATCAGCAATGAAAGATAGCAAAAACCCAGTTTCACGATTAAGGTGGAAGACGGTAGGTACAATGAAAGAACGGTCAGTTCAAAACTTTAACTAGAAAATCGCAAGAGTCGAGCAATAAAGTTACCATTTGCAGAGAGAAAAAGGTTGAGGTTGATGAACACATTCTTCTACAATCGAAAGGGATAGAAAATGGGTATGGAAAAGTTTTTATCATGCAACGAAAAAAGGAAAATTTACCCTATTTTAATTCAAAACCCATGTATCTTGCTGCAGACATAGAGGTGCTAAGCAAGACTAGAGCAGCGACCGCAGGATGGATAGATAAGATAAGGCTTAGTTTCCGAAAAGATAAAAAAACTCACAAAACTAAGCATCCCTAGATGGCGCCAGTTGACCACCTTGCCCAGCTCTCAGTGAATCAACAGAAGCTGTGGTAGCAGCAAAATCTAGACTGGAGAACAACCTGGAAACTAAGAAAACCAAGAAAAAAATTCCCAAACGCAAGGACAAAATTGGAAGTTACGGCGGATCGTATTGTATTATCGACCTTTTGAAACCTATTAATAAAAGTTATAATAACGTCGTTCGTGCATATAACATTTGCAGTAGCCAAAAAAACGGCAGGGAACATGGGGGAGTCTTGAAAGCAACCGAGAAGAATATAACCATTAGCAAGACAGGACGCGCGCACTGAGAGGCGAGCAGGACAACATTACGTGCAACTCGGAAATGACAACAAAGGTCGTTAAACAATTTTACACCAGGCTGATACCAGTGGACGTTACACAATAGAAACTACTCAGAGTACAAGCTCAACTTACCCTTTCCCTTTAGTAACAAAAGAAGTAGTTGGAAACTCTCCCAAAGCAAGAAAATGGGAAAATGCTGCTGGTGACGATGGCATACGTGGCGATCGTTTCAAGGAAGGAGTAGATATTCTACTCGTCATCTTGCTGTAATATCTTTAAAATTTTAGAAGAGAAAAAAAAGTATCCATAGAGCAGAAAAACGCAAACAATAATTCGATTCATAAGCAGGGAGATCCCAAAGATGCGAAACAATTACACCACCGACCAGTCTTCTAGCAATTGTTTACAAGCTGTTTAACTCCAAGGTATGGTTACCCGCATAGATGGTAGCTTGGAATCCCAAAACCCACAGAGCAGGCTGGGTTTAGGAAAGGGTACTTCCCCGCGTTTTACAGCTAAGTCGCCATGAAGTGATAGAAAATTCCGCAGAGTACACTAAATCCCTTAACATTTCAATTAAAGATTATGAGAATGCGTTTGATTGCGTGTACACCGCAGCCGTGCTGGAAGCACTTTAGATAAGGGAATAGAGGAAACCTGCCTAATACTTCCCGAAGAAATATACAAGGAACGCACAGGCAGGATAACCCTCCACGAGCAAAGCGATAAATTTACAATCTGAACGGGAGGAAAGCTAGGTATATTCCATATCGATAAAAATAGTTACAGCATGACTGGAAAGGGCATTTAGAAAACTTGACTGCACACGATAGGGTTAAGGATAAACGGGGAAAACTTGAGCCATTTCACGCTTGCGGGTGACAGAGTCTTGCTGAGGGAGACAGCAGAACACATGCAAGAAATCTTGTGGAACTAAAATCAGAAAGCATGGCATAGGAATAAAAATGAACATTTATAAATATAAAGTAAAGAGAAATGAGCACACAAAAAATGTTATTTTCGTCTCAGCAAAGAAAACACTAAAAAAGCAAAAGATACAACTATCTCACAACAGTTGGTTAGGGCTCACCCCAACCACGAAAAGAAAAATTCGGCGCAGAATATGTTATGCGTTGGGGAGCACTCCGCCGACACCGCAAAGGAAGTAAAAGTAAGCTAACCTCTGTATCTCAGAAGATAAATCTACCAGCAGTGCATACTGCCGGTGATGACATACGGAGTTGAAGCTTGAATAAACAATTAGAAAGCAACTTCCGTCGGCTCAACGGGACATTTAAAGTATCACGTTAGGAATACAACTCCGGTGCAGAGAATGAGCTGGCTAGATATATTTCAGTTATAGTTGAAGATATATTTCAAATAAGGTAATAAAGAATTCTGTCGGTCCATCTAGTAAGATGAACCGAAAATTCGTGGACAATTAGGGTGACACTGTGAATATCAAGGGATGGGTCTAGAACAAGGGGAAGACCATTAACCCAATGTATGGGTGAAATAGAAAATTCCGGGGAAAACTGTGGTTCCGAGCTGTGCAGGGCAAAAGCGGGTTGAGGTGAATTAAAGAGCCATCAACTCTGCAGTACACCTGATTAGGTCAACGACAGTGGTAATGATAATGATTATCAAAACGATGGGGATGATTATGATGTACCTTGTTATAAGTTGCATTTTGAGAATTCACCGAACTTCTCAGTTTGCCCAGTTTGCATCTCTTTATTTGTATTTAACATGTGCGGTTTGTTGTGCGTATGTGTGTCCCAGGGTAGCTGCAAGCTGTGAAGGTTGATTGATTGGGAGATTTAACACGCCGACACAACGCAGGCGATGAGGGCGCGCCGTATTTGAGACCTCCGGTTTAATTTTGACCACCTGGGTATCTTTAACGTTCCCCGAAATCTTGCACACACAGGGGTTTTTTTTGTTGCTTTTCCCTTCCTTCAGAAAAGCGGCCGCCCCGGCCCGGAATCGACCCCGGTCCTCATGCTCAGCAGCCGCATGGCTTAGCCACCGCGGCCGGTCAGCTTTTGAAGAATATTTCGAACTAGTGGGCTCATCTATAGGCAGGAAACCTTCAGTAAAATTTACAGGCAGTGTGGAGAGTAGCCATGGCTGCATTCTCGAAAGAATTTTTATTGCGCAAAATGCCGGTTACTCTGCGTACTTCTAAAATATTTAGGTCACGTTGTGAGTATACCAGGCTTAATAATTTTATGTTTGATTTAAAACAATCTTCTAGGTATGTGTTTGTGAATGGCAAAATGTATACTTCGCCTAGGGTGCCTGTAAAAATAATGAAGCTGTGCAGTATGGTTTGTGTATTATGTTCAACAGTAGTAGAAATATCGTGGGACTAGGCTGTAAGTTTCATGGTATTCTAGTGCGGTCATTATAATGGCACATGTATGGCCATGCGTAGCGGACGACACAGAAAAAAGCTTGGAGTCATATGTTCTCAAAAGTGTTTAAGAACACTTGTTAAAAATGCAGAAAGTGTTTGTGTGATTCTTTCTGTTTCAGCTTTTATTTTTAATATTTAGGAAAGTAAATCAGAAGATACTGCAGGTGTTTCCCGTGGAGCAACTAGGTATTTTTTCGAAGTTTCGTCAGTCTTTGTAAAAGGAATAAAAAGTTCCTCGTTCGCACTTTCACTCGCGCTGGACCAGATATAGAAAATGTATTTAAGAAAATGGGGATGGAAAGTATGCCAATGAACCCCATCGACAAAGGGTGAATTTTTAGGGATGTCTTCAGGCATATCGTTAGGTCGGTGTATCAGCGCGGCACTTCTAGGAAGTACTAGTCCCATTTTACAACTGTGAGGAACCGGAAATTATTTTACAGACTTCCACCACCCCCGCAATTCGCACAAAGCAGAACAAAAGCGTTACGCTTCAGGTTTAACGTATGTTGCCACCTTTTTCGAAAATTGTTAGAATTCCCGACCTGTCAAAAATACCCCAAAACTTGGCTTTAGATGGGAACATTCATAACTATTTATGAATTACAGGAAATTCTAAACTTTTTGCACTGAGGTAGTTAAATAAACCATACTGTGGAACGAACTAAGATCTTTGCCGTCCGATATTTGTTGGCAGCTGTGGTTGCGGTGGTGTGGCAGCACCTAATCCAGACATCCTACCGTACGCAGGCCCTCAACGTTCCTGTTTTCCACGCACGTCGGCAGCGACGCAGCTATCACCGTTTCGACACGTGTGGCGAACAACGTCTGACGTAGCAGATCTCCAACGCGTGGACACGTAATACCCGCCAGCGCCACCAGGCCCCACCGTGCCTTTCGGCTACAAAACGACGACGCATCGGAGGGATTGCCACTTGGCAGCTGTGGTTGCGGCGGTGTGACAGCATCTAATCCAGACATCCTACCGCACGCAGGCCCTGCACGCTTTCCCGTTTTCCACGCACCTCGACAGCGACACAGCTATCACCGTTTCCACACGTGTGGCGAACAACGTCTGACGTAGCAGAAGATCTTCAACGCCTGGACACGTGACAACCGCCAGCGCCACCAGTCCCCACCGTGCCTCTCGGCTACAAAAGAACGACGCATCGGAGGGATTGCCACTTGGCAGCTGTGGTTGAGGCAGTGTGACAGCACCTTATCCAGACATCCTACCGTACGCAGGTCTGTTTTGAGTACTTGGATTTGAGTTGGTTGCTTTTCTATACTACCGCTTACACTGCTGCCCTGTTCTAACGCGTTGTGTTGTCGCGATGGTAACTAATGCCGAGTTAGCGAAGGATGTTGCTGAATTACACAAAGAAGTTGAAAGCATGAAATCTAGCCTCAGCATGTTCAACACCATTGTAGAAACAATGAAAGCACAGCAAGCAGTGCTAATAAAAGAAAACAAGGAACTTGTTTGCGAAAACCACCAGCTAGCGCGGCGCGTCGCAGAGCTGGAACAGTATTCCCGCATTAACAATGTGGAAGTCAAGGCTTACCCTCGACGCAGGGGGAAGATTGCGCAGGCATTCGTGAGAAAATTGGAGAAAAAATTGAGTGCCCTGTTACAGCGTTTGATATTGAGGTTGTTCATCGCATACCCGCAAAGGTGATCCACACATTCTCGCCCGGTTCTCCTTGCGGACAAAGAAAGCGGAGTCCATAGCGAAGGCAAGAAAGGCACGACTCACGGCTGGCTCTATTGGATTCGCGTCAGAAAATAACAGCCTCAAGCCGGTCTTTGTCAACGATTACCTGACTCCCTAGAACAAACGACTCTTCGCGCAAGCATTGGCTCTCAAAAAAGAACAAGAATGGCAGTTCCTCTGGGTCGAAAACTGCAAAATCAAAGCGCAAGACGAAGGATAGCCACCTCTATCGAATCTCGTGGGTCAGTGATCTTGCCGTCCTTGCATGAACGCAATCGCGCATCAAGTCGCTAATGCGATCATTTATTACACTGTACACCAGCTAAATACCCTACTAAAAAATTCAGCCACATCCCACATATCCGTTATTCACTTTAACATCCGTAGCCTACCTAAACACTACGACGATGTCGTCAACTTTTTAACACTCTCCAACCACAACTTCTCCGTTATTTGCATGTCGGAGACCTGGTTATCATCTAGTGATGACAGGCTGTTTTCTTTGCCGAATCACCATGTGGAATTTAATCACCGCCCGAATAACCGTCATGGCGTTCAGCTATAATTCATTTCAAACGCATTATCTTACAAACGTCGCAATGACATAAGTTTTAGCACAGCAAAAATTGAATCAGTCTGGATTGAATTCGACCGCGTTGCCTTTCCATTGCAAGAAACACTATCATAGCATCCATCTACCGCTCACAGTCCGCCTGTTACATTGACTTCTGCAAAGAACAGAACCAATCTTAAACAAATTAAATCTAGAAAACAAAAACATCATTATTGTAGGTGACATAAACATTGACATCACTGACGTAACGGATGGCGCATGCTCAGAATACAATAACTGGTTCGTTGGTAACGGTTTAGAATCTTTAATACAATCAGCTGCTCGGTGCGTGCCAAATGGTCCGCACACGCTTATTGACCACTTCTTATCTAACTTAGTTTCCCCTCAAGTTCCTGGAATTGTCGACTTTAATATCACAGACCATTACCCTATTTTTTTACTGCTCGAAAGTCGTACCCAATCTAAACCTCAGACCATAACAAGACACTCGTTTGACTCCAGTAAATTTACCGAAATCATATCGCTTATTGACTGGAGGGACGTGTTGGAGGAACATTGCCCAGAGTAAGATTCAACTTATTCTTTTCTAAAATAGTAGAATCAATTAACCTATGCACGTCACTGACTCCCGTTCATAAGCGATACTCTGCCCCCAGGAACCCATGGATAACGAATGGTCTCCTATGCAGCATTCGTAAAAGAGACAACCTCTACAAGAAAGGTAAAGCTCGGCCCTTCAATATTCCTGTTAAAATTGGTCATAAAAAGTATTCGCAAACCCTCGATGCAACGTTGAAGCAAGCTAAAAAGAACTACTACCAAAATGAAATTCTTCAAAACGGTAACAACACCCATAAAAACTGGCAACTAATCAGAGAATTCCTTAAGCTGGGTGACGAGCAATCCTCTATAACTGAAATTACGATGGTATGCAGACTTTAACGAGTCCTATGGACATTGCTGACTCATTTAACACTTTCTTTTCGAAAGTGAATGTAACACAGGCTAGTAACGTTTCATGCCTCCCTAGATGTCCCCATAGTTTTTACCTGCGTCCTATGATCCTATAAGTCCATAATGTAATTTAAAATTTAAAAAACACTGGCCCCGGGGTAGATATAATTCACCCATTTAAAATAAAGCTTGTTTCTCTTGACGTGTCCGCCGTACTTGCTAGCATAATCAATAACATATTTACGACTGGCGTTTTCCCGTCTGAACTTAAACGTGGGAAAATTGTTCCAGTCTTCAAAAAAGGAGAGAGTAATTTTTAAGCGAATTATTGCCACATAACTATTCTTCCGTTCTTAAGTAAATTAATCCGGAAGCTTAGTTCAGATCGTCTCATGGCTAATTTTGCTAAATTCAACCTTCTAACCAACTGCCAGTTTGTTTTCGTCCTAATCTTTCAACAGAACTTGCGCTTATAAATTTACAGATAAAATTAAACAGCTCATTGACAAAGGACACTCGGCTGGAGCAGTATGTATTGATTTCACGAAAGCTTTCGATACCAATTATTTATAAAATCCTTTTTCTAAATTAGAATCACTCGGAATTTGTGGGCCACCTCTAACACTTTTGCGGAGCTATTTAGCAGACAGGACCCAAGTGGTACGCCTTTTAAACGCAACTTCCCAACCTATAACTGTAAATCAAGGCGTTCCGCAAGGGTCAATTTTAGGTCCACTTCTCTTCTTAGTGTATATTAATGACTTGCCTACGTGCCTAAATAACAAAACTTGTATTCTTTACGCCGATGACACAAAAATAATAACAGGTGATCCTAATCTAGACGCCCTAACAGCAAGGCTAAACAGAAACCTCGAAAATATTGCAGCATGGTGTAATAAAAACGCATCCAGATAAACCCCACAAAAACAAAATATTTATTATTTCATACCTCTAATAAGCATCCAGTTTCAGTTCCAAGCCTTTGCTTTGAACGCACCGCCATTCCTGTGTCACGCACAGTAACATTCCCGGAGTTCTACTCGACACTCATCTGAAATTTAGTCTCCACGGGAAATCACTTACAAAAAAATGGTTTTGGCATACGTGTACTAATTAGATCTCGAAGCTATTTTCAGAAACATATCCTGATATCTCTATACTATGCATTTGTTCACAGTCATCTTAATTACTGCGTATCGTCATGGGGAAACACATATTCTACTCATTTGTCATGTCTCCATCATTTACAAAACCAAGCAGTTCGCCTAATTACATTCAGCCCTTACAACGCATCGGCGCTTCCCATCTACACCAGTCTGAAGATTCCACCACTAAAACTTGCTTTTCAACTAAAACTGGGGGCTATCATCTTTCGGGCTCGCACACACGGCATAAATATTAGTAGCTTCTTAGATTTCCTACCTGACAAACACCAACCCCTCAAGATTTGTACAAGGCCATAACGTACTGCTGCCTAAGGTGTAACACTAACTACGGCAACAAGCAGCCATTTTCGCAGCCATTCAGCGATCGAACTCATTACCAATAACAATTAAATTGTCTTATTCTATGCGTTCATTCAACAGTAGTTTAAGATCGTTTTTTGCGTAACAATCTTTCCAAATAATAAAGTCTCGTATAGTAGTTAATCCTGTTTTTCCAGAGCTAATATTGCATAATATCTTGTTCTAGTGCTTCCATATTTTATTGGCGTGTTGCACTGATCCGTACCTAACTGCGAAATTTTAGTACTTGTACAAAATATTGCTTCTTCATTGCACAGTAATTTAGGACCATGCTTGCTGACATTTTTCTATTTTATTTATTATTTTTCTGAATAATACTTTGTGTGCTTCCCCTGTTTATAGTACTCAAACCTTTTTTTTCCTGAGATATAATTGCAGAACTTTTTGTTATAGTGTTTGCATATCTAATTAGCGTGCTAAACTGACCCGTACCTCGACTACTACATATTTTTAACAACATTTTCGCATTTATTAACAGGAGGTCCCCCGGACAGTTTTACTTTGGGACCTCCTTCTGTACTAATAACTACGTGCAATGTGTATGTACCGAAAAAGGTTTAATAAATCCTTGAATCCTTGAAGGCGAGGTATAGGGAAAATAGCAAAGAGAACCAGACAATGTGACGTTTTTCTCGCATTCCTTCAAATAAATAATGATTACATCACAACTTAAGTGTAATTTTAAAATTCTAGCTGTTAGGAATTCTAGAAATAAAAAAACGGGCGTGCAAAAAGCATTGAATAAGCATTATTCACTTCGAAGTTACCACTGTTTTCGAGAGCAAAAAGTGCGAAAAATAGATTCGAGAAAAACAAAATAAAGTTTTTCTATCCGTGCACAAACAAGATCTATGTTGCCCTGGAAAGTTACAGTCACCACGTTCATAGCTAGGGCACTCCTTTGCTACCAGAAGATCTTCTTTGGGTTTTTCATGGAGCCCGTGTTTTCTTGCGGAGATGTTCTGTATCGCCTAGGGATTGGCACTAATCCTTCTTCACTTGGCGTTGGTCACTGGTACAACCTGCTACGGAACCTTGGTGGGTTGGTTCAACGCCCTGCTTCACTCTAAAAAGCTGTTGTGCTTCTGTTATTATCTTTGGAGCATCGAAGAGCATATTATATAACAAAAAGCAGGATTGGCAAGCTCATGCGGACGTCTTGGGCCAACACAGGCCGGTTGGGCAATACCACATGATAATGTACGCATAACTATGATCCTTAGGTTGTTGTGAAGGTTCTTGCAGCGGCACCTCACAATTTCTCTCCAATTTGTCAAGCTTTGCAGGCAGTAGCCAATACGGTCACGTCCACATGGTCTTCTGTTGCAGCATTCACTTCATACCGATTGTAACAAAATATTCGCTTCTGTCCCCTTCGTGGCCTGCACATGACTACTATTTTTTTTTAAAACATCCAGCATTTCCTATTGCGGTTTTCACCAAGAATATTGCCTATAGAAAGCACCAGCCTGGAAGAATTACAGCGGGTACATAAAGCCCACACAAACTATACGAGAGACACTTGTGGGGTCATACATGTCTCCTAAAGTTAACGCAAAGATTAAAAGCATCAGCCTTACAAACTGTCTTTGGATAACATTTTACGTATCAAACTCAAAGATACCATATAAAGTTTGAATATACACTGTGGATTCTCTCTCCGTTGTAAGTTTTTGTTTCCCCAGCTTTAGTTTGGGGTTCACGACCATTCACCACATGTTAAAAACTTGGCTATCTTTTGAACAACCAAAAAGAACATCATTCTTTCAGCAGAACATATTGAAATGTTAGGGAGTTCTTAAAATGTCACACCGACTAAACGGTGTTTTTTTTTTAAATTGTGTTTTCAGGGGTGGCAACATACCGTAACTACTCAAACCTCGATCTTCACGAAGACATCCTGTGTCAATGGTTTGTATTTACGATGATTACTCCTGGGAAGGGGAATCAGCGAGACTTAGTTGCAGGTTGTATGACGTGTATTTTCAGTGCTATATTAACTGAAAAGTTTATTATGACGTTTATATCTTTTTATTCATTTCTTTAACACATACTTTTTTATAGGATGCTGCAGTTACCGGCCGGGATAAATATGCAGACGGGATGAATACCACCACAATACAGATACTACGTTTGAAAATCATACAAACCGCAAATTCAGAAATGAGCAAAAAAAGGCGTTCTCATCGGGACATAGCCCATTTAAAAAGTCAATGTTTGTTATTACGTAAGTACACTGAGCCCTAAGCTAGAAAGACGACGCTTTTTTACTGGAGCAAACAGAATACAATCTTTGCGCCACCACCCTTGTTTGCACCCTAATTTAATGTGCATCTTTTATTGTTCTTTTATCAACCAAGCTTTTGGAAAATGTTTCGACAACTGATTCTGTTCTTTATGAAAACGTGCAGTTGGGCGAGTTAGGACGGTGGCAAACGTGACAGGCGCTTGTCACGTTTGCCACCGTTCCCGTCTTTTTTGCGCCAAGCCTCCCATCCATTTTGATTCTGTTCGTATTGTTTTTGCTTTGCTACAGTGTGAACACCAATTTGCTGAAAGTAGCTTGGAATCCACAATTTATGATAACAAACAGCTAAGAAATATGTCGCCGCATTTCTCAAGGCGTGACGCTCCCACAAACAATGAGCAAGACACCGCTAGCACATCTCTGTTATTCGATAAAAACTCCATTTTCTACGAAACTAGCGCGGCCTAAAATATAGAATGAGGTATTTTATATTATTAAAGTAATTTTGGTGAGTTCAAGGACAATTGTCAAAGGATATTTGTGTTTTGCACCTGAACGATGGTTTAAGCAACTAACAAAGAAACAAAGCTTGGTCCCGCAAAAGCTTGTATTGAATTCTTTCTTTCCCAAAGAGCTGCTGAATACCGTAAGTTTCACGATTTCAGGGATGAAGCTTTTCTTGAAACAAAGTATAAAATCTATGTTCCTGAAAAGACCCAATTCTTGTGTTTTTAATAACCGCCTGTAAGCACCTCAGCTGGATGTGGTTACACTGGATACACCTAGTAAAATAAATGTTAACCCAGACGAATTCATTTTAGGCATTTAGTTAAAGTCGATGCATTGTGCTAAAGTGCAATTATTTATTACGTTGCGAATACAAAAACTTTTAAAAGCGAAATTTTCTGCTCTTTATTTTGAATACAGGACTTTGATTTCTGTGTAACCATAATTTTTTCTGCATGAACCCTATTTTTATCAAAATGGTCCAGAGTATTGGCAGTGTTTGACGTTTTCTGCTATTGAGCATCAGCTGTGACTTCATATAATAAGAACTAAAACTGCGTAGATGCGAAGTGCGCGGCTTTATTGCAGGGTGCAATCAGAGAAACACTTAACACCACAACAATAAAAAATGATGGGTATTGGCAATAACTTTGTAAGGATTTCTCAATAAAAACTACGCCTGTGGTCTGTGGAGCATGTAGGAATGTTTGCTCCAAATCGGCGCTTTTGGGATCTTTCCCTGACTAGCAATGAGTTTTATTATGTTTTAGGATGTTCTGAGCAAAACACAAAAGATGAACCTTCATTTTAAAGAAGATAGTGTTTCTTGGGCATCCTCAACCACACAATATTGTACTGTCTATCTCTCTGTTTGACCCTTGCTTCGGACGATCACCCAATGGCTAAAACATTCATCTAATGAGACGTTCATTTAGGCAAAATATTTCGAAAATACATATTCTTGTGGCAAAGCTGATACTTGCAATATTTTGCTGCAGAAAAGAAAAGATTTGGCATACTTCAGAGCAAGCTTTGATATATCAGTTATACTTGCACGTTCGTGCATCAAATATACATAGCTGTTTATTTCTGCGGTAGCTAATTGAAAATTCCCCGTGAAAAAGACCTTTGACAGAGAAATAAATAAACTGCTGGTTGAAGCTGAAGTCGAAAAGTAACAAAAGATTCCAGCAGATGGCGCTCCTGTAGAGGACGGCGCAAGGGTTATAGGGAATTGCACAAGACGTGACAACCGCTCCATTAGAGGCGCCGGGATAAGGGATTGAAATTTTGGTGCTCGTGCGGAAGAACACGATCCTGTTCCGACGACATTAAGGTTAGTGATCATACAAGCAATCAGGTTTTTGCTGTGTTCTTGTTCAAACGAAAACACCAGAAGTGTCTGTGCACGTGCACTGAAGCATTTACGTGCTCAGACGGCACAATCACAATAATTGCGGAGAATGTTACACATACGGTTTTTGACAATGCTGCGAACACTGACCAAGTAAAATACCCCAATTTGACGTTTAAAATCACCTATGCGACGCTTATCTTATTGCGCTGATTCTGACCAAAGCTTTTTGATCATATCACAAACGTCCAACAAGTGCATTTGACTTGGTGAGAAGCCACGGCTTTGCTATGAACTTACATCCGATCAGACAGACCTGCGCAGAACCATGGACGAGCTACCATAAGGAAATATGGCAAAAACAGAAATACGTCTGCTATTTGTTCAACAACTACAGATAAGTAGCGCCGCAAGAAACTGCTTAAACCTAAGTGTCTTTTTTGGAAACACAAAAATTTTGGTCCACCACTTCTTTCGTATTTGAAGGTGCCGAAAAAGATGTTTAAATGGGCTTGCGCCACTGAGAAAAAGAATTGCGGACTCTGTGTGCTAACGAACAGTGACGGAAAGAGTGAATAGTAGAAACAAACAAACAAACACAGGCGGAAACTCTCGGCTAACAAAATGACAATACGAGAGCATGAGAGGACAAAATATCAATGGCTTTCACCGAAATGTTTCCATTAATCCAGAAGCAAGCGCAATTACGTACGTCTTTTATAGAAAAGCGGACGCTTGTGAGCCGCGGACGACCCCAGAAGAGCGGCGCCGCTAGAAGGAGAAACTTGCAAACCAAGAACGGAGATAATTTCTGCCCTCAGCGTTGCTATTGCGAAAAGGCAAAGGAGGCGATTAGGCACTCAAGAGGCTCTTCGACGGAGCGTGAATTATGCTCGCGCAGTCTGATCAGCGATGTATGTTTAAAATACTGCCCCGTAAGGCCTCCAAAAGCACATGTGACCTGAACAGTTACGTTCCCCCTGAGTTCCTTAGTGGTGCTTATCTAAGGTACCTTCCTTGGACTGCTGGTCCCAAGCCTTTTACAGAGGCTTTTGCGGATCCTGGTGATTTGCCATCACCGGACGTAAAACGGTTTTCGACGCCACACAAACAACTCCAGATTACGCGTCTTGATAACTCATATACCGGAAACTTTGCGGCGAAGACCAATACAAAATGGACCGTAGAACAGACAAAAAAAGCCATAAAGTGGAGAATACCAGGTAGACATGACATGGTGATTACAACGCAGAGGCTATCGTGGTTTGATGCGTTCCCGCAGCCTGCTGAGCACAAAAATTACACTGGGCAACTCGTGTCGATAATCCTCGCCGAATTAACTGTATGTTTGTCGAGTGCGAGGATAAATGTTACGTGGAGTGATTGGGCCTGCCGGTTAGTTATTGTGATTGAGTAATGTGGTGTAAGATGTGCCTGCATCGCACGGGTTCAGACTTGTGTTTGTATGAGTGTTCATTAGTATGGCAGCTTATTTCCATATTTTCTACATTAGTGAGGCCCACAACACGGTTGTAACAAAATTGTGATAGGTTTTTCAACGACAATAGGTTTTTTTGGTTTGGCAACCTCAACAAAAAATGTCGGCCTCTCTTTCTCTTGATTGAGCTTTGCGGACAGAGTTAAAACGATCCTTGAAAAAGCAGTATCCATATTTTCAAGGCGTGAAAATGTAAACAAAGTTCGTCTGGATGTATGTTTTTTGGAGCGAACTGGTGCTTCGAATAAACACAAAAAAAAGAAAAGGGGCCTGGAAACATTCAACACAGCGACAAGCCGGATGTAAGAAGGCAAATAGAATGCCTTGTTTTCGATCAGAGCATTTATCTTTCCGTGTTCGCCTGAAATGGGAGACGTTTTAAATCTTTGAGGACTTTCTTCTCAAAGCCGTCGGTGATGTAAGCAACGTGGGATCTGGGCGTTGACCGAAAAAGTTTTTTCGACTCTTCGGAAACGATGGTGTGGGTGATCTCTTAGACGATGTCTGATGCGACTGCAGCGACGTCTATGAGTCTTGGTGTGAAAACATGGGCTAGACACTCGTCCCTTTTTGAGCGCATGTCGACGGTCTTTTCTATCTGGGATCAGATTTCGGGGGATTACCGTATAATGCCGCCAGACGTTCCTCCTTAACTCCATACTCAGGGAAGTGCGGCTTTTTCGGTTTGCTCGTAATAGGAGAGCTCAGAGGAAAATTATAATTCTTTCAACAAAGATAATAGCCCGACAGTTAGATTGCTGCGTGTGCATCTCCAGGAATACCTCGGCGCTTTTTCCGCCCTGACTGTACGGAACGTTGCTAGAAACTCCGCCTTAAATTTCCCCACATTAAGAGATTGAACTCTACTTGTTTTAAAACCAGTTGTTGTCAATTCTGGCAGCTGGAAAAGCAGAGACAATCAGATGGAAAGCAAGGCAGTAGCGTATGTGCTCCACCTGCTGTAGCAGGTGGAGCACGTACGCTATAGCAGGTCGAACACGTGCTGTAGCAGGTGGAGCACAAATTCCGTACGTGCTCCACCTGCTGTAGCAATTCTTCCGAGTCTTCACAAGAAGATGCTTCGAGTCATGGGGACTTCGGGGCACGCGTAAGCAAAACAGAAGATGTGGCTTCGTTAAACGTAGTGCCCGGTACGACGTCTTCTTTCTTTACTCTCTGCGAGGGCATTTCGACTGTGGTTGAAGACCGTGCGCTTGGCGGTGGCACAAATTGTGCTTATTTGACGATATTCTCGTACCAAGGAAACATGTGCCCAGGAGCTCCACCTGATGTCATGAAATTAAAAAGGAAAGAAAATTCTGTACCAGTAAAATCTTCTTGGAGCGAAATTGCTCGTCGCAATAACTTGAACAAAACAAAGTGGGGTGTAAACAGTCATCGAAGAGACAATAACAGACAACAGTTTCTTAATCAACTAAAGTTGTGCTTGCGCCGCAGCATTTACCTTTTGATGTAACCCTAATAGTAAAGGTCGAATTAAATAGAGAATTGTAACCACCAAAGATGAACATATAACTGCTGTGGCAGGATGGCAAAACGCTCTTCCTATCCAAAAGATAGCGTGTGTGCAATGGAAACGAAAACGGAGGAGATAGGCACTTTAGGTCGAAACAAAAAAAGACCGCCGGGTATGGCTACACGATGGTAACCAAACACAAATGACAGGACTTAGGGAAATATATTTGCAGAACTGTTCCAAACTTCTACATCATTTATATTAAGTCGTACAGGTCTCCACTTCATAGGCGGCAAAACCTCAGGCACACTTCTGGGAACAAATGTGTACATATTTCCGAAGTCCCACTGTTGTTTTGTTAAGGGCACTTTTAATAAAAAATTAACATTTTAAAAAGACGCAGGTTGACTACAGCTCGTTCGAGATAAAAGCAACTCCAAACAAAAAAGAGGTCTGGTGCAACTGCTGTTCGACGCCAACGCGGAAACAATAAAATCAGTCAAAAGGTCAGTCTTGTCTCCACAGAAGGCGCGCAACATGCAAACATTTGAAATTTGAAGAGCTCAAACCAAACCATCATTAATTTGTCACAAGAGGAGCGTGTAGGAAGTGCAAGAGAGTGAGGTCTTTGAACAGATGAGTTTCGTGGAAGACGTCACACACGACTGCGGCCTGTTGACGACATTTCAACCGAAAAAAGAGATAAGCGGCCATTTTTGTGAATTTATCACGCGGATGCTGCGTGGCACCAAAAGCACTTGAGGAAGCAATAATAGTATTGGTCTCCTAATGTTGTGCTCCTCGTCTGCTAGATGAGCTATAATCGAGCACCTGTCGCTTGAAGGGTTCTTTACCAAAATACCCGCACCGCTCGCCATGACAATAGCAATATAGAGGATCTGGTCTGCATGGCAGTTCACGCCCTTTTAGATCGTCAGACAGGAGACTGGTTGAGAACGAGTACTCAGCATAGTTTTTTTAGCAGTACGCTTTTGCAGCAGCAGAGTTTCCGGAAAAATTACCAAAATAAATATTTGATGTTTTACCCTTGCTCTCCTTAACATTTAGGTATGGTTTATTGTTTGCGGGTTACTATTAAAATTAATTCTTTAAGGTACAAGCAATCCCTTCTGCGACTTCTTTGCATTACCCGACAGTTTTACAAGTTTTGATGTTCACGGGTGAGCAGGTCTGCTGAAGGTATTGGTAAAGCAAGTGGATTATATTGACGCAAGTTTGGAACTGCCCAAAGCTTGTTTCAAAAACAATGAAGCCTGTGTATTTTCCCTGCATGCGGCACCTATGAGTCCTTTGTTGGGAACCTATATATTGCACATGCTGTGCAGTTTTCATGAGCACTTTTTTTGGACTGATAAAAAAGATTCGCTTGGTGAAATTACTGGAGCTGATATTTTCCACGAGGAAAGTGCTGTACTGTTTCACTTTGTCTATAAAGGTAAGTTGCGTGTTCCAATAAAGTAAAGGAGCACGTGGAGCACCTGGGACACGTTTAGCGCCTATTGCAACGCTCACCATTGTGCGGAAACTTGCGACTCTACTACAGGCTTCACCGCTCCTTCCATTGGGACACCGAGTCGAGGCTAGGAGAGGTTCTACCTGCAACCCTGGCTGAAACAGTGCCTACAGTAGAAAACAACACAGCACGCTGTCTAATGGTTGTCAGTGGACCAGCCAAAGTCGAATAACTGAAATTGCTGTTCGCAATTCAATAGGCACGGAAGCACAGCTCTGCGGCTTTCACCGCTCTCTCTATTCCGCACATGAATATTTGCAATGCGCTTCCCGCTCTTTTTTGTTCTGGATTACATTACGCACCTTCTTGCTGAGAGTGTATTTTCAGCTTCAGATACTTAGCTTGTAGTTGTATAAAGTGACGGGTTGGATGGGTTCAAATTTCAACTTTTTCGGGAGATAGTTTTCGCACGCGTATGAAAAACTGCACCTGCACCGTCGTGGTCATGGGGAACACTGACTGGTAGCATTCCGCAACACGCTTCGTTCTTTGTACATCGGTCACCACGTATGAGCAACTAGAAAACGCTGTAAAATAATGATACGGAGTTATTTTGATTTTATTGTCAAATTGACCGGGGGTATTTTGATTTTAATGTCAAATTGATAGTAATCTATCCTGATGCGATTTCGCTTTCACCATGGCTGCTCCCCCGGCCTGGAAACGAAGATTTAACTGGTCATACCAGCTTTCACCGTAGGGCAGGCACACCTGCCTCCACGTGGTTAGTCCTTTATTTACCAAAAGCGAACTTCTGTCAACATGACTACCACTTGAGATGGCGGTTGAGGAATTTAGATGCCCTGTGATGCTTAAGTGAATACTGTAGAGCACCTTCAAAGCAGTTTCCATTAAACACATCATACGTTTAGGGTTTGGTATGTTTCCCGCATGAAACAATAACTTGTGTGAGGTGTCAAAGCTGTTAGCATTGGATGTCTCGCATACTTGGTCATCTGTTGCCACACATAAAGGTATTTACTTTTAAAGGTACAATTGCTTCCTCCTTACCCAAAACAGCAGGCGCAGCCCTAAGTGACCCAAGTTGGGAGATCACTTTTCGAAACATCTGGAATCTCTCGTCATTCATCAGTAGATACAGAGACGTTACAAAAGGTCGTCTTAGCTCATTGCACGTCTTCTTGTGCCATGTTTGTGTCCTTCACATAGAACAAAACGTTGCCTGATGCAGCTCGGTTTTGAAGTCAATGCGGTGCTCGCCTAGCCCCGAGTGTCGGGTAGGCTGTCTTTTCTGTTCAACATTGTCTGAGGACAGTTACAGTCCTAACAACTTTCACAGCCAATCGTCGTACTGAAATCTTCTTCGTAGGCCAAGTTGCACTGCTATCATTGCCTTTTTAGGGGCGAAAGCCCTTAGGCGTTCTGGCTGCTGGCATTTCCTGTCGTCGTCGCCATCGTCTTATGTAGGCACGGTACTGATATACCTGGTCACTTGTTCTCCAACGCCTCGCGGATGTATGTAATGCGTATAAAAAGAACACAACGCGACACTCTGTTTCCAACGCCTCGCACTAGAACGTTTATTCTTCATGGGCGAAAACGCATACTAAAGCGACATACTGGGACACGGGTTTTCCAACGCCTCGGGGCGATACCGCTTTATGCTTCAAAGACACGAAACCTTTAGCGCAAGGCTATATGCCTCTGCCCCAAAATCATTTCATATCTGTGTGCAAAAAGGACAAGAAGCCAAGACTACGCTACTACAATGCATACCTTGCCCCTCCGCAGGTTTTACGTAAGGCCCAGGATTCTTTTTTCAGGGGGCACAGGAGACCAGTTGCGATATAGTAGACACCGCAGCCAGACAGGCCAGACTATATTGCGACCAGGTTGGTTATTGCTAGGCCAATGTTACAAATGTAAAAAAACCACCAGCTGCAAAAATAATTACTAGACTATCAGAGAAACTAGAAATTTGTTTTAAAACTCGCCTTCTTCTAGTAGCAAACCTCTACTGAGGGTTTACGAACGACATTGATGATAGCAATAAACAGGCCGCTGCACCAGAACGGAGGCACGGGCCCAGCTCGCTCCTTCCGCTCGGGCAGTTCGAGTGACGAGCCCATCAAATGGGCGACCGGCTGTCTGGCTCCTTTCTTACATCAGGATCCGCGACATTATGGTGCCGTTAAACCCGGGAGACTGAGGCCACGAGAAGACGTGACCTGACGTGGCGCAGACGTCGAAGACGCAAAGCGTGGGTTCTGGGAGGCTCCGTAATTCCGCGGGCTGCTCGTGCTGAGGACACCCGGTCGCCTGGTTTTCGCGAGTCCCCAGCCATTGACAATGTCCGCCGCCACCATGGTGCGGCTCGGGGCGCTATAACCAAGGGAATTGCTACCATTGAATCCGGGCTTCTGGATCAGACCACGCTTGCTGTTGCTTTACAAGGGCCTCTGAACCTCCCAACATGAGGTATGAGGAGATGTAGACTCTCGACCAGAAGATTGAGGATGGCCTTAGGGAGGAGGACTTCGAGGCAAATATAGTTGCCTCGTGGGATTATGACGCTAAGGTGGTGGACATTCGGGTGCATGTCGAGTTTGCCACAATGCCCGCGGATACTCCACACGCTGTCGCTGGGGATCTGGGAACGGGAAATCGCCCGAACGATGCCTCGGGCGATCTCCCGTTACCTTTCTTCAAAGCCAAATGTCTTAATCGGATATTGTTTTTACAATGTTTTTAAATGAATTGAAGTCTTCTTACTTCAAACCTGGTAATTGCTCTGGGCTGTGCGGCGCGTTGGATGAGTTGCACACAAATAGGAAGGGTACAATGCTAATCTGCAGCCAATGTTGCTTCATCCGCGGAGTCAGAGGTACACCAGAGTTGCACTGTAGGCACGCGAGAAATACTTTTAGTGAAACTATCCACAGAAACAAAAACTACCCCCTCGGAATCTCTGCTGGAATCAAGGCAATGTCTGCCACATGAGACTTGCACTTCCTTTCCGAGAAAATAGAAAAATAATGCATCCATCCGCTAACGACGATGGTTGAACGCGAAGCTTTCTCTTGAGAGAACCCTCGGTTGTCGTCTGAGTTCAGACTTCGTCTCGCAAACAGTTTGTACTGTGACTTTCTGAGGTTTGACTGGGAGTTCAGACTTTTGATTTCCGTGGCTTTGACTTTAATCTTTTTCTTTTGATTTCGTACGAAGAAAGCATCGCATTCATTTAAGGTTTTTAGACGCGGACAAATGTTCTGTATAATTTCTCACGTTCATGCACTCGTCTGAACATACAAACTTCATCCACCAATTTAGAAAGGCGCAATCTGATACACGTCAGCTTTATTACGCGAGGGATCCAGGTTCATTTTGCACAACGGGAAGCGTGTCTCTTCACAGAAAGCACTCTTTTTATCATAAAACACCAAGAGCTTAAATGTGCTTATAACCCGTGTATAAACCATAAACCAAGTATGAACTGTTACACACATTTGTTTCAGTTATATTAGCGATGACAGACATAACTTGGCCTGGTTGACCTAGAATCCTTCACGGACGCTTGCGCAGCCCTTATATTTAATGAACCCTATTCTGGCGGCAGAGCCTTTGAGGGTATTTTTATGTATTGCCCATACGTGAACAGGGTTTTAAGAACCGTTAACGGGTAACGGTTCTAAGAACGAAAATTATACGTTTCCACTGAAAGTACTTTCTTTTGTTTGCACATCTGTTGTGCGCGAGGGTCGGTCGTAGGCAAACGCCTGGTGCTTCATAGCGGTGATACCCAGTAAACGCAACATGATCCGGGTTTTTTTGGGGAGTTATGATACTTTTTTACTCTCTACAGTGAACATCAGAGACCTTTGACTCTGCTGAAGAAACGACGTTGGGTGCAAGATTGCATTGCGTCATCTGCTTATGTCGGCGATCCAAATGTGGAGCCATCTGGATACACACGTGTCTCCATATTCATGAAATGGATAAAATATTATCTTAACAGTCCTCGAATATGGAGAAATATTCCAGCATAGCGACGAAGAGAACAAACGTCCCAAGATTTTCACTCAAGCAACGTTACAGCGATGTTCGGCAACTCGATTTCTTAATGCTGTGGTTTCCGGAATAAATAGGCTTATTTTATGGAAATTCTACTTTATAGTTCTCCTAAAAGATCTGGTCGGTGCAAATATACGCATAGAAACAGCAATATAGTTTGACAGTGGTGAATACAAACGAAAGTGGTCGAATTCTTCGGCAGCGGAGAAGAGAATGACGCAAGGATGTAGGATTCACAGAAAGGTGATTTTACAAGAATCGGTTATAAAACAAAGGTTTTATGACGAACACAGCTTGTTTTCGCAGTTCACGTAGCCATGAAAAATGTTCAGTGGGGTTAGTTCACAATATAGTTCCTTGTAACTAGACATTCCTCGTCCTGCAACTACGGCTGCAAAGTTGTAATTTGAGGCTGTATTTTTGCCCCACTATTGAAGCATGATCATCTGGCGGAACTGTGTATAATATATTTGACCAGAAAAATTCCCGAGAATATGTGCTGAATAAACAATGCACACAAAAAACATTTATCTGACCGTGGTTTCATGTGCCTGGGTATAATAAAAACACATTACGATTTGGTTATCTTTTTAGGGTTTCAGCACAAGATATAAGCCCCAACAAATGATTTTGAAGAAGAGTAAACGCAACTTCGCACCCCTTAGGTACAAAAAGCAGATATAGCTCTCAATTTTCCGAACGAGGGTTCTGGAGTCATCAAAGGTAAAAAAATTTATACATCGTTCTTTCGATGTTTTAAAAAAAATTGTTTATTAAAAAACCACTTGCCACACGGAGTCTGTGTGTTGAGCTGATGGGTAACGGCTGCGGTATTTGAACTAGGGTGTCTGATTAGCTCGAGAGAGAAGAATTTCCATCCTCAACTAGGTAAATGAATTTAAACTTTCGCATAAAAAGTTGCGTTAAAACAACTGAAAGTTATCTGTGAAAGGCTGACTTTGAATACAATATTAGGTGCTTCGGCGTATGCGACAGGAACATGGTGGAGCAATTAAAAGGTAAGGAAGAAACGGGTACTGACCAAGTAGAAGATATTGATTTATATTACATTGGTGCTGAAGCCTCTACAAAACGTGTTGATAAGGCCAGTGTCCTCCAAAAGCATGTACCACTTTCTTTTTTTCATTTTTTTATGTAGTGTCAGGAGTTTTAACGGTGGAGCTTCCCACCGCAAAATTATTACAGTTCGCAACGGCTGTATTAAACACGGTGTAGATATTTACAACGTTTAACTACGTTCGAGAGTGCTTGCCACAAACTTTTTACTGTAGTGTACAAATTATCTGGAAAGCTAGTTGGGAATCTAGGTGACGGCAGTCATGCGCAGACTAATTTTGACGTGCAAGACTACTCGCTCAGTACCCCTTCACCCGTCGTTTTTGTGCTTAACCTGCTGGTGCGTTTCCAGCCCCCGTTAACCACGTTATGCGCAGCTTTTGGGTATTCATTTGTGGCATGTGGTCTAAATGTTCTGTTTTAAATCTGATATACTTTCTTGGACGACCTAAACTCGAACTTTTTATTTCTGCTATTAGTATATCTGTTTTTCTGTATGTCACTTGCGTTTCCCCCTCGTAAAAAAAACAACAACATTCTAGAACGACGATTTTATATTGCGAAAAGTTTTTCAAACCACTCAGTTTGAAAACAAACTTCATACATGTAGTTAATATAGAGGAAATGAAATTGTAGAAATACTTGAGGCAATAAATACTCGCGTGGCTGGTATTTCCGACGTTCTTAATAAAAAGAGAAAACGTGTTTAAAAAGACATTTCCACGGAAAAGTGAAAAAGCGTTCCGCCGAGCTAAGACCTCGTGGCCGCAATATAACAAGTCCTCCAGTAACAAAAAATTATAACAGACGGCGCTTGAGCCGTGGTACTAGAGAAATAGAATGTACTTGAGAAAACCTCCAACATGTTTATCGGAGGTAGAGTAATACGGAATAGAAGAGCATGAGAGTTTGGCGAAAAAAACAGACATTTCTAGAGCAAGGGTACTAGCGGACTATCGACTTCGGTGAGATTTGCGGAGGTGTGACCAGATACGCTTCTTTTTATTTTCATATACTCCCCTCGTCCTCTCCGTAATACCAAGGGGGAGGCACATTTTATCATCTTAGAGGGTGTAAGAGTATCTGAGTTGCACTCATTCTGTTCGTTTCCGCTAATATTCTCCACACGGAGAGGCAAAAAAAAGTTTGACCAAATAGATGTGGACAGCTTCGCTGTATATATTGAGAGGGCCTGAATAAAAATTTTGGTGTATTTCAAGTCAGCAGTTTTATTACATCTGCATGCAGTAAGGAAACAGTAGCTAACTGGCCCTGAACGCGAGTGGAAAAATAATGGTGAAATTGGCAGCATCTTCCAATCCGTGGATGATGGCGAGGGTGCGAAATACGGAGACTCGAAATGACATCCACGTTTCGCCCGAGTGACATCCGATTTGCTCCTCGACCGTCATTCGATTTGAGCCGAGACTTGCACCCTAATTAATCCTTAAATCAAACTGCAAATCACGGCTCGGATTGAATTTCCCTTGATTTTGCCTTGATTGTGGTGGGCGCATGTATCGACGCCGACGGATTTTGGAGGTCCTAAGATACTTCGCACCGTTACAGGCAAGGAAATAAGCCGTTTGACTCTCGGCTACAAACTAACTGTCGTAGCCAAATGGGTGAGATGACTGACAATAACTCTGGTCTACCAGACACAGGCTCGAATCCTGCCGGTGCCTGTCTTTTTTTTGAGATCACAAATGCTATGCGCATGGACGCAGAGAAACATTATGCAGTCCCAAGGTACACCACCTAAATGACACAAATAATGCAATCTGTGAAGGTAATAAACAAACAGAGCCACAGCTTACTTGTGCCGAAGAGCTCATTGAGCAATATAACAATTAAAGAAAATACTAACCCCGATACACCCGCTGACATGCCATTTTAGGCGCCTCCATATCGGCGTGCGGGAGAATCATGATGGAGAAATGGTATGCTGACAACCAATATCACAAATGCATGAAGAGGAAGAAGGCACAAGAGCCCTACTGCGACTCAAATGACTGTACCCGCAATTTTTAGGCCCGACAAAATGGATAAAATTAGAACAAAGGAAAGACTGTGAAAGAAGGTAATCAGAGTTTGATTGCGGGTTGGAACTGGTGGAATAAAGGCCAAACAAGTAAACGTTTGTGTTATGATTAAGGCTGAACATTACCAATGCTTGCTCTCGTCAAAAAAATCTTTGCTGCTTCCGGTGTTGTCTTTATGGTGCCTTAGCTACAAGCTCTGAAGAAATTAGGCACTTGTGTAAGAACGGCCCGTAAGAGTTTTTTTACGCATTGGGGAGAACATAGCTTGCATGGTGCTCTAGTGCTATTTTGTTTTCTTTTCGGATGGCGCGTGTCGGTAAGGATACGTAATCTAGGTATCTCTCATGGCGCCGAAAAGGCAACAATAAATTTTGTCTTCTTCCTAGACCAGAAAAATATATAAAACTAACCAGTTTCTTTCCTGTCCTCTTTCGTGTTTCTGTAAAGTTCGAGCACCAGGCTGTTAGGTCGAAAAAAAAATAGAACAATGAGCATACAGCACCTTGCTGTCCCTGAAAAAAATGCGCTGTTAGATGGTAAGGTGTGCTTACGCTTGCAATTCTGATTTGTGTTTGTTGGTTTTTGGAGTCGCTAGCACACTTAGCAGTATTAGGAGAAGCGCTAGCATGTTTTCGTCATTCCTACGCTTTCTGCAAAAATTGTCACCAGACAAAACTTACAAAACACTTTATTCTTTTGAGAAGCATTACATCACTTTCTTCCAGCGTCCTTTATCCTTCAGGGAATTTATTATCTAGAATTTATAGCCAAACAAGCCTGTAAAAGCCCTCGACGCTTTGGTTGGGTTCCATCCAAATGTCAATAAACTAATGCCATTTTGCACCCAGCGTTCTTTTTTCCATGCAGACAAAGGTCCAAAAATATTTGCTGTGCACTTTCGAGTAAACCAAAAATTATGCATCTCCCCCTATCTAATGACAGCAATGTTTTAACGCGAAGGTTTTTCTTGAGGGAGTCCTTGAGGTCTCACTGAGCTTGGACGTTCCCTGGCGGACGGTTTGTACCCAATTCGTAGCCACTTGACAAATATTCTCACGAGGTTGAGTGCAGCAACTTTGAGTTTTCCCTTAGTCTTTTGATTTCGGACAGAGAAACTTTCGTGTTCATCTATCGTCATCGTTAGGTGGAGGGGTGAAACTCTTTACCATCTAATTTCTCCCGTCCATGCACTAAAGTCCAATTCCCAACTGCGTGTACAGTGCTGGAATGGTGCTATTTTATTGGTGTCGCAATCCTAACACAAGAAACCCTGGCTCGGTTCTGACTCTGGGAAGCGTTTTTCTTGGCGTTTCTCTACTGCTTTTTGAAGAAACACGCGGAATTCTTGACACATTGAAATCTTTCCTTTAAAACACAGGCACTAACTTAGGCAGGAAGAATCCTTGTGGTGTTTTTAATATGGAGCCGGTACTGGCTAGCTCCAAGAGGATTGAGGGGAACACAGACTGCGCGTCTACAATAAAACCTCTTAGCTTTATGGAGCTAGATATACAAATGGTGCATCCTCTCTACTCGTCACCTTTGCGGCGGTGCCGCTCGACGCACAGCCCCAACGGAACCAGTCCAAACAGTTCTGTGTTGCTGCGGCAGACTGTTTTCGCTTACGTCTGGTCCGTCGGCCGCAGATGACACTTTAGCAATTTCTACGTACATGAGAAATAGTGCACAATGTATAGATCTCCAAAAAGCTCATGTTTGTCTTTTTCGCTAATGACGCTGTTGATGATTGCAATAAAGAAGCCGCTTTCACCGGACCACGCGCGCGGGCTTCTCGCGCCTCCCGCTGGCGGCACTTGTTCGTGACCATCCCAACGAACAAATGCATGGCTGTCGGGCTCCCTTCTTGCGTCGCATCCACAACATTCTGGAGCATATAAACATAGGAGACTGAGGACACGAGCAGTCTTTACCTGATGCAGTGCAGTGTTCAAGGACGCTAGACATGTGGACCCCTGGAACCTACCAAATCCCGCTGACCCCAGTATACCTGCAGACTACACGCACATTGACACAGGAACTTACAAGTCATCTTTTGCTGCGTGTCGTTCTCGACAACGGACGCTAACACACGTTCTTTCGCCGCCATGTTTCCCGCACCCAGCCTGTCTCAGCCAGAGAGTCCAGCGGCTCTCTCTAATCATGTTTGGTCATACCCACCCAACGGTAACTCTTCAGTGCAATCTCGTCTCAGTGATCCTCAACGGTCAGCATGGTGACCAGGTCGTGGCCATCGACGTTTCAGAAGTTCCAAAAATGTGGATCGTTACGATTCCACCTCTCCACAAAGTGCTTCTCTGCTATCTGGAGTTCCGTGGTCTATCCGCAGCTGACCGTTACCTGTCGAACACTTTCTCGAAGAACCAATTTTTCCTCTTGATAGGCTCTGAACTCTATTGGAAGGTGCCATCCAGAAGAATCTGGTGCTTCACTTCCAATCCCACACCCTCCAAAGGCATTGTTTGGTTGGACGCTGCAAGGAACAGGGGCTGTCAGTAGCCGAACTGCAGGTGAGTTTTTCTCTACTTGGATGCAAGTCTGCACAGTCTCGCAGCTTCCCGCAGGACGGTCAGGAATGTCGTCATGTCTGACGGAAGTCAGGGCAGATACCCGCGCACAGGTTCCGCCTACTTTACCTGACGCTGCACTCATCCTGTGCCTACCCAGCCACGCAAGTCGAGTCAACCAGCCAGAAAAACTACTCCTCAGTTTTGCAAGCAAAGGAGTACGCAAAAACTCAAGCGCCGAGGAGTCGAACCCCAAATAACTGTCTGATGCCGCCAAAGCCTTTCCAGGGGTAGCTGGAGCCCAAGACCATCGTGCGAACGTTACGGGCTCCCAAAAGTTTATTGCACGCATCACACGTTTCCAAGAATTTCAACGCTGTGCCGATGGCTCTGAAGACTTCCCGTCGTGAGCCTGTAGCTCTTCAGAGGCCTTCGCATAAATGGCAGCTAAATGGGGTTGCCTCAAGAACAGCAGCAGCCGACCCCCACGTCACGCTGGAGTGTGTCATGCGAAGGAATCGTATGACAGAAAAGGCCAACACCACAAGAAACGCCCAAAGAAGACGACAACAAAGAAGACGCAAGGCACGCGGCGCGAAGGTCATCGACACCGGCTACGGCGCCGAAGGCTCGCGACCACGGCACGACCTTGCACCGGCGACCAGCCAATGGGACGCGGCCAGCGACAGCAGCTGGCGGCAGAAGCGGCCGAAGAAGAACATCGAGAAGAGACTGAAGAGAGACCGGAACGCTGGCGGCCGGGTGCCCTGACCCGGGACACGTCCAAGAGGTCCTTCACAACGAAACACCTGACGCCCTCTCCCGCAAGCAAGTTGTCTCGTCGGACATCGACAGCGACGTTCCAATAGAGCTGCGTCGGTTCTTAGCGACGGGAGCTCGGAGCGCGTTGCCCTACCTTCAGCCACGAGATGTCACGCCCTGACTGTGCTACCGGGAAGTTAGTTGCGGCGGACCATTTACGGTGACAAACACGTACTTTCTCTACTTTTGTTTGAACTGTAACGTTTTGTGTGTATGAAGACCCGGGTTTTGTGTATTTGGAGAGAATTTGTGTATTTGGATTGTGTATAGTGTATTGTGTATTTGGAGTGTATTTGTGTGTATTTGTATTTCTGTTGTGTGTATTTGGAGTGGTTTGGAGCAATAAAACTTAGTCTCGTCGAAGGTTTTTTTCTCTTATTATTATTGTCCCGAACCTGACAACAATTTGGGGAAGTGATTCCGATTCAGCGGCGATGAGCTGACAGAGTGGGAACTCGAGCAGCAAAGGCTCTGGCGTGAGGAAATAGCTGTAGATATCGATTCGGCCAAAAGGCTAGCCGAGAGAGAAAAGGAGTGTGATGAGCACGTGCGAGTGCGCGCGGAAATTGAAAAGGAAACTTTGAAGCTGCGGCAACGACTCGCGGAGCTTGAGGCTAAGCGAAGTGATGCCCGTCAATCTAAGGATGGTGGAGAAGCTTTGATAAAATACAGGCTTTCTCACCCTCCCGCTGTAATGCAGATGAACTATCGCCCCCTCTTAATGTGGCACAAGATGCCAATGAACACAGAGAACTTGATGTAACTGTGGAACATCAGGTGGCCCTTCCATCACCTGATACAGAAACGTTACTTTTACTTATTCCGCAAGTGGCGGCAGTGCACTTGAATCTTTCGGGGGTTGGTGAGTTAAATGTTGACCACAAACCATGTTTAGGACCGCCCGTCTCAAAAGCGGAGCTCTGTACCAAAATAAGTCCTTATAACAGACAAGGATGTTCCATCGCCCCATATTTTCATCCAGAGTGTCCAAGGGTCGAGCAGAAAGCACGGGCCGCATATGTTCCGCAGGAGATGCTTCAGCCGGCGGAAGTTGCGAGACAAGAGAACCAAGAGAAAAACCGCTCGGGGAGGAAAAAGAACCAAGATAAAACTCAGTTCACGCAAAGAATCGCCCAGTGGGAATAAGAACTCAATCTCACCGCGTTCGCACACTTCCTTTGAATGTATATATATGATGTCAGCTGGTAAGAGCGAGAAGAAACCCAATCACGACCATGCCAGTAGCGTGTATGGAACCGTAGTCACTGTAAAAAACGGGACAAACTGCGCTAGCCTGACTTCGCGATTGTTATCTGGTGCGTGTACATCACCTGTGTGTCGCGTGTAAACAATGTAGTAATGAAGTTGGTGCCGTGGTTTATTATGGACTGCAAACAGTTTTGTGAAGTCTTGTAGGAAAGCAAACGAGAGCACCTCCAGCCTGACGTTGTGACCTTATTTTTGTTATGTATGCTGCATTCGTGTGCTGTCTAAAACCTGGCTATGGGTGTTCCGCGTCAATCTGGTTAGCGTTGATGATGCGTGTGTAGTGGACCGTGAAAAGATATTTTTCAAATAAAAATGCTGAAGTGGGGGTACGTGTCATGCGGAGGAATCGTATGACAGAAAAGCCAACACCACAAGAAACGATCAAAGAAGAAGACAACAAGGAAGACGCAAGGCACGCGGCGCGAAGGTCATCGACACCGGCTACGGCGCCGAAGGCTCGCGACCACGGCACGAGCTTGCGCGGCGACCAGCTAATGGTACGCGGCCTGCAACAGCAGCTGGCGGCAGAAGTGGCCGAAGAAGAACATCGAGAAGAGAGGGAAGTGAGACCGGAACGCTGGCGGTCGGGTGCCCTGACCCGGGCCACGTCCAAGAGGTCCTTCACAACGAAACACCTGACGCCCTCTCCCGCAATCAAGTTGTCTCGTCGGACATCGGACAGCGACGTTCCAAGAGAGGTGCGTCGGCTATTCAGCGACGGGAGCTGGGAGTGCGTTGCCCTACCTTCAGCCACGAGATGTCACGCCCTGACTGTGCAACTGGGAATTAAGGTGCGGCGGACCATTTAAGGTGACAAACACGTACTTTCTATACTTTTGTTTGAACAGTAACATTTTGCCAATTGTTAGCCACACTCTCCTTTGGATGCAGAGATGAAATGGATGCAGAGATGAAAGAATAAACTTTCATCTCTGCATCCATTTCTGTTGTGTGTATTTGGAGTGGTTTGGAGCAATAGAACTTAGCCTCGTCGAAGGTTTTTCGTTCTCTTATTATTATTGTCCCGAACCGGAAAAGTGCCGCCTAACAGAATGAGGGGCACGAAAAGCATCGTGCCCTGAAATGACGACAATTCGATCTTGGACACCGGCATTGCACTGCCAGTATTTCCTGCCTCTGCTGTTCAGAAGAGCCCTCTTTGTTTCCGGCTGCTGTTCCTCAGAACAGCGCTCTTCGTCACTCCATTCTTTCGTCAATCACTATGTGGTAGAGCTCGAGGCCGACCAAACTCATAGAGACACCGCAAGCTGATTCTCTATCAGCTGTTGAGTTAACCGGCGTGTTCCTGCTAAGGGCAGCCTTCCTGCTAAGCAGCGTGTTCCTGCTAAGGAGCGGCATATTTGTCAGACAGCGTTTAAGAGGATACAGAGGCTGGATGCATAAGTGCCTAATGGGCCCCGAGGCCTTTACAAAATTCAAAAGGTACGTTTAGAAAAATGGCGTTAATTACATACAAGCACTGAACAGTGGGTACATACTTACAACGGCATATAAGACAGTTCTACTTATCAAGTAGGCAATACAACACCAGTTGCCTGCACACAAGAGCACCGGAATATTGCACCAGAAAAACATACACTTTCGTAACGTAGAAGTAGTTATTGCAACCGGAAGAATAAATTCTTTACACAAACGTGTACGTGAACACTTATACACCACCAATAACCACATGGAAAACGGTAATACGTTTCATCAAAAGAGAAAAAGGGAAGAAACTAGAAAATTATTTACAGAACATGACCTCGATTTTTGAGATGAACTCTTACAATGATTGCATACTGGTAATCGAGGAATTTAAACTATTTCATTCTATTATTGACGGGGAAAATTGAATGCTTGAAGCAATCGTTGTTAAAAGGGTTTTAGGTAATGGTGTACACAAGTTTTTGTCTTAGTTCTCTGGATTCTACTAGGGAGATGCATTTTGGTGCATCGATGCGGCTGCGGGATTGTGTACAAATTTGACGCAGATTGTGTACAAACTTTATTCCCGCCGGTTTTGCTCTTGTCCCCATAGTAGGAAGACCACAAGATTCAAAAAGGTTAGTGGGCGAGTCGGTGGGTCTTATAAACCTTACGGCCTTGTGGATAAACCTTACGGATAAACCTTACGGTCTTACTTTGTACTCCTTCTAACCTTGTGATATGAGTGGCAGATAGAGGAAACCAAACCGTGTTGGCATACTCTAAAATTGAACGGACGATTGTTGTGTAGGTTAAGAGCCTTATTGGTGTCGGTCCAAGTGGCAGACGCCTTCTTAAAAAAAACAGCTTCTGCAAAGCCGCTGCTGTAACGTTGTTTATGTGGGCTTCCCATCTCAGATCGGAAGTTATTTTGACACCGAGATATTTCTGCCGCGTAACTCTTTGTAATGGTGTGTTGTTTATTGTGGAGGTAAACCGTTTTTCTGGTCACCGTCATGCAGACTGTTTTTGTTAAGTTTATCGACATTTGGCATTTTCACAGACGTGGGCAATATTTTTTCAATGAAATATTTAGTGCTTGTGGTCATCTATGTTTCTAATCTCCCTGTAAATAAAGCAGTCGTCCGTGAAAAGCCTTAATTATGCGGTTTATATTGGCTGTGATGGCATGTATATAAATAAGAAATAATAATGGTTCAAAGACGGGGCACACCTGACATATCAGAAGCTGTCCCTGTTAATGCGCCTTCATTAGCCACAAACTGTTGGCGGTCACTGACGAAGTCTTTCACCCAGTTCCTAATCTCTCCACCCCCAATTGTTTTCCAATTTTCAAATCAGTTGGTTATGACAGACACGATCGAACGCTTTCGATAAATCAAGCAGTATCATATCTGTTTGGGAACAGTTCAAGCTCAAGATCGTGAACAACCTCAGTAAGCTGGGTTACAGTTGATAACCCTTTCCGAAATCCGTGTTGTGGGGAGACAGACGGTTGTATTTTCTAGAAAAAGAGTTAATGCTTTGCGATTATTTGCTCGAGTATCTTCCTTGACGTACTGGTGAGCGATATCGGTCTGAAATTAGAGGAAACAGCTGTATCTCCGGTTTTGTGTATTGGAATAATCTTCGCTACATTCCATTCGGATGGCAGTTTACCAATATGAACAGAGTTGTGATATATAATTCCGAGGTATTTACTGCACCACTCTGAATATCGTAACAGATAATTGTTGACGATATCGTCATCTCCGCATGCTTTTTGGGATCTATGTTCAGAAGAAAGTAAAAATACCCGCGTCACTTATAACTAATGGTTCAATTGGCTTTGTGACTACCGGAATGATTGTAGGAGTGATGCGTTGGTCATCAGTGAAAACAGATTGAAAATAATTGTTGAACATATTGGCCTGACTCGTTCTTCCGCTATCGGTTAGAGATGAAGTTGCTCCTGTGCCGGGCTGAATGTGTTTCCAGAATCGATAAGGGTTGCTCTTAATGTTGCCTGGTAGGGTTGGGGTGAAATAATGTTCTTTAACAAGTTTTGCCTTTCGCTTGAATAGTAATAGTCTAACCCGGCAATAGTACTTGCCAGGTTAGACACGCGGACGAAATTTTTCCCTTTCATTTTCATTACATGACGTAGCTTTTCACTTTGTGCTTGGCCTGCAATACTTCGCGTGTAATCCAGGGATTGTGTTTGCGTTGCCTTTTAGACTTTAGGGTAAAAAAATTGGTAATACAAAATGGGACAATAGCCTTGAAGCTCGACCATATGCGATTCACATCAGTCAATGGATCGACAGCCAAGCTTGAAAACTTATCAAATTCGCGAGCCAAGTAACCGAGAATGCGAGGATCATTAGCTTTATGGAAACTTTGGACAGTTGTTACTGTTGATCGCGATGATATGCTAAGTCCTAGCTGCATTTTACAGATTGGTATTTGTGATCAGAAATCCCTTGGATGACTTTACGACTGCTTTATTTGAAGGAAATTTGCCACTAATCAAAGTAAGGCCACCAATTGTTTTTGTTTCCTCTCTTATTCTTGTTGGTTCTAAAACGATCTGCTGTAGACTGACATTTAAAATTAGTCAATGGTTGACTCTGATGACTGTGACGTGTACTGCATGTTGTTCCAGTCTATATCAGGACGGTTGAAGTCCCCATGATAACAAGATGAGAATTGTGATAATGACTTTAAAGATATTCTTGAACCACTATAATAGGATCATTCCCGGAAGAGGGGCTTCTGTAAGCACACCCGGTAACTATGGTAATGCCATCGCAATTAATTTACAGGATACTGCCTCAGCGCCCATACCATCTGGAAGAGCCACAAAAGGAATAGTCTTGCTTATCAGCAGGGCTATGCACCACCGCGCGTGGGCCGATCTTTCCGGATTACTGCGTAGTCCGGAGGGGCGATTTCATCACTTAAGATATCAGGCGGCAACCCCGCTTCAGTGATAGCTACTATGTGTGGTTCTTGATCTAACAGTAATCGATTAAGGCACGAGGACTTATTTACTATGCTGCGGGCGTTTACAGTTAGTGTTGTTATTTCTTTGATTGAAAGTTTCGTCTAGTCTTTGGACGGTTTGCTGCGTCGTCATTTTTTTACAATTGTACGCTCTCATCCTTTAAATCCTCCCAGACATAACCGATCTTGTTAATATAATTGGTCCTTTTTTCCCGGTTGGCTTTTTGTCGATTTCACGCGTTTACGAGAAAATCCTCTCCTATAAAAAAATTAGTATCCCTTGAGCTTGAAGCCATTCTTTATAATCGCCCCCTTTTGCCTCTATCTAAAAGCTTCATAATAACTGGCCTTATTTTGGTGGGTGCAGGCCTGCCCAGCCTAAGAATTCTTTCAATCTGAACCGGCTGCAGCTCAAGAATACTTTCTGTGATATCTTTATGACAGCGCGTTGAAGTTTTTCACTTGTTTGATCCTTCGTTTCTCCTAGGCCGTAAACGAGTAGGTTTGACCTCAGCTGCGGTTCTCAAGCTCCTCAATGCGTTGTTCAAGCGTTTGGATTGTGCTACTGAAAGAAAAATTTGGTCTTGGCAGGAAATACCTTTTTCTTCGACGGCGCCTAGAGGATCTAGATTGTTGTCGATATTGACTAGTCTCTTTTCCTTGAATTCCTTTATATCCGTTGAAATTTCTTTCAGTTGTTTCCAAATTTGAGTAAGTTCAGGTGCAAGATTGGTCTCCACGTCGCCTCCAAGCAACAACAGCCTTTCGATAAACAATGCACACTCATACGCCAAGTCACAAAGCCGAGGGAACGGCAGCACCGACAAACAGCGGCCCCGTGAGCGGATACATTTACCAAAACGTTTCCTCACCTGCACGATGAAGACGAAGTGGTTAGGAACCGCATCGCTAGGGTGCCGCCGCGCCCTATGGCCGCCGCGCCCGTAAGTGGCGAACTTATAGGTGGATCCCGGAGGCGCGACCATGGCTGGACGCATGCGTCGAGATCCGACCGTGTCGACGATGGCTGTTGGCGTTGATAATCTCGGGTGATCCATGCGGCAGTCGTGAACACGTAGCTCGTCGTTGCATTTCTTCCGTCGTCCTCACAGGCAGCGGCTTTACGGTGATTCCAGTGCAGGATTGAAGTGGTACCCTTGTAGAATCTGCACGATGAAGACGAAGTGGTGAGGGAACCGCATCGCTAGGGGGCCGTCGTGCCCCGTTCTTTCAGCTTGTCCTTTCAGCGCAGCTCCACAGGCGACGCCCGGCGCGAAGTGCTCCGCGATAAACTTGCTCCGTGGAGGCACTTATGGTGGGCAGCGAGAGGTTTCTGCTTTACATGCAATTTTTCTCGCGTTTGGCTGCTGGATTTTTATAGAATTTCTCCCGAACGTCCTAAAACTGCGATAATCGGCTGGTTTCTCTGTTGAACATGAGTGCATTGTCTGATCGGCTACCGCCTATCAGCTGTTTCCTCGCGCTTGACCTGCGCACCTTGGCGGCAGGGGAGTATGTGTTTATGATTGCAATGAAGAGGCCACGGGTACGGGCACGTGGCCACAGACCTAGCTCGCGCTAGCCGCTGGGCTGTTGCTCGTGACGAGCCCGGCGAACAAGCGACCAGCTGTCGGGCTCCCTTCTTGCCTCGCATTAGTGACGTTCTGGTGCGGCTAAACCCGGCAGATTGAGTCCGCGATCAGAATTGACCTGATTCGATGCCGTCGTTGAGCACGCTAGGCCTACGCTCCCTTAAAAGCTACCCAATTCGGTGAGCCTCGTCATCGAACGCTGTCCGCTGCTTGTGCTAGCGCCAGGGCCACCCGGTCAACTGCCTTGTCGCCAACGGCCGTGAAGGCGCTACGCCACCACTGTGAGTTTTGGAGAGAAACCGCTGTAAGGGACCTCGCTGATAATCAACCACTCTTCTAGGATCCGCTCACGTAGACAAAGCAGATCCGCACGAACCTGCGGGATTCAACATCAGGTACGAGAAATTGCATTCCTTTTGGTAAGCGCATCATGAGGCTCTCAATTTGGACGATTAAGAAGCTGATTTATTTTCAAATTATAAGTGGAATGGGATGGGCCTCGAGAACAGCGCGCAGGTGTACTTTGCCAGGCCATACGCAGTCATTTCCGTACGTAAGCAAGCGCTCCGGAATTACGTCAGAGGTCGTTGATTTCAACGGAATTCAACGTTCAGTATTCAACATACGGAATCCAGTTTAGGGCTTGCGCTATGGGACTCGGCATATTCAGAAACGCTGTTTGTGGGGAAATCTTAGGGTGGTTCCAACACCAACGAAACAGCATGAGGTGACAACGCAATAAAGAATTTCGGCGCTGTTGCCGTTACTTTAGAACACCAGTAGTGGAGTGCTGTTTAAGGCATACTTGCACTTCCGGTCTTCTGTGACTCGCAGAATGGCTTCGACGACTTCGTTTGCCTTCGATAGAATTCCACTAAATTAAACTCCCCTCAGCAATTATCTGTGACCCGCCCTTTACTACTTGTGTTCTGAGCATAAACTACCATGACATACACGGAGAAACACGGGCCCAAACAGACACAGCCCTCATTAACACCGGATATTTACTTCCACTTGACAAGCAATAAATACGTGAATACAGACAACATCGGACTACGTACTACAAAACACAAGAAAGCAAAAAACACTGAAAAGCGAATAGAGTACATAACATAAAAAATCAAACACATAAACAAAATAAAGATACCTGGTTTGTAAGCACATTTCCTCAGCAATCTGAGCTCCACCATACGTACCCTTGTGTAGCTTTCATAGAACAACACTTGTTTCCTCGTGAGGGAAATGGGGATTGTGTTTTTCATTGTATTCAATTTTCAATCGTTGTATTCTCAAGTCTCGTGTTTTTTTACTTTTACTTTTAGTCACATGTTTTAGTATTTACGGTCTCATCACAATTCAGTAACTTCTTCTTTGGCGCTCTTTGCCCACAGTCGGCCTTGCGCCAATAAACCCAACTATCATCATCATCGTGTTTTTTTGTGTTCTATTCTTTTCTTGTAAAACGACAATAAATTTGTGTTGCTAGTCACGCTCTATCCGTGGGCCATCGTCTCTGTTTCCGCGTTTACCGCGCGTTTTATCACTTACACGTGCCAACTGGCCAGCCCACAGTACGAAGTTTTTTAAATAAATAAAACGAAGTATATTAAAAATGGTATATATTTAAGACCAAGGCCTAAATTCGAGTCAAAAAGAATAAAATATATGACCTCTGTTTCGTACAGCTTTTACAAGCAGATTATTATTGAGAAATCGATTGTCGTCGAATGCTTTATCAGGTTACCATCCTAATCCCAAACCCTTAGACATTGTAAGTATCATGCCGACGAAAACGTAGAAATTGGCATCTGCATGCCTGTTCTAACCAAAATATGATATCTTACCAAGCAGATGTCTGTGCCCTTCCGTTCATCTCTGGTGCAAACGTACGGCTGCTTTGGGATACAATCCCCCGCTGTATTTAAACTTTCCTACACTCACACTCAAGCAGGACTCGCAAAGCTGCAGACAATAGCATGGTTGCTGCAGGGCCAGCTAAGGAGATAATTATGTCATTGTTTCTTTGAAGTTCCTGATTTACAAAACCGACAACATAGCCACCTAAGTCAGCATTGTATTTTACGAAACGCCCTATACTTTAGAGAAAAACCCAAAACAAAGTGTTTGAAAAGCTGCACCTGCCCTATCAAAATTATTGTTCAAGGTGGCACCACCTATAAATCGTAGTTTCTAATATCAGCTCAAACAATGTTGTTTAAGAAGGACATAGATATTCAACAGTTCGAAATATATACTCACAGTACTACCTACGATATCACGGCTGTTTGACAGAAATATTGCTTTTAAGCACGGGACCACACGTCCATTTCAAAACTTGAGCAAAGATGCTTCCTTCTGACTTTCAGGTCACACTAGCAAATGAAAGGCTCAGGTAGAAATTATGCACCACATGTACATCCAAGCCCTGCCCTTTGGTACCAGAAAATGCTACCAGAATTCTCCAGCAACATCACGTACTAAGCCCACTCCACCATACCCGAGCTGTCTGCCTACCGCTGAATGACTGAAATCCCCCCACAAATCAGTGCGACTATGCCTAACACGAAAAAGAGCTAGTTTGCCTATTACCAAATTGACTGTTTTCTGGACATCATTTATCTGTGTACCTATACCATAATCTTCTGACACATCTTACTATCGTTGTCGTGTTCCCAAATTTCATGTCCTTTCATTGCCCCACACAAAAAATGGACGGTCAAGTAACCACCACGAAGTAAAATAAGAGTTAAAACTTTCAGCCTAACAGGTCTTGACTATGACACACTCCTTACCCTAGCCCACTTTTTTCGCATCTTCACGTATTTGTAACGCAGTTTGTGATGTGAGAAAATCCCACAACTCTGCACCTAATCATTTTTGTAGGTTACGCAATCGCCTACAAATACTACAAAGCAGAAATTCCAAAGGAAGCATGATATTAAAAGACAATTCTTTAGGCCCTGTTTTCGGGCAACGTGTTCGCTCCCGCAACCTCCAAAACAGTACGTATTTACAAATGCAGAAGGACCTGGACACATTTACGCGCTTACACGCACCCACACCATCGCAAGAGTCACGGTCTGTCAACCTCCACAAAATACTCCCCATCAACGACCTGTGCTATAGTAATGCTGCCTGTATAATTCACGTTTCGTTTGTAATGCAAAAAATCCCTAATAAAGTTCTCGCCAATAGGATTGACAAATCCAGAATGTGTCAGACACGGCGCAGCTACCGCGACAACTCAGCAGCAGCAATTCCAGTATCGTCGTTTATCAGGTGTAGTTGCTAAATCATTCGCCAAAGAAGTACAATTTCAATAATAGCACTTTGAACCACAGCAACCAAACAAGCTTTTATATTGGAAAGCACAGTTTAGGTAAAACCGACCTTAAACGAGTTGCCCCATGGACATGACTTCCGCGTGTCCGCAGCAACGAGCCTCTTCATTTTTATACTGCTTCTTTTGTTGCAGGCAGACGCAGGCTACAGCGGCATATAAATACCGAGGGGCATAGAAATTTTGTGGAGGAGCTGTAGTAGGTCGCGCCGTTTCGTAAATATGCTGTTGGTAGCAAGACAAGCATAGGTAGGGGCAGCGTACAAGATGCCGCGGTGGCCTGCCAGAAACCGTTTTCTGACAAATCCATAGAAACGCAGTGTTCGCAGGGACAGATTCCTCCACCTCCCACTAGGGGAGGGAGAGGGCAGGCCGCCTGCCACCACAAACGTGTCACAGCGGGAACCGTAGAATTTGCAGACCCATGGCACTTCCGTGCTCGAACGAACGCCTGTTGATGTTCGAGTCGACGCAAGATAACCCCACTTACGCTCTTTCAGGATATTTTACCATTGTAGAACTGGCCTAAATGTTTATTAAAACAGAAGGTTATTCCGGAAAGAATACACGAAAATGCACACCACAAAACGACGAACTAAGCAAAATCAAGTTTAAAGGCGAAAAACAAACTAGGCATTGTGCACACCTTGAAGGTTTGAAACTTTTTGGAAACGGGTGATAGGTACTGAATATTCAAAATATATTCTTACTTACCTGGTTTTACGAACCCCCATCCAGCGGCAAGGTCCATTCTGTTCGCGATATGCATTTCTTTCTTTGGCAAGCATACAGCTTATAAGAATTTCTCTAGCCCAAATGGCTTTGGCATCTGCAAATTTACAAAGCATGATCTTTTTGTGCCCTGTGTAACAATAAATATTTTAAAGCTTAAGTTCACCTGCAACACTTCGCCAAGCGGTGCGTTCTTTTCATAATTTCCTGGTGCATGGGTGATTTTAGCTTCTATTTCTAGGTAGAGGATGTTCTACTGCCGCTGTTTTGCTCAGGTGAGAAGGGCTTCAATGTTTCGACAGCGCTGTGTAACATCGCCGACACACGGGCCGGTAACACCATGGAAAACCGTATTTGTCGCGGTGTATGATACAAGCATTGAGCACATATAAACGCATTAGTTTCTCTTGAGAAACTTAGGTGTGAATTACAGCACTCAAGCATCCTGAATGAACAATAATTGTCCAACTAAATGCATTTACTTTTCTGTCCAGCAAGAACTGTCACCATGACTGGCACGTTTATATTGCGGATGTGTCGATTGCATCAAACGCTCACAGCATACATGTCGTGCCCGTGAAGTACAGAAGCGAGGATTGCGATAAAAGCAACAAGAATAAACTTGTATTTTACAATAACGTTTCACAATAAAGTCCAATAATCGTACTTGTTGGTCATTGACGTTAATTTCTTTGAATCAGACGTATATTCGAATAGTAATAAGATTAAAACAAGTGCAGAATATGGGCAAGTTTGTGTCTTTTATTTATTTTTAACGCAGCCAAAAGAAGTTTCAGAAATTCTTTGTTTAAACTCGTCTTTGAACTTAGTTCTACCAAAAGCTATATTCTACAAAATTTTGGACTGTTGAACAAGTGTGCTCTTGCATTTTGTTTTGCCGTGGTGTAACAATTTAATCCACAATTTCCTGATGTGAAGAAGCGTGTTCTCAAGGCGACGAACTAACTATGCTCCGAAGTTTCTTCTACAGAAAATACAATTCGGAGGAACCCAAATTAAGCTATACGCTAATAAGGATTTAGCAATCTTAACCGCACGGACCTTGTCGTCCCTTCTCTGGAAAAGAAGCTCAAAATGTCTTGTCTAGAAAATAAGGTACTTTAGCTGAACTCCAGAGGTCTGTGATTCGGACGAGTTGGTTTTCCTGAATTTCCGTCGACACTTTTCAAAAAGCCAAGAGCACTGTGTACACAATGTCACGCTGTTGCGAGATTTAGGCACTCAACGTAAGAAAATAAATCAATCTACATTACAGCTTTTGGTGAAAAATCGTACGTGCCGCGTGAAGAGAAGTATTCGGCTAGGGTTCATCCCCTGGAAGTTTTTTTATTGGGGGGATGAATGTTACGAACGTTCTTGAGAATCGGTAGCTTGCGAGTGCACCAATATGAGTCTGTCCTTGAGCTCATATTTAAACATATGCTGGTGTCTGAGTAACGTTTGCCCATTGGCCGTGAGGTGTTTGTCAACCGACAGAGCAGCCACTATTTCCTTCCGGAGTGTATCCTTGTACAGTCAGTGAAAACATCGATATGTTATAATTAGTTTCCAGAATGCCAGCGGAATTGATGTGTACAGCTTCCTCGATCTGCGAGACCACAACAGTTTTTCGGAACAGTCGAGCACCATTGAAAAACTGAAGATGGCTCAGCATTCTGGAGTGGGGGTAGCTTTTTCTGGCCTCAAAAATACCGGCAGGCTCTGCCTTGCTAGAGCATGTTCTACAAGCCCCATGCCGGGCCAATCACTGAGTGCAAGCAAAGCAACGAGACAACCTCTCGGGGGGCAACTCTATGTACGGCCAATGGCACGGCCTGTCAACGACCACCTTCACGAGTAGTTTGATTAATAATCTTGTACCAGCTGAACTCTTGGTGCACGTGCTTTTTAGGCGGATGCCAGGCTTTTTTTGTACAGGTCTACCTATAAAATTCATACCGGGGCCAAAAAGCGAGAGAAACTGTTGGCGTTTCCTGCTCAGCAGTGGCCTGGCAGTTGCGTGACCACGCCTTCATTTGCTACTTAAAAATAGAGACCGTGCATCTAAGCCCTCAGCCAATATATTTTGTTCGTTCTAGCCTTTTTTATAATGCTGGCAAGAAGTAAATCAATTTTTACCTAACTTGAGCGCTTATGCTTGTCGTTCTCTTGATTCTTTTAAAACCCTTTGCAAGCACTATTCAGGTCTAACACGAACCAGGTAACCCGTGTAAACACTTTAGAACGTTCATTGGTTTTCTTGATATGGTCTCTACTTAAGAAGCACCCTGTAATAGACACCTAATAAAAGGCAAACTTTTTTTAAACTTTCCACTACTCGCTATTTAAAATTATGTGGCCATTAAAAGAACTACACTCCACACTTCCCTTCCCTCCAGCACGGCTCTGGCCATGTCCTTACACATTACCTCTGTTCTGTAACGACTTCCATCTTTGCACACGCAATTAACAGACACTGCAATTACAACATTTTGGTGGTTACAGTAATGCTCACAATGTTTTCTTCTACATATTGGAAGCACTCTTGCACGAATTTGACTATCAAAGTTTAGGTGTGAGCTCTAATACCTATTACTTCTCTAAGCGTTTAAAGCTATCTTCTATGCCAGGGTCTGTACGCAGCGCTCCCCTTTTTCCGCCGCATAATGTGCAAGTTTTACTCCCTTTAGTAAACCCTGAAAATGTCGGTTCAGGCAGCTGTGTACCTTTGGCCGAAAGGCACAACAGGCCCGGTGCGGCTGTGTCTAGTTCCTGGCATGAGCAAAGCTTCTGCTGTGTGCATTAACCTTGACGTTCCGCTTGCGCAGTTTTTTCACACTACCGACATAGGCTCGAAACACACAAAACACTATACAACCCTGCCATGACTAGCACTGTTTGCTAGAACGGTAGGTTGTCGCAGTTTTTGAAACCACAGCATGACACATAAAAAGATTCACGCGGCTCACAGCCTAAATTCTCATGTGTTCGTAAAGTAGTTTTTAAAAATTAGCCGAGAAGGAAAATTCCTCGCACTTTTCTGAATTGCTCCGCTTTTCTATAGTGTAATTACAGGGTCAGGCTTTACGCTTTGCTGTACCGGTATTTGATTTACTCCCGCTACGTTGTAGGGGCGTGAAATCGGCATCAACTTCAAACAAACATTCGTCACCAGTATACAAAAGAGCATGCTGAAAATAAACGCGTAATAACCTAATTCGGAAACCATATTCGTGCTTGCGCATGCTTAGCGAGTCTGCAACAGATATTCATTGATTCCTTTAAAATGAAGGAAAGACCGGTGGAAATTTCACAGTTCAGGCAGCAAGCGAATGAATATAGCTAATAAAGCGGCTATAATTGTCAAATAAACTTTTTTCTTTTCCCTTTTGGCGCGTGGTCAAAACTGGTCAAAATTTACCACGCGCGGTGGTTGAATTCGACGGCTGCCAAATCAGTCGGCGAGGTTAAGTACAGCCATTAGGTATAGATGACATACCCGCTTGAGAGTTGTTTTCTCCTGAGCAAAATTTGTCCGATCACCAAGGAAGATTCTATTGCTGAGGTAACTCATTCATAATCTGAGTGATCGACGAACTGCCTCACTGCCAACCTAGGATTTATTGCGCACCATTGAAAACAATATCTCTACCGCGTTTTAGGCGATTTAGTGATGTTAACATGCCCCCAAAGCCTTTTAGTTATGTTTGTTTCAAAGGCAACGTTTAGCGATGAAGTTTGTAAACATCTGTAATAACAAGAAGGCTGTTTTTATATGCTTTTTTACCTTTTTTAAACAAAAGGTTGGTTACCGTTTTAGGTGCTGCTGTACATATTACCAGATGGCATATATAGCCATTCTCGCTGTTCATATCACACTCATGTATATCTAGAATCACAGAGATCATGTTTGTATCTCAGTAAAGCATGTAGTGAAGATATAACGTCTCACCCCTCGAAAAGGATATCGCTTGCGTGTTTTCAACAAGAAAGAATCGCAGAAGCGAGCAAAACGCGCCTCTAAACGGCTGACATCGCTTACAGTGGCAGATCCTGGGGTAAAATGGCGTATCATATATAACATTACAGTGTGTAAAGCCACAAACACACGGGACTTCATTGCAGATTTATGGCGATTTGTATGCAAAAAATGTGATTGCGAGCCCACAGTGACGGGAAAATTCTCAACAAACTCTTGCTCACAGACGATTATGTTGACAACACCTAAAACGAGCCCATGAAAGTTTGTTAACCCACCTTTGAAAGTTACATGGGCTGCTCGTTTGGACCACGTTGCACCACCCACAACGGTGATTGGTGTTGCGACTGAGGCGGCCTTGATATTAAGTAATTTCGAGTCTTCTATTCGGTCATTAGGGTGGTCTCTATTCCGGCCCTTCAAATTTTACATCATGAAGTTGCCACTGATACAACATGCCACGTCTGCGTAAGTGTCATTCGGCCGCTAACAATGAAGCCTAAATCTGTGGCTCCCAGCCTGTGGCTTCCTTCAGATGTAAGGGCTTTTGGGAGAAAAGCTGTTAAGTTCACAGAAGAAGCACTCTCAATATAGCAATCCCTAACTGTGATGCCAAATGAAGAGTGCATTTTCAGCATACAATCACGGATCATTGCAAGTCACTTTGGCGACCACATTTACAGGTATGCTCTAAGGCAGAACATGCTGCACCTTGTCCTCCAGTTTTTATAGACACAAGCATATAGACATCGTGGCGATTTGACTCATTTTGTTTTGTAATGCTGGGGAAGAAGCATTTCCGGTACTTTCAGCGAGGTAAAGTCCGCTTGTCGATCGACAATTCTCACTTTCACTCACTCACTCACAATAGTGTCACGTCGATAAAGACGACGCAGCTCTCTCAAAGGAAAACAAGTTTATTGGAGCGAACTTGTGCTTTCCCCCAAAACTCAAAGAATACACAGGCGGCGTAGCAGCAGTCAACAAAGTCACGTGCGTAGGCGAGTATCGGCGAATCGAATGCCGTGGCGTCGCCTCCGCGGGAATTTACCTTTGGGCGCAAGTGTTTCTGGAACCGTCGAAATAAATCCAGGACGAAAACGATTATTCAACGGATTTCACGTTAATTCGGAACGCTGTTCCTGTCATAAGAGATCAAACATGCGGCATAGAAAGAAAGAATGCAACACGCGCTTCCCTTTGCACACGGGTAACCCCGATAACACAGACCGGCGCAGCCGGGAGGAAAGCAAAATATAAATAAATAAACCCAATGCATGGTTCGCGGCACTACCCCCTTCTAAGAGTGCATCGACCAGATGATAAAATAAGCGCAGTCCAAACCAATAAAAAATAAATATCTATTATCGTGCCTAGAAACGTTTTAGGCGAATCACGTGGACGACTGGGCTGCGTACATCGTCTTAATGTTCCGGAGTCAGCATCGGGGATCTTCTCGTAGGTAAGTTGACCAACACGTTATAGTATCCGGTAGGGTCCGAAATACCATCGTAGATGCTTGTCACTGAGTCCACGTTGTGGGATGTGAATTAAAACCCACACACGATCTCCTGGGCGGTTTTCGATGTCTCGGCACCGGAGGTTGTAGCATCTCGCATCCACCAGCTGCGTGTGCATTGTGCGAACTCGGGCAAGCTGGCGGGTCTCCTCCGCACGATGAAGGTATTGTTGGACGTCGGCGTTGAGGTCATCGTATTCCACGTAGGGATGCATGAGTTGAAGCATCGTAGTCGGCCTTCTTCCGTAGACAAGCTCGAACGATATCATCTGATTATTTTACTAGATAACCATGTTGTGGTCAGGTTCCTGATCAAAGCGAAGTCATAGAGAAAAGCACCAGAGAAAACTGCGTTTAAAAACCGGTCAACCCACGACAGACACACGGAGCTATACACTTATAACCAAAAAGAGGACAGCGTAACAATGTGGTAAAGACTACAACAAAAGTTCAACTAGACTGAAAAGTACAGCGCATGGCTCACCGTTTCACAAGTCTGCTGTCCGGTTGCACCTTCAGTCCGGTTAGAGCGTGCCGGCGTCGGTATGGGCCAGTCGCGGAATGGCGCCGTTCTGGGGGCCAGATCACGCATGGAGGTTTTCTGTGGTGAACCGTGTTCCGGGCTTTCACGGTGGCAGCAACTGCGGCCCTTGTCGAGCCCTTCCGATGTTTGAGTGGCTCACCGGATTACAAAAGGTGCGAACGTCACCCGTCGATGACTGCTGCTATGTGCTCCGGTCCGAACGCCCGACAGCTGTCACGGCAGCATTCCACACCTGTTTTCTTCCCCTTTCCCGTCAACGCATGCTTGCGTCGTTGCTGGCATGTTGTCATTGAATGCTTGGCAAGGTGGTGAGGAGGATTTTGGAGACGACGATGATGACGTTCGGGCTGTTTGGAGCGTATCCTGTACCGCGCGTCTTCATTATCGTTTTCACTTCACCTCGTGACGCAAACGTCTTCTTCTCGGCAAGGAGGAGATAAATACGCTTTATATATGGATTATAAAGGCGGTTTACCAGGCTATTGGTCTTTCCATGAGTGCGTCCACAGAGAGGCTGCTTAGCACGGGGCTCCGCGACATGGTGGGAGGGCTGATAAAGGGCCATCTTTCTAACCAGAAGCGCCGAATGAGCAGAACATTGACGGGTCGCCGCGTCCCCCACCACATTAGGTGGGCAGCACAGAAAGTCACCCCGCTTGGTGTACTCACGGAATTTTGGCGACAAGACTAAAAATGCTTTCTTCGCTTAGAAATGTCAACACCTGACACGACGAGGGTCGCCGACAAGCACGAGCTCAAGTGCTCAACACCACCCTCAGTGGAGATCATCCAGTTATCTACACAGATGTCTCCAACACTGAGGGCAGCAGCACCCCATCCTTAAGGCTACTTCTAGAACCAACCTCCTTACGTGTGCCTCACTGAAGACCCAAGAGATGACAGCAGGAGAGGAGGCAGTCACCGCCTTAGCTTTCACTCAGAGAGGGCTCGGAAGGTAATCACCGATTCCCAACAAGCCTACCGCAATTACCAGTGGTGGTGGGTGTCCGGCATGCACTGCGCGTGCTAAAAACCCATTATCCAAACGGCTTCATTCTGCTCATCTGCACACCCGCTCAGGCTTCCCTGGAGTTACGAATACGCCCACCAACAAACTAGCGCTTTTACCCCGATGGCTATAGAGCAGCACGAGGACAGTCTCTAGCTTGTCTCGTTAAGCGACATAACGCAGCATTATTTCCTTCAGAGACAACCTAATTCTGCCTTACCATGACCTTTTCAGACAACAACAAACTTCAGTACAGCTCATACAATCCGGTGCCTTCCTACACCCGACGCATCTTTACATATTTCACCGAATCGCTACGACGCTTCGGTGACGACTTTTGTTTAATAAAGAGGCATATTTGACTCCAAGGCACGAAACCAAACGCTCACCTGAGCATTACATTGGACCAAGTTGAGCCATCCGGTGTAGCAGCTCAGCATACCGCCCGATGCCTCGATGAATATGTCAAAAAAAGTAGGCTTGAACGGTTTCCTGGCCAGGACCTACGCGCTTCTACCTTTGGCCATATATAAAAAAAATGAGGTGCCCGCAGACTTCGATAGTCAGAACGCACGGTGACCCGACCGCGGAACAAGGCCTTCGTGTACACGTCTAATACCGGAGAGTGCTCGCCCAGGACGTGTAGCCTGGTTGTAGAGGGACCCGTACCTGCTTCGCGATGTCTCCACACCCCATGCTTGCTAGGACTACCCCAACTGCTGGGTAGTAGTAAACCCTCGGCTTGATCCAGGCTACTGCTTCTACCCGTAGCGCGTCCTCTCAAATCGGCAGCCAATGCAATGTGCCCAGTTGTCCCACGTGAAGCATGGTGCTTCGGAGCACTGGCGCTGCGAGGGGGAGTGGTTCCGCCGCAGCGACTGCATGTACCGCGTCTTGTCGCCATCCGTTTGACGCCGTTTACCGTAGACGGGCAGACGGAAGCATGTGCAATCTCTCCAGTATCCTTTGTCGCAGGATATTGAGGCAGTGCTGCGTTTGCGGTGTCGTCCAGGGTTGGTCGGCAAGCTTCAAGGGTTATGTCAGCATTGTAGGATTCTTCATTCCACAGGTAAAACGGTCCCAGAGCAGCAAGTCGAGCTACTCCACATAGGTGCAGCACATGCTAACCCTCCTAGCAGAGCGACGAACTGCAAGGTGTCCCTCTTCCGCAGCAGTTACTGTTGTTTAATCGGAAACACTTGAATAGGAATGGTGCCGGCTAAAGGGCACACGCAGTGTCGTAGGCAGTTTGCTCAGACGCTTGAATTGCTATGTGGCCGGCTTGAGAAGGTCGAGCAGAATACCGAACGCACGGTCCTGCAGCTGGCCAGAAAAACGTCCCGCTGTTTTGTCCTCGGTTACCTGGTTTCCAGGAAAGACACACGGAAGTGTGCCACATATACTGGCCAGTTGGACCCCTCACACCCAAATGGCTCGAGCCTCCCATACAGCGGCATGGGGGCCGGAACAGGGGGTACCGTTTCTCCACGCCAGGTGGCTTCGTAGTGATCAGTGGGCACATTTTTTCGTTTCCAGCGTGACGATTCGGCCCGGGCCGTGAACGTGGGAAGATTTCGCAGCTTCCAGCTGACAGACGACCCTCAGCCGGCTAATGGCAATGATTATTGATCTTCAGCAGCTGCGCTCGTCGGTGCTTTAAATCCTGCGGTGACTAATAATGTCCACCAAACCTGGAGCGCCACCACGTCGAGCGGATAACACATAATGTGTACGGGGGAGGCGTGATATACCTGTCAGTTTTTTGAACATCAACCTATCCCCCTTGCTTAGCGCGATAAGGAGGTGCTAGGGGATGTGGTGTAGGATTCTGAGAACAGCACAGGTCGGGTTTCGGAGAGTCTCACTCATGCGTGTGCACGAAAATGCTACCAAGATGTTTCCGGATGACGTGGACTATTGATTGTCTTGTCTCTAAAATAGTGCTTTTAGCATCACGAATGATATGGGCAGGATCTACAAAACAGGCTCAGTCGGGATCCAAGTGTTTTTCTTAGGGAAGTGAACGGTGATTTTCTAATTATGCCTTAACTAATCCACAACAATTTTATAAAGCCATGCATATGAAGTCAAACGATTTTGTGCTCTCTGATGCGGCTCACAACCAGTGGGAGCGAACGTTTCCGTATAGTTGGCGTTCACTCAGTTCAAAATTCACCCGAGACCCAATCGAGAAAGGGACGTCTTGGTGCGCCTTCTCTGTGAACATAAAATTGTTTATATTCGGATATAATTAGGCATGCTCGATATTGCACAAGGCACATCTGAACCATTCTCCTTTTTTGTCTATGCGTGCTAAGGAGCCACTTGTTGTAGAGGGTAAACTAGCCCAGTGTAATTACAGGTATGGAAGCTTTATCATGAAATGGTTGAATTGGGATTTCAACGAGCAGTAGTAAGATTCAATCTATAAAAAAGAGTTCGAAACTGTCCTGATAAAACCATTTGTTCTAGGTTATATAAACATTCCTGTAGAAACCCCTCGCCTAAGGCTAGTGAGGGGCCCCCTCAAAAACACTCTGGCCAAACTATAGTAACAGCAACGGAGGTATAATGAACCTGCCTCCTAATTTTTTCTGAACATGGTATTGCGCGAAGACATTTTTTATAGACTTTGTAGGCGCTAATTTCAGAGAAAAGATCATTGACATTTTTTTCTAAAAAGGGTTAGTGCAATTCCGGGAATCTCCATTTTAATGTCTCTTTTTCCACCTTCATACTTGCAAGTTTTTTATTATCGTAAGTGTTAGTGTAAGTGTTTAAGTTTTACTGCCTAGATATTTCAGATTGTTCTGATTCACCGACAATGCCTGAGCGGAAAGTGAAAGAGTTACCCGAGAGACTACGATTTTGCCGTCAGAAGACAAAAATGCCTGACGTCTCAGGGTAAATCTCTACAGTTTGTCATTTGTACTAGCAAAGCCATTTCACTGAAGTCTAATTCCAAAGCTTCCTAAAGGGCGTTATACATACTCGCTGTCCGTAAATGGCAAGGACTCAATCAGCTCAAAGATGCAAAATGGTCACAAAAATACACTTTCATGACTACCTTAAGAAACCTATGGCGATGAACTCGCGTCTCCAGCAAGACACTGGGTAGCTGTGTGAAAAAATTTCCCACTAAATGTTTCCTCCTAAATTCCTATTTTTGCGGTACCATATACGTAATAACAGTTCTCGGTACGTTTCAGTACAACTGCCAAGTCCTAAAGTTGTACCATTAGTTTGCAGATGCTGAGGATGTAGATGTTCTTGTTTCCTACACAAAAATGGCCGCCAGTGTGATGAGCAGAGAAAATAGTTGCAAATCGTGCGGGCGATAAACGCCGGTCTGTCTAATGTCCCATCATGGCGAGTTGCACGCTGCGCAACAGCTTTTAGCCTACAGCTTGTTGCATGACACATGAACCGCAAAGCAAGTCATGTGAACAGGAGCCTGCCACGGGGGAAAACAGAAACGTGATTCAATAGTGTGATGCTCCGGAATTTTTTATGACGAAGCGTTTTATGCCACAAGACGAAGAATGGAAACACAAGAAAGGAATGGTAGCACGTATTATTGGGCAAAACGTATTAAGATTGGCGTCGCTGGCCGATTTAGAAACTGTAGATCCCACAATAAACCAGTGCAGTTTTAGGTGTCTCGAGAAATAATTAGCTATAAAGCACGAAACAGTTTTCCGGTGGTGTCAGCGGATGTTTTGTTAGCAGGTAGTATATGTGGTATCTTTCATTTTCTTGTTTCTAAGACTATAGGCAATCATCCCGAAACTATAAATATATTTTGTACTTAACTGCGAGAATTCATTGGTAAGATTCCTGTCTAACAGAGATTAGCCAGGTTGACAATGTTCGGAAAATTTCCGCAAACGAAATAATAACCTACAAAGAGAATAAATTCTGCCAACGTATCACAATTAAGGTGCGTTTTAACGGAAAAAAATATTAGAGCTTTTCATTCCACCGAAATAGAGTTTACATGTTCACAATAATTCAAATTCAAAACATTGTGTTCATTTTAGAATACCGTCTAGTGGATATTTCTGTGAAAATATACGAAAAAAAATCGCATGCTTACGAAAACCGCGGTTTTATTACAATTACTGTAGACTCAGCCTCAAACCATATTCTGCATGAACAAAGCCTATTAGCGAATTTAATACTTTTTGTTCATGGCTAGAATGTAATAAAAAACTGAACGTCGTAAAAATTTATTATTCGACAAGCACTTACAGCTAAACCATGCTGGCACTTTTATACTTTTGAAGGTTCTCCCGTGGCTGTTACTAAGGGAGATTTTTTATCAGCATTATACCTCGATTACAATTACGACTGAAATTAGTCGCTAAGAAGTTCTATAAAAGGGCGCTACTCACAGTGCACAGTGCGCGTCTTTTTATTTATCATAACAAGCGAACATGGCAATATTGGCGGGCGTCCACCTAGCAGTGATATTATTTGTTCTAAAATGTGCAAGTATTTTTTTGTATTAGTAGTATAATTTTACCTTTTTATTAGGGATTTCAAAATTTGTACCTACAAACTATTTGGCCTTATTTTTACCATATAGATGTCATTTTTATGACAATTTACTTGTATGAAAACGTGCTTTTATTCTTGTCGTTTTGCAAACGATTTGTTCTACCGCCCATGTTTTATTTTGGAAACATAATCGTGTTTGATTTAAAGAAACGAAAGAATCAATTATACTGCGTTTGTCTGTTATCGGTACCTGGAGTGAAAAGTGAGAGAAAATGCTAGGAAAAATGAAGGGATCCCTCCCGTACTGGTAGTGAGAGGGACAGACCGTTTGACATCAACGCGATAAGTGTGCTAGTAATTCAGTTGTACATGTACAAACGTAGCCTGAATAATTTGTCTATGAAAAACTCTGAAAATGCTTTTGCTGGTTGAGCTTTTAAATATAATGAAGATGGAATACTACAGAAAAAGCATTCTAAAACTATCGTCATTAATTAAAACGAAGAACTACATAGCCAACGTTTTTATACGTGAGGGAAGATAGAGGTGGCTTGTTGTGTAGCAGCTTATTATACGCAATTCAAGACAAAAGTGCATCAACGGTAATTTTATGCCCCGTTGCAGGCGCACTTTAACCTTTGCGAAGCGACGGAATCTTTTAATATGCGTGGTGAGTATATATTTCCATACAACATATGTGTAAACACGGCCAATACTTTGATGCGCGTTGCTTTTATCTACGAAGCTCCAACAAAATTCTTCCCAAAAGTTTAACTTGTTGATGAAATGTTTGATAAACACCGGTATTTTCACTTCTATTGTCCTTAAAATCAATTATGAAAGGGTGCTTTTTACTTTGTGCCACTTTTCTGACATACTGAAAATTTATGACGACAGGCTTTTGTGCCGCGCTAATTGTAAGATATTGAAAAAGAAGACAAAAAAATCTATAGGTAAAATTGTCAAACGAATGCTTAGAATTTCAGCTGCAGAACGAGCACTTCTAATGTAGTTTCACAACTAAACCGGCTTTTGTAACGTTTGGCACAGTTTTAAATGCGCTGTGGAGAGTACAATAACATCAAAGAATGCCCGTTCGATTGCGTGCTGTGAGCATACCCATAACATGAAAAGAATGCCGATTCGAGTAATTGAGACACCTCTATCATACATGATGTTTCTTTACAACGACCTATACAGAGCACTTGTAATACCTGCCTCAGCACTGTGAACGAATGTTATTACTGCTAAAATGCTTTAACAATACAATTTTTATTATTAGATAGTTGAGTCTGAGGGATCTGTAGCAATTACCTACAGAAACCCCACTTAATCCCCTATGGCGCTGAGAATAAACCACCACAAAAGTTGCTGCTACAGCCACCCACAGGTTTAAAGCTAAGACGACACTTATTCAATGCAATATCAGATATCGCTTATCCAAAAATGAAGCCCCAACAATATTTTACTTCAGTTTCCGGGCTTCGAAACTCAGACACATCATGGTTGATGATTGCCGGATGTGACACCCGGCCGACCTTATATAAGAATTCTGTTATTTAGGCAAGTACAATTGCTGTCTACTTTCTCAGGTTGTGGACTCTCCGCACCCCTCGACCGTATTTCCGGTGGCTCTCCCGTTAAAAGGAACCAGATGCCCTGGATTGTGAGCATCACCTTCAATATCTTGTTCTGTTCTGGTGTTTTGTTTTTGTGTACAATGCTCATTATAATTGATTGTAACTATTGCACGCTCTTAATGAACTCATGCCGCAAATTTTGTTACGTGAGATTATCGGAACAAGCCTATCATAACTCCAAGAAAATATAACTACGCAAGATAAGTATACCGAGAACGCAAGTCTATAAAATATATAATAAATTGTTCTTAGGAATATAACAAACCTGCTCCTAAGTTCACCTGCAAGAATAAAATCTATGCGTTTGGCTACACACGTGATTTGCACACCCACAAATGCATACACACACAACCACCCATACACACACGCATATATATATATATATTATAATATTATATATAAGTAGATGAGTCGGATACACAGCAAGAACAATAACAAACAAGGTTTACTTACGTGGCGGTAACGGGACTAGACTTCATCAGAGTAAAGTTACATGATTTTGGACAGCAAAATCATGTAACTGTACTCTGATGAAGGCAAGTCCCGTTGCATCTACGTAAGTAAACCTTGTTGGTTATTGTCCTTTGTGTGTATCCGGCTCTTTACTTATACTATTTCTGCGCGCTTTGTGAGTTTTATCTTTCTCTAAATATAAATATATTATATATATTATATATTATTATATATATATATATATATATTCTCAGATTTCTTTTTTTTTTTTATATTCTTTATCTGTTTCAATGACCTACCACATCCTCACCTTTGCTTCCCGAGGTTTTCTTCACTGCCAACTTCTTTTTCTGTCTTATTTTCAACGAGCCCCTCATTTCCCATCCTGATTCGCTACATGCATACCGAGGGCCTCTGTTCTGGCGTCTTGGCGCCATAGGAACCTTAAGAGGGTTCAACGCTGGTCGAGCAATCTTGACATGTCGTAGACACTTACGTCACGGCCCGGGTGTTAAAAAGAAGGCCTCCTTCACCCCGAGTAGTCTGAGTGGCGCTGGCTACCACTCCCGAGCTCAGGAAACAAAATTACCCTAACATAAATACCCCAGAAAGTTGTGGGGAAAATCGTCCCGCTGGTAGCGTAGTGGTTATCGCACCAGACCGGTATTGTGGAAGTTGTGGGTTCGGAACCCACCTTACGGGCATTTTTTCTCCACTTTGTTTCTTTCTAAATTCTTTATCCGTTTCTATGAACTACCGTAAACCTCCCCTTTGCTTTCCGAGGTTTTCTTGACTGCCAACTCTTATTTGTCCTAATTACAACGAGCCCCTCATTTCCCATTCTGATTCGCTACATATGTAAATATATATATATATATATATATATATTTATAAATTTGGAAAAATAATACCACACAAATCGCGCAGAAATATTATAAGGAGTCGCATACACAGCGACAACAATAACAAATATGGTTTAGTCATGTAAACGCACGGGACTTGCCTACAGCAGAGTGTCGTTACACGATTTTAAGGTCACAAACATTTCGAACACATTTCTGATTTAGATTTGCAGAAAGCCGCGAGGCGAGAAAGAGCGGAAGATGTTTCGGAAACGGAGATTATGCTTGCAGTTGGGCTATGCCTATCTTGCAACAACAACATAAAAAAAGAGCAAGGAGAGAGGGAAAGAGAGAAAAATGGTCGTATTAAGAGGCAGCTCTCAAGGTTGCACCATGACGGGGCAACGTACGTGGCGTGGGCTGCAAGTTCAGACCATAGTGTTCATACAATGCGGAAGACTGGAGAATCGCGGTTTCAGAAAGAAGGGAGATTTACACAGAAAGGTATTCAGTGGGTGGGGAGACTGCTTCAGAGGGACTCATACAGGCATGAATGAACATTGTGCTTTTGGTATGCCCCAATAACAAAATCTTCATGCATGCCTGAATAGATCGTCTGTTGCAATGACCACTACGTTCCAGGAGGGGCTTTTTTGCCATTCTTTTTGTGGGGTATGTATGATAAGGTTTATTTGTTTTCTGCACTTGGGTTGGTAGCCAGCGCCACTCGACCACTCGGGGTGAAGCGGACCTTCTTGTTAACCCCGTGCCATGACACCCGTGTATACGACAAGTCGAGGGTGGTGGACCAGCGTTGAAACCTCTAAAGCTCCCTATGGCACCAAGAGTGCCCGAACAGAGGTCCTCGGTATGCATGTAAAGCAAACCAGAATATGAAAGGAGGAGATATGACAGAACTAAGGGTTGGCAGTCAAAATAACCTCAGAAATCAAAGGAGAGTATATAGTTGGTCATATTAAAAGTTAAAAATTGGGAAAGACGGAAAGAAAGTGGAGGCAAAAATGCCCGCCGTATGTGAGCTGTACCCATGACCTCCAGATTACGCGTCTGGTGCGATGACCAGATTCGCTACATGCATAGCGAGGGCATTTGTTCTGGCATCTTTGTTTCCATAGGGAGCTTAAGAGGGTCCAACACTGGCCGACCACTCTCGACTTGTCGTAGACACTCGTGCCCCGGCCCGGGGGCTCAAATAAGGTCTCCTTCACCCCGACTGGTCGAATCGGGCTGGCTACCAGCCCCAAGCGCAGAAAACAAATACACCTTACCATAAATACCCCAGAAATTGGAGGGTGAAAAACTCCACCGGTAGCTAAGTGGTAATCGAACCAGACGTGTATTCCACTTTCTTGCTGCTTTTGCAAATTCTTTATCCGTTTCAAAGACCTACGACATTCTCCCCTTTGCTTCCTGAGGTTTTCTTAACTGCCAACCCTTAATCACCATCATCGTCATCACCAGCCTATCTACACTCACTGCAGGGCAAAGGCCTCTCCCATTATTCTTCAATTACCCCTGTCCTGCGCTAACTGTGACCAATTTATCCCCGCAAACTTCTTGATCTCATCTGCTCATCTAAATTTTTACCGCCCACCCGCCCGCTGCCACGCTTGCCTTCTCTAGGGATCCACTCTGTTACCCTTAATGACCAGCGGTTATCTTGCCTAATTATATATATATATATATATATATATATTATATATATATATATATATATATATATATATATATATATATATATATATATATATATATTATATATATATATATATATATATATATATATATATATATATAGTCACGGGACGTGGCGGACAATCCCCGTGCGCCATGACCCTCCACCAAGGATGGTGACGACGAAGAAGAGCTGTGTGCGCCGCGCTGCCAGGCCGGGCTCCGATTTGGCATTTTGTATATAGTTCTTTAACCATTATGTAAATACATCGCTTCATCGCTACATGGTCCGTGTCATCTGCTGCCACGTAACATTTGGTGGAGCGTGCGGGTTCGTCATCCCCATCCTCGTCCCAGCATCGCATCGCATCGGTATGGGCGTTGCCGCCAGGGATATCGAAGCCGCGCCGCGCAGCCCCAGCCCAGCAGAGACCACCACACGACGATGTCCCCCGCCTCGTGTCCCCAGCCCGAAAGACCCAAGTGAAGACAAGCCGAGATGAGCCGTGCCCATACTGGCCGAAGATGGATTCCCCCGCCCTTCCGTCCGACGTGGCCTTAGGACCTTTGGCGCTTCGTCGCGGCTGAAGCCATTGCTGTTGCTGGGCCAGGCATCAATCAACACCATCATCGTCATTCGTGGCGGCAAGCGATTCGTTTGCATTTCTCATCGCACACCCATCCGTATTCATTCGCCAACTGGTGTCGGCGTCGACCGGGACGGTCGTCTTTGACCTGCGGTGTGATGTCACGGGACGTGGCGGACAATGCCCGTGGCGCCATGGCCCACCACCAAGGATGGTGACGACGAAGAAGAGCTGTGTGCGCCGCGCTGCCAGGCCGGGCTCCGTTTTGGCATTAAGCAAATAGTTCTTTAACCATTATGTAAATACATCGCTTCATCGCTACATTGTCCGTGTCATCTGCCGCCACGTAACAATATATATATATATATATATATATATATATATTTATATTTATATATATATATATATATACATATATAAAGATGGAAGCTGCAGTGCATTTGGCAGGAGTGGGAGAATATCTACCAAGAGACGGTGCGGTGTGATAGTAGGGAAAAAGGACGAAGTTGCCAATAAAGATGTTGCTTAGATGGACGCCCTGTCTCCTGCATACACTAGACGACAGGATTTACCGTCCAAACCTACATCATGTCAACATGCAAGAAGGCGTGCTTGGGAGCAAGTGATGATGTTCCCTTTGACAAGTGGCCCGACTCATCGAGGTGAAGACTGCGGCCGCTGCATGGACTGAGCATTTTTCCGATTCCCTTGAAGGTGAGGCTTCCGCCTGTACCTTACCGAGGTGTTTGACACTGGCGCAGCTAAGAGGGCACATTTGCATCCATGGCTCAACGCTTCGCAAGCGCCATCTTGAAGCCATTCCGTCAGTTCATTCATTGTCGCCTGAAATCTCGCCAGATCCTCAAAGAGTATTACGACAAAAAAATCCGGCAGGGACGCCTTGCTGACCATAATGATGCACACCTTATATCGGGGCTCGTGGACGGTCTCCTTGCTGAAATGCAAATGGCTCTTGCTACGCGAACTCTATCCACCCAAGCAGCATCGCTTTCATCTTCGCTTAAACTAGTGGCTACTATGCACAGAGCTAAGTCGCAGTGCGTTCTTCCAGGTTCACACGCACAGGTCAATGCACCGAGTTGCAATTGCCATTAGCGTCCGCCTAATACGCCGGTACGAGCACCCATGTCCGAATGCAGGCATTGCGCGATGGCTGGCTTGCCACGGCAGATGCACTGCCACAATAAAAGACCACGACGCGCCAGCATTTCCGTCCTCGCTACCAACCAGGTAAACGAGAAGGGTGATCCAAAACTATGTTAATACCCGCCGCGGTGGCTCAGTGGCTAAGGCGTTGCGCTGCTGAGCACGAGGTGGCTGGTTCGATTCCCGGCCGTGGCGGCCGCTTTTCTGATGGAGGCGAAAAGCAAAAACCCCCGTGTGCTCGAGATTTCGGTGCACGTTAAAGATCCCCAGGTGGTCAAAATTATTCCGGAGCCCTCCACTATGGCGCGCCTCATCGCCTTCGTTGCGTCTGCGCGTTAAACCCTACAATCAATCAATCAATCAAAACTATGTTAATTAACTTTGAGGCACTCACTAACGGGCACCCAGTCAGCGCAACTCTTGATACCGGAGCTGCATTTACGTGTATCAGCAAAGCAGTGCTGACAACCCTTCGCCTGCAAATGACATGAGATCCTTGCATCAATGTAGACAAAGTAATATCATTTACCAAAACTTTGGGTCCGTCAATCTAAACATACAATTCGGAAAAATTCCCAAGGAAATCCAAGCGCACGTTCTGAAAGGATTGAAGAGCAATTTAAGTTTGGCCTGAACAGCGCCTGCCTCTTAAACTTGTTTCCCACCCTTACCCTGCTTCAAGGAAGTTGTGTCCTCTACTCTCAACCCATACATCCGCCACACGACTGAAAAAAACGCTTGTTTACAGGATTTTCAAGCTTCCGATTTGGTCCACCTCAATGGAACTCAGATGCCTGCACTTAAGCAGCTTCTCCACAAGTACGAGGTCATTTTGTTTCAAAATCGCAAGCTGTAATTGGATGTATCGCTACTGAAATGCATCGGATTGCTGTTACCAACATCGTCCCCATCCGCAGGGCCCCTTCTCCGTGCTGAGAAGCCGATCGCTTGGAGATGGACAGACAAGTCAACCACCTTCTCACGCAAGGGGTAATACGGCTGTCCACCGCACAGCCCGGTACTCCGAGGCCTCTGGCAGAGAAGGAAGGGGAAGGGCGGACACGTTTTTGCATAGAATACCGCAAGCTTAACGCGTCGATGGTGCCCGGCTACAAGAATATCATTTGCATTGAGGACGTTCTTCACTCTCTTGAGAAATCGAAGTTCTTCTCAACATTGGACATCACTTCTGGTTACTGGCACGTCAAGATGCACCCAGAAGATATCCCTAACACTGCTTTTGTGAAACGCACCGGTCACTACGAATGGCTTGTCATGCCTTTTTGTCTGCGACATGCTCCAGCACCTTTCGAACGGGCAGTAAAGTTCATCTAAGTGAAACATCGATCAACGCAGGTCACGAACTAATTTTATGACATTGTGGGGTACTCGGACACAATTTCTGTCCTTCTGAAGCACCTCGATGCCGTCATCAAAGCGTTTAAAAGCGAATGCGTTATGCTGAAGCTGAAGAAATGTCCATTTGCCCAGATATCCTTTGAGAATCTGGGACACAGGGGCCTTATAGCACAGTCAGGCCAAAAGAAAGCAATGTGGAGGTGATTCTGCAGTTCCCCAGGCCCTTATGCCAAAGCGAGTTACAGCGTTTTCTTTGCACCATCGATTTCTACCGTCGGTACGTCACCCAGTTCAGTGAAATTGCTCACCCATTCACACGCGTGCTCAGCAAAGACGCTAGGTGGAAAAAGGACCCTGACTATTAGCTGGCCTTCACAAAGCTTAAAAATGTGTAACAAAAGAGCCGATCCTGTCGATATATGATGCCTCTAGACCTTGCGTGCTCTGCTTTCATGCGTCCAGCAAAGGTATCGGAAGCCGTCTTGGAGCAAGCCGTTAATGAAGGCACGGAGCACCCACTTGTGTACAACTCACGCAAGCTGCTCAAGCATGAAGTCAATTACGCCATCACGGAGCTTGAATGCTTGAAAAATATTGAGGCTATCGACAAATTGCATTTTTATCTACACGGAAAACCTTTTACTGTGACTACCCACCACGCTTTTCTGCAGTGGCTTTAAAGCATCAATAATGCTCGAGGCCGTTTATTTGGATGGTCCTGAAGGCTCTCCCTGTACGACGTCAATATCAAGCATCAAAAGGGCACTGACAACATCGAATCTGATGCTTTATCGCGAAATTCGATTGTTCAGCTTCTATCAGCTGAGCAACTGGAAGAAAATCCCAACGACAAACCGCCTTGAAAGCGCATCATTGAGACCAAAATGGCCATAGAGATGCGCAGAGGGATTCGAAAAGTCTGCGTTCCTGCTGCTCTGCAATGTTCTTTTCTTCGGAAGGCTCATGATACTTTTTGTCACGCCAGAGTCAAAAAGACGTTGCGACTTCTGGCTCCATAGAATTATTGTCCTGACATCATCATCGATGTTTCAAAATACATTCGCTACTGTGCCACATGCCAGCGCTGCAAGAAGGCGAAGACCCAGTGTTTCGGTCCCTAGAGTCCCTGCCACCACCGGAACAGCCATTTGATCTTTTGGCCATTGACACCATAGGAGGTTTTGCGAACTACGGCTCCCAGAAAGATTCATCTACTTGGTAGTGGATCATGCCACTCGTTATGCGTGGGCTTTTGCGTACCGAAATAAGACATGCGATGTGTACATTTCCGTCCTGAAGAGGATCTTCATTGCTGGAAAGCCTCAGAAGTTTCTCTCCGAGCGCGGCACAGGATTTACCCCAGGCAAATTCAAGCAGTGCCTCATTAACAACAACATTCATGAACTCTCAAGAAGTTCACGACGCACGGAGCGTAATGGCCAAAACGAGCGCTATAATCAGTTCATATTCACTCGCCTCCGCTGCAAAATGAACGATGAACCGCGAAAACCTTGGACACGCCTCCTTCCAGAGGATATCAATGAGTACACAAGACACCTCATGAGGTCACCAGCTATCCACCAGGCTTTCTTACGTATGGCACACCATCATACCCCTGTCTCATCTCCAACACTGCCGAAATCCTGAAAGAAGATCGCGAAAACGATATCCGCCTTTCCCTTGCCTATCCCGAGAAGAATAAGGTAATCTACGAAAAGAAGTTCCTTCTGTCAGAGCTGCAGGTGGAAGACTGTGTGTGGAAGACTGTTTTCTCGTCTTTTTTCTTTGTTTGCGCAAACCTACGCGCAGATTGAGAGTTGCTGACTGTTTTTTTTTCGTTAAATTAAAAGTGAATGTGCCGATGTACATCTGTGTATCTACAAAGTACGCTTACTTGAACTGCCGTTTGAAATTTACTTTGTTGTGTGTAATTTGTATAGTTGTGCAAAATTTACACGCATTTATCTGAATCGTGCGATTGCTACTTTTTACTTAGTTGTGTGTTTTTTACTTAGTTGTGTGTTTTGCCATGTATACGGGGCACTCTCCCAGTCAAGCCGAGACACGGCTTTTTGATTGTTCCCCCAGCATCGAGAACTCTTGCAGTTGTTGATTTTGAAATAAAGATGATCGCCTATATAAGGCATCGTAGAATCTCAAACGCGGCAAACTCTGTGCGATAATAGAAGGACTGTATACTATTCTACACAAGATCTCTGTGGTAAATTACAAGATTGACCGCAGCGTGGCTCCACTCGGTCGTCAGACTGACATTGTTCATTTGGCGAGGCTAATGCGATATTATCCCCTTCTGCGCCTAACACTCTCTCGGGGGAAGGTGGAAGCATGTGACGTCCCTCAGATGGAAGGTGCGGTGGAGTTGGACGGAATGGGAGATTAGCCACCATGAGACGGTGCGGTGAAATATTAGTGTACGAGGAAGAATAAGTTGCTAATAAAGGGGTTATTGTCGGGTATTCAAATGAGTGTTTAAACGTGTTGGTGAGCTTTACTAGAAGAAGCTAATGCAAGAAGCGGCTGAAAAGAACGCTCTTGACAGACAAGCACTCGAGCTGCAAGAGCAAAACACTGATGATGATGCGTTCCGGGTAGCACACGTTCGTCGTCGTCGTCGCCTTGGCTGGATTGTCAGAGATGTGGGTACGTGAGAAATGTGGGTATGTGGGTACCTCCCTTGCAAAGGTAGCATCGTCCCGATGCTAAGACGGGAAGGAGCACAACTTCATTTGTGACACATCTTGTCCTCGCGAAGAGTGGTTTCATGCGGACTATGTGGGCGACATCGGGCCGACGGCGATGGCGCATTGTGGAAACGCTGTCCGCCGGAATAATGACAGGCGTGACGTAATTAAGTAGTTTAATTCTCTGTATGGCCCGAGGTACCGCTTCATGAGCTTCTCGCATAGCCCTCTTTGTCTGATTGGGCTCCATACACAAATGTTGTCACTAGGCTGGAAAACGTCGTGCCTATTGCGAGCATTGTAAACAGTAGCATCATGCAGAAGTTCTTGCCTGATTCGATGCCTTGCGAGCTGACGCGCCTCTCCCGCGCGCTGGGCGAACTCCTGCGCAGTCGTGTCTTCACCCCCACCGTCGTGAGGGAGCAGGGCATCTAAAGTTGTGGTTGCCTCGCCCCCGTACACAAGAGTGAATGGCATCATGAGCGTGGTTTCTTGTCTGGCTGTTTTGTAAGGAAAAAAACGCATGGTAGATCTTAGTAATAACTCTTGTGTTGCTCGTCGACGTACGTACCTAGCATGTCTACAACTATTTTGTTTAACCTTTCGGTCAGTCCGTTTGTCTGCGTATGGTAAGCTGTCGATTTCCGGTGCGAACTACCGGCGAGGCTCATGACGGCCAGCGCCAAATCTGCGTTGAATGCGGTGCTCCTGAGGTAAAACACAGCATAAATAGTCCATGAACAGTTCTAGACTACGGGGCAGGAATCTTCAGTTCGTAAAATAAAGTTTTCATTTCGAAAACAGGAGAAAAAATTTCGAAGTGAAAGCTAGGCTTAATTGGAAAAAAATGTCAAATTAAACTTTAAATTAAGAAATTGTTCGCGGCTTCTTCAAAAAAAGAAGTATAACATTGGGTTCAGTAAATTTTCTAGCATAAGGGAACACAAATTATGTGTGTGTAATAGTGAAATTAACGAAAATTTTGTAAGGTGAGTCTTCGGTTGCCGTTGTGTGTGGAAGAATTTTCCAGTGCAACAAGGACTGCACCAACAAATGTAAAAAAGAAGAGAGCTGAGTTTTGCCTTCGGCATGGTTAGGATACATTTCTAACACACAGAAAAGCAGGAAAGTGATAGGAATTCAGCTGTAAATTAGCAGAGAGATTCAATATTACTTATTCTCTAATATTAATCATATCGCGCTGCTGCAATTGGAGCCTAAAACTTGGAAATCCAGACGAGTAGTAATATACAGAAATCTCAGCAACTGAGTAGGTTACAGAAATCTATAACCTCTTTTTGAGCCTGACAGAAACAGATCTAGCAAAAACGAAGACCCATTTGGTAATGAATTCAGCAGAAAACTGAAAACAAGAAGGATGTTCGGGACAGTACGAGTAAGTCACAACAGGTGGCGGGTAACGAGCCCAAAGCAGAATAGGAGGTAGGAAGGAGAGCGAGGGACTTCAGTTTGGAGAGCAAAAGAAAAAGGAAAGGGACGAAAACATAACAGGCAGAAAGAAAAGGAAGGAAAAGGCGGATTCCGCCAAACAGAATGAGGATGAGTTCCCGCAACTCGGAAAGGACGAATGTGAGGATGAGCCACGGAAACCGTTCGCAAACGAGGAGGAGGAAACCTTCAAAGCTGAACTGCAAAGGAAGGTAAAAGAAGTTGACGCTAGAATTCTCAGTAGCCTGATCAAGGTAACTCGAGTAACTGAAGACGAAAGGGCAGTGGGAAGATTGGCAGATGATATTCAGGAGATGAGGGCCTAACAATAGACCTCATCGCCAGGGTGGCAGAATTGGAAGGTGAACTGACAGCACTAAAAAGTATCCCACAGAGGACTTTCGCAGACGTAACGAGAAGTAGCGAAGCAAAACGTCACTCGGACCCTGACCCTGAGGAAGGAGAAGGGTGGAAGCAAAGTGTTTTGCACATCAAACTGAAAGACACAGGGGAAAAAGACGCAGCAAAGGTAGCCGAAGCTGAACTGAAAAAGAACTTTGAACCATCACAATTTGGGTTAAACAAGGTGACACTGCGGAAAACAAGACAAGGAGTTTTGGTCCTAGCCGATGAGAAAGAGGGACTGGACAGGCTCAAATCAGAACTGGACACCCATGAAGTGCTCAAAAGAAAACTGGCAGCGGAATTCCCACGAGGAAAACACCCGGAAATCTGCATTTTTGGGGTGCCCAACGAGACGCAGGAGGCAGAAATCCAGAAAGAACTTGCTAAACAAACAAACACGGAGGAAGAGCAGATAATAATAAAACGCAAGATACAATCAAAGAGGAGGAGTGAAGTAACTAATAGCTCAAGTCCCAGGTCCAGCATTGCGAAAATTTATGGGGCAAGGACGTGTGAGGATTGGATGGACAATGTACAGGGCAAACGAAAACCTGTATATCCCGAGGTGTGACAACTGCCCCAGGTTTGGGCACCCCTCAGTGGCGTGCAAACAAAAAAACCCAACATGCACAGACTGCATAGGGCAGCATCATCACAGGGAATGTCCGGCATCAGAGTTCTTCTGTCAAGAGTGCGTGCTGTACAACCGCAAGGCCGGACGGGACGTACTAGATGTAAGGCACTCAATGATGGACGTGAGATGTCCATCTTTCCAACGATTTCAAGATAATATGCGGGAAAGAGCCAACTACGACTAAATGCAAGAAGGCAAGTTTGTCAAAGGCATCTAAGAAAGTAAGACGATGGTGTGAGAAAGGGCAATCTTGAAGGGGAAAAGAAAGGGTCAACAGAGATAAGTAACTCGGGCAATGACAACGATTCAAATAAAAAATTCAAGGTACCTGAGGCAGAGTTAAAGTTTGTACAGATTAACCTGGCAAGGTGCTTCAAGGCGAATGAATCGCTGAATACGTTCCAAGGAGAGAACATGATACATATATCGGTTGTAAAGGAGCCATATCATATACAAGGAAAAATAATAGGCTTTCCAATTAAAACACGTATAGTGCCAAGTGCATATTGCCCAAAAGTGGCAATTCTTGTTCATTTAGAAGATACCCTAGCTTTTCCAATTTTAGTTAAGAGCGAAATAGTATGTACAAGAATACAATGGAGAGATAAAGAAATAATGGTTATAACTGCTTACTGTGCACCAAAGAATGATCATAACCCAATAATGGTTGAAATTGAGAATCTGCTACATACTCGAGAAGGTAAACACTTTCTAATTACAGGGGACGTTAATGCAAAAAATTCTTTATGGTGAGGGTCAATAGCAGATAGAAGGGGTGATGAAGTAATTAGTTTTATCAACGCCAATAGCTTAAATATTCTAAATAATTTGGGGTCAATCCCTACATTTGAAACGGTAAGCGGGAAGAGTTGGATTGACCTTTCGTTGGCATCCATAGAGTTAACGACAGAAATAAACAAATGGGAGGTGTTAGAACAGCACAACAATAGTGATCAGAAGTACATCATGATAAATATTTTTAAAACAGAAAAACAGAAAGAACGCAGATTAACCGAAAAAGGGAAGCTGAAGATACTTCGCGATTTACTGGATGTGCCTTGGTATAAGGAAACAGAGGAGCGAAACTCAGCAGACGAGGTAAAGTGTTTAGTTGATAACTTTTATATAAAATTCGAAGGTCTAGTCGAAAAACACTCGAAAAATGTCATAAAGGATAAAGAGCCAAAGGAATGATGAACTTGAGGTGGAGCGTAAACGGGTAAGGGCACTCAGGAGGCGATATCAGAGATCAGATAACATACAAAGAGCAGAGTATAAAAGGAGATATTATGAAGCTCACATGCTGTACGACGAACATCTGAAAGAGGAAAAAAGGAAAAATTGGGATAAAATTTCTGCCAACATGACATCAAATCCATTCACATTGCCCTATAAAATAGCTAGGAACAAGATTAAGCAAAAGGTGGTATTGCCGAGCATACATAAGAAGAATGGGGAACAGACACAATCAGTCTAAGAAACGGTTGAGGAATTAGTAAGCCATTTCTATAATTTAAAGCAGCAATCAGAGGAGATAGACAATATCACTAGCACAGTAGAACATATTCAGAAGACGGACGACAACATAACAGAAGAGGAAATTAGATATATATACTATTTGGGCCTTGAGGAAAGATATTGCAGTTGGACCAGATGGTATAAGTACAGACTTTTTAGAAGGAATCTATGAGGTAATTAAGGATTTTCTTCATCGGGTATATTCAGGATGTATAGGTTTGGATACTTTCCAGAACAATGGAAGACATCCAGAGTGATCTTTATCCCAAAGCAAAACAACCCAACAGATGAATACGAACGGTATAGACCAATTGCAATAAATTCACTACTAGGTAAGGTGTTGGAGAAAATTGTGAAATCCAGGATGTAATATTTTTTTTTACAAAAAAAATCACTTTTCCAAAAACCACTTTGGCTTCATGCATAACAGGTCGACATCAGAAGCACTGAGAGAAATAAAAAGGCTAATTGATCAAGCAAAATTGGATGGGGAAACAACGGTATTAATATATTTGGACATTAAGAATGCATTTAACTCCATAAGAGCTGATCATGTGGTAGCATTTTGTAATAAAATAGGTTTGAAAGAGAACTTGGTTAGGATTGCCGCAAGTGTTTTAACAAACAGAACTATAATATACGACACCGGCTTTAAGAAACTAGAGTTCAAATTACCCATCAGTTCACCTGAGGGATCACCATTGAGTCCCATGTTTTGGAACTTCATGATTCATGACCTGCTGAATGAGAAATTTGGGGTTGGTTGCCATGTACAGGCATTTGCCGATGATATCATGGTAGTAATTAAAGGGAAATCAAGGAGTAAAATTGAAACGGCAGCAAATGCAGCCTTAGAGAACGTTGCAAAATGGGCGAGCACGAAAAACCTGCACTTTAGTATGGGGAAAATATAAAGCAATAGTCCTTGGGAACAAATACGAGACCAGACCACCAATGGTTACGATGCAGGATAAGAATATTAAGGTAGAGAAAGAGATAAAGATATTAGGAGTCATCATAGATAGTCACCCAAGCTTTATGAGCCATTTAAATTATATCAAAGATAAAGTTACTCTGCTGGTGGTGAATTTATCGAAATTCACATCTAGAAAAAAAGGAATGACAAGTCAACATTTAAGAATAATATACTTGAGAGCTATTGAAAGGATAATTGTATATGCAGCACCCTTCTGGTATTCAGCTAAAAGTCACATTAAGTGGAAATTGAGGTCGATACAGGGGATAGCTCTACTAAAAGTAGCCAAAGCCTATCGAACAGCGCCTAATATCGCTTTGAATATAGTAAGTAATATCTTGCCAATCCATCTTACGATTGAGAAGGAGGTAGAAACGTACAAGATTATGAAAGAAGATAAACCTTTTACATGGGAAGGTGTGGTATTCCATAGAAATAATATAATAAATAAGATAGAGAAGTGGGAAAGGCACCCAGCAAAGTTATTAGCTTTCCCTTACAATGGAGAACATTCAGAGGAAGAGGACTGTCAATTTCACCTTTTCACGGATGGGTCGAATTAAATGACAAAGTAGGTGCGGCGTTTGTGGTTATGAATGAAAATTTGAGTATGGTAGATTTTTGTCAATATAGTTTACCGAAATTTTGCGATAACTTTCACGCGGAGGTGGTAGCACTAACCAAGGCAATAGTGTATATCAGTTCCAAGGAATGTAAAAAGGTACAAATAATAACAGACAGTCTTTCAGCATTACAGGCCATTAGCAATCCTTATAATAAAAATCCCACGATTTTGGAAGTTAAAAAACTAATAGAAAGCAATAAAGGTAAGGGAATAATCCAACTGGCACACATAAAGGATCATTCAGGCAATCCGGGAAACGAATTAGCTGACGATTTGGCAAAAACAGCAGCCGAGCAAGGAGAAAAACTTACCATCCCGATGACAAAGCATTTCATTAAAAAACAATGATTTGCAGATGCTTTAGAAGGTGGCAAAAAGAATGGGTTAAGGAGGGTTCAAGCACTCAGGCATACCAATGGGTCCCCAATGTTAAAAATATCCCAAGTCACTTCCCAACGAACCATTTTGTATCACAAGCAGTGATGGGCCATGGCAGGTTCCCCCACTATTTGTATAGGTTTGGGCTTAGAGATGATAAAATATGCAGTTGTAAAAAAGAAGCTAACAGTTTTGACCATTACTTAGACGACTGTCCAAGGACGAAATCCCTTAGAGGTAAATTCAAGAAGACACTAAAGCATCAGTTATCCAAAAAAAAACAAGAAATAATAAAAGACGAAAAGCTAACGGAGTTCCTAGCACAAATGGTAGAAGAGAATAATAAAATAATATAACTAAAGAGGAATAGGTTAATGGGTATTCCGCCGTGGTCACTATTGATTTCACCCCATGAGGGTGAGGAACGGTTCACTGCCGCACAAGACCACCAGACCACCCAGAGGCTCGACATGGCAAACTTATATCCGTCAACCAACGTGGGTATAAAACGGGAAGGATCACCGAAAGAAGGCCAATCCACACTTGAAAAAAAAATGACATCAAAGTAATAAAACCAGACTCCTGAGGCGGCTGGCAAGCATTTTTCCAGTGGCGGTCTCACAGGGGGTCAGGAAGTGGGAGAAAAAAGACAAGGAGCAAATAGGAATAAGCCTCTATCGCAGGGTGGGTCATCACCCTCAAAACTTCGACCAAGTACGTGGCCACCAGGACGATAAAGGTGGGGCAGTGGATTTGTGGTTATTCCTTCTCGAGGTGGAGGTGTCTTTCGCAGTAGCACAGCTTGAGGCTGTCAATACTGCACAAGGTACAACAATGCTCAAATTCGAGCATGCGCAACAATGCCCGGAGACCTTGGGGATAACTGGGAAAAAGGAAAAAAAATGAAACAAGGTAACTGCAAAAGCACAGAGTTGGTCTGAGTTGGTGACCCCCCCTGGCATACCTAGGCGGGAAGGTGCATTTCGTGGCAAGAGGTGGACAAATACCCTCCCCCGTGGGAGGTATGTTCAAGAAGAGCATGGAATTGTAGTAGAGTGGTGAGAAGTATTATAAACAGGGTGGGCAGCGACTTAAAACGGGAATATATCAACCAGGGCTGCTCACATCAGGAGGGCACCAATTACAATTGAGGACCCATTGGTGTTTAGTGCTCTTATAACAAAAATAGAAGACCAAGTAAAAAGATGCCACAGGAATTAGGAAGGGTTACAAAGGGGATGGGAAAAATATTGTGAAAGGGTACCACTGTATATGTACAGTAAGGTTTAAGGAACAGAGGAAGGGATTAAGTGGCCGCACCCGCTTGAAATATCTGAGGTTAGGTGGCAGTATATTCGCGTAACGGGGTGCAAGAACTCATATATTACTGAAAATGAGCGATAATAAACACGACATAAGACCAATAGGGTGAAATAAAGTAGTCAGTACAAATTATAAAGTGAGTATTAAGTTGAAGGAGTGGAAAGCAGTGGAAGGTCTAACAAATTTTCGTAAAAAACGATGTTGCAACAACAATCAAGATAGCTCAGGTAGGGATATCAAGTAACAGAACAAGGTGAACCACAGCCAAGATAGTTCAGGTTGGAACATCAGTAACAGCAAGATTCAATATGATGTAAAGGGAAGAAAAATACGGGGAAGAGGGGGTGGGGAAGTACTATCAGTTTCTGAGTTTTACAGAAGGGCTACCAGGACACAAGGGACAGCAGGACAGGGAAGATGGAAGATGAATCGGCAAGACGAACGGAAGGACGGCAAAAAGAGTCAACGTGAGCATAGAAATTTCCTATCGAGGAAGCACTTAAACCTGCATTTGTGTTTGCATATCAAGATCACATGCATGAAGACCGACATGTTGACTCATAACCGAGCGTCCACATAATAGTTTAAAAATACCACTGATTGCCTCCAGTCCCCTCCCTTGACTTGGTTTCGGTGATAGATCTCTCTTCTTTCTTCTTTCTTTCTTCTGTCCTCTCGTAAAAACACTCTTTGACTTCGGTCCAGTTGTTATTTTTAATTGGCGTCACCCGTGATACGTATGTGGTACGGGATGGGGCTTTTATTTTATTTTATAGCCCTTTATTTTGTCTGTCTGTCTGTAATCAGAATTGCAGGTGCTCTATGGCGCAAAACAATGTTTTCGAAGAAAAAGTGGGCCACGTCGAGAACTGTGGAACGCTGGAGGGCTTTCGTTTCGGTGTATCGGGTAAAATAGTCGGTGGCGACAAGTATCCACTTGTTGCTGGCATACGACGTAGGAAAGGGGCCCAAGAAGTCCATGCCGATTTGTTGAAACCGTTTTCCGGTATTTGGACAGGTTGAAGTAAGCCGGCTGGGCATCCCGGTGGTGGTTTACATCGCTGACAGTCACGGCAGCTACGGATGTATGGCTTCACTGTCGAACGAAGTTTGGGCCAGTGGTAGCTCTGTTTCATAACCTAAGCGAGCAGTGTTTGGGACGTCGTGCCAGTCAAATAGTGTTTCTTGTCAGAGGCTCCCGGGAAAAACAAGAAGAAAGTCTCTTCTATTCGGGGGAAAGGTTTGCTTGTAGTGGATGTTGTTTCTCTAAAAAAAATAGAGTCCACGTATGAACAGCTTTGACTTGTGCGTAGTTCACCCTTTCAGAAAATCTAGAAGTGGCTGCAACACAACGTCTTCCCTTTGCTGATCGGACAATTTTGTGGCGTCGATGGCACGACGAAACGCGGCGTTGTCATCATCTTCAGGTGCGGGGCATTTAACTGGAGCCCGAGACAGGCAGTCGGCGTCAGATTGTTGTTTCCTTCACCTAAAGACAACCGTCAAATCAAACTTCTGAAGTCGAAGGCTCCAGTAGGCTAGGGGACAAGTTATGTTTTTCAAACTTGCCAACCAACACGGGAATGGTGGTCGCTAACAACTCGATTAGGCGACCATAGATGTACGGCCGGTATTTCAAGACCGCCCACACAACAGCAAGGCATTTCTTCTCTGTACCTGACTAGTTAGACTCAGCGCGGGTTAGTGTTCGGCTTGCGAAAGCGACAACTCTCTCCGCGCCATCTTGCCAGTGAATCAGAACTGCTCCAAGGCCAACGTTGTTGGCGTCTGTATGCATTGTGGTGGCCGCATCTTCATCAAAATGGGCGAGCACAGGCGGCACCTGTAAGCGATGCCGCAGGTTCTCGATAGAAGCCTGCTGCTCAGTGGTCCAAACGAAGGTGATGCCATTGCGGGTGAGGCTTGATAGCGGGGCGCCATGTGAGAAACGTTTGAGAGGAATCGCCGGTAAAAGGAGCATAGGCGTAAAAATCTCCGTAGGGCTTTTTGTCGGTAGGCGTCGGGGAGCTGGACACGGCGGATACTTTGTCATGATCGGGCTTGAAGCCTGCGTAGCTGACAACGTGGTCCAAGATGCGTTGTTCTTGCTGCCCAAAACAAAACTATTCCGCTTTAAATGCCAGACCAATTGTTCTTAGGGCACGAAGTCCACAGGATAATCTTTCGAGGTTTTCTGCAAAGGTTGACGAGAACAGAATAACGTCGTCAAGGTATACTAGACTCGTCTGCCGCTTGAGACCGGCGAGAACAGTGTCCATCAGTCGTTGGAATGTTGTCGGTGCTGCACAAAAGCCGAAAGTGATCACTTTAAATTCTTAAAGTCCGCCTGGCATTATTAAGGCTGTTTTCTCGCTGTCACCCTCGTCCACCTTGATCTGTCAGTACCCCCTCTTTATATCCATGGACGAAAAGTAATGGGAATGACGAAGCCTCTCGAGGGAGTCATCGATCCGAGGCAACGGGTGCACGTCCTTTGTCACTTGACTGAGCTTTCTGTAATCAACCCAAAATCGCAATGCGCATCCTTTTTTGACCAGAACGACGGGTAATGCCCACAGGTTTCGAGGAGGCTGGATGACATTGTCGCGAAACACGTGCTCAACATAGCGGCGAATTGCATCCCGTTCCTTCACAGAAACACGATAAAGGATTTGATGAAGTGGCCTCACATTATGTTCAACATTTATGCAATGTTTTTTAAGCGGAATTTGACGCACGCCAGATATCGAAGTGAAACAGTTCTTGAAGGTGGTCAGCAGCGCGAGCAGTGCTTGTTGTTCATTTAAAGGCAAGCCGGTGTTGACATGGATGATGGAATTGGAGCTCGTTAAACCAGGTGCGGCACCTTGTAACGCAAAGCACTCTCCGCCATCAGCTATGTCTTCGAAATAGGCAACTGTCATGCTTTGGCGACATGTTGGCGTTTATTGTTGAAGTTAGTAAGCATCAATGCTGCACGGCAATCGGTTAAGTGCAACAAACCTCGAGCAACTGTGATGCCATGAGGAAGTAAAAGGCAATTTCTTGGCTCTGGTTAGCCGTCAACAGTGCTAAACAGTGCTAAACAGCGAACTGAAACTAGCATGCAGGACCACGGTGGTATCTTAACGTCCTCGTCGATAACCCGCTACGGCGCTCGGCGTGGTGCGAGTTCTCGTAGGTGGTGCCTCAACTAGAATGTAATTAGGCATGTACCAATGTCGATAACAGCGTTGTAATGCCTTAAAAAGTCCATCCCTAAAATAAGATCCTTGCAGCACTCCACGAGGACAATGAAACTGCCGACAAAATCATTGTCACCAATGGTAATTCTGGTGGTGAACTTCCCCCTAGGAGTCACTAAATGGCCCCAGGAGATCAAAACTGAAGTCCAGATCACGGCCTCTTCAGTTTTTAAAAGGTTTGCGAGGGTCAAGCTAATTATATACTAGTTTGCACTGGTGTCAATGAGAAACCAGTTGATGTCCATCTAAAGAAATGACGATATTGGCGCTTCCAGCTTCGGCGAAAGACATTCTGTAGTATCCGTTTCCGTCGCAGACATCGCGGGTTTTGAGGTGTTTTATGGGTAAACGACGCGCAACCCTGCTTCCGGAGGTTCCTGCTTTCAGTTTGCCCGCATAGGGCATGATGATCTGCCTTGCAGTATCCCGCCGAAGCTCTGAAGGTTCGGGGAAACGTCGTTTGCTGGCGATAGTGGACGGGGTCGATGGCATGGCGAAAGGTCTTGTCTCGCAGCAACGTTTTCCTCAATAGCAGTGGGTATTTTCTCAAAGCTAGGGCGTGGAGCCGTGGGAGCGAATCAGGAAATCCCGATTCCGCAGTACGGATAGCAGCGGTAGATATGGCCTGCTTCGCCACAGTGAAAACATAGCGGCCGGTTGTCATTTGTGCACCAGACGTCGGACATCCGCACCTGTCATCCAGCTGAAATCTCTATTCGAGGCCCAGAATGCGGGCTGCTGTACACTGCCTGAGGCCAGGAATCGGTCTGGGGCAAAAAACAAAGCACTGGAATAGTCGGTACAATTGGGTGACGACGGACAAGCGACAAATAGCTTGGTTGGAGCTGCGGCGGCTGGTGCTTCGCAATGGCCAAGGCGAAGGCTGCGATGAGCTTATCCCGTGCAGCTGTAGTTCCTCCCTAAATATTGTCACGAAGCCAAGGACGACGCAGTTGTTTTGAAGGAGAAACACGTTTACTAGAGCGCAGTTGTACTCCCCTAACAACTCAAAAGAAGACAGAGGCGGCGAAGCAGCGGTCAACAAAGTGAATTGCGTCAGCGAGCGTCGCAGAATCGAATAGCCCGGCGTCTGCTCTGCAGGCTTTTTATCTTTCGACCCGCGTGGTTCTCGAACCGCCGATTCGCATCGAGAACATTGTAGATCCAAGAAGATTATTCCGGGCTGTTCAAGTTACATCGGAATGCTCTCCCTATCAGAACAGATAACACATGCGGCACAGAAAGAAAGAATGGAACCCGCGCTTCCCTTGGCACAGAGATAGCACAGACCGGCGCCTCCGGGCGGTAAAAGTAAAACACAAAGCAACAAACCCAATGCATGGTTCGCTGCATTACCCCCCCTCTAAGAGTGCATCGACCCGATGCTAACATAAGCGACAGTCCGAAAATAAAAATAAAAGTTCGTTATCGTCCGTAGAAAGGTTTTAACCGAACCACGTGGACGACTTCGGGCCGCCTACGTCGTCGTGATGTGCCGGAGTCACCATCAGGGATCAGTTCGTAGGTAAGTTGGCCAACACGTCGTAGAATCTGGTAGGGTCCGAAATACCGTCGCAGAAGTTTCTCACTCAGTCCGCGTCGTCCGATGGGAGTCCAGACCCACTCACAATCCCCAGGATGGTACTCGGCGTCTCGGCGACGAAGATTGTAGCGTCCGGCATCCACCAGCTGCTGGTCCGTTATACGAACTCGAGCGAGCTTACGGCCCTCCTCCGCACGTTGAAGATATCCTTGGACGTCGGAGTTCAGTTCGTCGTTTTCTACGTGCGGAAGCGTGGCGTCGAGCATCGTAGTCGGCCGTCTTCCGTAGACAAGGCCGAACGGTGTCATCTGCGTAGTTTCCTGGGTCGCTGTGTTGCACGCAAACGTGACACACGGGAGGACTTCGTCCCAAGCCGTATGTTCAACGTCGACGTACATAGACAGCATATCCGCGATCGTCTTGTTCAGACGTTCCGTAAGTCCGTTCGTTTGGGGGTAGTACGCCGTCGTTCTTCTGTGATCCGTGTTGCTGTAGCGTAAGATTCCTTGCAAAAGCTCCGCAGTGAAGGCGTTCCGCGGTCCATGATTGGGACTTCAGGGGCTCCATGTCGCAGCACAACTTGGTTAATAAAGAACTTGGCGACTTCTTGTGCAGTACCCCTAGGAAGAACGGCGGTCTCTGCGTAGCGCGTCATGTAGTCTGTCGCTACGACAATCCACTTGTTCTCGGATCGTGACGTAGGGGACGGCCCGAGAAGGTCCATTCCAATCTGTTGGAAGGGCCTCGATGGGACGGCGATCGGCTGCAGAAATCCGGCGGGTCTTGTCGGTGGCGTTTTTCGTCGCTGACAGTCACGACAGCTCCGGACGTAGTGGGTTACGTCGGATGTAAGGCGGGGTCAGTAGTACTTCGCCTTGATTTTTCCAATTGTGCGGGCTGTTCCGAGATGTCCGGAAGACGGGTCGTGGTGGCACGCTTCCACAATTTCGTCACGAAGGTGTGCGGGGATGACAAGAAGGTAATTCATTGTCGTTCTGGGGCTGAAATTCTTCTTCACGAGAACGGAGTTTTTCAGGCTGAACGCTGGTAAGCTGCGTTTCAAGGTCCAAGGTACGGCGACGTTGCATCCCTCGAGGCAGTCGATTATGACGCGTAGGTCTGGGGCGGCACGCTGGTGGGTGGCTAGGTCGCTCTCCGTCACTATTCCGAAGAATGCGCTGTCTTCATCCGAGTCTTGGGCTGGTGGGTCGACGGGGGCGCGGGACAGGCAGTCGGCGTCACAGTGTTTCCTGCCGGATATATAGACGACTGTAACGTCGAACTCCTGCAGGCGCAATCTCCACCGCCCAAGACGGCCAGAGGGGTCCTTCAAATTGGCGAGCCAACACAACGCGTGGTGGTCTGTCACAACCTTGAATGGTCTTCCATACACGTATGGGCGAAATTTTGAAATCGCCCATATAATTGCCAGGCACTCTTTCTCAGAGGCAGAATAGTTTTTCTCCTCCTTCGACAGGCCACGGCTGGCATAGGCGATTACCTTTTCCCACCTGCTTTGTTTTTGGACGAGGACGGCACCCAAGCCTATATCACTGTCGTCCGTGTGTATTTCCGTTTCGGCGTTTTCGTCGAAATGAGCGAGCACGGGCGGGCTTTGCAGGCGTTTTTGCAGCTCGCAGAATGCTTTTTCTTGGTCATTTTCCCAGCTGAAAGGGGTGCTATCCTTCATCAAGCACGTGAGTGGCTCGGCAATACGTGCGAAGTTTGCGACGAAGCGCCGGTAGTATGCGCACAGTCCGAGAAATCTTCGCACGCCCTTCTTGTCTTTCGGCCTTTGGAAGTTCGCAACAGCTGAAGTTTTTGCTGGGTCAGGTAGGACACCCACCGCGTTGACGACGTGGCCCAAGAACTTGAGTTCCTCGTACGCGAAACGGCACTTTTCAGGCTTCAGCGTTAACCCCGACGTACGAATGGCCTCGAGTACTGACTCTAACCTTGCGAGGTGTTCGTCGAAAGTCAGGGCAAATACGACAACGTCGTCGAGGTATACGAGGCAAGTGTGCCACTTCAGGCCAGATAGCACAGTGTCCATGACTCTTTGAAACGTTGCTGGCGCCGTGCACAGCCCGAAAGGCATCACCTTGAACTCGTTTAGGCCATCCGGGGTTATAAATGCAGTTCTCTCTCGGTCTCTCTCGTCCACTTCAATTTGCCATTAGCCGTTCTTCAGATCCATCGATGAGAAGTACTTCGCATGACAGAGGTGGTCGAGGGTGTCTTCGATTCGTGGCAGGGGGTACGCGTCCTTTTTGGTGATTTTGTTCAGCCGCCGGTAGTCAACGCAGAACCTTAATGTGCTGTCTTTTTTCTTCACGAGGACGACCGGCGCAGCCCGCGGACTTTTCAATAGCTGTAATATGTCGTCGCTAAGCATGTCATCGACTTGAGTCCGGATGGCTTCTCGCTCGTGTGAAGAGACGCGGTACGGTGACTGTTGGGTAGGTCGGGCTCCATCTTCGGTTATAATTCGGTGCTTCGCTAGGGGTGTCTTACGTAATTTTGAGTTTGCCGAAAAACACTCGCTGTAGCGACGGAGCAAATCCAGTAATCTGTCCCAATTTTCTTGCGGCAGCGCCGGGTTTACGTCGATAGGTTGCGGCGGCTTCGGAGCATCTGCGCGTGCGCCTTCAAAGTAAGCGACCGCGATCACTTGACTTGCTTCTTGCGTTTCTTCGAGGAACGCAATTGCAGCGCCATTGTTTAGATGCTGGTTCTCCTCTGTGAAATTGGTGACCAAAACATGGGATTTGCATTGCTTAAAGCGCGCAATGCCTCTTGCGACGGAGACACCGCGGTTGAGAAGCAACATTTCGTCACCCTCTACGATAGCGTCGATGTCAGGAGCAGCATCCTTACAGTAGACGGCGATCATCAAGCTTGCGCGGGGTGGCAGGGTGACGTGATCGTCAGCGATCCTTACAGCAGCATGGTGATCGGGGTTCAGTGGCAGCGTCATGGAGTGATCGGAGGAAAAAGTTATCGACTTGGTCTGCAGATCAATTATTGCGCCGTTGTCCGTCAAAAAGTCCATTCGGAGTATTACGTCGGGGGAGCAGTTAGGTAAAATTACGAACGCAGCAGGGTACGTGATGCCATCTATGGTGACGCGGGATGTGCACGTTCCACTTGGCGTTACGTGATGGCCTCCTGCTGTGCGTATATGCGGACCGTCCCATCTTGTCGTAACTTTCTTCAACTTAGACGCGAATGACCCGCTCATCACCGAGTAGTCTGCTCCCGTGTCGATGAGGGCGACTACGTCAAAGCCGTCCATGGACAACTGGACGTCGGACGCTGCCTTCCTCGAGTTCTGGGTGCGTGGGGGCGTCACATCTCGGCTTGTGTGTGCTGACGGTCGGGTACTGTGCGTCGTCGTTGTCGTCGTCTCAGCGGCAGGCTCGGTCATGTCAAGTACGGGTCACGCCGTGTGGTTATCGTCGTGTTCAGGAGTCACGTCAGGATTAGGTCCGGTCGTCGGGATGAGGGCATGTTGTAAGTCACAGTCTTCGGCGAATCGTTGCGTCGTTGGAGGGTTTTCGTTTTTTCGCCGTTCTGCAACTTCACCTCCAGAAGTGGCCGCGTTTAGTTTCCCCTGCGTGGGCTGGGAGACCTTCCACGTGCGAAGTCAGCACTGCTACGGCGGTCGGGCGACTGGAACTGGTAGGGCGACGGCGAACGGTTGAAACGGGCTGGTCCACGGCTGGTGTTCGACATGTATTCTTCAATCTCAGATGGGTGCTGGCCGGGTAAGAGGCGTGGTGCGTCGACGGAGAAACCACGTAGTCCGAGTCTCTTGTATGGCCAGCCATGGTAGATGTGGTCGGCCTCTCCGCAGTGCTAGCACAGAGGGCGATTATCCGGTGTTCGCCCTACGTCAGTCTTCCTCCGCGTCTGAGATCGCGCTACATGGGGTCGGCAGGGTGACAGTGGGCGGCGGTAGGGCGGGGCCTCTTGACGACGTGTCTCTTGATGACGTGTTGGAGCAGGGCGGGGTCGATGAACAGCCGTGGAGCACGTCATAGCTTCGGGCTCGCAGTGTACTTCGGATGGCACAGAAGTCCCAAAGCGTTTTGAACTCTTTCCCGGATTACGTCAGTTAGGCAAGCGACTTGGGTTGCGGCGTCGTAGGGAAAAGTTTCCGCAGCTCCTCTCTGACTACTGCGCGGATGGTCTCGCCTAGTCTATCAGCCGGAATCCGCATGTTGTCGACGTAGTTCGCACTGGCCGCGCCAACAAAGTTCCGGTTATACTGCTTAGCACGCATTTCGAGAGCCTTCTCAATCGTGCTGGCTTCGGTCACGAATTCAGCGATGGTTTTGGGCTAGTTGCGGACAAGTCCAGCAAACAGCTCCTCCTTTCACCACCGCCGCACAAGAAGCATAACTTCTTTTTCTTCGGTCATTTCGGGTCCGCGCGGCGAAATAGTGCTTCATCTCCTCAACGAAGATCACGACCCTCTTCGTTGGGTGTTGTATCCGAGTTTTCAAGCAAAAGCGCAGCTCGCTCTTTTCTCACAACGGTAGTTGAATGTCTTAAAGAACTCTCTTTTGAATTGAGTCCAGTCGGTCAACGAACTCTCATGGTTCTCGAACCAAGTTCGAGCAGCATCTTGCCTAAGTAGTAAAGAAGACATGCTGGAAAGTTTCTTCATCGTCCCACCTGTTGAAGATGCGGACCGCGCTCCAGCTTCTCCAACCATTCTTCGGGGTCTTCAGCGGGGGCTCCTAGGAATGATGGTGGTTCCCGGGGCTGCTGCAGGACGATTGCCAACGTGTGTTTCTTGCACCATGGTGTTGGTTTGCAAGCGTCCCATCTCTTGGCCCCTTCTGGCATGGACGACCGAACTCGGGTAGCTATCCTTGCAGTCGGCGGCTTTCTCTGAGTTGGGCTCGCTTGGCGGCTTCCAGATGTCGTAAGAGAGATAAAGGTGAGTACCCCGCACCTCCTACCAGATGTCACAAAGCCAAGGACGACGCAGTTGTCTTGAAGGAGAAACAAAGTTTATTAGAGCGAACTTTGTGCTCCCCTAACAACCTCAAAAGAATACAGAGGCGGCGAAGCAGCGGTCAACAAAGTGGACTTGCCGTCGGCGAGCGTCGCAGAATCGAATAGCCGGCGTCTGCTCTGCAGGCTTTTTATCTTTCGACCCGCGTGGTTCTCGAACCGTCGATTCGCATCGAGAACATTGTCAATCCAAGAAGATTATTCCGGGCTCTTCACGTTAAATCGGAATGCTCTCCCTATCAGAACAGATAACACATGCGGCACACAAAGAAAGAATGGAACCCTCGCTTCCTTTGGCACAGAGATAACACAGACCGGCGAAGCCGGGCGGTAAAAGTAAAACACAAATAAACAAACCCAATGCATGGTTCGCTGCAATATTCAATCGCACGAGTCCACGCAGTAACCTGTTACTGGATGAACTCGCTAGAGCAGTAGCACTTGGAGTACCGCCAGTAACACGGTCATACTGGCGGGATCTGTCTGGCAGGGCACGATTGATGGCTGTGGCCTCCTTAATCAAATACTTCACTGTGCCGGGTTGATTTCGTACGAGGCCAGCGAACAGTTGCTTTTTCACGCCGTGCATTAGATGTCGTGGTTTAGGGTCCACTCCCCGAAAGAGGCGTGTCATGTCCTCTGCAATCATTGCCACCATCTCGTTCGGTTTTAAATGCAGAGAATTTGTATAACTCACGATGTCACCCGTGCGTCGGCGTCCGCTGCAGCCAGCCTCCCCCTACACTATAAAAAGAAATAACAGTTACCGGCGCCTGGTTTCGATCCCACGACCCTGCGGGTGGAACGCAAGGTACATGGTGTTCTACCCACTGCGCCACAAAGCCGACACAGAATGAAAGGCTACGAACGCTCCTTATGCCCTTGACTCATTCAAACTACGTCAATAAGCTGCTGACACAACGCATTCACTACCTGTGGGCCGAACGCGAGGTACATGGTGTTCTTCCCACTGCGCCACAAAAGCGACACAGAATCAAATGCTACGAACGCGCCTTATATCCTTTACTCATTCAAACTACGTCGTCAGCGGTGTGCGTTGGCGACTCAGCGGCGTGCTAGCGGCGTGATAGCTGCGTGGTGTACACGTGATAGCACCAACCCCCCAAACACTAAACGTTAACGCAATACACCCACGCCCTACGCGACGAATTTACTCGAGTCCCCCTCGCGGGGAGATGGGCCCATTTTTTGAATGCGAGACTCCAAAAGGCGCTGAGCGTGGTCACGGCGGTCGGAGCTGGCGAATGAGTCTAGCAGCTCCTGGCGAAATTCCTTAGAAGTAGGTAACCTCGCTTCGCTTTTCTCGAACGACGTCCTTGCACCATGTTATAGTAAGTAATACACCTTACGCAGCTTTCAACAAGCGTCCCACTGGTTGGACAGTGCGACCTGCTCAAACTGCTCAAGCCAGTCCTCGACGTCCTCAAACACCTCACTATGAAAAATGGCCAGCGTACGTTGCTGTTGGAGAGTTATCTGGGGGGTAAATGGTTGCGCCAATACTTGGGGTTCTGGGGCTTGACGTCTAGATGCGGTGAAGTCAAGGTAACCGCACTATAGAGACAGTCGGCGTTGGCAGCGACTAACAGGATGGACAGGTGTGTGGACAGGGCGAGGCCATTCCGGGCTGGCCGAACGGGTACTTTGCATAGGGTAGCCGTACGCAGCCCCTTCATCAGTGTCGCATACATCAAATGCGCGTTTGGGGGTGTTGGTGAGCTTTACTAGAAGAAGCTAATATAAGGCTGAATCCTGGGAAGTCTTGAGCAGTATTATAATAAAGATATCTAAATATATATATATATATATAGTCAAAGAAGTCGACTAACCGACTAACACGTTTCCCGTTTGTGTTTTCCAACCGTTTCGGAGTTGGAAACAGCTTCGTTAGGGCTGTATTTCAATATCTCACATTTCGCCTTTTGATTTTGTGTCTGCGTGTTTGCTTCTTTTTTATAGTGTTTTCCTCCTGCCTTTTCGTCCGTGTTCTTTGACATTCCATCACCTTCCACTTTTCTAGCCAATCGGAATGTAACTGCTTCGCAGACCCCTCACCTGGACCTCTGCTGGGGGAATGAGGGAAGTGACGCTCCCACACAGACGTTTTTGTATAAAGCCCAATTGTGAGATATAAAACACAGCCCTGAAGAAGGAGTTTTTAACTCCGAAACTGTTGACAACAAAAAACGGGAAACGCGTCAGTCGACTTCTTTCACTATTTTGTACTGGCCCATTGAACCTCATGATCTCTCTTTCTCTGTCTTTCTTTATATAAATATATATATATATATATGTGTAATATATATATATATATATATATATATATATATATATATATATATATGTATAATACAGATTGAGTTGGATAGAGAGGGATATGTTGTTACGAGCGGGGCCGGAAGGAGGACTGGAGAGTCGGTTGAAAGGAGTGAAGTAGTGAGAGAGAAACCGAGAAAGGTTATTGCGACAGGACCCCGCAAGAGAGAAAGAGCGATGGCTACCAAAGAGAGAGAAAGAGCGAGGGGAAATCATAGGGAATGGTTTAAGCTCAGCTGCGGTTGTGGCGGGCGACCTCAAAGGAGGCTTCGGGGACGTATGGGGCCGAGAGAAGAGTTCCGAGGGTGCAATACAGTGTCACTGAACTGCGTGTAAGGGAAAAACTCGTAAATGACAGCCCGTATAGTCCGAAGAATTCCGGCTGGCGAGGCCAGTGTTCGCAGAAGAATAGAAGGTATGCTCAGGTATAATCCATGGGGAGATTTGCGGTAGATTCGAGGACTTTTTTTCTGTTTTCTTTATTTTTTCCTTTTTCCTTTTTGCGTGTTTGTCAAAGAAGGTAGTAAGACGAAATGCCCAATGTCGACTGAGGCGAGTGCGCGTGGTATGTCGAAATCGGCTAGGATCAAGACAGGGAAAAAAGCACGGAAATTGTATTCAAGTTACAGCTTTGCAGATGGCCAGGCAGGGTTACTGCGACTGGAGATGCCCACTTTTTGTAAAAGCAATATTTTTCTGTTCAATTAGGATACTGTAAGCTTTCTAAGCTGCCTTTCGAAGCATTGATTCAAGCCGGATTCAGACAGTAGAATTTATGAAATAAGTACGATTCTCTGCATTTCCGTTTTCTTGGAGACTTAAGGTTTGACTGCAGAATATATAGCATGAGATAATTGAAATTGTGCTTCTACTGGTTGAAGTTTTGCGCGACTGCTATAAAGGCACTGTTATGAGTATTGGCCCGATGCTTATTCATGCATAAGTTGATTGGTTGACTCGTTTCTCTAATGTACTAGTTTTGACAGAACGAGCATTCTAGCATATACACAATGTTGAAGAATTGCGCGTGAAGCTTGAATTATTCTAGTGAACGTATTGGCTGGCAGTGCTATTGACAATGTAATCCATCTGCAGATGTTTGCAGGTCTTGCATCTAGGGTGGATGCAAAGGCTGATGACTGGTTCCTGGGAAGTGGCAATTTTGGCTGACTTTTAGGTTTTATTTCTTCTCTAGGTAACTCTTGGGGCTTCCGGTAACGCCTTTTAAAGTCGGTCATTACTGGCTATAATGGGGTAGTACTTCCGGAGGATGTTGTTTATGTTAGGGAGCACGTTTAGGAATTTGGTTAATGAGGCTCTGGCTCGGGCGCTTTCGTTTCGACGTTGTTGCTTGAGCACTTCGTCCTTTTCTAGGTTGTTATGGCCTTTTTAAGCCATATCCAGGGAGCTGGACATGGCTTACGAAAGCCATAACAACAACATCCTTACGGAAGCATTGTCAGTGTTTCTGAATCCCCATTTGGCAGACATTCTGTCTTCTCTTCTTTCATTTGTTTAGGACACCCAACACTTCCTCCGCATATTAGAAGCAATTAACGATGGTTTGGAAATACCCAGTGATGCCCTTCTGATCACGCTCGACGTCTCCGCCCTCTATAGGAACAATCTCATCACCGAAGAGATAGAAGCTAAATCAATGGCCTTATACGAAAACCAGCACCAACATGCATTGCAAGTCTAGAATACCTTACTAAAATTAGTTCTAACTCTCAACTATTTCGAGTTCGACTCATCTTACTACTTGCATGTTTTTTTAAAACAGCATGCGCACTTCTTTCGCACCCACCTATGCCATCATTTTTATGGGACAACTTCAAGCTTCCCTAATAGAGTCTTTCCCCCTCAAGCCAAAGGTTTACCTTCGATTCATAAATGACATCTTCATATTCTGGGATCACAGCCACACAGCCCTAGAAAGTTTCATTTTGCAACTAATTCTTCGCATCCCACCATTAGGTTCTCAAGCCAGCACTCGGATAAACAAGTGATTTTCCTAAACACCAGTGTTGTTCTTGACAATGGTAAACTGAGAACTACAGTTTAAAGAAAACCAACGCACAGACAACAGTACCTAGACTACACTAGTCATCACCCACGACACCGCAAACAAGGTATCTTTGTAGGACAGGCTACCAGACTTAGAACGGTATGCAGTTATAACACAGACTATATAAAACACCTCAATGAACTAAAGCCCACCCTGGCAAGCAGGAATCACCCGGTCAGCTCGCTGGAGATGGCTTACAAAAGAGCATTCAAGCTAGAAAGGGTCGAAGTGCTCAAGCAACAACGTCGAAACAAAAGCGCCCGACCACAAGCCTTAATAACCAAATTCTCAAACGCGCTCCCTAACATTAACAACATTCTACCGAAACACAACTCCATTCTAGGCAGTAATGGCCGACGTAACAAGACGTTCCCGGGAAACCCCAAGAGTTACCTACAGAAGAAACACGTTCCTAAACGACCTTTTAGTGCATGCCCAAATTGGCGCTTCCCAGGAACCAGTCATCAGGCCTTGCCTCCGTAATAGATGCAAGACCTGCAAACATCCGCAGACGGATAGCATTGTCAATAGCTCTGCCAGCCAATACGTTGAAAATATTTTTTCAAGCTTCACGTTCAATTCTTCCTACATTGTGTATGTGCTAGAATGCTCATTCTGTCAAAAGCAGCACATTAGAGAAACGAGTCACCCTATCAACGTACGCCTGAATGAACATCGGACCGACACTCATTGCACTGCCTCCATAGTAGAAGCGCTACACTTCAACCAGCCGAACCACAATTTCTATGATCTCAAGCTCTATATTCTGCAGTCAAACTTAAAGTCCCCAAGGGACGCGAAATACAGAGAATCGTACTTAATCCATAAATTTAACTGCGTGGAGCCGGCTTGAATTAATGCTTCAAAAGGCAGCTTAGAAACCATACGGTATATAAATCGAACAGAAAAATAATGCCCTTACAAAACGTGGGCATCTCCATTCGCAACAACCCTGCCTAACCCATCGGAAAAGCTATTGCTTTAATACATTTCCGTGCTTTTTTCCGTGCGGTATGTCGGAACCGTGCTCTTACCGGTTCCGACATACCGCGCGCACTCGACTCCCTCGACCTTCGGTATTTCGTGTTACTTACTTCTTTAGCCATAACGCAAAAAGAAAGAAAACTAAAACAGAAAGAAAACAGAAAAGAAGTCCTGAATTTGCCAGAAAGCTCCACGTTGATTGTATCATCGCATAAGCCTTCTATTCTTCTGCGAACACTGGCGTCCCCAGCCGGAATTCTTCGGACAATACGTGTGGTTGATGTTTACGAGTTTTCTCTCTTACACACAGTTCAGCGACCTTGCAATTGCACCCTCAAGACGTCCCTCTCGGCCTCAAACTTCCCCAAAGCCTCCTTTGAGGTCACCCGGCACCACCGCAGCCCAGCTTAAACCATTCCCCTTGTTTCCTCCGACCCTCTCCGAGCCTTCCTTCTTTCTCCCTTGCGGGGGACTCCCGCAATAACCAAACCTCCGTTTCTCTCTCACTATTTCGCTCATTTCAACGGACCGTTGACCCACACTGCTGTCTTCCTTCCCGCCCGCTCGTAACAACCTACGCCCTCTCTCTTTAACTCAATCTGTATCTATAAAACTGTGCGCCAGAGATGAACCCTGATGCCTTGAAAAATACAAGTCCTTTGTCCAAACTTGGCCATAGGTCTCAGGCCGTTACCTTCTCCAAAGCATTATTTGTATCTGAGGACCGTCTGCAAAGCCCCCTCGTTCCCTATATATATATATAGAGAGAGAGAGATCATTAGGTTCGATGGGCCAGTATAAAAATAGTGAAAGAAGTCGACTGACACGTTCCCGTTTTTGTTGCCAACAGTTGCGGAGTTTGAAACTCCTTCTTCAGGGCAGTGAAAACGGGAAACGTGTCAGTCGACTTCTCCACTATATATATATATATATAGATATATATAAGATATATATATATATATATATATATATATATAATATATATATATATATAATAATATAATATATATAAAATCTTATATTATCTATATATATATATATATATATATATTATATATATATATTTATATATATATCAGCATATGGATGCTGATTTGCCAATTGCGCGACCCCCCCGGCTTCGCTGATCGCCATGGCCAAAACGTCGAGAAGTGGCTTGACCAGTTCAACAGAGTCAGCGAATTTAACAGGTAGGAGTGGAAGTTCAAGCTACTGAAGGTAGGTCTCTCCCTGAATGAAGTTGCAAAGACGTGGTACCATAACAACGAGCATACCATAACTGATTGGACCTCATCCACTGAGTAGATCCGCCAGGCATTTGGAACACTGTCTGCGCGTTCAGATGAGGTAAAGAGAAAACTAGATGCTCGTTGGCAGCGTCTAGAAGAGACGTTTGCGCACTATATTGTTACGTTGTGGCACGACAAAGGACGTGCACCATTAGATGTTCGAACGATGTATTTTCACTAGTTACAATATGTCGGCCATGAGACAGAACCTACGCTGGCTGCGCGCTGGCCGCCTTCTTTTTTGTTGGTCGCATCCTCGCCGTCGTCTTGTAAGGTAACCCAGCCTTCGAGGGAGACCGTCCCCGCCAAGGCCTTAGTAGGTGAGCGAGTATAGTAAGTACGAACGATGTAATGATAATGCGCAGTGAAGATGTCGTTGCCACCACGGATGAGGATGAAGAGCTTGGTGAACACTGGCACCGGAACAGCCATGCCCACTGACGTCATGAAGCAACGTGCAAAGCCCATAAGAAGGCGCGCCTGCGATCGGAGCAGGGGGAGGGAGTCGTTGCCCTGTCTGGTCGCGGCTTCTCACGTCTCGGTTGATTTCTACTCGCCATAGCCTGGGGACGCGGACTGGGGAACAGTTGTCGTGATGGCTCACGAGCTGGGGCTTGTGGATGTGGTCCAAGAGCCTGGAGAAGATCGCTTCAGAATCCAAGACGATGCGATGCTGGGGGGCCAGGATAAAGATGATCGTCTCGCACACTTCACCAAATGTTACGTGGTGGCAGGATAAAGGACATGGACAATGAGATGGGCGAACGATGTATTTTCACTATTTACAAGAGGTCGGCCATGAGACAGAACCGGCGCTGGCTACGCACCTGCCCCGTATCTTCTTCTCCGTTCATCGCATCCTCGTCGTCTTCTTGTAACAATATTGAGGATGTCGTAGCTCTCTGCCGTCGGGTGAACCCTACACATGTCAGAGGCTAACAAAGTTTGTCATCTGCTCAAGGGCATCTTAGAGCTCGCATTTAACTCGCTTTCCCTGCAAATTCCCACTTCTGTGTATGACATACGGACCACGTATCAGCATCTCGACCAGCTACAAGCTATTTGTCTGCAGCCACTGCAGGAATCAGCTTGTGTTCCTCCTGAATCGCAGCTTCGTGCTCGTATAAGGAACTCCAAAAGCAAGGCCCATCGTACTCTCCTGGTGACCGGTGAGCCAAGCATACGACTTATTTGCGGGGATTTATTGGGGAGCAGCTGGCTTCGATTACGTGTAATTCGCGCCGTACCGCCTACCTGTGGCTTTCGACGCAACCTCGTATGCGGACGCAGCTTCACTACCCCCCGTCTTGGCGATCGCAGTTCCTGCGCCTCGGCCAATGCTCGGACAGCTCACAGCGACCTCCTCACCAGTCGATGCTTCGCCAACATGTTATACTGGCGACCGCGTCTGGAATTCCGGCCTAACGAATGCCCGGTCTTTTTTTATTGCGGAATTCACGCCGACATGTCGCGCTTTTGCCCATGGTGCGAGCAAGATGAGCGGCGATGTTACGCGCCCTTCAAATTCGACCTCCGCTATAACTACAGACTTCGACGACCTATTTATCAACCTCACAACCTGTCCCCTTCGCCTCAGGATTCACGCGGCCTTTCGCGCAGTCGACGTGAACTTACGTGCCGTTCCTCTTTACCTGTAAGACGCTTTGTCTCCCCGCTTCACCTTGTAGTCTACGACGCCAACTACCAGCCGGAAAAATAGATGCTACAGTTTATGATTGGCAAACTGCATTGTGCGAACTCTCGGAAACAACTCCGGCGTGTCCCTCGAACATTTTACATATAATTGTGGAACGAATTGTTGTACAAGCTTTAGTCTACACTGGACCTAGTATTCCCGTAATGCATACTGATCTGTATGCTCGGCTACAAAAAGTGAAGACGCCCTACTTTGGACCTTCGTTGTGTAGTGCAAATGGAAATGTCATAAAGCCAGCCGCATCTTGCACAGCCCTTTTCGTCATCGGGGAAGATTGTCAGCATACTGACTTTGCCGTTTTGCCGGAGTGTGCCCATGAATTGATGTTTGGATGGCACTTGCATTTTTCAGCTTCTGCGGTTATTTCCTGTCGCCCAACCAGCTATTCGCATTTACAGCACGAAGCCTTCCCCTGCACCAAACTCACAACAGCAGCGCATAGACCGTGCGTAAGCACGGACTATTTTTTTGCTACCGGGTTGTGAACAAGTTGTTCTGGTGTCCTCGACCAGTATTTTCGCAGGTGATATAATAGCGTCTCTATTAAGGCGTAGGTTTCTCCAAGCAACTGCTATTTTCACATGTCTCATCCTCTTTTCCCGAGGATCTGCAGCTCCGGCCACTCGCAACACCACCAGAGAGCCGATTTTGTTACCTAAAGGCATGACGTCGCTGCTGTGGTTGACAGAGCTTGTTTCTTTCCTTTCCAACGCAGTAGCATCTTCGCGTGCGTACAACTTTGCTTCTTCGGGTGGTATGTGTAGCATCGGTGCAACAACCAGGCCCGACCTTACATCTGAGCAAGCGGAACACCTGCTCACAGTAATGGCGAAGCCCTTTTATCCTTAGACGTTAGTGCTACCACTCTAAAACTGACGACTGCGGCTGCCCACCGAATTGTGACGGATTGCTCAGCAATTGTACGCAGGTAACCGTACCGCATATCTTCAACCGAAGGGAAAATCATTGAAGAGAAAGACGCTGAGATGCTCACCCGCAACGTTGTCCGAGCATCGTCGAGCTCTTGGTCATCACCGTTTGTGTTAGTCGCGAAGGAGGGGTCGGTTCGCTTTTGTGTCGACTCATAATATTCACAAGCCTATCTACGCCACCTGCAGGGCAAAGGGCTCTCCCATTAGTCTCCAAAAATTGCGGTCCTGTGCTAACTGGGACCTTTTTATCACCGCAAGCTTCTTTATCTCCTCTACCCATCTAACGTTCTGCCGACCCCTGCACGCTTACCTTCTCTAGGGATCCAATCTGTTACCCTTAATGACCAATGGTTATCTTGCCTTCGCATAACATGCCCTGCCCACGTGCATATCTTCTTTATTTCTAATATTATGTCCTTAACAAACGTTTGTTGTCTGACCCACTCCGCTGTCGTCTGGGCAATTATGTTAGACATATCACATTCCGTTCCATTGCTGGCTCAGTCGTTCACAATTGTGGGTTGAGCCCTCTTAGCGAGCCTCCACGTTTCTGCCACGAATGTGAGTACCCATAAGATGCGGCTATCATACACTTTCTTCTTCAGAGACACTGGTCGGGTGCTATTCATTATCGGAGAATCCCTTCCGAATGCACTATACCCTATTCTCATCCTCTTAATTACGTGTGCCTCATCGTTCAAGATCACTCGGAAAGACGCTTATCCGCTGCCCCACATCGACAATGCTTTAGACAGTCTCCATGCAGCGAAGTACTTCTCGAGTCTTGACTTACACTCGGCATATTGGCAGATGTTAATGCACAAGGATGACAAAAAGTAGGCGGCTTTTCCACCCCAGACAGGCTGTACGAGTGCAACGTGATGGCACTTGATCTGTCTAAAACATGCAACATTTCAACGAAGGATTGACACCCTACTTCACGGTCTTAAGTGGAAAACATGTCTGTGCCACCTGGACGACATTCTTTTTTTCTTAACTACATTTGAGCAACACTTACGTGGTCTGGACGGAGTACTCCCCTGTTTTTCAAATGCGGGACTGCAGATATACAGAAAGAAAAGCACTTCCGCCCGAAAATCTATTTTAGGATTAGGACACAACTTCAACAAACAAGAAATCCAAACTTACCAAGAGAAGATTTCGGCAGTTTTAAGTTTTCCACGTCTAAAACAGCAAAAAAATATCGGCAGCTTCATCGAACTCGGATCATACTTCCGCAGATTTGTACAAACTTTTGCAACATTTGCTTCCCCACTAATTACCTCCTACCCCCTTGAACCCCTTTCGTTTGGACACAAGATTGCGAACGGGTTCTAGTCCTTCAAAGGCGCCCTCACATCCATCCCCGTCCTTTGTCATTGTAATGACAGTGCTCCAACGATGCTGCATGTGGACGCCAGTGGTCAAGACATTGGTGCCATCTTGCTGCAACTAAATGCTCAACGCAAGGAGCTAGTGGTTGCACATCCTCCTCAGACCTGGTCGAATGTCTGGTCACACAGGAACAATGAAAGCACATTTTTGGAATTGGAGCAGATAGTTTATGGCACCAACAAAGAAAAACTCCTCCCACCTCCCCGAAGGGGATCGTGCGGAAATGCGAATGCATTGGGTGCACCGATGAGTGTGCTGCGGAGAGCAGTCACGGAGAGAGGCGCGCACTCCACTGAATTTATATATATTTTTCCGAGCGCAGCGAGCGGAGAGAGGGTACGCGGAGAGGAGAGAGAGACCCGCGCAACACGCCCGCCCCGCGCGTGAGCTCTCTCCGCCGAGCTCCGCAATGCGAGCGCCCTCACACGCTCGAGCGCGCTCCTCCTCTCCACTCACTCTCCGCTACTCCGCCCGAGCACCGCGATGCGAGCGCCCTCACAAGCTGAGCGCGCTCCTCCTCTCCCCTTGCCCTCCGCTACTCCCGTCCGAGCTATTACGTGCTCCGGTAGCTAGGCGCGCCACAGCTGCTGCTAGGCGCAGGCCGGCCAACGCACGACAACCCCGGACTAAGAAATGCATTCGCATTTAAAAAAGTTGAACCTACAGGCAAAGCAGATATTGGCCACCAGAGTGTGCATTATAATTCACACTGGGTCTAGACATATACCATTTGTACAGCACTCATGTACAACAGAATTCAACTTCTGCTCTTTGCAAACCGAGCTCTTATTTCGAGTGAAACTGCTTGTAGCAGTCTCACGTAGTTGCTACCTACAGAAAAATTTTGCACGTTGTGCAGCGGAACTTCGTTCGCTCGGAAAAACCTTGGTTGCGGCACCTCGAGGAGAATCCCGGGATCACCAGTTCTGGAATGTGGTTTGCCTTAGCTGTAATTTTCGGTGCAGTAGGCAAGGGTACAACCTTAGCTTTTAGCAGGTTTCGTCGCGGCTCATCATCGGATTCCGCACCAGTCCTGTTTTTTGAAAACAGGTAATGAACAAGCGACATCTTGAACTCGAGCAGTCCAAGGAGTTTCCTTTTAGTCACTCCAAGGAGGGCCGAGTCTTCTCTGTATAGCAGCCAAGAGTTTACTGCTGCAAGGTCAGCAATGAAGATCACGGTCCTGACTGCCCACTTTTGGAGGCGAAGCTCCTCTTACTTGGGCCCTGTCCCGTCTCTCGTTGTTGCTGTGTCCGGCGCACTAATGATGATTGTTGCAGGATCCCCGAGGGAATAGCCAACCAAAGATTGGCCGGAGAGGTCAAAACGCTCAACGCGTTCGTTGCTACCCAACAAGGAGGAGAGGAAGAAGAAGGGTTTGTCGTTCGTCGCATGTGAGCTCAAGAAACGTACCGGGGGTACGCGACACAAGATGGTCTGCAGAAGGTGATGGCCAATGTAGCTAAAATGCCAAACACCTAATTCGCCAACTTACCCATCGAGATTCTCATCATCCCAAACAAGCCCTACATAATCACCACAAACATCGACGTCGTCGACGGGCTTGTCAATGGAGCAGTGGTAAGCTTGACGTGTCGAGTCTTGATATAATGTGGGGGTGAAAGTTTGTTTCACGGTTTCACATATAAGCATTTTAGCTTCGCCCCTCTCATCATCATTCATTACGTGGAGAGGGGGGATTTTTTTCTTATGATGAGTTGTGGTGCAAAAGCTCAGCATCCGGTCAGACATGTCCACCCCCCATATTGCGGTTGTACTCCCCCAAACAGCGGGGCGAGGAATGTCCTTGTAAAACTTCTCCTTTTTCAAAATCTTTGGCACTGCCCAAATGGCTCCTAACCGATGCGATTTGAAGCGGAAATTCTCGCCTTATTGTCCATCCACTTAACCACGCATGCGCACGAGGAGATATTAACCGTTTGGAAGCTCGTTCCTCTACCTTGCGTGGCTAGTGCTTCGACACACGGTTTTTCATAATGGTGCCTGTTCCTCGGAGACTCATTTTCCCCAGTTTCTCAATAAGAGGAAGTGTTGTAAAATATCGGTCAAAAAAGAGCGATATCCCCATAGGCAGCGTTCGTGCAAACAGCTGCACGATATTTGGCCCCAATCCAAGATCTGGGCAATTGTCAACCTTCAGAAAGGATTTTCTTTGGTAGATATCAAAATCCAGGACAAGTCCACTGGGGTGGGGCTTGCAAGCACTAAATTCTTGAGCCCTGCAGGGTGACGCTTTCCAGACCCATACTGATTTAGCGTAGTGACTCCGGTCAATGGGATTAATTGTTCGGCAATGAACACTGAAGAAGGCCTCCGGAGCTTTCTGCATGCTGCCTGCACCTGGTTTAAAATTGTCTAACGTTCCACAGACGACCGCTCTTTTAGTCTTCTTTGGGAAATCAAGGTCATTGACCACTTCCAAGGCTCCGCGCAACGAGAAAAACCGGTCCCGAGTGAGCACGTCCGCAATGGCTGGGACCCTTGTACCCCGTGCCCAGTAAAGACGCATCTGTGGGTACCCGAGGCAGCTCATCATCAACGTCGCTCCAAGAAAATTCTGCATTTCAGAACATGATGAATTTAAGATTTTCTCGGTCTTCTGGTGGATCGCGATAGCTGTGTTTTCCTGCATTGTGTCAAATGCGGTGTCTTACAATTACTGCTCAAAGTAGTCAATTGGACGCACGTGCTGCCGCAACCCAGGGAAGGTATCTGGTGGATGTGACATATCGCTGACGGCCGAGTGAAATGAGACGCCTCATCTACACGCCGCTGCTCCAGTGCGACCCTGCCTTGGTCCTGCTGTTCTTCGTCCTCGCTGGAGGAATCTGCACACATAGCTCCACATCAGTTACAAAAACAATACCTATTACGTTGAAAAAAAAGTGTAGCACAGCCTACCGTCAGAGAACTGTGGAAGAGGTGCGGTATCTGCGACAACAAAACAGGGGTCGTCGACCTCGTCGTCTGACAATTCCCTTGTTTGAAGTCATTGCTGGCTTATATTCCAGGACACGTTCAGCTTCTTTATCACCGAGTCCTAGTAAAAAAAAGGCTGAAGTTTTAAAATCAAGAGTAAGGAACACATGAGAGTGTAAAGCGGATAGGCATGCAAAAAGATCCATTGAGGCTGAGTGTGCATTATAATGCAAATTGCAAGAAAACAGCTTGCGCAAACAAAAATACAGGCATTTAAAGAGACATTTCGTGTGGCAAGTACTCCTAAACACTTTTCAAGTAGATTAAACAATATTTTAAAAATATTACGCGACAAGTATAGCGTAAGTTTCAACTTACTTGGATGCCTTGAGTAGAACGTTGACGTCGAGAACGGCACCATGTTTTAAAACTCAGAACGGCGCTCCCTCTGCGGGGTGGTTCCTGAATTTGTGGCCAGATGGCAGCACATATAAGGGGATGCGATCGCGCGCGCAGTCTTTGCGGCAGCAAGGGCGCCAAATTCAAAACCGAGATTGAAGCAAATGTGCATTTTAATGCACGCGTGGTCTGAAGAGGATATGCCAGTCGTTTGCTTAAGGCGCCAGAACAAAACTACAGTATAACAGAAAAGGCGTGCCTCGCCGTTGTTAGGGCCATCCAAAAGTTTCGCCAATACTTATACCGCAGGCATTTCCCTGTCCCTACCGATCCTTATAAGTTGTGCTGGCTGTGGACACTCAAGAACCTCTCCGGACGCCTTCGCGGCTGGGTTCTTCGTCTGCAGCAGAACAGTTTTTTGTTTACTTACACGTCCGGAGAGAAAGAATTTGAATGCGCACTTGCTTTCACGTTTCCCATTTTCCAAATCGCCAACCCATGACTCCACACCGACGGAGCTTGTCCTACCCATCGCACCCATTCCTTACGCTATGGTTAACGACACAACTTACCGGCCTTGCAACATGATGATAATTATTGTCTCTGAATAATAAAATGAATTGAAGGAACCACACGACAACCACACGAAAGCTAAAGAAGGCACCACACGACAGCTAAAGAACTTTCAGCTTGTAAGTGCCATTACAGCCATCATCCTGCAGGCAGTCGATGGGTCACTGTTTTGGCTCGGATGCTCGGTCAAGTTGTTTTAGAAGGGTTCCATGATGACCCGTAAAACGGACACCTTGGTTTTGCGAAAACGTACAGCCGAATCCCTAGGCGTTTTTTCTGGCCTGGGATGTCCACAACTGTGGCAAAATAGATTTAATCGTGTGCCAAATGCCAACACAGGAAACGCCCTACGTTTTCCCCAGCTAGTTCGCTGCAACCAGTTATCTGTCCACCTTCTCCTTTTGATACAGTGGGCATTGATCAGTATGAACCACTGCCAATCACACCCAGCGGCTGCTGCTGGGTTGCCAGGATGGTCGACCATTTGACCAGATACGCGGAAACATCGCCTCTGCGATCTAGCTGGAAACAAGAAATTGCAGATTTTATACTTCAGAACGTCATCTTGCACCACGGTGCCCCTCGCATTCTTTTGAGTGACCGCGGCAAGGCATTCCTTTCCCAAATTCTGGCTGAAGTGCTTCGAGCCGCAAATTCTGTACATAAAACTGCCACTAGCTAGCATCCTCAAACCAACGGCATTAACGAACGATTTCACCGTACTCTGTCCAACATGGTATCCATGCATATTAGGCCGGACCACACTAACTGGGATCGAATTTTTCTTTTGTTACATTCGTCTACATTTCGTCTATTCAGTGCACCACAGGCTACTAAGCTACCTTCTTGGATTTTGGAGGCTCGCCCTTTTCCTCAGTGACACTGGTTTCTTATCTGCCCGGGAATCCCTTTCAAACAAATTTCCTGACGTGTTCGTCGCTGGGGTAACCACTGGTGTCACGTAGCCCGTCTTTACCCTGACATCCCACACCAAGAGCGCAAAAAGCCAGTACAATACCATTCACCGCTCTGTTTACTTCCGTCCTGGGCACGAACTATTACTTTGGACGCCACTATGCTCCCCAAGGCTATGCAAGAAGTTTTTGCATAGCGACATTTGTCCATACATCATGGATGAGCAGACGTCTCTCAACTAATAAGTGTCTCCGGCAGCTGCACCCCTGATCATGCCCGTCTCCCGCATGAAACCTAACAACAAGCGTACATCGTGACCTGCTGCGACCAGGAGGCCGCTTCCAGCCGAAAGGGGGGCGGATAGTATGAGCGTGTGTAAGCGCTGTCAACATTTTAGGGCAGATATAGCGCTGTAGGACGCTTATGTACTGTGGCGAATCACCGTTAATTGAAAGGGCCACTCTCTGACTGTTGCATACCCATTATAATCATGATCTGTAAATAATTATCGTCACGAGTGGTTCATTTTGTTGAGTCACCGACGGTCTGATAAAACCAAGACCACTCGAACTGGTGGCGACTATTGCAGGGTCTTCCGTTTCCCTAAATATATGTATATATATATATATATATACAATAAAGGTTGTAAGTCAAGAAAACAACGGAGAGGAAAGGGGGGAATGCGGTAGGTCATAGAAAAAGATGAATAATTTTTTGTGTCAGAAAGAAAGTGGTGTTCTGGAGGTCGTGGGTTCGGATCACACCCGGCGGGCATTTTTCACCACTTTCCGACTCAAAAAGTGCATTTGTTTATATGACCTACCGCCTTCTCCGCTTTGCTTTCCGATGTTTTTTTGACTTCCAACCATTATTCTATCTTATTTCACCGAGCCCCTTATTTCCAATTTCTGACTCACTACATGTATATCGGAGGTCTGGGTTCTGGCCGTCTTGGTGGCAAAGGTAGATTAAGAGAGTTCAGTTTTGGTCGACCACTCTCGACATGTAGTAAACGCTGGATTCATAGCCCAGGGGTTAAAAGGAAGGTCCCCTTCACCCCGTGTACTCCGGGTGCCGCTGGCTACCCCACCTAAGTGCAGGAAACAAAAAAATACCTTAACATAAATACCCGAGAAAGTTGTGGGAAACAGCCCCGCCGGTAGCGTAGTGGTCATTGCACGAGAATGGTATTTTGGAGTTCGTGGGTTCGGATCACACCTCGCGGGCATTTTTTCGCCACTTTCTTTCGGACTCGCAAAAGTATTCATCTGTTTCTATGACCTATCATATTCCTCCCTTCCCTTGCTTTCCGATGTTTTCTTTACTGCCAACCCTTATTCTGTGTTAATTCACCGAACCCCTCATTTCCCATTTCTGGTTCGCTATATATAGGGACAGGTATATATAGGTAAAGAGTCGGATACACAGCAAGAACAATAACAAACAAGGTTTACTAACGTAGCGGCAACGGGACTTGCCTTCATCAGAGTAAAGTTACATGATTTTGCTGTCGCCAACATTTCGAACACATTTCTTATATAGGTTTGCAGAAAACTGTGAGAAGGAGCGGAAAATGTTTCGGAAATGGAGAGTGTGCATACAGTCGTGCTACGCCTATGTCAAGACAGATTTTAAAGCTTAGAAAAATCACCGAAAAGCGCATACGTTCCGAATTGCACGTTTCCGCTCTTGCAAAGTACTTGACTGCCGCGGTCGTTCCCAGGGGTCTTAGGATTAGAATAAAACCTGCTACTCCGAACTCTCCCCGTCCAACATGAATAAGTGGAAACAGGTACTCGATAAAGCATCTTTACAATTAACTGAAATAATCCTCAATCACTACGAAACTACGGCCCATTCTCTCCGAAAGAAAGAGGAAATACTTAGTCAGGAACTAAGCAAAAGAGAGTTGAACCTTTTAAGCAACTACGAATCTAAGACGGCCTCCGCCATATCTCGAACAGAACACCGAAAGTTTAACCTAGATAAGATTTCTAACACTGGCCACATGCGTAAGAACCTAACAAGCTCCGGCACTAGTAACTGCCCCCACTCTGACAATACGACCGATAATGTCACTACGACTGTAATAAATGCTTCGACTACTGCACCCCAAACAGTTCAGTTAAACCCCTGTACTAATAATTCTCCTCGCCTGCCGTCACAAAAGAAAACCTTACGGGGAATGTAATGAACCTGTAAAGTATAACCCTCTCCCCATCTCAGATGAACGTCTTGCCAAAGGGCCTAAACTTTGGCCCGGCTACTGGTGGTTTTGATGAATTTCAACTTTTTAAGGATTTCCATAACGGCGCCAGAAACATGAGACTACGAGAATACTTCTACGATCACCCCGCGATGGAAGAAGCCCGCAGAATCCTACCTAGCTATAAGCACTGGACCCCTCCCACACAGCGTGATAGTTGCCTTGACATCTACATTAAAGCTGTCCAACGCGATGTGCGAAAAGCATTCCAAACACAAATTTCTTTCCACCACAACATGACTACCAACGAAAAGAAAGCCCTAGAGGAACTCGCAAGCTGTCCCGACATAATTAATAAACATACCGACAAGGGACGCGCAATCGTAATCCTGGACAAAACCGACTACGTTAACGAGGCCAATAAGCAACTATCAGTATCGACGTTCTATAGAGCACTACCCAATGATCCCACTCGAGAATATAAGCAAATTGTCAAAGATAAACTTGCTGAGCTTGTTAAAAATAAAACAATAAATGAAACCACGGCTCGTTCCCTGATTTCCTTAAGATCAGTAGCCGGTAAATTCTATCTTCTCTCAAAGATTCACAAGGTGAACAACCCAGGGCGCCCCATTGTTTCTGGCATTGGCACTGTTACCGAAAACCTCTCGCGCTATGTGGATAACCTCATTTGAGACATTCCGCCCAGCTTTCCCTCCTTCATTAAGGATACCAATGACTTAATCTCATCATCATCATCATCATCACCAGCCTATCTACGCCCACTGCAGGGCAAAGGCCTCTCCCATTATTCTCCAATTACCTCGGTCCTGTGCCAACTGTGACCAATTTATCCCCGCAAACTTCTTGATCTCATCTGCCCATCTAACTTTCTGCCGCTCCCTGCAACGCTTGGCTTCTCTAGGGATCCACTCTGTTACCCTTAATGACCAGCGGTTATCTTGCCTTCGCATTACATGCCCTGCCCATGTCTATTTCTTCTTCTTAATTTCTACTAATATGTCTTTAACACCAGTTTGCTCTCTGACCCACTCCGCTGTCTTCTTGTCCCTTAAGGTTACACCTATCATTATCCGCTCCATTGCCCGCTGAGTCGTTCTCAATTTAAGTTGAACCCTCTTAGTGAGCCTCCAAGTTTCTGCCCCGTAGGTGAGTACCGGTAAGATGCAGCTGTCATACACTTTGTTCTTCAGCGACAATGGTAGGCTGCTATTCATTATCTGGGAATGTCTGCCATATGCACCCCACCCCATTCTGATCCATCTAATTATCTCTGCCTCATGGTTGGGATCTGGGGTCACAACTTGGCCTAAGTAGATATATTCCCTTACCACTTCCACTGCCTCGCCACCTATCTCAAACTGCTGTGCTGTCCCGAGGTTATTGATCATTACTTTAGTTTTCTGCATATTAATTTCAGGCCCACCGTTCTACTCTGTTCGCCAAGTGCGGAAAGCATGCTTTGCAATTCGTCCCCCGAGTTACTTAGCAAGGCAACGTCATCAGCAAATCTGAGGTTACTGAGGTATTCTCCATTAACCCTTACTCCCACCTGTTCCCAATCCAACGTTCTGAATACTTCTTGTAAGCATGCTGTGAATAACATTGGAGAGATTGTGTCTCCTTGTCTGACACCCTTCCTTATAGGTATTTTACTGCTCTCCCTATGGAGGATGATGGTAGCCGTAGACCCACTGTAGATATCCTTTAGTATTCTTACATAATGCTCATCTACTACCTGGTTCCGTAATGCCTGAATGACTGCTAGGGTTTCGACCGAGTCAAATGCTTTCTCATAATCTATGAAGGCTATATATAGGGGTTCAGTATACTCAGCGCACTTCTCTATCACCTGATTGATCGTGTGAATATGGTCCATTGTTGAATAACCTTTACGGAACCATGCTTGTTCTTTAGGTTGACTGAAATCTAAGGTTGCAGAGATTCGGTTAGCGATTACCTTGGTAAATACCTTGTAGACGACTGACAGTAAGCTGATCGGCCTGTAATTTTTCAAGTCCTTCATGTCGCCTTTCTTGTGGATTAGGATGATGTTCGCGTTCTTCCAAGACTCCGGTACCATTGCGGTCATTAGGCATTGCGTATACAGGTTTGCCAGTTTTTCAAGTACAATTTCTCCGCCATCCTTCAAGAGGTCTGCGGTTATCTGATCCTCACCAGGTGCTTTGCCCCCTTTCATTTCTTTCAAAGCCTTCCTTACTTCTTCGGTCGTTACTGGTGGGATGTCTATCTCCTCTGAACTACTGTCTCGTTCGGCATTATCCTGTATGTCCCGACTACTGTACAGATCCCTATAGAACTCCTCGGCCACTGTGGCTATTTTATCCCTATTTGTGATGACATTCCCTTGCTTATCCTTAAGTGCAGACATCTGATTTTCCCCCACGCCTAGACGTCTCTTCATTGCTTTTAGGATACCTCCGTTCTTTACAGCGTATTCGATACTATCCATATTATACTTCCGTATGTCAGCTGTCTTACGCTTATTGATTAACTTCGAGAGCTCGGCTAGTTCTATTCTGTCAGCTGCGGTAGAGATTCTCATGATTTGCCGTTTCCTGATTAGATCTTTCGTCTCCTGTGAAAGTTTACCAGTATCCTGTCAGGCCATAGTGCCCCCGACTTCTATTGCACACTCCGTGATGATGCGTGTAAGGTTGTCGCTGGCTTCCTGTGTCGTAAGCTCGGCTTCCTCGTTAAGGGCGGAATATCGGTTCTGCAGCGCGATCCTGAATTCTTCTACTTTACGTCTTACTGTTAGTTCATTTATCGGCTTCTTTCGTACTAGCTTGTTGCGGTCCCTCCTCAAATCTAGACTTTCTCTCAGACATCTCAAAAGTTGAAATTCTTGATAACTGCCTTCTATACACCCTTGACGTTGCGTCACTGTATACAAACATCTCCCATGAGATGGCATCGCCGCTGTATTTCTTGCCTATTAGCAGTCATCGTGGGACAAACCTATCGATTCTTCTGCTCTCCAAACATTCCTTAGGCTTATTCTTGAAGTTAACAAATTTGAGTTCGACGGCGTTCATTTCGTGCAAGTCAGCGGAACGTCAATGGGAACTCGAATTGGACCTGACTACGCTAATATCTTTATGGCTCACCTCGAATCAAACATTTTGACACCCAAAATTTAAAGCCAATGTACTATAAAATGTATATTGATGACATATTCATAATCTGGCAACACGGGGATGCGGAGCTCCTCACCTTCATTGAAGCATTTAACCTAGCCCATCCTAGTATTTCCCTTGCTCATTCCTATTCGGCACACAGTGTAAACTTTCTGGACGTCACCGTTACTACCTTGCAAGGTCAGCTTCAAACTAAACTGTATAGAAAACCGACAGACACGCGGCAGTATTTGCACTTTTGAAGTAACCATGCCAGACACTGCAAGACAGCAATACCTTACAGCCAAGCCTACCGATTTATGAGAATTTGCTCAAACCAAGCAGACTTTGACTCAAACTGTCGAGAACTCAAGACCGCCCTCTGGAATAAAAAATACCCGGAAAAAGTTATCGACGAGCTATTGTGCGAGCCAAACAATTAGACCGTAACAAAATCTGTAAGAAAAAAGCCCCGAACGGGAACTCGCAAACTAACTTAGTTTTAACCCACTCATCCTCCGCTCCAAGAGTGTCAGCCGTGCTAAAAAACCATCACAATATCGTAATGCAAAGTGACCGCTTAAAAAGCATATTCCTCTAACAACCACGATTTGTCTACCGGCGTAATAAGAATTTAGGTGACTTTCTTACTAACTCTCGTATCAACCGACCGGCAACTGCTGGCTGCATGCCCTGCAATAAACCCCGATGTAAAGCATGCCCACACATGACCACTACACAGCGCGCCACCAGCACGGCTTCAGACTACTACGTAAATATAAGAGGTAACTTTAACTGTGACTCCGCTAATGTCGTATATCTTCTAGAGTGCACTGTTTGTAGGCAACAATACATCGGCCAAACTGAAACGCCCTTCCGAATACGGTTCAATAATCACCGCCCTCATGCAAAAAGCTGCCCTTATATGCCCCTGTCAAGACATGTGAACAGTCCCGGGCATGCATCTGGATATCTTAAAGTAACGATTTTAAAATCCGCCTTCAAAACGCTCCACGACCGCGAGGTTCGGGAATCTTATCTCTTTATAAGTTTGGGTCAGCCACACTTGGAATTAATGAAAGTTACGGAAAAATAACGTGCTTATCCCTCGATTAAAATTGGCGGCTTCATAAGTTTTATAACTACGTTCATTATTCCTACCCTCGAGTGTCCCATCAGAATTCGCAGAAACTCTCCTAATACAGCATCTTTATTA
>CM023455.1:9966812-10179312 GCA_013339765.2 Haemaphysalis longicornis | reverse complement strand
CTTCTTGCACCCGCTTTGTTTTTAGACGAGGACGGCACCCAAGAATATATGACTGGCGTCTGTGTGTATTTCCGTTTCGGCGTTTTCGTCGAAATGAGCGAGCATGGGCGGGCTTTGCAGGCATTTTTTGCAGCTCGCAGAATGCCTTTTCTTGGTCGTTTTCGTAGCTAAAGGCGTGCTATCTTTCGTCACCCGTGGGACTGGTTCTGCAATGCATGCGAAGTTTGCGACGAAGCGCCGGTAGTACGCGCACAGTACGAGACATCTTCGCGCGTCCTTCTTGTCTTTCGGCCTTGGGAAGTTTGCAATGGCTGAAGTTTTTGCCGGGTCAGGTAGGACTCCCGCGGCGTTGATTACATGGCCCAAGATCTTCAGCTCCTCTTACGCGAAACGACACTTTTCAGGCTCCAGCGTTAACCCCGACGTACGAATGGCCTCGAGTACAGACTCCAACCTTGAAAGGTGTTCGTCGAAAGTCCGGGTGAATACCACAAGGTTGTCGAGGTATACGAGGCAACTGTGCCACTTCAGGCCAGCTAGCACAGTGTCCATGACTCTTTGAAACGTTGCTGGCGCCGTGCACAGCCCAAAAGGCATCACTTTGAACTCGTATAGGCCGTCCAGGGTTATAAATGCAGTCTTCTCTCGGTCTCTCTCGTCCACTTCAATTTCCCAGTAGCCGGTCTTCAGATCCATCGATGAGAAGTCCTTGGCATGGCAGAGGTGGCCGAGGGCGTCGTCGATTCGTGGCAGCGGGTACACGTCATTTTTGGTTATTTTGTTCAGTCGCCGGTAGTCAACGCAGAACCTTATTGTCCCATTTTTTTTTCTTTACGAGTACGACCGGCGCAGCCCAGGGGCTTTTTTATGGCTGTATAATGTCGTCGCTGAGCATGTCGTCGGCTTGAGTCCGGATGGCTTCTCGTTCGTGTGAAGAGACGCGGTACGGGGACTGTCGTATAGGTCAGGCTCCATCTTCGGTTAGAATTCGGTGTTTCGCAAGGGGTGCCTGACGTAATTTTGAACTCGACGAAAAATACTCGCTCTACCGACGCAGCAAATCAAATAATCTGCCCCGATGTTCTTGCGGCAGCGCCGGGTTCATGTCGAAAGGATGCGGCAGCTTGGAAGCATCTGCGCGTGGGAATTCAAAGTTGGAGACCGCGATCACTTGACTTGCTTCTTCTGTTATACCGAGGAACGCAATTGCAGCGCCCTTGTTTAGATGCTGGTTCTCCTCGGTGAAATTGTTGACCAAAACATGGGATTTGCATTGCTTAAAGCGCGCAATGCCTCTTGCCATGGAGACACCGTGGTGTAGAAGCATCTTTTGGTCACCCTCTACGATAGCGTCGATGTCAGGAGCAGCATCCTCGCAGTAGACGGTGATCATCAAGCTTGCGCGGGGTGGCAGGGTGACGTGATCGTCGGCGATCCTTACAGTAGCACGGTGATCGGGGTTCAGTGGCGGCGTCGTGGAATGATTAGAGGGAACAGTTATCGATTTGGTCTGCAGATCAATTATTGCGCCGTTGTCGTCAAAAAGTCCATTCCGAGAATTACGACCCGGGAGCAGTTAGGCAAAATAACGAACTCAGCATGATACGTGGTGCCGCCTATTGTGACTCGTCATGTGCACGTTCCACTTGGCGTTACGAGATGGCATCATGCTGTCTGTATATGCGGACCGTCACATGTTGTCGTAACTTTCTTCAGCTTCGACGCGAATGAGCCGCTTATTACCGAGTTGTCGGCTCCCGTGTCGGTGAGGGCGACTACGTCAAAGCCGTCGATGGACAACTGGACGTCGGACGCCGCTTTCCTCGAGTTTCGGGTGCTTCGGGGCGTTGTATCTCGGCTTGTGCGTGTTGACGGTCGGGCACTATACGTCGTCATTGTCGTCGTCTTCTCAGCAGCAGGCTCTTTCATTTCGGGTACGCATCGCGTCATGTCGTCGTTGGGTTCGGGAGTCACGTCCAGGTTAGATCGAGTTATTAGGCTGCGGGTACGGTTTTCAGTGCAGCCTTGCGTCGTTGAAGAGTTTACGTTTTTTCGCCGTTGTGCAACTTCAACTCCAGAAGTTGCTGCTTTTAGTTTCTCCTGCGTGGGCTGGGGGACCTTCCACGTGAGAAGTCAGCCGTGCTACGGCGCATTGGCGACTGGTACGGGTAGGGCGACGGCGAAGGAATGAAGCGGGCTGGTCCTCGGTTGGTATTGGACAGGTATTCGTCGATTTTAGTAGGGCGCTGTCCGGGTCGTGGGCGTGGTGCGTCGAAGGAGAATCCTCGCAGACCGAGTCTCTTGTGAGGGCAGCGATGGCAGATGTTGTGGGCCTGTCCGCAGTGGTAGCACAGCGGGCGATTATCGGGTGTTCTCCACACGTCGGTCTTCCTCGGAGTCTGGTATTAGACTACCGGGGGTCGGGCGAGCGACGGGGGACGGCGGTAGGGCGGGGCCTCTTGACGACGTGCTGGAGCAGGGCGGGGTCGATGAACAGCCGCGAAGTACGTCATAGGTTGGGGCTCGCAGTGTACTTCGGATGCCACAGAAGTTCCCAAAGCGTTTTGAACTTCTTCCCGGATCACGTCAGTTAGGCAAGCGACTTGGGGTTGCGGCGTCATGGGGAACATTTTCCGCAGATCCTCTCTCACTACTGCGCAGATTGTTTCGCGTAGGCTATCAGCCGGAATCCGCATGTTGTCGACGTAGTTCGCAGTGGCCGCGCCTAGAAATTCTGGTCATACTGCCTAGCACGCATTTCGAGAGCCTTCTCAATCGTGCAGGCTTCGGTCACGAATTCAGAGATGGTTTTGGGCGGGTTGCGGACAAGTCCAGCAAACAGCACCTCCTTCACACCGCGCATCAAGAAGCGTAACTTCTTTTCTTCCTTCATTTCGGGGTCCGCGAGGCGAAATAGTTGCTTCATCTCCCCAAAGAAGATCACGACCCCTTCGTTGGGGTGTTGTGTCCGAGTTTCAAGCAAAAGCGCAGCTCGCTCTTTTCTCACAACAGTTGTGAAGGTCTTAAGGAACTCCCTTTTGAATTGAGTCCAGTCGGTCAAAGAACTCTCATGGTTCTCGAACCAAGTTCGAACAGCACCTTTCAAGTAAAAGAAGACAAGCCGGAAAGAGTCTTCGCCGTCCCACTTGTTGAAGATGTGGACACGCTCCAGCTTCTCTAACCATTCTTCGGGGTCTTAAGCGGGGGCTCCCCGGAACGATAGTGGTTCCCGGGGCTGCTGCAGGACGATTGGCGACGTTGTTTCTTGCACCATGGTCTTGGTGGCAGCGTTCCTTCTCTTGGGCCCTACAGGCATGAGACCGAACTCGGGTAGCAATCCTTGCAATCGGCGGCTTTCTCTGGCTGGGCTGGCTTGGCGGCTTCCAGATGTCGTAGAGAGCATAAAGGGTGAGTACCCCGCACCTACACCAGATGTCACGAAGCCAAGGACGGCGCAGTTGTCTTGAAGGAGAAACAAGTTCATTGGAGCGAACTTGTGCTCCCCTAACAACTCAAAAGAATACAGGGGAGGCGTAGCAGCGGTCAACAAAGTGACTTGCGTCAGCGAGCGTCGCAGAATCGAATAGCCCGGCGTCTGCTCTGCAGGCTATTTATCTTTCGGCGCGCCTGGTTCTCGAACCGTCGATTCGCCTCGAGAACTTTGTAGATCCAAGAAGGTTAATCCGGGCTGTTCACGTTAGATCGGAATGCTTTCCCTATCAGAACAGATAACACATGCGGCACGGAAAGAAAGAATGGAACACGCGCTTCCCTTGGCACATAGATAACACAGACCGGCACCTCCGGGTGGTTAAAGAAAAACACAAATAAACAAACCGAATGCATGGTTCGCTGCATTATATATATAGGTATATAAGACAGACATAAGAGTTGGCAGTCAAGTAAATCTCGGAAAACCAAGGGAAGGAGTGGTAGGTCATTGAAACAGCTAAGGAATATGGAAAAAAAGAAAGGGGAGAAAAATTGCCCGCCGGGTGGGATCCGAACCTACGACCTCCAGAATACTGGTCTGGTGTGATAACCACTACGCTACCGGCGGGGCGATTTTCCCCTCCACTTTCAGGGTATTTTCCCCTCCACTTTCTGGGGGTTAAGGTAATTTTTGTTTCCTGTGCTTGGGGGTGGTAGCCAGCGCCACTTGGACTACTCGGGATGAAGGGGACCTTCTTTTTAACCACCGGGCCATGAGTCGAGTGTGTACGACATGTCAAGAGTGGTCGACCAGCGTTGAACCCTCTTAAGCTTCCTATGGCACTAAGACTGCCAGAACAGTGGCCCTCGTTATGTATGTAGCGAATGAGAATAGGAAATGAGGGGCTTGTTTAAAATAAGACAGAAATAAGAGTTGGCAGTCAAGAAAACACCGGAAAGCCAAGGGGAAGAGTGGTATGTCATTGAAACAGATAAAGAATTGGGAAAATAAGAGGTCTTCTTGACTGCCAATTCTTATTTATGTAATATATATATATATATATATGTATAAATATATATATATATATATTATATATATATATATATATATATATATATATATATATATGCAGGCCTTTGCGCTGCAGTGGGTGTAGATAGGCTGGTGATGATGACGGTGATGATGATGATGATACATCAAAGATGCTGCTTGTTACTGCCAGTGCTATTCGGCACCTTGAAGGTGCTTGAAAGCGCAGAATGAGGTGATATGATACAGCAGAAAAGAAATTCGAGAAAACATCCGTCGTGATGCGAAGTGCCTCCCGCTTTACGACTTTGTGTTATTTTTTATTGCTGTATCATAAAAAAATGACACTAACCAGTAGTCGGTGGTAGAAGTACCTTCAAGAAGACAAAAAGCACAGCTAATTGGGACTGCATCTTTTATGTGTGTTCTTACAAACCCGTCACCTTATGATATATATGATATATATATATATAATATATAATATTATATATATATATATATATATATATATATATATATATATAAATATATAAGAGAAGAAAAACTTCGAACAAGGTAAAAGCACGATTGTGGCCTACGTTTCAGCAAAGAGAACTTGCTTTCCTCAGGCCTGAGGAAAGCAAGTTCTCTTTGCTGAAACGTAGGCCACAATCGTGCTTTTACCTTGTTCGAAGTTTTTCTTCTCTTGTGTTCTCTACCATCTTCAAAGTTCTACTACTCCCTAAATATATGTATATATATATATATATATATATACACAAAAATGGTTTCGACCACGGTAAGAAAAAAGAGAACAGATTTAATAACGTTTCGGCCGAGGGACCGGCCTTCGTCAGATAAAGGCCAGTCCCTCGGCCGAAACGTTATTAAATCTGTTCCCTTTTTTTACCGTGGTCGAAACCATTTTTGTGTATATTCTACCGGCGTCCAGGAAAACTTTATTCCTGTATATATATAATATATATATATATATATATATATATATATATATATATATAGAGAGAGAGAGAGAGAGAGAGAGCGAGAACGATAAATCTCACAAAGCCCGCAGAAACAGTATAACTAAAGAGTCGGATACACAGCAAAAACAATAACAAACCAGTTTACTTGCGTAGCGGCAACGGGACATGCCTTCATCAGATTACTGTCGCATGATTGTGCTGTCACATACATTTGGAACCCATTTCTTGGATAGCTTTGCAGAAAAGTGTGAGAAGGAGCGGAAGATGTTTCGGAAACGGAGGGTATGCATGCAGTCGGGCTACGCCTATATCACTAGAAAAAAAAAAATTGAGACAGCGCGCGAGAGAGAAAGGTGTCGTGTTAACAAAGCAGCGTTCAAGGTTGCACCGTGACAGGGCAACGTGCGTGGCGTGTTCTGCAATACATACAATGCAGAAAACTGGAAAATTGCGGTTTGAAAAGGAAGGGAAGAGCATACAGTAAGGTATTAAGCGGTTGGAGAGACTCGTTGGGGCGGAAGTGAAGATGTGTAGCCCCCCGCGGATGGAGATAATAGATATAGGCACAAAAGAGCATTGCACAGAAGCAAGTGACTGAACAGAAAATAGGTAGGCTCTATAGATCACAAAGGGTTTAACATTCCTAAGGGGTGATTGGAACGCGGCCTCCTTCCCAAGGACAAATGGCATTGTTGAGTCGCGTTAGGCTAATAAAGCTGCTGTATTTGGTGAGTTTTTGCGAATTCTGATGGGAAACTCCAGTGTAGGAATAACGAACATAGTTAACACTAATGTCGCTGCCACTTTTATACGAGGGATAAGCACGTAAGTTTTCCGGAACTTTCATTATTCCTATGCGTGACTGACCCAAACGTTTAAATGATATAAGATTCCCGAACCCTACGATCATTGTGGGTTATGAAGGCGGATTCTAAAATCTTTTCTTTAAGATGTTCAAATGCATGCCTTGGACGGTTCACATGTCTTGACAGGGCCAATCAAGGGCAGCTTTTTGCATGAGAGTGGTGACTATTCAACCGTAATCGGAAGGGCGCTTCAGTTTGGCCGATATATTGTTGCCTAGAAACAGTGTACTCTATAAGGTATACGACATTAGTGGAGTCACAGAAAAAGTTACCTTTTAGATTTACGTAGTAGTCTGAAGCCGTGCTGGTGGTGCGCTGAGCACTGGTAATGTGTCGGCATCTTTTACATTGGGGTTTATAACAGGGCGTGCAGCCAGTAGTTTCCGTTCGCTTGATACGAGAGTTAGTACGAAAGTCACCTAAATTCTAATTACGCCGGTAGACAATGAGTGGTTGTTTGGGGAATATACTTTTAAGCGGTCACTTTGCATTAGGATGTTCTGATGTTTTTTTAGTACGGTTAACACTCTTTTGGGCGGAGGATGAGTGGGTTAAAATAAGTTAGTTTGCCGGGTACCGTTCGGGGTTATTTTCTCACAGATTTAGGTATGGTTTAATTGGTTGGCTCACACAATAGTGTCGTCGATAACTTGTTCCGGTTATTTTGTATTCGAGGAGGCGGTCTTGAGTTCTCGACAGTTTGAGTCAAAGTAGGCTTGGTTTGAGCGAATTCTAATAAATCAGTGGGCTTGGCTGTAAGGTATGGCTGTCTGGCAGTGTCTGACATGGCTACTTTGGAAGTTTAAACACTGCCGCGTGTCTGTCGGTTTTCTATACAGTTTGGTTTGAAGCTGACCTTGGGAGGTAGTAATGGTGACGTCCAAAAAGTTTACACTGCGTTCCGAATAGGAATGAGCAAGGAAAATGCAAGGATGTGCTCGGTTAAACGCCTCAATGAAGTGTAGGACCACCTCGTCAGCGTGCTGCGAGATCATAAATATGTCATCAATATACCCTTTATAGTACAGTGGTTTTAAATTTTGGGTCTCAAGAAAGATTGATTCGAGGTGAGCCAGAAAGATATTGGTGTAGTGAGGTCCCATTCGCGTTCCCATTGACTTTCCGCTCACTTGCACGTAATGTACTCCGTGGAACTCAAAATTGTTATGTTCAACAATAGGCCTAAGGAAAGTTTGGAGAGCAGGAGAATCGATAGGTTTGTCACACGGCGACTGCTTCTAGGCTAGACATACAGCGGCGATGCCATCTTCATCGGGGATGTTATATACAGGGACACCACATCGAGGCAGTTCTTGGGAATTAGAGTTTTTCAGATGTCTGAGAGAAATCATTGGTATCCTAATGAAGGACGGAAAGCTTGGTTGAATGTCGCAAATCAGATTATCAGCGTAGAACGAGAGGTTTTCTGCAACAGTTCCAATGCCAGAAACAATGGGGCGACCTGGGTTGTGACCTTGTGAATCTTTGGCAGAAGATAAAATGTACCAGATACTGGGCTTAAGGGGATCAGGGAGCGAGCCATGGTTTCATTTATTGTTTTATTTTTAACAAGCTCAACAAAGTTAATTTTTGATAATTTGCTGATAGTCTTGAGTGGGATCATTGGGTAGTGCTTTAGGAAACGTCGATACCGATAGTTGCTTATTGGCCTCGTTAACATAGTCGGTTTTGTCAAGGATTACGATGGCGCCTCCCTGTCGGCTGGTTAATTAATTATGTCGGGACAGTTGGCGAGTTCTTCTAGGGCTTTCTTTTCGTTGGTATTCATGTTGCAGTGAAAAAAAATTGTGTTTGCTATGCTTTTCGCACATCGCGTTTGACAGCTTTGATGTAGATGTCGAGGCAACTATCACGCTGTGTGGGAGGGGTCCAGTGCTTATAGCTTGGTAGGGTTTTGCGGGCTTCTTGCGTGGCGGGGTGATCGTAAAATTATTCCCGTAGCCTCATGTTTCTGGCGAAATTATCTAAATCCTTAATACATTGAAATTCTTCAAAACCACCAGTAGCCGGGCAAAAGTTTAGGCCCTTTGACAAGACCTTCATCTAGACTGGGGAGAGGGTTATACTTGAAAGGTTCACTACATTCCCGGTAAGACATGCTTTTGTGACGGCAGACGAGAGAAAAGTATTAGCACAGGGGTTTAACTGAACTGGTTGGGGTGCAGTATTCGAAACATATATTACATTCGTAGTTACATTATCCGACGTATTGTCAGAGTGGGGGCAATTATTAGTGCCGGAGATTGTTAGGTTCTTACGCGTGTGGCCAATGTTAGAAATATTACCTCGGTTAGAGTTTCGGGCTGTTGTTCGGGATATGGTGGAGGCCGTCTTGGAATCGTAGTTGCTTAAAAGGTTCAACTCTCTTTTGCTAAATTTCTGAATAAGTAGTTCCTGTTTCTTTCGCAGAGAATGGGCAATCGTTTTGTAGTGAGAAAGGATTATTTCAGTTCGGTAGTTGCAGGTTTTATTCTAATACTAAGACCACTGGGAGCGACCGTGGCCGTCAAATACTGTGCAAGAGCGGAAACGTGCAATTCGGAACGTACGCGCTTTTCAGTGATTTTTCTGAGCTTTAAAAACTGTCTCGACACAGGGAAGGAGGCCGCGTTACATTTTTTTTTGTTGTAGTCAGTTGCTGTTATGCTGATTATTTCGAAGGTTGTAAGGGCATGTGGCACGGAGGGCTGGATTTTGTACCCTGGAAGGTCCGGCGGACGTGCTGCTGTTGGTGTACTTGTGCTCGGTGGTCGCTGAAAATGCGGAGGTTGGGCGTGGCATGCTGTTGGTTGTGGCGCTGGTAGGGGAGCTTCGTAGTGTCGCCGCGAACATTCCCATGGGGCGTTGTGGCGACTGCAGGTTTGCCAGTAGGGGTTGGCATGTCGCTGGCGCGTCGCTCGTCCGTGGACATCGGGGTTGGGGTGCTGGCGCTCGCCCCAAGACATGGTTGTTACGGTGGATCTGGGGGGTGGTGGCGGTGTGCTGCTGGAAGAACACTCCTCCGGGGTCCTTACACTGAATAGAATTGGAGTCAGTGGCAAAACGTCACTGTCATTTGGCAGGATAGCTACCACTACACAGCGCGCCACCAGCACGGCTTCAGACTACTACATAAATATAAACGGTAACTTTACCTGTAACTCAAGTAATGTCCTATTACTTCTAGAGTGCACTGTTTGTGGGCAACAATATATAGGCCAAACTGAAACGGCATTCTGAATACGGTTCAATATTAACCGTTCTCATGCAAACAGCTGCCCTTATTTGCCCCTGTAAACACATGTGAAAAGTCCCGGGAATGCATTTGAACATCTTAAAGCAACGATTTTAGAATTCGCCTTTGAAACCCACCGCGACCGCGAGGTTCGGGCTGCTTCGACTACTGCAGCCCAACAAGTTCAGTTAAACCCCTGTACTAATAATTTTCCCTCGTCTGCCGTTACAAAAAAATCTTACCGGGAATGTAATGAACCTCTGAAGTATAACCCTCTTCCCAGTCCAGACGAATGTCTTGTCAAAGGTGCTAAACTTTTGCCCGGCTGCTGGTGTTTTTGATGAATTTCAACTTTGTAAGGGCTTAGATTATTTCGCCAGAAACATGAGGCCACGAGAATGCTTCTACGATCCCCCCACGACGGAAGAAGCCCACAGAACCCTACCTAGCTATAAGCACTTGACCCCTCCCACACCGCGTAATAGTTGCCTTGGCATATACATCAAAGCTCTCCAACGCGATGTGCGAAAAGCATACCAAACACAAAATTCTTTCCACCACAAAACGACTACCAACAAAATTAAAGCCCTAGAGGAACTCGCAAGCTATGTACGACATAACTATTAAAGCTGCAAACAAGGGAGGCGCCATCGTCATCCTTGACAAAACCGACTATGTTAACGAGGCCAATAAGCAACTATCGGTAACGTTCCATAAAGCACTACCCAACGATTCCACTCAAGACTATAAGCAAACTGTCAAAGATAAACTTGATAAGCTTGTTAAAAATAAAACAAGAAATGAAACCACTGCTCGTTTCCTGATATCCTTAATCCCTGTAGCCGCTAGATTTTATCTTCTCCTAAAGATTCACAAGGTGAAAAACCCAGGCAGCCCATTGTTTCTGGCAATGGCACTGTTACCGAAAACCTCTCGCGCTATGTGAATAATCTCATTTGCGACATTCCGCCCTGCTTTCCTCCTTCATTAAGGATACCTATGACGTTCTCTCTGACATCTTAAAAATTAAAATTCCTGATAACTGCCTCCTAGTCACCTTTGATAATGCTTCCCTTTATACAAACATCCACCATGAAGATTGCATCGCCGCTGTCCCCCTACCGTATGAGCAGTCATCGTCCGACAAACCCATCGATTCTTCTGCTCTCCGAACTTTCCCGAGGCTTATTCTTGAACTTAACAATTTTAGATGCGACTGCATCTCATTCACTCGCCCTGTAACTCCATACGGCGTTGTTGTCCGTCCACGCTCCTCCCTATTCTCCTCGCCGCGCGAGCTGCGCTCTCCGCCGCTCGCCGCCTCTCCTCTCCGATAGCGAACACTCTCTCGCGAGGGTCATTGGATTGGATTCAATTGGGTTGGCTTGGCTTTGCTTGGCTTGGATTGGATTGAATTGAATTTGGATTGGAGTCATTTAAAGTGGATTGTGTTCGATTGTGTTGCGTTATAGCCGCGCAACGTTGCGTCATAGCAACGGTCGTTCGACCACGGGCCAAAGAAACAAAGAATACATCATACCCGTTCCTCACACGTTTCACGCAATTAGAGAATCAACCCAACGGAAACACCAAGTGAACCCCGAAGATGCGTCGCATCTCCACAGGGTTCCCCTCGCGGGAAGGTGCGGTAATTATTGAGTTCCACGGAGTTAATTACGTGTAAGTCAGCAGAACGTCAAAGGGAACTAGCATCGGACCAAACTATGGCAATATCTTTATGGCTCACCTCGAAATAAACTTTCTTGATGCCGAAAAATAAAAAACCACTGTACTATAAAAGTTATATTGATGACATATTCATGTTCTGGCAGCACGGTGACGCGGAGCTCCTCACCTTCATTGAGGCATTTACCCTAGCCCATCCTAGCATTTCCCTTTCTCATTCCTATTCGCAACAGTGTAAACTTTCTGGACGTCACCGGTACTACCTCCCAAAGTCGGCTTCAAACTAAACTGTATAGGAAACCGACAGACAAGCGGCAGTATTTGCACTTCCAGAGTAGCCATATCAGACACTGCAAGACCGCAATACCTTGCAGCCAAGTCCACCGATTTAGGATAATTTCCTCAACCCAAGCCGACTTTGACTCAACCAGTCGAGAACTAAAGACCGCCCTCCTGAATAAGAAATACCCGGAGCAAGTTATCGACGACGCTATTGTGCATGTTAACCAATCAGGCAATAACGAAATCTGTAAGAAAAAAAGCCCCCAACGGTAAGGCGCAAACTACCTTAGTTTTGACCCACTCATCTTCCGCTTCAAGAGTGTAAACCGTAGTAAAAAAACATCACAATATCCAATTGCAAAGTGTCCGATTAAAAAGCATATTCCCCGAACAACCACGCGTTGTCTACCGGCGTAATAATAATTTAGGCGACTTTCATACTAACTCTCGTATCAACCGACCGGAAACTACTGGCTACAAACCTTGTAATTAAACCCGATCTGAAGTATGCCCACACATGGCCCCTACACAGCGCACCAATAGCACGGCTTCAGACTACTACGTAAATATAAAAGGTAATTTTAACTGTTACTCCGCTAATGTCGCATACCTTCTAGATTGCACGGTTTGTAGGCAACAATATATCGGCCAAAGTGAAACGCCCTTCCGAATACAATTCAATAATCACCATTCTCATGTAAAAAGCGGCCCTTATTTGCCCATGTCAAGACATGTGTACAGTTCCGGGCATGCATTTGAACATTTGAAAGCAACGATTTTAGAATCCGCCTTAAAACCCACCACGACCGCGAGGTTTAAGAATCTTATCTCATATATAAGTATGGTTCAGCGACGCTTCGGAAGAATGAAAGTTACGGAAAACAAACGGGCTTATCCATCGAATAGAATTGGCGGCTTCATCATTTTTATAACTGTGTTCATTATTCCTACCCTTCAGTTTCCCATCAGAATTCGCAGAAACTCTCCAAATACAGCAGCTGTATTACCTAATTGGACTCAACAATGCCATTTGTCTTTGATAAGGAAGCCGCGTTCACACCACCACTTAGGAATGTTTAATCCTTTGTGATCTGTGGACCCTACCTATTTCCGGTTCAGTTGCTAGCTTCTGTGCAATGCTCTTTTGTGCCCTATAGCTATTCTCACCTTACACGGGGAGCACACCTGTCTTCGCTTCCGCCCCAACGAATCACTCCAGCCACTGAATACCTTACTCTATACTCTTCCCTTCCTTTTGAAACCTCGATTGTCCAGTCTTCCGCATTGAATGTATTGCAGCCCAAGCCGGGCATGTTGCCGTGTCATGATGCAACCTTGAACGCTACCGTGTAACACAACACCTTTCTCTCTCGCGCGCTCTTTCCATTTTTTGTTGTTGTTCTAGTAACATAGGCGTAGCCTGCCTGCAGGCATCCCTCCATTTTCGAAACATCTTCCGCTCCTTCTCGCAGTTTTTTGCAAAGCTATAGAAGAAATGTGTTCCAAACATTTAGGAAGGCAAATTTTCGCAAATGTTCTCTCTCTCTATATATATATATATCTATATATATATTTATATATAAAAATTCCGGCAGTCTACAACCCCAGAGAAGGCATAGGGGTATAGTAAGACTATTTTGCACCGTTAGTGACGTTACATTATTATTTATAATATTTACGTGAGAAAGAAAGAAAGAAAAACACGCGCCCAGAGTGGGGACCGAACCCACGCCTTTCGATTAGATCTCGAATGCCTTACCAATTCGGCTATTTGGGCGACTGTGTTCTCCTTCACTTTCTGGGGTATTTATATTTACTACAACTGTATCTGACGTTTGAGGGTGGTAGCCAGTGCCACTCAGACTACACGGGGAGAAGGAGACCTTCTTTTCAATCCCCGGGGCGTGACTCGAACGTCTACAGCCTGTCATAAGCGGGTAAATGGCGGAAAACCCTCTTATGCTACCTTGGCATCAGGGCTGCCAGAACCGAGGCCGTCGCTAACCTTCCGAACGATAATATGGTTTGGAAATGAGGGGCTCGTTAGGAAAAAACAAAAAGAAATGCCGGCAGTGTACAACGCCAAAGAACGCGTTGCGAATGCGGGGCGCACACCGGACAATCGGCCCATCCGTTTCGCGTGTCGGACATTCGCCCGCTACTATCATCGTTCTGTAATGCCGCCCGCCAGCATTCTTCAAGAACCTATTTACGCTAGCCCCCACGGCTCACCGTATGTTCCAACGCAAACTCCATAAAAATTTCCCGCCGGGTCTTCTCAACAGACGCCGTTCAGTAGCGCCCTACGACCTCCACACGTCGGCGCTCGCTTTCTCATATGCGTCGCCGCCCGACCAGTAACGGGCCAAAACTAACCACCGCAGTTCCCGAGGAAAAAGCTGCGTCACCGTCGAAGTGCACAAGCCGTAACCTTTCGCCAAGGAATGGTATTGACTTGAATGTGGAAGGTTCCCCTATCGTTGCGCTAATCGATACAGGCGCGTCAGTTTGTCATCTATTCCCGTCTCGGCTTGGCTCTACGAAAAGTGGTGACTCTACTTTCTGGACGTAATTTCCATCCGCAATTACACAACCCATTAGGCCACTTGCTGCCTGCACTGCACGGGTAGTCTTCAGAAACATCCGGTTCATCATTTGGTTCATCGTACTGCCATCCGACTCATATAATGTGATGCTGAAATTGGACTTTTTTTCTGATCTAACGCTATTACTGTCTGTGCTCATGCCGAAGTCGAATTTTCCACTGATGCCATAGAGGATTTTGACGATGCCCCTTCAACCAAGCGACTAATTGCCGAAGGCACTTACATTCCGCCTGGCTCCTCTTTCCTTGTGTGATTGTGTTGCACCTCCACCCCAGGCGCAACTGTTCTTTTTACGCCCCCAGCCATTTTCCTCCGTCGGAAATGTCTTCCTGTGCCTTGTGCCATTTTAAGTATTCGTAATGGCGCAAGCACTATTACAGTCACAAATCCATCGGCGACTCCGTGTTCTCTTTTTAGCGGAGAAACACTTCGTCTTGTCGAGACTGCGGGAGCCCAGCTATGCGTCGACCTACCCTACCATTTGAACCCTCTTCAAATTGACCTATTCACTGTGAGTTCCGGCGTACCAGAACACCTACCACCTGCTGCGTTCCTCCAATGCATGGACGAATGATTGGATGCAACCCAACCAGCGCTACTTGCTCCATTGCTTCAGAAGTTCTGTTCGTGGTTTGACCGCGCGCGAAGCTCGCTGGATTGCACGTCTCCTGTTACTCACACCATATACTGGTTTGCATGCCCCGCAAACTTTTGAAGACAACTTGACGATTATGCTTCACCGAGGTGTCATTCGTCTTTATAGAGTCACTGGGCTTCGCTTGTGGTGCTTGTTCTGAAGAAAAACAACTCAATTAGGGTCTATGTAGAATATCGGCGCTAAAACACCATTGCACGCAAATACGTCTGCCCTTTCCCTTCCGTCGATAAAGCTCTTGACGGTTTGCAAGGAGCCGAGTTTTTCTCCTCCCTCGAATTACAATCAGGGAACTGGCAGGTCCCAATAGTGGAGGCTGATCGCACAAAAAAGGGCATTCGTCACACCAGATGGACTCTAAGAATTTTCGTTATGCCGTTCGGCCACTGCAATGCCCAACCCACGTTCTGAAGAATGATGGACAGTCTTTTCCGCCGCCTCAAATGGAAGACGTGCCTTTGTTACTTGGACGGTGTAGCCGTTTTCGCTCCCGATTTGGAGACGCACCTGGTTTGTCTAGAGCAAGTTTTGACGTTCCTTGCAACAGCTGTACTACAGCTCAACCTGAAGAAGTATCACTTTGCCGCTCGCAAGCTGACCATCTTGGGTAATGTTGTTTCCAAAGAAGGCGTTTGTCCTGACGAGACAAAGCTTCGTGACGTCGTGGAGTTTCCAAAACCGACCATCCTAAATGCACATTGCAGCTTCTTCGGGGTGTGTTCTTATTTTCGGGGGTTTGTTTGCAACTTCGCGTAAATCATTTTACCACTACCAAAGCTTCTCAGATGCGACAACGGCATTTCGGCTTGGTAAGCGTCCTGTGACAAGGCATTCACGCCACGCGGTCGTCTGCTCACATCCCTACCTATATTTGTCTGGCGTGCTAAAACAAAAGTCTACAGAAATGCAAGTGGCATTGGCCTCGTTGCCGTGCTCGGGCAGCAGACATCTGGCATTGCGGAGTACATCGTCGCATAAGCGAGGTTGACGTTGACAAAGCTGAGTCCTACTACACAGTAACTGAAAAAGAGTGGTTGGCCATAATATTGGCACTGAGAAAGATAGGCCCATATTTGTATCGCCGCAGATTTGACCTAGCCACCGTCCACCATGCACTGGGTTAGCTGACCTCACTCAGACATGCTTGTGGTTGCCTTGATCGATGCGCTCTTCCGCTACCATAGCACGTTATCCGCGTGGTCTACCGTTCACGCCGGAAGCACTCAGACAAGCATTTCCTTCACGCTCTCCGCTTCCAGCGGACGTGTCTCACCTCGCAAAACCGACAGCAGCTGTCGTCAATCAGTGCTATATACATGTGTGCTCAGCAGCGAAATGACCCATGGACATCTTCCTCGATCAGCTTCCTCTCCGGTGCATCACCTATCGGTGTATGAAGGGCCTGCGACGGCGAGCTTCTCACTTTCAACGGCGCGACCAGCTGCTTTACTGTCGAAATTATTTCTTGGATGGTCCGAAGTTTCTTATGGTTATCCACGGTATTTGTGCTCAGATATATGCGCCTCATTTCATTACGACTCGAGCTGCGCTAACGCTGGGGTCGAGATTCACGAGCGACTCCGCCTTCGTTATTATTGGTGTGAAATGTAGAACTTCGTACACAAGTATATTCGCCAATGCCCGGATATCCAACGCCGCAAATCGCCACCTACTCGTTCGACAGCTCTAATGCAACCACTACCCTGGCCGGCAAAACCCTTGACCGCATTGGCGTCGATCTCTACGGGTTACTGCCTTCTACAGCTTCCGGCAAGAGATGGATCATTGTTGCTGTTGACCACCTGACAAGGCGTGCGGAAACCACTCCAGTACCCGCATGCACGTCTCGTGATGTTGCCCCTTTTCTATTACGTCGCTTTATACGTCGGCACGGGGCGCCTCGGGAGCTCCTGAGTTATCGACTACGGGCTCTCCCTAACGAAACTGGGGAAACTGCTTCTGGCCGAATGTCACGTCGTTTACAGCACAAGCTCATCATACCACCCGCAGACGAATGGGCTCACGGAACGATTCAAACGCACCCAAGGCGTCATGGCTTCGATGTATTTGTCATCGACCACCCCAACTGGGACCTTGTTCTCCTGCTTATAACTTACGCCTTCAAAAGCACCACGCAGACGGAGGCAGGATTTTTCCCGTTTTTCGTGCTTTAAGGACATGAATCGACGTACGCTTTGGATACCATACTCACTTACGACTGTGATGACACAGAATACACACCGGTTTAACAAATGGCGGAGCACGGCGAGCAGAAGAATCTCGACAACTCGACAATTCTTTTACAACTGCTTACCAACAGCTCCAGACGCATGGTTGTGACAACTCTACACCTCCGAAGACGTTTTATCTTCGTTCGCATGTGCGGGTTTGGGTGTCCTGCCCAGCACCCGATCTCTCCCAAAAAAATGGCCAAATATCAACGACCATACAAATTGAAAGCCTGCACTTCGCCCGTGAACTGGCTTGTTAAGGCCGTCACTTCGTCCTAGGACTTTCACCACCGTGGCCATTAAACAGTCCACTCTGACAGACTCAAGACTTTGTATGACCCCCTGGTGTGGACATCACCCTAAGTCATCAAGTTAGCTCCTTTTGCACGGGGGGCGATTGTAGCGAGGTTAATGAACAGACGCGACAGGTCATCAACCAATCGGGGTACCCGTGTGGCCAGCATATACCATGAAGGATTATTCCAATCCACACACGGGGATATGCGCGGCAAAGAGGTGTCAAGGAAGACGAAAGACCCCAAGAGGTGAATGCACCAGAAACGTCCTTGGTGATCTAAAAACGCTTGGACCTGCCTTCCCTTATTTATTTATTTATATATATATATATTATATATATATATAGACAGAAAGAAAAATAAGGGTTGGTAGTCAAGAAAACCTCGGAAAGCAAAGGGGAGGTTGTGGTGGGGTAATACAAAGAGATAAGAATTTTTTAGAGTCGAAAAGAAAGTGGTGAAAAAATGCCCGCCGGTGGGATCTGAACCCACGACCTCCAGAATACCGGTCTGGTGCGATAACCACTACGCTACCGGCTGGGCTCTTTCCACAGCACTTCTCGGGTATTCATGTTAAGGTATGTTTGTTTCCTGCACTTGGGGCCGGTATCCAGCGCTCTCGGACTACTCGGGTTAAGGGGACCTTCTTTTTAACCCCCGGGCCGTGACTCGATTGTTTCTACGACAATGTCGAGAGTGGTCGACGAGCGTTGAACCCTCTAAAGCTCCCTTTGGCACCAAGACTGCCAGAACAGAGGTCCTCGCTAAGCATGTAGCGAATCAGAAAATGGGAAATTAGGGGCTCCATGAAATAACACAGAAAATAAGGGTTGGCAGTGAAGAAAACCTCGAAAAGCAAAGGGGAGGTTGTGGTGGGTCATAGAAAGAGATGAAGAATTTGGTGAGTCGAAAAGAAAGTGGTGAAAAAATGCCCGCCGGGTGGGATCCGAATCCACGACCTCCAGAATACCGGTCTGGTGCGATAACCACTACGCTGCCGGCGGGGCTGTTTCTCCAGCACTTTCTCGGGTATTTATGTTAAGGTATATTTGTTTCCTGCACTTGGGGGTGGTATCCAGCGCCACTCGAACTACTCGGGGTCAAAGGGACCTTCTTTTTAATATATATATATATATATATATATATATATATATATATATATATATATATATATATATATATATATATATATATATATATATATATATATATATATATATATTATATAATATATATATATATATATATTGCGTGCACAGGCGTCATCGTTGTTTTATAACTGTTACTCGAATGGCCAATCCCATCTAGCAACTGATCATCAGTGTGGCGCACGCGAGCACCACACCAGCTTCTTCATCTTCCATCCTCGCGCCTTCTTGACCATCGCTTTTTGTAAAGGCCTCTCGGCGAGGTTGCGTCGTCATTAAACGCGTCCTTCGAGTCTCCCGTGTACGAGTCTTGCACGTGGTGGACGTGCACTTCGATCCACGTACGCTCTCCCCGGCTTCTCCCTGGAGCTTCCCTCAGGTCGACGTGTCCATCAGGTCGACGTGTCGACGTGTCCCCGCCCCCACAAGCCCGCTTGCCCTAGCGTGGATGATCACAAGCCCGCAGCGAGACCCTCAGAAGTTTTCAGGACTCCCTGGAGGCGACGTAGAGGATTGGCTCGACGATTATAACCAGGTGAGCCCCTTCGATCGGTTGGATGATAAGCTCAAGCTCGCCATCGTCAATTTTCATTAAAGAGAAATCGCTAAGACATGGTACCTGAATAACAAGGAGGACTTAACTGAATTGTCGCGGTTCTCCGCAGAAATACGTCGAATATTTGGCACGTCCACTTTGCGGTCAGACACGGCCAAGAAGAAGCTTGGTGAACGCTATCAGCGGCCTGTTGAATCGTACACGTCGTACATTGAAGACGTTTTGGCTTTATGTAAGCGAGTGAACCGAGAAATGACTGAGTCTGAACGAGTGAAGCACATCCTCAAGGGCATTTCTTCCTTTGCGTTCAACGCGCTCACCGTGCAAACCAAGGCAACCTGCGCGCCATAATAAGAGCAATAATTCGCGAAAAGCTGCGTGGGGAGGCGTCATCGAGCTTTCTGGTGGTGCAGCCCCAGACATTCGGCTCCAGTCTGCGAGAGATTATCAAGGAATAATTGGCCGCAGTCATGTGCTCGTCACCTCCGAAGCCTGACTTTCGCGCCGGGCCTGCGCACTCTGATGTGGTTGCTACGCCACACATCCCGTCCTCGCCCTTCGTTCCTGAGGCTTCCCATGTTCACCTGGCCCCCGTATCCGCTGCATACCAACCGGCCACTTACCTTCACCATACTACCCACCATGGCGGCCGCCTCGCCCAATAGGCTACTACTGCGGCATCCGGGGCCATATTTCCAAGTTCTGCCGACGGCGCCAGCGGAATGAACGTCAAGTATTTTCTACTCCGCCACCGGGTGATTCCCGGTACACGTACGACTACCGACCGAAGCCATTTACCTATTCTCGCCGCCGCTCACTTTCTCCTACTGACTCCGTTGATCATCGTGCCACCAGCAGGTCTGACCGCCGCCAATCCCCTTCACCTTTCCGTCGACTTTTGTCTCCCCTCCGTCCAGCCTCTCAGAACGTCGACCGCCGCGCGGAAAATAAGGATCCGCAGTTTAGGGAGGTAGAACTGCGTCACACAGAAAAAAGACAAGTCCTCCTGACCGGCCATGCAATATTTTGGAAGTTGTTGTCGAAGGAATTCCCGCCGAAGCTTTAGTGGACACTAGCGCGAGCATTTTCATTATTCATGCATATTTGTGTTCGCGGCTACGGAAGGTCAGAACTGCTGATGTTGGTCCTGCTCTACGCGGCGCCAACAAAAATGTGATTCAGCCTTCCGGGAGATGTACAGCGCGTGTATTCATCGAAGGCATCCGTCATCACATTCTGTTCGCACTATTAGCCCCATGTGCTCATCAGATGATCCTTGGTTGGGACTTCTTGTCATCAGCATCAGCTATCAACCCGCCCTTTCTCTAATTGACACGGCTTTCGACACGGTACCGGACGGGCGAATACATCAATTGGTGTCAACTTCCAATTTTGTTCTGCCTCCTGGAGAATCCGTGTTTTCCATCACGTCTGACAGCATTGTCGATGGCGATAGGCTCATTGTGCCAGCTGGACACTTCATTCCCAAAGGACTTATTATACCGGCATGCCTTCTCCGTTTTTCTTCCGCTTCAGCCCTCGTAGCCGCTGTGAACACTACGACTGAACTCATTTTGCTACCTCAAGGCACTAGTGTTGCTTCTGTGCCCCGCGACGATCCCGTAATCGTTCTCCCGGTCTCTTCGCTTTGTTTGGAACAACCGAGCCACGCATCAGAGCCCTCGTCCTCCCTTTTTGCTTTTATCATCAGTTCTGACCTGACCTCGGAGTAAAGAGAAGCATTGCTCAAGATGTAGACAAAGCACCAAGGATCATTTGACTGCTACTCTTCCGTCCTTGGCCAGACGTCCGCCGCAACCCATCGAATTTAAATGCAAACTGCTGCATCGTCCGTCACCACCCATATCGTGTGTCTCCATCAGAAAGAAAAATTATTCAGGAAAACGTAGATGATATTCCGAAGCTGGACATCATTCGGCCCTCATCGCGCTCTTGGTCATCACCCGTTGTACTAGTTCGGAAGAAAAACGGAAGCGTCCGATTTTGTGTCGATTACCGAGCCCTGAACAAGATAACTCATAAAGATGTATACTCTATGCCGCGTATTGACGACGCTCTAGATGCCTTGCAAGGTGCACAATTTTAAAGCAAAGCTTTCTACCTCAACCCCCCAAGGGTTCTTTCGCGACCATTGGTGTCACCAGAAAACTCCAGCGAACAAATAAAAGAATTTACTGGCACCGCCAGGAATCGAACCTGGAACTAACAGACAAACAAAGCGAGAGCCCGTTGTCTTACCGATTTAGCTACGAGCCCACGCGAACACTGGAAAGACAGGTGGCGTACTCATCAAGCACATCTACGGGTTTACCCCCTGCGTTCTCGCTGAATGCCACGTGAAAGCGTCACGCGACCACTCACACCCGTCTAGCCGCCCTGTGCGCACCTTGCTCATGTGCTAAGAGTTACAAAAATAAAGGAAGCTCACACCAATGCATGCCATCTAACTTCTAGTACGCCAATGTGCTAAAGCCTGTGGCCTCCAGTGTTCACGTAAACAATCACAGCTCCTTGTCGTCCGCCCTCACGCCAAACCAAGGAATACATTCAAATACTCCTTGATGGCCAGTCCTTCACTCCAAGCCCCAGCATCAAGATCCTGGGCCTACATCTCGAGGCCAACACCAAGAGTGATGTCTCCATGCAGCGCCTCAAAAACAGCATTAATTAAATCATACACATGATCAGGCGAGCTGCCACCAAGAAGCAAGGCCTAAAGGAATCCGGTACCTTTCGATTAATTGAAGCTTTTGTTCTCTCGTGGGTTACTTACCCCTTTGCTCTTCTTCTCGACCAGGAAGACATAGAGATGCTTTATATAATGATTAGAAAGGCGGCCGAGCAGGCCATTGGTCTTCTCATGAGCGCGTTCACACAGGCTACTTAGCATGGGGCTCCACAACACGGTGGAAGAGCTGATAGAAGGCCATCTTTCTAACCAGAAGGTCCGACTCAGAACTGCGATGGGTAACCATATACTTCACCAGATTGGCTGGGCAGCCCAGAATGTCACTCCGCTTGACGTACTCCCAGACTCTTGGCGACTAAAACTAAAACTGCTCCCTTTGCTTAGAAATATGAACCCCTCGCATGACGAGGGTCACCGGAAAGCACGGGCTCAAGCGCTAAACACCACCCTCGGTGGGGATCATGCAGTAATCTACACAGACGCCTCCAAACATCGAGGGCAGCAATACGCCATCATCGTGGCTACCTCCAGAACCAACCTCCTTGCGTGTACGTCGCTTAGGACCCAAGCAATGATGGCAGCAGAAGAGGCAGCCATCAACTTGGCTCTCGCTCAACCAGGGGTTCGGAGGGTAGTCATCGATTCCCAGCAAGCCTACTGGAATTACCAGTAGGGTTGGGCGTCCTGACCTGCACGGCGCGTGCTAAAAAAACCACTCCCCGAATGGTTCCATTCAGCTCATCTGGACACCCCATCCCGCTTCAATGGAGGGCAACAAATACGCCCACCCAACAAGCCTGCGCTTTTACCTCCCGTGCTATAGAACTGCTTGAGGATAGTCACCCGCTTGTCACGTTCAGGGAGATAACCCAGCATTATCACCTTATTAGACTGACCGTACCTTCGCCTTACCCTGACCTTTCCAGAGAACAACATACTATCCTACGGCTCATACAATCCGGGCTCCTTCCCACAGCCTACGCGTCTTCACCTAATGTATCCCAATTGCTACGACGCTGAATGTAAATTTTGCTCAGAAGTAGGAACACTCCGCCCCGTAATCAAGGTGTGCGACTTTAGCCCTGAGCACCCTCCTCTCTTTCCGTCAACTACCCAACAAGAGCGATGGGAGATGCTGCTGTCCAGGCCCTCTCTACCTACCCAGCTTCAGCGGGTGGACAGAACCCAGGCCGCGCGGACTGCATATGGGCCCCACAGAAGAAGGAATCACTCCCCAGGGCTGCACTCTGGGCTGTTCAGAAATCTGCACAGAAGTATTTCTTCCTCCTCCTCCTTCTCTGCCACAAATCTCGTCGCCTCCGTCCGCAGCGCAGAGACGGAGTAGACAGATCGTCTAACATCGGGTTGGAGCTTACTTTGATTTTATAAAAAAAGTTTCCACTCTTGTGCTACACCAATACAACTCAACCAAACACCGTTCATGCATCACGCATTGATTTATCCTTACCAAGAATATCTCTTTGAAGTAATAAATGGTGTGGTTAAGTGCATTTCACTTCTCTCTGGTTTTGCGATTTGTAGAGCGATGCGAGTGAATTTAAGTGACGTCGCATGGGTAATCGGTATGGGTGCCGTTTACAGCTTTGCTTTCCAACCACATTCACGGGGTGGATTGGCGCGATTTTTTTTTACCAGCCTTGACCTTCAATCACGATACTTGCAAATTCCTATGGATGAGGCCGACAAACAAAGATAGGCAAACATGTGCTGGAGGCTGGGCAGCCACGCTCCTATAAAAGGTACGTCGGCTCAACTGCTGTGCCCATGCAAACGGCCACCAGTCCCATATTTATTGGGCCTCAAGTAATGCGCCGCAGCGTTCTGCTGCCGCCACTGCCCTGGCATCTGTTGTTGTTACGTTTCGGCCACTATGAGACATTATTTTTTATGCACATGAGGTCACAAGCTCCAAAGCTACCTTGCTTTTGTCGTCGCCGGGCCGGGCTCCGCGGTGAGCAGCACCCTGGGCTTTCTCTGTTCCTGCCCGGATCCTCGAGCGGAGGGAACTGTCGGTGCCTTGCTTATCCGGGCAGCGTACGTATCCGCACAAGTAAACCTAAAGCGTGGCAAACTGTTCGCATGGCGACGCAGTGAAACATCCCCCTCGCGAGGGGCACAATCAAATGCAGAGCATTTCCGGGGGCACACGACGTTAAGGAGTTTGCGTTACGTTGATGTTGTTGCACTTGTGGCAACTGCCGACGAGAGAGCGCTCGTCAGCTGTAAAATTGGCTGCTTCGGCGCACGTTGAGTCCGCGAGAGGGGAGAGAGTGTCCTTGAAATGTGCCTGGGTGCGCTATCGAATGTTGATCGCGCCGATAGCGAAACGTCAGAGCCGGGCATGTCGAGGCGAGCGATGCGGACTACTACGGAGCCTAGAACGGGTGACATCGTAAGTTAAAGAAATGCTCTGTATTTAAAACAGCTTCGCCACACCAGACGGTTTTTTGAGTTTAAAGTTATGCCTTTCGGGTTATACAACGCGCAAGCAACCTTTGAGCGCATGATTGGCAATGTTCTTCGTTGCTTAAAGTTGAAGACGTGCCTCTGCTACCTTGACGACGTTGTAATCTTTTCTTCTACCTTTGACGAACACCTTCAGCGTCTAGACGTATTTTTAACGAGCCTCGCCAATGCTGGCTTGCAATAGACACCAAAAATTCCCTCGCACTTCCCCGAGGGGAGAGTGTGTAAGTGCGAATGCACGGTTGTTGATTGCGCGATTACGGTGTATATCGTGATCCTAATGAGTAGTCGAGAGATTACACACACGCACACAACAACAAAGAAAGATATTTCACTCGTTATTGCTGGTACCGTTGCCCGGTCCACCATCATCATTATCGAGATGCAGGACCAGCGACCGCTCCCGACGACGGCGCGCGCTCGACTAATACCCTCCCGCGCCACGCGGCCGCTACACGAGCGCCCTCACGCGTCGGAATGCGGAGCGCCCGCTACGCGAGCGAGAGCTCTCCCCGCCCGAAGTGGAGAGGAGGCGCCCAACCACCCGCAGTCACTGAGCGGAGAGAGGAGGAGGAGAGTAGCGCCCGCCGTTACGGCAGGGCTACACGAGCGCCCTCACGCGTCGGAATGCGGAGCGCCCGCTACGCGAGCGAGAGCTCTCCCGCCCGAAGTGGAGAGGAGGCGCCCAACACCCGCAGTCACTGAGCGGAGAGAGGAGGAGGAGAGTAGCGCGCGCCCATCTCCCCCCGTTGCTAGGGAAGACGAGGAGCGCGCGCACCCGCAGCTGTTGCTATGCGGACGACGGCGGCGGACGATTCAGGCTCGCTTAAGAAGTGCATTCGCACTTAAAAGTGTCGCTTTGCGAGCAAATCAATCAAAGTTCTTGGGCATGTCATCAGCAGTGGTGGCATTCGCCCCGATCCCGACAAGATCAATGCCGTAGTTAATTTTCCGCGACCTCTTTATCAACAAGACCTTCGAAGTTTTGTGGGCCTGGCATCCTACTTCCGTCGTTTCATCCGTAATTTTGCGCAATTAGCGTTGCCACTCAATATACTACTAGCATCTGCGACCCCTTTTACCGAGTCTTGTGACTGCGTAGCGGCCTTCCAGACACTCAAGCATGTTTCGACTGCGGGACCGGTTCTCTTCCACTTTGATGATGGTGCTCCCACTGTACTCCACACGGACGCCAGTGGACACGGTTTCGGCGCGGTCCTCCTACAACGCAACTCATCATCAGTAGGGCAAGTTGTTGCCTGTGCAAGCCGGACTTTAACACCTGCGGGGCAAAACTACACTATAACGGAAAAGGAATGCCTTGCCGTTGTTTGGTCCGTTCAAAAATTTAGACCGTACATGTGCGGGCGTCATTTCTCGGTTGTGACTGACTATCAGGCGCTTTGCTGCTTGTCGTCACTGAAAAATTTGTCGGGCCGCCTCGGTCGCTGGATTCTCCGTTTACAGGAATATGATTTTACAGCGACCTATATGTCAGGGAAGAAACACCTGGATGCAGACGATCTTTCCCGCTGCCCGTTGACGCCTCAGTCAGATGATGAGCATCCTGGTGTTAACTCCCTAATTTTGCCGATTTCACCTGCAGATTACGATACCTACAACTTGCCTGATAACCAGATCTCTCTGCAGCGGGCCGACACGTACTGTCGAGACCTCATAAATCACCTCGGCGGCTTATCACAGCCTTCTAACCGCCGGTCGCGTCGCCAGCTGGACAAATTTCGACTTTTGAATGGCGCTCTGTACCACTACAATTACCATCCTACCGGCGACAGATGGTTCCTGTGATTCCCGGATTTCTTTGAAAAGATATTCTAGAAGTTTTTCACGATGCCGCCACCGCTGGCCATCTGGCGTTTCGCAAAACGTATGACCGCGTCAAGAGCCGGTTCTTCTGGCCTGGCCTCGCCACCAGTGTAGCCAAGTATGTTGCATCTTGTGCTGCTTGCCAGCTCCGAAAACATAAAATCACGGTACCTGAGGGACAGTTACAACCCAGGCCGTGTTCGTCGGCTCCTTTCCACGTGGTGGGAATTGACTTCTACGGGCCCTTGCCATTGACGACAGCAGTTAACCGTTGGATCGTCACTGCGGTGGACCATTTAATAACCATATACGCCCACACTGCCCCGCTTCGTACCGGCTGCGCTTCAGAGGTGGATCATTTCTTTCTAAAGGACATATTCTTGCGACACGGCCCTCCCCGCTATCTTCTCAGCGACCGCAGAAAAACCTTCCTCTCAACACTTCTGAATGAAGTTCTTCGCGCTGCTGGTACCGTCCACAAAACCACATCGAGTTACCATCCCCAAACAAGTGGACTGACTGAGCGATGTCACCGCGCCCTCTCCGATATGCTTTCGTTTTATATAAGCCCTGACCACACGAATTGGGACACCGTTTTACCCTCCGTCACTTATGCGTACAACACCGCAACACAACGAACTACTGGCTTTACGCCCTTCTTTCTCGTTTACGGCCGCCCTCCATCTTCCGTCCTCTATGCTGCTTTCCTTTCTGCACCTGCCTCTCCGAAAGCGGATGTCCAAGGAGAGTTTGTCTCTCGCCTTGAACACTTCCGCCGTCTCGCACAGTTGAACACCCAGGCCTGTCAAGAAGACCGCAAGTCTCGTCATGATGCGACGCATCGGACTGTTTCCTTTCAACCAGGTGATGAAGTGTTACTTGCGACTCCAATGCGTGCAGTGGGATTACGTGAAAAGTTCCTTCCACGTTTCATCGTTCCTTACACCATTCTGGAGCAGCCTTCTCGAGCCAACTATCGAGTGGCTCCTACTCACCCCACGTCCGACCGTCGGCGCCGCGGAACTGAAATTGTCCATGGTTCGCGCATCAAGCCATTTCATATGCGCCCCTCGTCTCTTTAGCGCCCGGAGGGGCCGCTTCCGCCGGGGGGAAATATTGTGAGCACAGGCGTCATCGTTCTTTCATAACTGTTCCTCGAATGGCCAATCCCATCTAGCAACTCATCATCACTGTGGCGCACGCGAGCACCACACCATCTTCTTCATCTTTCATCCTAGCGCCTTCTTGACCATCGCTTTTTGCAACGGCCTCTCGGAGAGGTTGCGTCGTCATTAAACGCGTCCTTCGAGCGTACCGTGTCCGAGTCTTGCAATATATATATATATATATATATATATATATATATATATATATATATATATATATATATATATATATATATATATATTGTGAGCGTTTTTTGGAGTCTTGGTTCATGAGAGGACCCATGAACAGAATGAATTGCTATTCGCTAGTGGGACAATCTCTCACCGGCACATACCCATTATAACAATTAAGGGGCCTCGTGTTATGAAGTCACCGGGTTCCCGGCAAGCTGAGTAAAGAGGCGTGCCTCGTAATTACCATTTCCTTGCTCTAGTCGTCTGCTTCCGTCTTGCAAGTGGCGGAGGTTGCGTTGAACCCCGACCTCTAACTTACCTGGCCTCAAGCCTTGACCTTTGTTCCGAGCGCTTTGTGCAACTCCCAACCCGCCCGATGGAGGATGACGGTGCGCAGAATGCCGCCGCTTTTGCCCTGGCATGGATGGTGACCTGCCGCCATCGCGTACCTCTCTTCTTCTTTGACCTCTTTGGTGAAGAAGTCGAAGAGTGGCTTGAGCAGTACAACCGGGTCAGCCAATTTAATCATTGGAACTACACCTTTAAGCTTGGGACCGTCGGATTCTACTTGACAGAGGTTGCCAAGACGTGCTACTAAAAAAACGGTAGCGGCACATCTTGCCGGACCGACTTTACTGAAGAGCTGCGTAGGATTTACGGCACGCCATCTGCTCGCTCAGATGGAGCAAAGCGACAACTTGGAGCCCGCTCTCAAAGCTCTGACGAGACGTTCGTATCGTACATTAAGGACCTACTTGCCCTCTGCAATGCGCATGCGGCCAGCTTGTTGATTTGCTCGTATTCGTGCAGACCCAGACATGTGTGTTTTAATGAGCACAATAATCCAAAATGAGCTCCAGCTAGAAGGTTCCCCCTGAGCTCATAGAGACCGCTGCTCCCTGCCGAGATTATATAGTAGGAATTGGCATAGATGACGGGAAATCCACGCGAATGCGCCCCCAGTTTTTTTCGACGTGCCCTCATACGCGGAAACAGCTTCCGGAGTGCCGGTCTCGAAAGTGAAAGTTTCTGTATCTCCATCCGTGTTCGGTAAGATCGCAGCCGTCTCCTCGCGCCTCCGGCTCAGACTGCCCACACAAACTGGCGGCCACATCTGGATCTTCAGCGTAATGACCATCCAGTGTGCTTCTACTGTGGTATCTAAGGCCACATCTCAAGCGTCTGTCGACGGCGCCAGCGTGATGAGCACCGAGGCTACGTTTCGTATGAACACGACATTCGCTATAACTACAGACCAGCGAACCTACGTATCCACCTCGACACCACTCTTCGTCTCCTCAGGATTCGGGCGACCCTTGTCTCGGTTACCGTGGTCAGACGAGACAACCTTCGCCCACGCCGCCCTTACGTTTTGTGTCACCTCTCCGCCCTGTTTTTCGTTACCTGAGCAGCCAATCGGTCGAACTAATCACAACTCCTCCAGAGCGCCCATCAAATATTTTGCCAGTAATAGTGGAGGTGTGTCATTGCACGGTTTGTGGATACCGGGGCCAGTTTTCTCATGCATTTGGATTTGTGTTCACGCTTACAAAAAGTGAAAACCCCTTATCTGGCCGGACATTATACAGCCCCAATGAATATCTTCTAAATGCTGTTGGAACTTGTGCAGCACGCGTTTTCATCGGGGACGATTGACACCGTATTGAATTTTCGGTGCTGCCAGAGCGTGTTGATGAACTAACTTTCGCTTGGCATTTTCTTTCTTCAGCTTTTGCCATCATCTCCTGTTATCAACCAGCTATTCACATTACGAACACCGAGCCTTCTTCTGCTCCAAGTTTCCGACATCAGCTCTTGACTTTGCATGTCGACCACGTTTTTGGCTCGCGGTAGTGAAGAGGTGCTGATGGTTTCCTCGAGCAGCATTTCTGACGGAGATGTGGTGGCCTCACCGTCACCACGGTTGTTTCCTCGAGGGATTGCAATGTCGACGTGCCTTCTCCGCTTTTCACGAGGACTTGCAGCTCTGGCGGCCCCCAACACCACGGGTGAGCCCATTTATTATTATTTAAGGGCACGACCATCGCTTAGGTGATGGAGGTCGCGCTAGCGTCTGTCGTCTCTAGTTCCCTAACGTCTTCAGGCATATGTGGTCTCACTACTTCAGATAGTCTGTCCGCTCTTACCGCTACCATTAGCCCAGACGTGGCGTCCACACAGACGCAAAAGTTGCTTCAGGTATTGAAGAAGCACATTGCGTTCGTTGACGTGAATTCCTTCAAGCTTAAGCGATCATCTGGGGCCGCACACCGGATTAAGACTGATGGCTCCCCGGTTGTACGCCGTCGCCCTACCGCGTGTCATCGCATGAGAGCCAGATTACAGAAGACCACGTCGCTGACATGCGCAAGTGAGATTTTATCCGTCGATCATCGAGCCCGTGGTCATCGCCAGTCGTGCTAGTAGATAAAAAAATGCGGCTCAGTTCGCTTTTGTGTTGATTACCGTGCGCTTAATCAGATCATTCGGAAAGACGTATATCCGATGCCATGCATCGATGACCCTCTGGACCGCCCTAAAGGAGCGGAGTCTTCTCCATCCTTGATTTACGCTCCGGTTATTGCTAAATCTCGGTGCACGGAGATGATAAAAAAAAGACGGCCTTCGCTACTCCAGGTGGACTTTACGAGTTTAATGTTATGCTTTTTTGGCTATGTAATGCGCCCGCAACATATGAACGCGTGATTGATACCATGCTCTGGGGCCTCAAATGAAAAACTTGCCTTTGTTACCACGACGACATTATTCTTTTTTCAACCACATTTGAGCAACATCTCCACCATCTCGAAGAGATACTGGCTTGTGTTTAAATTGCCGGACTCCAGATTAATGCAAAAAAGTGCACATTCGCCAGCAAACCGATAAAGGGATTCGCTCACAGTAGCTCACAGCAAAACAGTAATACAGCGAGACACTGCGAAGATTTCGGCCGTTTTAAATTTTCCGCGCCCAATACAGCAGAAACACCTTTGGAGCTTCTTCGGACTGGCTCCGTACTTCTGCCTATTTATAAGAATATTTGCAAGAGTTGCTTCTCCTCTTAAAAGCCTCTTGCATTCTGAAACAGCGTTTACTTGGAGTGACGATTGCGAACGGGCTTTTCAAGCTCTGAAAAACGCGCTCACGCCGAGCCCGGTGGTTTGCAACTTCGATGAAGCTGCACCAACGGTTCTACACACGAACGCCAGCGGTCTGGAATCGGCGCAGTCTTGTTGCAACTTGGTTCGTGCAAGTGGGGCCGAGTGGTCGCCTATGCCAGCCGCACACTGACACCGGCAGAAAAAAACTATACAACCGCGGAGCAGGAATGCTTTGTGGTTGTGTGGGCCATTCAAACATTCCACCCTTACTTGTACGGTCGACAATTCAATGTCGTAACTGACCATTGCGCATTGTGCTTGTTGTCGACGTTTAAGATCCTCTCCGTCCGTCTCGGCCGTTGAGTTCTTCGTCTACAACAGTTAAATTTTACCATCAAGTAATATCCCGGCAAAAAACATTTAGATGTAGATGACCTCTCACAATGTCCCTTATTACAATCGGCCGTCTGCGTCTCGCCGGCAAGCAGGCCTGTTTTACCCAATGCGCCCAAAGCATACTCCACAGTTGATGAAATCAGTCTCCCTGCAATCTAGCGCGACGATACTTTTTGTCCAACAATATTCGACCGGACAGAGGGCTCCGCGCGAACTCCGAACTGCCGATTACGTCGCCAACTCCCGAACGTCTGGCTTGAAAAAGGAGTTCTGCACCGTTACAGCAACCACCCTAGAGGTAACAGGTGGATCCTTGTACTACCTCGGGAGCTACGCGCATTGGTTTTAGAGGCATTTCACGATAATCCGACAGCAGCCCATCTCGGTTCTGACAAAACCTACAACCGCATTCGTTGTCGCTTCTTTTGGCCTGGCATTTTGACAAGCGTGGCGAAGTATAATTCTTCATGCAAAACATGGCAGCACCCAAAATGCGCTGCGGCTCCGCCAGCCGGCTTGCTACAACCGGGACCTGGTCCTTCGATGCCCTTCAGAACTGTGGGCATTGACCTGTAGGGCCCACTTCCCAACACACCAAACAGCTATGTGGATTTTGACTGCGGTCGACAATCTAACCAGGTACGCCGGGACTGCCCCTCTTCAATCTGGCTGCGCCCCGTAAATCACTGATTTTCTTCTGCGAAATATCATCTTCCGAAACCGTACACCCTGTGTCCTTTTAAGTGACTGCGGCAAGGTCTTCTTGTCCTAAATTTTGGCACAACTACTTAAAGCGGCAAATACGGTTTCACCGGACTCTCTCTGACATGCTTTCTATGTATATCAAACCAGACCACACCACCTTGGGCCAAATTCTTCCGTTTGTAACCTTTGTGTAAAATACAGAAATGAAGCGCACCACTAGCTACTCCCCATTTTTACTGGTTTTTAGCCGTTCTCCTTCCTCCTTTATTGATGCCGCATTCTTATCGACACCGGTCTCTCCCGTTACCCCGTTTTCTGACCAGTTCATCTCCCGGATTAACCACTGTCGATACCTAGCCCACCTCCCCACTGAAGCAACGCAGCAAGAACGAAAAGCTCATTGGGATGCCGAGCACCGCAACATCAATTTTAATCCTAGTGAAGAAGTTCTTTTGTGAACTTCTACAGGATCGCAGGGCTTGTGCGAGAAGTTTCTGAGCCGCCTAATTGACCCATACAGCGTGATTGAGAAAACTGCACCTGTAACATATACACTGTTTCCTCCTGTTGCCTCCAACGATCGTCGCACGCGTGGAACTGTAGTCGTGCATGTTTCTCGCATGAAGCGCTTTACACAGCATGCCCCTTAACAAGCGTTCAGGCGGGCTCTTCCCAGCGAGGGCGGGAAAGTGTGAGCGTTTATTGGTGTCTTGGTTCATAGGAGGACATATGGATGGATTTATTTGTTTTTCGCTAGTGGGACAAACTCTCACCTCTGCATACCCATTATAATCATGATTTCTAGACAATCATCATCGTCGGGCCAAGTTCTGCTGAGTCACCGCGTTCCCTGCGAGCTGACTAAAGAGGCGTGCCTTGTAATTGCCGTTACGTTGCTCCAGTGGGCTTCCGTCTTACAATGAATATATACGTTGTAACAAGGCGGCAGATCGGACGGGACGGACCATTAGGAAGATTAACTATATATTTAAGGTATTTACATGGCAGTGTTCAGACAACCAGTGCAGTGTCCGCCAGCACTGGCTTCGTCGTCGTCAGTAATCTTCGTGATGCGGCTGTTGGCAATTGCCCACCCATGTGTCCCGTGACATCACCCACTGGTCGAGGGCGATCGTCCTGGTCGAAGCTGCGTCGCGATGAGTATTGTGACGCAGATGAGCAATGCGAAAAATACAGGAGAAATAACCGCGTGCCACCATAAATCAAGTTGATAGGTTTGGTGAACATCGACCCGTAGCAGCGATCTCCCAAAAGTAACTACGAACAGGTGAAGCCTGCCAACCACGTCGGACCACATGGCTGGAGAAACATGATTGCGGTTTGGTCACATGTTTTCGGATCTTGGCAGCTCTGAATGAAATCATCACGGAATGGAAACACGGGGCGGAGAACATCGTCGAGTTCAGGTAGCGGCGGGTCTGGGGCTGCCAGGCGCGATTCACGCACCCTCGATGATTTGGCCGATGCCGATGAAGTGTGAAGCTGCTGCCAGGTTGGATGTTGCACCCCGCACTCACCACCAAATGTATCCCGGCGGCAGAACAGATGAGAAGAACCATGAGGAATGTGAACAGTAGATTTACAAGATTTACATGGCGGACATAAGACAGCCAGGGCAGAGTATGCCCGAACTTCTTTAAAATTATATATATATATATATATATATATATATATTATATATATATATATATATATATATATATTGCGAGGACTGATTAAGACAGGCGGCAGGGGAGAAACCAGTGTGCAGATTTATTCCCGTCACAGGGGCCCACTTCGATAAATCGCTTGTAAACCCCATCATCACGAGTGCCATCAGCCATAACTTCATTTTTTGGTTGTCATCATCCTAGTCATTTGATTTGGTGTTATGCGATCACGATGTCCCAAATAAAAGGCTGCCTGAAATATTACTCTTTTATGTGGTGGAGTGTGGTTGCCAATCCTTCCGAGTTCACCGCTGGAGATCTGTTTCTTTCGAACCCTACAGCAGAAGGCCACGCCAATGGTCGTAGAACCAGCCAACCTTCCGAGTTAGGGCTGCCCATCGTGCTTCGTGACCCGCCTGGAGCGCGGGCCCCGCCTCTTGGTTGGGCTTCGCGGCAATGACGTCGAGGAATGGCCTTACACGTACACCCGAGTCACCGCGGTTTGCACATCATACAACAGCGCCAAGTTGCTTAACAAAATTTCTATCTGACAGATGTGGCGAAAATGTGGGTTTTTTTACCACTAAACTTCAACCTCCTACTGGGCTGACTTAACCATTCAGCTGCGTCCGACGTTTGCCCTGCCGAAGCTCTCCCCAACGTCGCAAACAGGAAGCTAAAGAGCATCGTCCAGCAGGCACACGAAACGTACATCGCTTATAATGCGGACATCCTTGCCTTGCGCCGCCGGGCTGACAGAGATATGACAAAATCAGACCTTGTGCATCACATCATGAAGGACATGGGTGACCTGACTTTCACGGTTCCGACCCTTCAAAATGTGTCAACAGTTTCTCGTGTGGCAAGAAGATGCCTGAGGCTGGTAGACCAGCAGTGTATTCGCCTCCAGTAAGCGACCGCTCGCTGACGATGTTTCCTTACTCCTTACATTGTATTTGATGCATCTTTTTCACACTTTCATTTCGCTAAGATTATGAACCGGCGCACCAATCGCAGGGGCATATGCATCTTCCTCCAGTGAAGCGAAGGCAGCGAAATCTCGTAAGCGAATATACGCATTGCACGTGCGCCAGACAAAAGAAACATTGACTGCATTGACTTTTCACCAACTGACAAAATAAATTCACATTCTTATAGGTGTATATGTTGCCATGGATTCGTTTTAGGTGAGGGAATAAATTTCAACCACCCGCCGATGGCAAGCCTACAAAATGTCGGAAGGTCCTCTAGCCGCGCAGTAAGCGCTTTCAAGCTATAACATAAAGTAAATAAACTGCTCAAACCAAGACGGCCAACACACGGAAAGCCACATATACTGTGCTGCCTTGCAAGTAACATTTATTACGCGCACGTTCACATATAAGTACAGGTTAAAACACCACCACGGCACCCGCTTGACGCAATACGATGTAACTTCAAAATAAATCTACAACCTAATGCTGGTCGTCATAAAGTTCATCTTGTGGAAACAGAAGTTTAGTGGTGACCTCGCTTATGGTGAACATGGGAGCTGGGGACACCAGTATTATCAGAGCATCCTACCGTGAGATGCGCGAAGCAGCCCGCATGCTCTGTGTGTGTCGAGCGATTCTATGCTTTCAAAGCATGCATCGAGTCATCGGAGCGTATGAACGTCCTCTGCTAGCTTTATCTTGCTTATTATGATAGATCAATCGAAAGCTGTATCAATACCTAGAAACAAACCGCAAAAAAAGAAATGTGTGTAAGGGAGCGGTTATTCTTTGAAGCTTAATACAATGCAATCGGTTCGTCACATCGCTACTCGCAAGCTAGCTTCAAGCATACTCAATAAAAAGACGACGCTCATTTTCACAACACTTCATGTTCTGTAAGTGTTTGTTAAGGAAACCTAACGAACACAAAAGCGCAATATTTATCAGAAATAAATTGATAGCTGAAAGTGAGCTCGGGCACTACAGCCTCGGTTCAATTTACGGTAGAAGATTACCATTGTTATGCTGATTAGGCATGTTCATACAAGGATCGAGAGTTTGAGATTCAAAGCGAGACACTAAAGCAGACGACACGCAACATAGCAGAGCACGAGCAGACGCTTCGATGACGCGATGCGGGAGCCCAAAGCAAAATCTGGCTCAACACGCACTGCACATGCGTGATACTTCGTACAGCCCACGCTAGGCTGCTCTAAAAGTTCGGCGGCCATGCGCTACCGTTTTCACCCTAAGCGAGCTCACCACACTACGTTTCGGTGAAACGCTCATGACCCAACTTTATTATAGGTGGCATCTGGTATTTACCTCGCCAGGCTATCACGGCATCTACACAAAAAGTTTTTACGTCCTTCAGGAGTGGCCTACACGTACATGCCGAGCAGTGGATAGGTAGATGCCCCCATGCGCTTTTCTGAATGGACCATTTATTCTACAGGAAACGCCCATTAGCCCATCTTCCCGTTTAGTTCACGTATACTTTGTCACATCAAAGAGGTATTCGATAAATCTCCCCAACACGACAATCAACTTAGAAATTGGTGCGCGTTTTTTCGCACCCTTTTCGCCCAAGCCAGCTTCTTCCTTAATGGATATATAGCGCAACGAAAGGACGAAGGACAGAAAGGATGCGCAAAGACAAAGTGTTAACTTGCGACTACTGGTTAATTAACAACATTAACAACAGAGTACGCAAAAAAGGCAACCTGCGTGACACAAACCGAAAACCACGAAAAATACATTTGATATCCCACCACACTTATTTGTCGCCCCCTTCCCGAGCAACGGGCTTCCAAATATGGCCATAAACAATCACTCAGGGAATCCGCAAAAATGCTTGTGTTGACCGCTCTCCAGTCGATAAGAGATCAACAGGCTATATTTCGTAAGTTAGCCATTTCATCTCAGTCACGGTGCTGTTCAGAAATAGTAGTCCTCAACCTGTTTGCGGCCTAATACCGGAGGTACATTTAACCCAAATGATCGTTTATTTATTCAAAGGTATACGTATGAATCTGAAAGGCAGAGTTTCTCGCTATTAATTTTCTTAATTAGGTATTGAAGGTCATTGTAGAGTTCTTTCTACGTTCGTATATACCAAGAGCCTAATAATCAAACAAGATAGAACATCCGCCAAGACGGAAGATCTAATTGAACCTGAATATCCATCGAGACAAAAGGTCTACCGAGACAGTAGATCTTATCGAGCCTGAACATACAATGGCATAACATAAACCGAGACACAAGGTCGGATCTATAGGAAATATCCAACAAGATGGAAGACCGACCGAGACGGAATAGTCACTGTAGCATTTTTTGCTTCGTAGGATTTTGCCTTCCTTCAAAACTCTAACCACTGAATATACAAGGGTTGCGACGTAAGCGGGCTTCACCGATTAAGTGACCACGACAATTTGGCGGTGGGTAAAGTCGAGGGGGTCAGTTTTCGGTGGCCATTAGCCATACTAGAAACGTGCCGTGGGCTATTCTTTTGCAATAAAAACCGGGCTTGTTGGAAGACGAGTTTTATTTGCTTTAAACTTTTATTGGAGGTTTTATGCACTGCTGGAAACCAGCTCCTCCATCTTTTTCTGGTACTCGTTTTTAGTTTGAGGATAGGTGAGGTCGACGCCCCTATTTGCAGTTTCTACAGCCTTGTGGTGCTTGTGCAAGAGGGGATACATTTTTGTTTAAAACGTTTTTAGTGACGTTGCATATCTTAATGTTCATATTTTCACTTACTTTCATGTTACGACTACCAATTTGTTTCCTCTTGCAGGTGCTGGTTAAACATCGTGGTTTCAGGGAAGAGCAGAGAATTAAGATACGTATACTGTGGCGGCAGCATAATAACGAAAACAGTCGTCCTGACGGCGGCCCACTGCTTTTTTAACGAAAGAGAGTAAGTTAGCAAACCATGCCCATATACCACTAAGAATACGATAACCTGTTCTCTGTGTCTTTTTTTGTTTCATTACAAACCTAATTCTATTTCTGCGCAAGCAAGGCAGCTTTCTTGAGAAGTCAAGAACAGTGAAAACAGAGAAGAACGGTGTAAAAAAAATTCAGAACACTGCAACCCTAAGGTGGCTTTAGTTCATAGGGCTTCAATCTGCATTGATCAACATTGAATAACGTATCTTCCAGCAGGCGGCTTTGAGATCTGTCTTTTGTGCTATTTTTGATGGGAAAGTTGCAATGTAATAAATGTTCTCCCCAGACTCAAAACTGCGAAATAGATGTTTTAGTTTTGAGTAACACACTGCTCCTACAGACGCGTGTTACGTGAATTTATTTCAGCAGAATATGCTTTTAGAAAGATTCACAACACCTAAAACAAAACAATTGTGACAGAAGGAACTAGCATTGAACTACTTAGCACAATTTCCAGATGTGCTCAAAAGTACTCAAACCGATACTTCAGTATTGCAGTGACCGATCCACTTTTTATTACAAAAACGCCCGTCTTTCTCGGGCGTATACTTCGGCGTAAACGTAAATGTGGAGAAATTCGTCACCAGTTAAAAGTGTTTTTCATCACCGCCTCTGTTGTGGTATTGGATGTTTCCCAGACTCATGATAAGTTTTAAACATGAAACATACGTGAACTAACTTTCGGGAGAACTTTTCCTTATTGTATTGAACATTCAACATGCTAGTATGATTCTGAAGCACTCCCAAATTATCACTACTAGTGAAACTTTTTTTGGTTCCTATAATATGCATACGCAGACTTTTTTGCAGCCATTGCCGCACTTTTACAATTTGTGAGTTTCTTGGTGTTTTATTGCCTCACACCAGTGTAATAGGCATGCGCAGAATGTTTCCACAATAAATAAAGTACACAGTTAAAACGGATAAACTAGTTGTTAATTGTCGTAGTGTATGAGGCTCGTCAATTGATATCAGTTTTAAAAAATAACAGAACATTCTCGTACTCGAGCTAAAAAGCACAAAAAGAAATGGGGACATACATAGCTTTAAATTTATTTCACTATGTACAGATTACCCTAATTGTTAAACAGTACTTATAACATAGCCAATCCCGTTATTATACAAGGAGCCCAAACAGTAATGTAGCACATTGGTGCACAGAAAGCAAACGTCATAAAATGTTCGAGTGTGTTTGCTGCTCGGGATAATATTGAACCTGAAACAATATGCTTTTCAAAAAGCTTAAAGCAATACTTTTATGAGCATTATTTGTTAAATTGAAGGTAATATTTTTTACTATTCTATTCTATAGCACAAAATACCCAGTAGATCGTGTGGGAGTCCTTTACAACAACACTGATGCAGAAGAAATTCTGATAAAATATGCGGACCGTGTCATAATCCATCCAGGGTACACCAGTTTGTATAATGGCTACGACATAGCCTTACTCCACGTAAGTGAACCCTTGCAGATTATTTCAAAGTACAGTTGTTTTCTGGGCCAGTTTTGTATATTTATGCCAGCGTGGCTCCGTCAAGAAGACATTTTTGCCTAGCATGAAAATAAATATTCAAGGATGTGGAGCACAAAAGTGTCCGCGTATAAGCTTACTGAACTAAAACTTAAGTCAAAAGGTGCTAGTCATGTACCGGAGCAAAATAAATTTTTTCTTTGCCTTCTCACCAATTTATAACTTTCATTACCTGCCGCGTCGCTCCGGCCTCGACGAACACGCTGCAAATTCGGTCACGTCATATCAGTGTCAAGCTTTCCACGGCTCGCTTGCAATATGCAGGACCCTTATGGTTACTGATTGATGTCGTGAGATGCCCCTGTGCGGTTTATTCTCGTGCGCAATACCTTGTAATGTTGCTTTAGACCGTTATATCCAAAACGCGTTGCTTTGTTTACTATTATAGAAAGGCAGAAACGCTGCAATTTCCCCTGCAAATCCTAGTCATGCACATACGTTTTGCCTACAATATGCCTTGTATTTTGTGCTTGCTTAGCAATGCTGACATACATGTAGTGTCTTTCCACATTTTCTGATTTCTAAAATTTAGACTATAAAATTACCTTTCAATATTTTCCTGTAGCTCTGGCTGGGTGGCTGAATGAAGAGACGGACCGAGATACATGCAGTCATAAGGAAAGGCCAACAATTTTGTTAACTAGCAGAAAAAGACTTTTTTTTAAATACTGCAAATTTACAAAGTGTAATTGTTTCTCTCTGAGGGCGTTATCAATCATTACAAACAACAAACCTGATACGGATTTTGCAGCGCCAACTGGTTTCTGGCTGCTTTCTTTCTCGACATTCGACAACACGCGCTCTTTTAAGATGTTTGATTGCATCAAAAATATTTCTTCAAATATACAGTAGAGACAGAAACGTTTCGCTGCAGCCGCGTTCAGTCTTTGAAACTGACTTGCAAAGTAGTCTTGTCCAACGAGCCTCAGGATTTCCTAGTGCTAAATCAGCTACATTTTTAGTGTCATCTTGCTTAAAATTTTGATAAAATTTACAAGAAACCTCAGTGTTAACTCTTAAGATAAAACTATGTTTTAACCTTGAGTCAAACCTTGGGTTAAAATCTTGAGTTAAACAATAAGTTAAAACCAATATACAAAATATCCTGGCACTTTCTTCCGCCACGAACCACTTTTCAGTTCGTTGCCAAATCATGCAATTGTAAAAGGAACCCGCCTCGTCGGACCACAACGACACGCTCGTTAACACGCGGTAGCCCTGACATTAGCACTACATTTATCAGTGCCATGTTAGTGTTTAACGTTCATAGTTCAGCTTCTGGAAGCGCAATTTCGCAATGTAATTCAAGCGAGCAAGTTGCTGATGTTGTCAATGTCTAGAAATTCAACTCGATAGAGCAGCGTTTTGAGTGAGCGCGTCTTGGTTTAAACGGGCTGTCGACGTTCGTGGTCCATGAGACATCAGAAACCACTGCCTCGCATCGTTAAAAAGCGGAGTAGGTTGTTTCTGGCCGAACTTTGCTGTTTCAGGAAACGCATACCATGAAAATACCCACGGTCGTAAGCGCGTGTCTTGCGGCCACTGGCTATCTTCCCCGCAGGCCAAGTGGCGCTAAAGAAACTGAAAAAATCTCTCAGGTGGAGGAGGAGCAATAAATGTTTACTTTAGCAGTCAAAGTTTTTACGCTGTCCGTCAAGTGTAGGACTTCCATTGTCCAGGAAGCCCTGGTTCTTGGCGGCCTGCCTCGCCCGGTATACCAGATGTTGTTCGTGAGGAGCGCGAAAATGCTCAGCGTTGTGAACGCGTGCATTGCGTCGACCGCCGGGTCTCCGGCTCGCGCGGCTACTTCAGTAAAAAAAACTCCACCGCTATCGTCAAGTGCTACCAAGCATGTAAGAAAAGCTTTAGTGCTAATGCGAAATACAGAAAGACACCCTGCATGGTAGAGCTCACCTGGCCGCCGCATTCTCTAGACCATTACGGATAAGTGGAGACATTGCTCCGAGTGTTGCTGTCCTCCCCGAGACAGCTTGCCAATCCCGCAACCACTGCATAGGGTAAATGACGAAGAGCTGGTGAAAGTCTTCAATGCTAAGGATGACTTTGCATAAAACACTCCCCGCAAACATGACGACGACCCGTTCGATGCATATGATGAAACTAATCAGCACCATACGGTGCAAATAAGCAATGGTATTGTAACCTAAATAGGTGTACGGTAGTGCTCAGCCACAAACGCGCCGCCATTCAAGTAGTCCGCGTAGGTGGAAGTTATCGTAAATTTTTGGCCCTACTTTTGGTGCTAGAAAGTATTGCGTCTCAGTTCTTTTTTTAAATCACCAATGTTAGATGGATCAAATTGTTAGAAAACACCGAAAGCTTTTTACCGAACCTAAATGCAACGATGATAAAAGTATCATATGATATGGTTTAATTATCAGAGAGGGGAATGTTACGGCTGCAATAGGTAAAATATTGCGCGCCTAATTCCAGCAATAATGAGATGCTGAGTTTGTAAATGTATTGTATTGAAGGAAACTATTCAAGTTGATGGGGCATTGTTGCAACATTGTTGCAACTTGTGCAACAGGGCTTCAGGAACAGAAGAGCTTTATATGAATAGCAGGTGAGTTCTATTCCCCACATTAGCTGCTCTTCTCGACTTTTCCTTAGGAAAAGTTTCGACGGCATGTCTAAAGACACGAAGAAAGCATTACCTTCAAGACCTTGGCATGGATGGTGTAAAAGCTTCACAACAAGGCTGGTCATGTTGTCACGTAGCCAACAACGACGCCAGTTTTCTTCAAGGAAGAGACCTGGGCGAACTAGTCCTCCGCAAAAACTCCAAGAAAACTCAAGCGGCGTAGAAGCAGCCAGAGCACTGTCGTGCGTAGTCGTATAGAATGCGTGGCGTCTGTGTTGCGGGTATTTTTTTAGCGCGATTGTTTTTGTATCGTTGAATTCGAGAACACTGAAGATCAACGAAGGTGATTCGAGGCTAGCCACGTAAGTTCGACGCAGTCATCCTGTCAAAAAATAGACCGTGCATCATTGAAAGAAAGAAATCGGTACAAACACTTCCACCCAAACACAGGCAACATAGCCTGGTGCACAGGATAAAAAGTGAACACAAAAGTTAACAAAGAATCCATACTTTGCGTCATTACCCCTCAAAAAGTGCATTTACCCACGCAAAAATGAAAGTGCAGTCCGAACAAGACAGTCGGTGATCTTGCATAGTCCTGCGGGAGGCGAACAATATAGACTACTTCGGGCCGGAGGCGCCTTCGCAATGTGCTTGAGTCAATGTCAGGGAGAACTTCGAAAATTAGTTGGACACGCGTCGTTGAAAGCCGTAGCGACCAAAACATACTCTCAGGAGCTCCTCACTTAGTCCGCGTCTTCTAACTGGAGTGCAAACCCACAAAGCATTACCTGGGTAATACTCGGCGACAAGGCGTCGGAGGCTGTAGCGTACAGCATCGACCAGCTGCAGGTGCGTTCTACGAGGTGGAGCAACCTGGCGAGCCTCCTCCTCATGTGTAGTTATGCTTGGTCGTCAGCGCTAAGGTAGTGCACTACTATGCGCTACGTGCGCTACTATGGCGTAGGCTGTCGTAGTCAGCCGTCTTCAATAGACATCCTCGAACTGTGTCATCTCCCCTGTTTTTTGTTTGCTTTGTTGTACGCAACCATCACATAAGTGATAAATTCGTCCCACATCTTGTGTTCGATATCACCGTACATTCACAGCGATCATGTTGTTCAGGCGTTCCGTTAGTTCGGTGGTGCGGGGGTTGTGCGCCGTCGTTCTTAGGCGATCTGTGTTGCGGCAGCGTAAAAGCCCTTGCATGAGGTCCGCAGAAAAGGCCATTCCAAGATCCCTGATTAGGACTTCAGGCGCTCCATGTGGCAGCACAACTTCGCGGATGACAAACTTAGCGACTTCTTATGTATTCCTCGTTGGGAGAACGGTTTTCTCTGCGTAGCGCGTCATGTAGTCTTGGGAAATTGGGAAATTATGACAACTTGGGAAATTATGACCACATCAAATGGGCTTGATAAGCACTGCATCGATTCTTTATTCATGAGTGACAAGAGCGTGTTGGAACTATCGTTGTGATGGCTTTATTTGAACTTTACTTGCAAAAACACGTCCCTGAATGCAAGAAATATTTTTTGTGTTATTTTCATGTATACATTCTCACTCTCGCCTACGAATGTTATGTGTCATTTGAAACTCTTCAATACCATGTCCTAAAATGTTACCTTGTTGCTTGTTTGCATTTTCTGTACTTGTTTTTACATGTGACAAGCGCTACATTGCTAAGTATTCACGTTGCTTTTATCTAGTTTTAGGGCGCATGCCTTCATCAAAGTGAACAAATGCGTTTTTTTTTGCGTTTTACCATGCTGTCTTAGCTATCCTGCTTTTTGTCCCTGTGTTAACAGCTACAGAGAAGGAAATGAATTATCTAACAGTATGTATTTATGTCTTGTGTTTTCCTCTCTTTTCTTCTAGTTTACGGTGGCCGGAGCTCGGTCAAGCTTCTATATTGAAGTTTTTTTCGGCCACCATTTTTTCACCATTTTTCATCTGGTGTATTGTTTTGGTGAAAAATAAACAATCGAAATCTGAATCTGAAATTAGTAGAAAACACGTCGTGACATTCCGTAGTGACGAAAGCATACTCTCAGCAGCTCCTCAGTTAGTCCGCGTCATCTACTTGGTGTTCAAACCCACAAAGCATTACCTGGGTGACACTCGGCGTCTCGGCGTCGGAGGCTGTAGCATGCAGCATCCACCAGCTGCAGGTCGGTTCTACGAGGTCGACGAACCTGGCGAGCATCCTCTTTATGTGTAGGTATGCTTGGACGTCCGTGCCTTGCACTTGCGGTACTATGGCATTGGCCATCGTAGACAGCCGTCTTCTATAAACAAGCTCAAACGGTGTGAACTCCTATTTTTCTGGTTTGCTGTGCCGTTCGCAAACATGACATAAGGGATAACGTCGTCCAACGTCTTGTGTTCAATGTCGCCCTACATTCACAGCGATCATGTTGCTCAGGCGTTTTGTTAGTTCGGTAGTGTGGGGGTTGTGCGCTGTCGTTCTTAGGTGATCTGTGTTAAGGCAGCGTAAAAGTCCTTGCATGATCTCCGCAGTGAAGGCCGTTCCAGGGTCCGCGATTAAAACTTCAGGGACTCCACGTTGCAGCACAACTTCGCGGATGACAATTTTAGTGACTTCTTATGTAAGTCTGTCAATACCCCAGTCAACGTTTTCTGTGCTTGTCACGTAGAACAAGGGCAGATGAGGTCTATTATGATCTCTTTGAAGGGCTCTCGATTTTGGACGTGGATCAGCTGCAGAAATCCGCGTTGACGATGACATCATACAACCCTCGAAAATCTTCTGGGCGTCCCCAGTTGTGCTCGCAAAGAAAGTCGTTACTCTGCATTAAAACGTTGACTGCAGACGATTAAGCAAAATAAAAAAACGTATCCCCGCATCTCCACCAGATGCCACGTACATGAGGATGACGCCGGTTTTCTATGAGAAAGCAACGTTTATTGGAGCGAGTTTGTGCTCCAAAAATATCGAAAAAAATACAACCTGCGTAAGAGCAATCAAAGAACTGACGTGAGCTGCCTGTCGTCGGCCAATCACAAACCGCGGCATCCGCCCTACAAGTATTTATATTTTGGTGCGATTGTTTCTGAAACTCTCGAATTACATCTACAACATTGAAGATCAAAAACTCTTCTAGGCGGCTTACGTCAGGGGCGAACCACTCTCTCTATCAAATAAGATAGCCCGTGTGACATTCAAAAGAAAGGAAAGATACGCACATTTCCCGACATAGATTCAACAGAGCAGGGCGCCACCGAATGGAAAGAAAAAACACAGGAGTAAAAAAACTATGTATAGTATGCGACAATATCTTTTTCTCCTAAAGGAAGTGGCTCCTATTTAAAGATGTGGAATAAGTCCAGGGCTTGTAACCACTGGCTGTGTACTTATTCACTAAGATGGGCAAGATAGCAATAAAAAAGCAAAAAAAGTTGCAGAGGACACCTATGTTTGCGTCTTAAAGTGTATGAAGCGATAGCGTTACTTCGACTCCCAGGGAGCGCTTTGGAACTAACTTGCTGCATTTACGAAGTATACATCACGATAACTGGAGGTCGGCAAAGAGAGCCGGACTAGCAGGAATGGTTTTTAATCGCCGTGTGCCAGAAGAGATTGAGACCCTCCATGCTTCTGTGGTTTAGATGTGAGCGTGACAGGATGCGGCTACGAAGGTTTGGTCAGTGTGAGGGAGAAGGTAGCAGTGAGTGTGTTTCAAATGTTTATTTTCTAATTTCTGTGCCGGGATGAAAATTCTTGATTTTTAGGAGAGAGAGAGAGAGCCACAAAGCGGAGATCTTTGATGCGGAAGAAATACTTTAGGGCCTTTAAAAACGGGCAAACCGATGTGGGAGAGCTCAAAAGTGGAACTTGTAGTCTAGGCCATAAATGCAGCAGGTCCTTCTCGTGCCCTTTCAATCAGCTTGCGCAGATCTTGACAGAACGAGCTGGTCAGAACTGCCTCGAATATTTATATGGAAGTAGAATGTTAGATGTTTTAGTTGTTCGCGCGTGATCATACCCCTGTGCATGCCTAGGTTACGGAGAAGAGCATGAATGTTTTCACAAATTTACCAGAGCTTTAAGTTATCTATAATGTTTCCAGTCAAAATCCTTCCCCACTTTTATTGGTAGATACATGTGTTGCTTTATCCACCACTGAGTTCGCAATTCTTCGACCTTGAGACCTAGGCGTAGAATTATTACACGTTAACTATTTTCATTGAGAGGCGTGCTGTAACCGTGGTGAAAAGTAGAACGGTGTGTGAATTCGCGGAACTTTTGGTCAGTGCCTCGACCTCTTCAAACCCTTGTTCCCAGTGTCCTAATGCCATCCTTAAATTAATTCACTGCCGACTGGAGTATACTTACAAGTCTTTGAGCTATTGTGCCTAATGCGAAGAGGCTAATGCCATTTGAGAGTCTATAATAATGTTACTCTTTTATTTGTTACTTCAGCTATTGGGATTCTCAAGAAAATGTGTTCAACGTCCGCTTTTTTGTTCCTGTAGGTAGGACAGTCACGCAGTCGCGAAGATTACCAGAATAGCTTCCTACGGCAATTGCTGTCTTCTACTATCATAAATCCCACAGTCGTTCAACAGGTTGTTCTCGTGATATTCCACTCTCTTAGTTCGGGTTTAACTGGTCGCTAGCAATTTGGATTGTAGCGGCTCTTATTAATCTTGATAAGCAAAAATACAAGGAATGTCTGTGTCACCGGTTTGTCTTTTCAGTGAGTGCATTGTTGCTTGGCTTTTACGTCTTTTTAGTAGTTGTGTCTCGAACTTGGACACGTATACGTTGAACAAAGTATTTCTTTTTAATAGAATAAACTAGAACTGCTTACACTTAGCCACTTGTGTTTTCTTATTTTAGGTAAGCTACGGCAGCAACAACAGTGTTTTGCTGGCCTCATACCTCCAATAAACGTGCAACGCTTTCTTTCTGTTACTTTCTTTGCCACCACTCACGCTTTGTCCGCTTCGTCGATCATGGCTTTGAGAACCTTCCAGCCTGCCGAGTACCCGCTGCGGACGGCTTACACCGGAGAATCGAGGGTGTGGGCTTGCTGGCCGGCCACATTCATGCACTCTGCTTCATGCAACAGCGCTGCAATCCTCTGGGCTGGCGCGACTTCGCATGCACCGCCGACCCAGTTGCAGCCCCGGCTTTTTTGCCAAATGACAGTGACTTTCCACCACTGCCTCCAATTCTATCCAGTGTAAGGACCCCGGAGCAGTGTCGTGCCAGCAGCCCACCACCACCACCCCCCAGATCCACCACAACCACGGCGCCCCGGGCGAGCGCCAGCGCCCCAACCTCGAAGTCCACGGACGAGCGTCGCGCCAGCGACATGCCAACCCCTACTGGCAAACCTGCATCGGCCACAACGCACCGAGGGAACGCTCGTGGCGACACTACAAACCTCCCTGACCAGCGCCGCACCAACAGCATGCCCCGCCCAACCTCCGCATCTTCAGCGACAACCGAGCCCACGAAAACCAACAGCAGAGCGTCCGCCGGACCTTCCGGGGTCCAAAATCCAGCCCTCCGTACCACATGCCCTTACAACCTTTGAAAGAATCGGCGTAGCAGCAACTTACTACAACACAAAAAAACAGGTAATGCGGCCTCCTTCCCTGTTTCAATACAGTTTTTAAGCTAACAAAAATCACCGAAAAGCGCATACGTTCTGAATTGCGCGTTTTCAGTCTTGCACAGTACTTGCCTGACGCGGTCGCTCCCAGGGGCCTTAGGATTAGAATAAAACCTGCTTCTACCGAACTCTCCCCATCCAACATCAATAAGTGGAAACAGGTACTCGATAAAGCATCTTTACAATTACCTGAAATAATCCTCAATCACTACGAAACTACGGCCCATTCTCTCCGAAAGAAAGAGGAACTACTAAGTCAGGACCTAAGCAAAAGAGAGTTGAACCTTTTAGGCAACTACGAATATATTACGGCCTCTGCCATTGTCATGTGGTAAGACGAGCCCACATCCAACGGGAGATTGGCCCGAGAAGAAAATGATGAAAGAAAAGTAAAAGAGAAAGAAGACTTAGAGTACAAGATGCGAGAAGGAGTTGGAAAGGGCCAATAAAGAACATACACGGAGGGATTAGGAGGAGAGGGAGGTGATCTGACCAGCAAATGGGAGCCTGACACAATAGAATGCGAGGCGAAGAGGAGGGCGACGAAATTGGAGTGGACAGAGTGGAACGGGTTCTTCGGAGGAACGGTGGCAAGTTTCGGGGCCGTGCCCCACAACGCAACCAGCGGCATCGCACCGTTTGGCAGCGGGCAGCTCGGAACCACCGATTACCAGCAGCTTCGCTCTGCTGGCCTCCTGCTGACCGGCGGCATCGCACAGCCGGCGACCCGTCGAGCCGTGCCCCCGACGCAGCAGCGGCATCGCACCGTCTGGCAGCGGGCCGCTCCGGACCACCTATGACCAGCAGCTTCGCCCTGCTGGCCTCCTGCTGAGCCACGCTGCTCAGCGAAGCCGAGTCATCGCACGGCGGTACTCCGGACCACGACGCACCAGCACGGGCCATCGCGACGTTCATCGACGTTGGGTGACGCGTAACCCAACCGACCCACTGGGCCACGTCATCGGCATCGCACCGTGGTACCGGCGGTAGGATTTGCTTGAATCTGACAGAGACAGGTAATGTATTATAGTAACTTTAGGAGTAGAGTGTTAATAGTGTGAGGTCGGGCTTGTTTTTGCTGTTTAGTGTGATATATGTGTGTTCAGTCACTATGATTTTATTCGTTTGAGTGGTTTTGTTATGTAAATATATTGTGTTGCCATCAAATGAATCTACTTGAGCCTCATTTCTCTGCCGCGTGAGACGCGTGACAAACATTTGGCGAGCCTGCCAGGATCTATCCTTGGCCCAACCACACGTCTCACCTGGTGGAGAGATGAATCTCGAGAAGATTTTAACCTTGGCTAGAACATTAGGTTTGACCAAAGAGGAGGTGCTCAGCTTGTACGAACGGGAGAGTACAAGGTTACGAGAGAGAGCTCAAGACGATGAGAGGAAAGCTGTGCGGGAAAGAAACTTCAGATACGCCTAGCAGAGTTAAAGCGGCGCCGTGAGGAAAGAGAACGCAGAAAGAACGGTTAACGCGCAGCACGTGAGTCTGAAGGCACGCGGGTCGCCGACCTCTATGAGGCACGTGAAAAAGAAAGTAGGCAGATAGCTGACAGTGAAGAAGCGCGTGCACTTAAGAGAACGCGATTTGCACAGTGCTGTGATGGGAATGAAAAAATAAAAGAAAAAGGCTTCTCGCAAACGACCGCTGTGAAGAAAGGCGCATTCGAAGCACAAGGAGGTGGACGGGCCGAGTATGGCAGAACCGAAGGGGAGGCGCTTGAAGATCGCAGCCGAAACACGCCAGGCGAGGACAGCTTGTGGCCGCCTAGTACTTCTGATGACTTAATCGATATGCCGGTCTCAGAAAGATTAATAATTGAGACAGAGGATCCTGCCGCTCCGTGCACTGGCAGTGATAGCCTCCGGACAGAAAGCTTTATGGATGGTCGGGTAGAAATGCCTAGGACTATAGAGAGTACACTTGTCCCACAAAAGGACAGTGCAAATTCTCTAGACGGCTCAGCGGACAGCTCAGCATCTAAGATGGTAAACGAGTTCAACACTGCACAGCCAGGTGGAGGGATGCCAGAGCAGCTAGGACAGCTCCCTCAGACTCAGCTCCTTGTTGTTGACAAAGAGTCCCGGCTTGAGAAATTTAGGCAAGGCACCGGACCGGGGTTAGTCCCAAGCGAAAGGCAATGGCCAGCGCACCGTAACGTTGCTGAGACTCAAGAACGCGAGAAAAAATGTCCGTATTTTCGGAAGCATGCGAAGCAGAGGAGGAAAAAGAGTCTGGGTATTAGAAACGTTCGAGTGCGTGAGCGGAGGTGTGCGAAAAGTGATCGGGTAGCTGGGAAGCTCTCAGAGTTAGCGCACGTTACCAAGATGGCGCGCAGACAACTAGCTAAGGCCCGTAAGACGAACGGCTGGCTTCGTAGTCAGTACCCCAGACAAGGTGGTGTCAGCCAAAAGATGTGCAGTGAGCCCTCCGGGAGTAGGCAAAATATCAACCTCAGAGGAGAGCAAAAGCGCAGACGCGCAAAGAAGACAAAAACGAAGAGATCGCGCGAGTCATGCACAATCGAGAGAAAGCTGAAAGCAGAGAACTTCAGACAGGTCACGGGTCCTAGGACAGTAAGTCAAGTGAACATTGATGGTGGTTCAAACATAGATGACAGTGTTGTGAAAGGGGCTGAATGGACGAAGCGCAAGAAGGTGAAGATGAAAGCAAAGGTCAACTAACCTGATGGAATACACGGAGCTGACCTGGACAGAAAGAGGGCTCATAAAGATGACGAATAGGTTGGGTAATAAGATAAGGCATAAATATGGTATGGTGGAAACACAAGGGTGTTTTAAGCGTATGACGCATACATGGAAGTGATGTACGTGAGAAGTGTAGAGTGATTAAGAGTCTTTGCAATCTTGAGATTTGTTGGTGTGTTTGACTTTGGTGATATTAGAGCAGATTGTATGAGTAGATTAGTGTACGAGGATGAAGAAGAGTTGTATTTTAGTGTTACGTGTTGTGATTGAGTGTAGAATTTGAAGCTAGTTTTGGTGAAGAGTGAACTTGTTGTTGGATGAATATGGTTTAGTAGGGCTGATGTAGTAGCTTAACAGGACTGATGTTGTGACGTGCGGAGTGCGGACTTTGTTCCCACGAACAGGTGTGGTGTGTAGCAGTTTTTTTGTAAGAAAAAAAAACTCTTCAATTTCGGGGGGTAATGTCATGTGCTAAGACGAGCCCACACCCAAAGAGAGATTGGCCCTAGAAGAAAATGATGAAAGAAAAGTAAAAGACAAAGATGACTTAGAGTACGAGATGCGAGAAGGAGTTGGAAGGGGCCAATAAAGAACGTACACGGAGGGATTAGGAGGAGAAGGAGGTGATCTGACCAGCAAATGGGAGCCTGACACAATAGAATGCGAGGCGAAGAGGAGGGCGACGAAATTGGAGTGGACAGAGTGGAACGGGTTCTTCAGAGGAACAGTGGCAAGTTCGGGCCGTGCCCCACAACGCACCAGAGGCATCGCACCGTTTGGCAGCGGGCAGCTCAGAACCACTGATTACCAGCAGCTTCGGTCTGCTGGCCTCCTGCTGACCGGCGGCATCGCACCGCCGGCGACCCGTCGAGACGTGCCCCACGACGCACCAGCGGCATCGCACCGTCTGGCAGCGGGCAGCTCCGGACCACATATGACCAGCAGCTTCGCCCTGCTGGCCTCCTGCTGAGCCACGCTGCTCAGCGAAGCCGAGTCATCGCACGGCGGTACTCCGGACCACAACGCACCAGCACGGGCCATCGCGACGTTCATCGACGTTGGGTGACGCGTAACCCAACCGACCCACTGGGCCACGTCATCGGCCTCGCACCGTGGTACCGGCGGTAGGATTTGCTTGAATCTGACAGAGACAGGTAATGTATTATAGTAACGTTAGGAGTAGAGTGTAATTGTGTGAGGTCGTGCTTGTTTTTGCTGTTTAGTGTGATATATGCGTGTTCAGTCACTATGATTTCATTCGTTTGAGTGGTTTTGTTATGTAAATATATTGTGTTGCCATCAAATGAATCTACTTGAGCCTCATTTCTCTGCCGCGTGAGACGCGTGACAGCCATATACCGAACAAAAGACCGAAAGTTTAACCGAGATAAGATTTCTAACACTGGCCACATGCGTAAGAACCTAACAAGCTCCGGCACTAGTAACTGCCCCCACTCTGACAATATGGCCGATAATGTCACTACGACTGTAATAAATGCTTCGACTACTGCACCCCAAACAGTTCCGTTAAACCCCTGTACTAAAAATTTTCCCTCGCCTGCCATCACAAAAGAAAACCTTACTGGGAATGTAATGAACCTTTCAAGTATAACCCTCTACCCAGCTCAGATGAACGTCTTTTCAAAGGGCCTAAACTTTTGTCCGGCTACTGGTGGTTTTGATGAATATCAACTTTTTAAGGACTTAGCTAACTTCGCCAGAAACATGAGGCTACGAGAATACTTCTACGATCACACCGCGACGGAAGAAGCCCGCAGAACCCTACCTAGCTATAAGCACTGGACCCCTCCCACACAGCGTGATAGTTGCCTCGACATGTACATCAAAGCTGTCCAACGCGATGTGCGAAAACCATACCAAACACAAATTTCTTTCTTACACAACATGACTACCAACGAAAAGAAAGCCCTAGAGGAACTCGCAAGCTGTCCCGACATAATTATTAAACCTGCCCACAAGGGAGGTGCAATAGTATTCCTTGACAAAACCGACTACGTTAACGAGGCCAATAAGCAACTATAAGTATCGACGTTCTTAAAGCACTACCAAATGATCCCACTCAAGACTATAAGCAAATTGTCAAAGACAAACTTGCGGAGCTTGTAAAAATAAAAAAACAAATGAAACCATGGCTCGTTCCCTGATCCCCTTAAGCCCAGTAGCCGGTAAGATCTATCTTCTCCCAAAGATTCACAAGGTGAACAACCCAGGGCGCCCCACTGTTTCTGGCATTGGCACTGTTACCGAAAACCTCTCGCGCCATGTGGATAATCTAATTTGCGACATTCCGCCCCGCTTTCCCTCTTTCATTAGGGGACCTCTGACTTTCTCTCAGACATCTCAAAAATTGAAATTCCTGCGAGCAAAAATTGAACTACCTTCTAGTCACCCTCGATGTTGCGTCACTGTATACTAACATCCCCCATGAAGATGGCATCGCCACTGTATACCTTGCGTATGAGCAGTCATCGTGCGACAAACCTATCGATTCTTCTGGTCTCCAAACCTTCCTTAGGCTTATTCTTGAACTTAACAATTTTGAGTTCGATGGAGTTCATTACGTGCAAGTCAGCGGAACGTTATTGGGAACTCGAATCGGACCTAACTACGCGCAATATCTTTATGGCTCACCTCGAATCAAACTTTCTTGACACCCAAAATTTAAAGCCAATGTACTATAAAAGGTGTGTTGATGACATATTCATGAACTGGCAACACGGTGAGGCGGAGCTCGTCACCTTCATTGAGGCATTTTACCTAGCCCATTATAGTATTTCCCTTGCTCATTCCTATTCAGAACACAGAGTGAACTTTCTTGACGTCAACGTTACTACCTTCGATGGTCGACTTCAAAGTAAACTTTATAGAAAACCGACAGACACGCTATAGTATTTTCACTTCCGAAGTAGCCATGTCAGATATTGCAAGACTGCAATACCTTACAGCCAAGCCCACCGATTTAGAAGAATTTGCTCATACCAAGCCGACTTTGACTCAAACTGTCGAGAACTCAAGACCGCCCTCCTGAATAAAATACCCGGAAAAAGTTATCGACGACGCTATTGTGAGAGCCAACCAATTAGACCGTAACGTAATCTGTAAGGAAAAAGCCCCGAATGGAAACCCGCAAACTAACTTAGTTTTAACCCACTCATCCTCCGCTCCAAGAGTGTCAACCGTGCTAAAAAAACATGACAATATCCTAATGCAAAGTGACCGCTTAAAAAGCATATTCCCCGAACCACCACGCGTGGTCTACAGGCGTAATAAGAATTTAGGTGACTTTCTCACTAACTCTCGTATCAACCGACCGGCAACTACTGGCTGCATGCCCTGCAATAAACCCCGATGTAAAGTATGCCCACACATGACCACTACACAGCGCGCCACCAGCACGGCTTCAGAATACTACGTAAATATAAAAGGTAACTTTAACTCTGACTCCGCTAATGTCGTATATCTTCTAGAGTGCACTGTTTGTAGGCAACAATATATCGGCCAAACTGAAACACCCTTCCGAATACGGTTCAATAATCACCGCTCTCATGCAAAAAGCTGCCCTTAATGCCGTTCGGGTTATGTAATGCGCCCGCCACTTTTGAGCGCATGATGGACGATATTCTGCGTGGCCTCAAGTGGAAAACATGTTTATGTTACTTGGACGACATCGTTATATTTTCTCCCGATTTCAACACCCACGTTTCTCGTCTAGAGCAAGTTCCGCAGTGCCTAACGGATGCAGGTCCACAGCTAAACCTTAAGAAGTGCCAATTTGCGGCCCGCAAGCTGACAATTCTAGGTCATGTGGTTTTGAAGGACGGTGTGCTTCCTGACCCTGCCAAGCTACAAGCTGTTGCCGACTTCCCACAACCGACCACTCTAAAAGCCCTGTGCAGTTTCATTGGCCTTTGTTCATATTTCCGGCGATTCGTTCCAAATTTTGCATCCGTTATTGCACCTCTGACAAAGCTCCTTGGCGGTAACCATGACTTGTCTACCTGGTCTCCTGCATGCGATCAAGCCTTTTTGACGTTACGTCGGTTGCTCACCTCACCCCCTATACTGCGCCACTTCGATTCTCGTGCGCCCACCGAGATCCATACTGACGCCAGTGGTGTAGGGTTGGGAGCCGTACTTGCCCAGAGAAAGCCAGAATTTGAAGAGTACGTTTGTTGCCTATGCGAGCCGCACGCTTACAAAAGCCGAATCCAATTACTCCGTCACGAAGAAAGAGTGTTTGGCCATCGTGTGGGCTATTGCCAAGTTCCGTCCCTACCTTTACGGCCGTACCTTTGATGTCGTGACAGACCATCACGCCCTTTGCTGGCTGACATCACTGAAGGATCCCTCTGGTCGCCTTGCTCGATGGGTTCTACGCCTCCAGGAATACGACATCCGTTAATATATCGGTCTGGGCGAAAATACAACGATGCGGATGCCCTGTCCCGTTCACCTCTGGGCACGGATACAGCAGACCTTACCGCCATTGACTCTACCCCGACATTGCAACCGTTTGAGGACATGGCGGGGCAACAGCGGCAGGATCCTTGGATATCCTCACTCTGCGAACTCCTTTGCAATCCTACGCTGCATACCGCTCCCCGGGCGTTGGGACGTCAGGCTGCGCACTTCGTCATCCGTGATGGACTCCTTTATCGCCGCAATTATCGTCTAGAAGGACGCAAGTGGTTGCTCGTGATCCCTCGTCACTTGCCGACTGCCATTTGTGAAAGCTTCCACGCGGATGTCCATTGTGCCTACGCAGGCGTGCTTAAGACGTACGAAACACGGCGGCAGCGCTATTTCTGGAGCGGCATGTACACCTCGTGATGAAGTTTATCCGGGCATGCGAAAACTGCCAGCGTCGTAAGTCGCGCATCAAACAACAAACCGGCCCAATGCAGCCTTTACCCTGCCCAGCGCGCCCTTTACACGGATCGGCATTGACTTATATGGGCGCTGCCAGCTACTGCTGCCGGCAACCGTTGAGGACTGGTGGTTGCTATCGACCATCTTACGCGCTACGCTGAGACCGCGCGCTACCGGCAGCCACGGGGAGCGAAGTTGCTCTTTCCTACTACATCGTTCTCCTCCGTCACGGACCACCACGTGAACTTCTGAGTGATCGAGGGCATGTCTTTTTGTCGGACGTCATAGAAGCTCTCCTGGAAAAATGCAAGGTGACTCATCGCACACTACTGCCTACCACCCGCAGACGAACGGGCTGTCGGAGAGGTTCAACCGCCACTCTTGGCGATATGCTCGCAGTACATTTCTTCTGACCACTCCAACTGGGACGCGATTTTTCCCTTTGTGACGTACGCGTAACACCGCGGTACAGTCCACACAGGATTCTCTCCTTGTTTCACTCCTGTACGGTTCGAGAACCATCCTGCACTCTCGACACAATCCTCCCCTATCGTCATGATGTTTCGGAGCACATGACCTATTTCTCGACACAGCAGCCACGCCGAAGAATGCCGCCAGATTGCCCGCGCCTTCACTTCTGAAGACCAGTCACACCAAAACATCATCGTGATGGCGACCGCCGGAGATAGCAACTTTTTTCTCCCGGCTCCGTGGTATGGCGTTGGATACCGACTACTAGTCCTGGTCTCCCAGCAAGCTGTTATCCAAGTACACGGCCCCTACCACGTCGTCGAACGCACGTCGCCTGTCAACTACGTTGTCGAGCCGCTAACCCCGTCTTCAGACCTCCGTCGCCGAGGCCGCGAGACAGTCCACGTGCTGCGCCTCAAGCATTATTATGACCCTGTTGTCGTGGCGTGCACCTAAGTCGCCAGGGTGGCTCCCTTCGCCGCGGGGGCTGATTGTAGTGTGAAGAGGTGACAGTGGTCAAAAGCTCTATGCTATCTCCTACCCTTGCAAGGAGATTGGCCGTCGTGCAATAACGGCAAGGAAGATGAAGCACCGATGAACTGGAAGGCATCATCTCCAGCGGGGACCGCGAGAAAAGCGCGTGAGAGCCAGCCGTGTGCCCCGCTTGCTTTGGACTGCCTTCTCTGAGCATCCTGCCGCATTTCCTTCCGCAATAAACCCATCTTACAATATATATATATATATATAATATTTTTTATATTTATATATTCCTTTTTACGAGTAATAAATCCCGATAACAAAGTGCGAGGCCGAATATAAAGACATTATTCCGCAAAATTGTTTTAATTAAAATTTTATCTTGAAAACACTTCTTTTTCTTATTGTGTACTTTCAAACTACATTGAGTACAATGGTCGACCCACTTTCACAGTAAATATATTTTTTCACTGCTTCGTAAAGCACTCTCTACGCCGTTTTGTTTGCTCGCGTGAGGAAACCAACGTTTTGTTTTGGCTTTGAATGTTTTGATTTACAAGGCAAAAAAAATCTTTTGGAATCGTGAGTTTAGATTCAACATTTCCTCCCTGAAGAAAAAGAAACCAAAAAAAATCATGGAAAGGTTGCTAATATTTTCCTGTCTTTTTGTTTTCAAATGTATTTTGCTTTCCAGTGTTTATTTTTCGTTTGTAATTCTTTCGCACTAGTTGCTATGATGTTTTATTAGAAGCCAGTAGGCATATGCTGTCCACCATGGTGGTGCGCTAGCTGATGCTTTTGTTGTTGACCACGAAGACGCAAATTTGATAACGGCCATGGGCGTTGCTTTTCACGTTCAGGCGAAAAAGCGACAACGCACTTATTTTCATGTGTATTCACACGCTAAAGAGCCCTAGGTGGCGAAATATATTCCGGAGCACTTGACTACGATACACTCCATAGCCTTGTGGTAGCATTTATATGTAAACGTCACATAGCACCTTCCGCCCCCCAAAACTTTATGTTCACATCGATTTGTTATTTCATAGTGATTTAGTTTGGACCCCGTACGAGGTTAGAAAGTGAAAAAAGGAACAGCATAAAAAACGTAACAATAACTTGCATGTGGGTAACCCATTCCTGTTGTGTGCTGGCATGTTCTATGTAGAGAGAGGTACACCCTGATACATTTACAATAATTGCTAACCTTTTAATGCAGCTGCTATTAGCCGATACCTCAGTGCATCCTTTTTTGTTTGTAAAACTTATAAAATATATCTTCCATTCCGTTTTTACTGCTAATGTATTGCAAAATACGATTCGTTATCTTCACACACTATTAATCTATACTAAACCGTACGACATTGTCTTTGTGCAAGTCTGAATGTCCAATGTCGAACGGTAAAATACCCTCTGGAATTGTGGCTTTTTGCAAAGCACACATATTTTATTGTTTCAGTTACAATTTTTGTTCCTAATACTTATGCTGTATTATAGCATTGAAGACGTAGGATGGTCGACCACGAGTAACCTGAGGGTAAATTCTGAATCCTGGCCGAGGGCTGCATAACCACGAATTGCCTTACCCTCAATTCTGCATTCATTATATTTCTGTTCGGCCTCCCTGCTATGATGGCACATCGACGCGTTTGCTCTGAAAGAGCGGAAAGTAAACTTTTATATATGCCATAGTTATTTTGCACGCCATTATAGGCCCCTACCGAATTAAAGTAGATGCGCCATATCGGTACGCGCCGTGCATACACAGTTGGTAAGCGGGTCGCAAAATTGTTAGGTGGTACGGGCCGGGAAAAGATGAGGAGACGAAATCTAGAAAACACGTCGCGCTGGCTCAGCGCAGGCGTCTTGCGTGACCACGTTAAGGAGAGGGCGAATTATGTAGAATAGAATAGCAGCGTCAGTCGGGGAACCAAATCATAAAAATGCGATTTGAGAGTTAGGTGCGCTTGCCAAACAGAACATACTTAAGACACATCCTTCACTAGTTATTTTTCTCCCTGGTAAGAATTGAAACTACGCTCCGAATTACTGAGATGTGATTATTAAACATTTATTTATTTTTTGGTAAACTGTCAGAATCAAGTTTGTGGGCCCTCCTTAGCCGAAACTGCCGCCCATTTTTCAGCGTTTAGCGTATTCCGCCCGTGTATTGCTTGCTGACGTAAAATGGGCATCGATATACATTCACTGGCCATGCTAGCCAAACCAGACAAATGCATGATGACAATGATGACAAATCCATGTAGCATATTCCTGCATGATATAATAGTACTACCCAAGCGCAACTTGAATCTTACTAGCCATGGCTGCTTTTACAATGTGCACGGACGTGGATGTCAGGGTGACCTAATTAGCAGAACACAGGCTACAGTTTTTTTCATTTTCCGCACCCAATATATAAATGTTGAGGCCACTATATTACCATGATTGGTATCCTGTATTTTTTCCCGTGTCACGGATGATGTGATGGCTGTATGTGGATGTTCTTCAAGAAATTTGCACGTACAGTACATTCCCCTGCCTACCCCACTATGCAAATAAATGATATGCTCTTAAACTGACAGTCAACATATTGGGTAATCATTGCAATCAAAGAATGAGGTCAACTTGCTCAAGCGTTGCTCATTTCAGTTCAGTTTTTGATGCGAAGCTTCTCATGGTCGGGGCTATGTCCCTCATTTGTCGTGGTCGTTGTTGTTGCGCCATCCGCACCCCAACAGCGCATGCTCGGCTTGCTGATCACCCAGTCCCTTCTATGGCTCCAGGAACGACAGTGTTGCTGGTGTCTGCCTGGGCCGGTAAGAGGAGAGCACGCTTCATGCGCCTTCGAAGTTTCTTCGTCATCGGCAGCGGTTTGCGTCGGCAAGTCTCGGCGGGCCGTGATTACAAGCAGCCCACAACCATCCGCGCAGCGTGCGTCGACCTCATCTTCAGCAACTTCAGGGTTCGTCCACTACAACATCCCTTGACTTAATATTTCACAGACCATATGGGGGTCATATTAAAAGTGGAACGCAAACCAACACTCAACGTCACCTACGTTGAACATGATGAGGATAATTCACAAATGAAGACAAACTCGCACCACGTACAACGTCTCGCGCTTTCTCTGTTTAATGCCTCTCCACTCTAACACCCCCACCCCCTACAATAAAATTCCACCATCTTGCCGCAGGAGAACCCTGAGTAGTATGCAAAACATCCTTGGAGTCAACACAATTTCCCATTTCGTAGTTCCGGTAAGTGAAAAGTGTGGTAGTTATCACGGAAACCAAAGAGTAAATATAATGGTAGCTACGCACCACAACCTCACGAAAACGACGAAGTGAAAACTAATCGGCACTTTAATCGACACCATGGCTGCTTCGCATACTACTCAGGGTTCCCCTGCCGGAAGATGGTGTAATTTCTTTTATTTTTTTGAAAGCGCCCTGCAGGAAGCATTTCTTGACGTTTGGGTCTAAAATACTTCAGGTGCGAACAAACTAATCATTTTATTTTAGGCTTTTTTATTTCTGCTGAATATTTTATTCCAGAAAAAAAGGGTACAATATCCTAGGAAAGGCGATTACATTTACGCCTGGTTTGAGAATAATAGAAGTGTCAGGAGACGTTTACTAAGTCAAGGGCGGGCGACGTGCAAAAAGTGAGAAGAGGAATCAGATGTGCGACACAGAAAAACATTGTACTGATAAATTGAAGAAAGTGCTGTGCACGTTAGTATTTGAACTGTACACAACCGAGCCATCTACGAAATGCTATTCTAAGAAACATGCGTTGTACAGTCGTTAAAATACTTTAAAGACAAAATGGGTTCATTTATACGGCCTTGTAGCATACTCGCAGTTGCCATAAACAAATTGTGAGCTGTTATTAAGGGCGGCCTCAAGTTATTATAGTACGGCGGTGTGTAAGTTCATTTTCAAAAATTCAAGTATTAGGTGATTATACGGTCAAAGTTGCAGAATATACAGTCAGTCTGAACATTAGCACCAAGATGTGAGAGAAGGTAATGCACAAAACTAATATAAGTGTCTCATAACAGAATTACTTTTCTAAACCATACTGTGATGGAAGAAAGAAGTTAGTTGAATTTAGCAAGTGCGTGTTTTGATATTGTGTGACATGTTAAAATAATTTGCCATACACGCAGGCTAGCAAAACACGTCTCATTTTCTGGGCGAATTTCTGCTACCTCATGATATGATATGTACTGGAATGACATTCTCGATGGTCAAACCAAAAGAAAGAGTGCATGCGCGCGTCAATACAAAAACAGTATACGCAAAAATATGCCCACACAGCTTATTTTGTGTAACCTATCGGTGTTCATTTCAACACCGGCCCTGGAAGAAACATCAGTTTTTTATTGAGTGACATTGATCCCGCTGCAGAGAAGTTTACCTTTCACATGTGTTCACCATTGAGCTCGCAGCATCCAATCCTCAGTGAATACGCCCTAAATATATTGACAGAGAGTGATTTAAAATACCTTTGCGCCTTCAGTGCAATCGACTTCGTTGCTTGTTCTACCAAGCAACAGGATCGTGCGTGTGTGTTGCAGGTTTAGCAGCTCCCGCGGGCGGGGTAGCAGGCATTTTTCGAGGCCGTAGTTGTGTTCCAGCTTGAACCAATTTTATTCGGGCCGTGGCGGCCCGAGGAGGGCCGGGCAGTGCCTGAGGCCCGGGCGGTGCCTGAGTTCTGGAAATCCTGTGCTGCAAATTCGGAATTGTTGCAAACTGAACGTTTTAGTGTTGATCTTTCTGGTTAAGAAAAAACCAAGAAAGCAAAGTTCGAAATCAATTTGGCAGTGTTAAAACTGTAATAAAAGAAGATCGCGCTTGAAAAGCCTTCGTGTCAATAAAAATCGTTTGGGCCCCGTCAGCATAGTTGGAGAGGGCGGGCAAGGGATCGAGGGAAGTCCAGCCACCCAGTAGTGCATCATGGTCTTTTGCCTCTGCTTTTCAAACTAAAACAAATAGAGCGAACGTGATCTGGACGTTGTAGAGTGTGCGTCGTCTGAACGTCAAATTTTTGAAGCATAAACAAAGCTTTGTTTGGGTAAAAGTTTTTTCATAACCATGATAAAGGCGAGAAATAAAAGAAGATCAAATACAATATACCTTCAAACGTAACCAGAGGGAAAGACAAAAGTGATGTTTAAAAACCGGACGCAGCGTCTGCTCAAACTTTAGTAAAGAATGCCACTACGAAATGTACAATATATCTTTAGGGATTGCAGTTTAAAATAATTACACATTTGTTCAGAATCACTTATATATCGTCGGTGTACCTGGATTTGGAAGTGTGTCAAATACCGAATGAAGCTTCACGACTCCCGGAAATACAACTTCTAAAACATGATATTTAGGTTGTACGGTTGGGTCAAAGTTTAAATAAATAAAAATCAAAAGCAGTCGTAAAGAAATTGTTCTTACGATTCACAGATTAAGAGCAAACTGCAAGTGCGTATTTTGTACCCTTTTGTAGTAGGTATGACATTGAACAGCTGTCTGCCGGGATTGCGTTCATTTTACTTAGTGTTGGTGGGCTCGGTTTGGGCTCCGGCAGATATTTTAGAAGTGTGCCGGGCTCTGGCCTGGCGTGTGTTCAAATTGTAAATAACCGTCGGTCTTACGCCGGCTTCCGGCTCACATTTAAAAGAATAGTATGGGTGGGGTGCCATCCTGAGCCAGTGCTTTCTTCGGGCGCTGTAGGGCGGCGTCTAGAAATTTGGGCCCATGCAAAGGTCTTCACTAAGGACCTGTCATGTAAAATCTCTCCGTAGGCTCGGAAAAAAATTTGTAATATATCATTTATGCCCTCGTTTTTTCGTACACACGTATGATTTCGCCTTGTTTCTAGAACAAACTAAAAAATACTATGGAAGAGTTTGTGACCGCTGTTCTTGGAAGGAATGTAAGGGCTGTTAAAGTCCCGCGGTGATCGGTCAATATAAAATCAAAATGTTCGCCGAACCCGCTGTCAGACCTTTTGGTTCGAGTGCAAGAGGGCAAGAGTATAGGTAGGGCAGACATCAAGAATTTTTTTATCCTCTGGATTGCTTCATAATAATAAACTTTGTTTAAACATCTGTTTTGGTTCAAGTAACAACCAAAGAAAACCAAACTCATCTTGGGATCTTTACTCTAAAGCTCATAAAACTATCCTGAAGTCGTTTAAAGAAGTCACAGGTGTGGCGCGGTGGCTTGTACCACGCCTGCGGAACAAATAATTGTTCAAAAAGACATAATTTCTATTTAAAGATCTGACAAGGTTTGATGATGGCGCATGGTATTTGTTACAAGCTACAAGGGTATCCCCACCTTATGACTCGATCATCTTTGCCAAAGAAAATAAAATCAAGCTGATAATTTTGTGTAAATGAATTTAAAGCGCACCTTTTCTTTATAAAAACTATATCGTACTTTTCACTAGATAACACGGCCATGAAATACAAAAAACAGACTGTCTTGCAACACAAAAATGGTAGCGCAAAAATGGCAACGCCGATCACCAGACAGATCCCAAATTGTGTAACAAAGCATTGGAAAGACTGCTTTAGAATATAATTCCCTTCACAGCAGCTGTTCAGACACGCATGCGTGCGCACGTTCATGCGGAGCTATCGAAAGGCTGCTGCCACGACGTTTTCTGGGGCTTTGCATCAGGCCGCCAAGTTAAAGGATTACGTCGTAGGGAAATACCTACATTTGTCCCTTCTTGCGCCCCAAACGAAGGTATTTTCTCTCAAGCCGACTAAAGAAGATGTTTGAGTTTGAGCCAGGCTAATTATGAGTATCGCGGGTCTTGCAGAAGTTATTCCTTTGACATTTTTTTTTTTGGGGGGGGGGGGGTTTGTGAAAGATTGATTGGTCGCTACTAGCATCTTTGAAAATTGTTCCCTACTACATACCCAAAGAAGCCTTTGTTCATTGTGTAACGTGTTATTTGTTTCGTTTTCCCGCAGTCTGTGCCGTTTTTAGTGGTTACCGTGGGTTTATTAAGTGATGTGTGACTTCTAAACCATTCTTGTCGATTTGCTGCAGCGGAATGTTTATTTATAGAAGCCAGCGCATGCTCCATGGGTGTGGGAGGGGGTGTTGATAATAGTAATATTAAGCATAAAAAATGTTTAAACTGAGTGTAAATCTTGTCCCTCTGTCTCGTAAAATATCTTTAGCAACAGCACTGGTTGCCCTGCGATTATTTCGTTGTCGGGTTGTAGCAGCATTTTGTCTTCATTTCCATTCGGGTGTCTTTGTCTGCCATTCGAGGAATGTAACCTCGATTCGACTGTGCGTTCAAATGGCAGCGGTAGTCAACGGCCTAAAGGCCCGTCGACACGCCGTACACCGGGATCGGCGCGTCGGCAAAATAAAACACCAAGGTGGGCTTTGACGCAAGTATACTGCGGAACCTCGCTTCCTCCACTCTCGGATGACCGTAGCAACCCAAAATTAATCGCAAAATTTGTGGGCAGGATTGGCAAGCGCTGAACTGACCAAAAGACAATGTACAGTGACGCAACCTTTTTGTACATGCCCCTGCGTATGTTGTCTCGCTACTAACTCGACAGGACAAGAAATTAGTGCACTGACCGTGCGTGCAGCAAAATCAGCAAAATATTTCGCACCGCTTTTTTCGCGACTATAGCAAGGATGGCATCAACATATTGAACTATTTGCAAGCGTTTTGTCGAAATTATCAACAAAGACACATCAGTGCATCAGCATTAAAGATTTTTAAATCCATCAAAAGATAAAAGCGTTTTACATCATCTGGGCGAAAAGATATTATTTACCCCGACGGTAATGAAGTAGTTCACACTGCAGCCAACACTAACACCCACCGAGAAGTTACGATAGAGGGAAACTCCACATTAACCTGCCACCATGAATGCAGAACCAATTTTTCAATTCGAATGTATCCTATCATACTACAGGCATACCAATTAAACCACCTTGCCACTTTATTCGGAGGTATTGAGAAAAGAAGCCACCGCTTTCAGTATATCGCAGACAAATGCTTATGCGCGCAGAACCATCCTTCATGCTTTTCACCCACCTCAATAAGCCATGTTTTGAACCTGTTCTCCAACGTATAGAACTCTTTGCTGCCAGTTACGATAGGGGCAACAAATTCTTTTACCTTCACCCACCTCCTTCCTTCCCATCTTCACTGAATCACTCCTCTGGCCAACCCGAACCTTCGAGAATATTGGGCTCGGTTAATACAGACTGCCTTGTAAGCCACGTTGTAGCGGTCCCGGACTAGGGATTCCCCCTGTCGACCGAGTGCCCTGCCAGCAGCACTTATTTTATTTATTTATTTTATTTTAGAAATACGGCCAATCCCTAGTCGGGATTTTCGCAGGAAGGACATCGGAAAACACACAATAAAAGCACACAATAAAAACATTCGTAAGTTATACATCGTTTAGGATGCGCGTTACATTGATGTTACCAAGTTCTCATGATTTTTAACAACCAAATTCAAACAAGTTCTAACCAAGTTCTAACAACAACGTTTTAACAATAATTGTACTACATCCAAATGATTACAGTGCGAAAGAGTCAAAATAACAAAGGATAAAAACAATCGATTTTGCAAAGATGACTACAATAGCGCAACGTTAGGGTTCCGAACGCAAATGTGCTTCAACAAGAGGTGAAAAAATATTTTAAGATTGCTGCTGGTAATCATGGCTGCTAAGCCGTTCCATTCCCTTATGGTGGCTGGGAAGAATGAGTGTTTGAAACATTCCGTGCGGAATGCGTATTCTTGCAGTATTTCGGGGTGCTGCTTACGCGTGGGTCGTGATTGTTTAACTGTAATGTATCTGGAGGCATCGATGTTGGTTTGCTTATGGCGTAGCTGGTACATGAATCGTAGGCGTGCTAGTCTTGCTCGTTTTTGCAGCGTTAGCATGCCCGCTTCTTCAAGCATTTCGGTAGGTGAGTCCGTTTGCCTAAACTTGTTATAAATGAATCGGACAGCTTTTCTTTGCACGCCTTCTAGCTTCGAAATATGTTTTTTTGTGTACGGGAACCAAACAATGTTCGCGTATTCAAGAACAGATCTTACGTACGTGTTGTAGGCTAACAGTTTAATTTCAGAAGGTGCTAGCCGAAGGCATCGTCTCAGAAAAATAATCGTTTCAGCGCGGTTGCTGTAACGTTAGCAACGTGGGCATCCCATCTGAGATCGCTAGTAAAGGTGAGGCCAAGGTACTTATGATGACTTGCTCTAGAAAGTGGGATGCTTTTGATGGTATATGAGAACTCTGACCATTCCCTTTTTCTTGTTACTGTCATTATAGCTGATTTTTTACATTCAGTACAATTTGCCAATCTGAACACGAGTTTGATACTATCTCAAGGGCTTTGTTTAAGGGAAGATGATCTTCTGCAGAGTTTATTTCATGATAAATTATACAACCATCCGTGAAAAGTCTCACGTTGACGGGAATTTGACCGGGTAGGTCATTGATAAAAATTAGAAATAAGGTAGGAGCAAGAACACAATCTTGGGGAACACCGGATGTGACGGGAACTGTTGTGGATACTTGGCCATTGAAATTAACATATTGTGTGCGACCAGTAAGGTAGTTTTTGATCCATTTCGTAACGGAGCCATTGCCTAAGGTACATTCTAACTTTTGTACCAGTTTTTTATGGGAAACCTTATCAAAGGCTTTTGCGAAGTCTAATAGGATAAGGTCGACCTGTTTTTGGTTGTCCACACTTAAGGATAAATCATGGGTTAGTTGTGTTAGTTGCAGGACTGTAGAAAGCCCCCTACGGAAACCTTCTTGAGATGGCGACAGGATGCGTTCGTTTTCAAGATACATATTGATATGTTTTAAGATAATATGTTCAAGAAGTTTGCTGGAACTGCAAGTAAGAGATATAGGTCTGAAGTTATTTACGTCATCTTTTGGGCCTGATTTGTGTATCGGTTTAACTTTCGCTTTTTTCCAATCATCCGGTATGGTGCATGTTGCTAGGGAATTATTAAATATGATGTACAGATATTTTGCCGTCCACTTCGCATATCGGTTGAGAAACAAATTTGGAATGTTGTCTGGTCCTGAGTCTTTTTTTGTGTCAAGTTGGAGGAGCAGATGAAAGATACCTTGTTCGGTTACCAGGGGCAGTTCCAGTGGTTCTTTGTTCAAAATGTCGATTGGTGGTTGATTGCCGTCATCGGCCGTGAAAACTGATTGAAAGTGCTCCTTGAGCGAAGATGGGGTAATAAGGCCATATTGAGAAGGACTAGCGTTTTCACTAGTCTTTAAATTTTTGAGGAAGCCGCAAAATTTTTGCGGCGAATTTTTGATGAAATTAGGAAGGGTGTTAGTGAAATAGTTCTTTTTTGTGGTTCTTATTTTTAATTTCATGTCGGTGATGGCATTGTGAGAGCAGTCTTAGATTTGCTATTCCTTATTTTTAGAGAATGTTCCTAAGTCTCTTTTAACTTTGCGTTTCGCGGAATGATATCGCGATTAATCCATGGATTATATTCTTTGATCTTTTTGTTTTGTTTGGTACATATAACTTCATACAGTGGCGTTACGATATGTTTGAATTTTAACCAACATTTCATCGAAACTTTAGAGACGCGCGTTGTGAATCTTCTTCAAATGGGGCTAATTCCATCGATAGGTGATCAATTATGCTGGTATCATCCGCGTTTGAAAATCTGGAACGTTTTTTTGCGAGTGGCAGTGAACTTTTTTTGGCACAAATTGATGCGCTGCACAAGATTAGCTTGTGGTCGATATCCCATCGAGAATTTCTACACTGTGCTTATCGCTTGGAAAATGGTCGCTTAAGAATACAGGTCAAGTATATTGGAGCTCTCCGCCTTGCACCCGTGTTGGCTCCGTTATTATCTGATTAAGGTTAAAAGATACCATTGCATCAATAGGGTTTCTGAGCTTAAGCACTCATGCTGCATGGTCCGCCAGTTTATGTCGGGCAGATTAAAGTCCCCCCAAAGGATTAGTCTCTTGCCTCTCACATTGTGCTGCATATATGCGTGCAGTGATTGCATAGCGATATGATCTGACCCTGGACTGCGATAAACACAGCCAACTACGATTGCAAATGAGCCGCATAATAAATTACAGAACACCGCTTCAGCACCTTAAACAACAGGCATCTGTGTGAATCGAATACGTTTGTTAATAAGAATGGCAACTCCACCGCCGCGTGTTGCTCGGTCCTTTCTCACAATGGCGTAGTTTGGAGGTGCTATTTCGGTGTCTCTAATCTCGTTTGAAACCCACGTTTCCGTCACTGCCAATAAGTCAGGATCGACAGCGAGAAGTACTGATTCTAGCGAGTCGAGTTTGTTCAGTATGCTGCGTGCATTCACATTAACAAAAACTATTTCGGACGAGATTGATTGCGGCGAGTGCGCATGGGTGATGTTCCTTCTTGGTTTTTTGGGTTTTTTTTATTGAAGGGAGCATTGCGTTTTGTTTTGATCTCAACCTTATCGCCCGCAGTGTCATCCCAGCGGTACAGTACTCGATTGATACTAATCTTGTCGTGTACTAACCATACTTTGTCACCAGATTCTTTGTTAGGTTTTGCGCTATCCCACCGCTTTTTCCTTATGCTACGAACACGAGCTGAGAAGTCTTCACTAATCGCCAATTCAGTTAATTTGAGCTTATGGCAGTTTTTTAGGATTTTGGTTTTGTCACGCGTGTCGAGAAGTTTAAAAATAACTGGCCTGGTTTTATTCGCGTCTGGCTTTTCGAGCTTGTGAATTCTTTCGATTGTTACCGGCTCCAGTTCCAGTGTTTCCTTAATAATCGTGTCGTTAACAGTTTGTTCGAGCGAGACATCATCCTCATCGTGTTTTTCGGGTATGCCGTACACAATCAGGTTCCCTCTTCTAGAACGATTTTCCAGGTCGTCAAGCTTTAGTTTAAGGTCTGAGACTACTTTTTGCAGGTGCGTTACTTGATCCGTGCAGATTGTTATTTTGCTAAAAAGCGAGTCCAGTAATTCTAGTTTCTTATCTATGGCGGTTAGCCTTTCTTCTTTATTTCTTTTAGGTCGCCTGCAATTGCCTGCAGTTGTTTCGCGAGAGACGCTAGGTCTGGACCGGGATTTGTCTCAACGTCGCCAGCAAGCAACAACACGTTCACAGCATGAGATGACAAGTCATACAAAAATAAACATAGCAGCCTTGGGCACGGCAGCACTAGTAGACACAAATCGTTCGACCGATAGCACTTCCCATAACGTTTTCTTACCTGCGCAAGAAAGACGAAGGGGTTAGACTTCATTTCTGTGGTGCCACCGTGCCCAATGTCCAGCCGTGATCCTCGGGCGCCGTGTATGCTGGGCGCGAGGAGCGTCCCCTGGGCTCCGCCGTATACTGCGTCGACGCTGATGGTCGCCGCTGTAGGGCTGCCGTGGCGATATCCGCTGTGCTGGCACATGTGCTGTGCGGACACACCGAAACTGGATTCGGCGACAATGACTCGGATAAAGATACCTACCCTTCTATATCTCTCCTCGTGCTCCCATTCTACCTTTTTTCGATGCTTTCTCTTACTTCCTCTGTTTCAAAGTCACGCAAGCACACGAAAAGTTTGCCTAATGTAGTGTAGTTATCGTATTCCATTATTTCCGTTCACAGCTTGGAACGACGCCTAGTACTATGCCGCCGCGAAGCTTTGTTTTGCAAATACACAGGCGTAAAGTGAAACACGTTTGAAAAAATTGTATATGGAAACAATTTGCATGGTTTTATACTTTAGTTTCTTTGCATAGTGTGTACAACACCAAAGTTCCAACATACAAGCATGTTCATTCACCTCGTCCTTTATTCGACCGCGTAATTTCTTTTAAGTCTTATCGAAAGATGAATGAAAACGCACGCATCAAAACAGCTTTTTGTTTAGACCACGATAAAGCACCCTACATGTCCATATTTGACTCACCAATTTTGTTCCTGTGAGGTAAGTGAACCCGCAGGCAAAAACACCAACAAGCAACTGGGTAAGTGGCAAGTCATTGATGCATATTTGCTCATTTTATAGCAATATCGGATATTCCTGGTTATGGCGCATGGTCAGATTGCACTACGATCGGTGTCAACCCCTCGCAAAGCAGGCAGTCCTTGGACCTTCTACACCTGAGACGGCGAAAGCGATGGTTGCCTCTTCGCTTCTACCTAACCAGAAGGACCGCAACCGCCTTCCGAACTGTGATATTAAAGGCTACTCACTCACTCACTCACTCACTCACTCACTCACTCACTCACTCACTCACTCACTCACTCACTCACTCACTCACTCACTCACTCACTCACTCACTCACTCACTCACTCACTCACTCACTCACTCACTCACTCACTCATTCGCTTACTCACTAACTCATCCGCTCACTCACTCATCACTCACTCACGCATTCGCTCACTCACTCAATCAATCAACCAATAAATTAATCAATCAACCAATAAATGAATAAAGCGAAAGTCCACCAAGCAAACAATCCATCCCTCACTGTTCGGGAGAAAAAGCGTACGTGTTTCGGTTTCCAGAATGTTTTCAAGTAGCATATGGCAAACATGTCAAGCCGCAGTTTACAGTGATATGTCATGCAATTTATGGAACATAAAAAAGTTGCAGTGACATCTAAGTCTAGGTATTAAGATGTACGACGCGATCTACGCGGAAGGAGTGTTTTGGAACGAAGTTGCCACGTTTACGGTTTCTCCTTTCCAAGCACGTAGGATAGCCATGAGTGCAAGACTAGCCTCAACGGTTTTAAAGCGCCATGGCGAAAGACAGACAGACGCCACGCACGCTTGAAAGGCTTAAGATGAGGCGTTAAAGTTCCGGCTGCTTAATGTGGCTCAAGTTTAACAAAAAGGCGACACGGTCAGTGGTTCAAAGTGGTTATCCCTTTAGTTGTGGTCAGTCTGAACACTCTGGACTTTGCTTAGAGAGGTCAATGAAAGAGCGTCTTGGCTCAGTAAGAAACAGTGGGAGTGTGTGCAGAGGGGACATGAAGTCCAGAGCCCCAGATGCAGAAGCTACTTTCCTTGAACCCTAAGGCTGATCTTGACGTGACGAGCTGGTCAGGCTGCCTCCCGTTTCTTCACAGAAATGGATTGTGCAATGCATGAGAAATGACTGGGTTGCATGGAGGGTGGTGCATGTCTACCAAATTTAGCAAAGTCTTCCTTTCCCGTCGTGTGTTTTCTACCAAGCATCTTTACCCAATTCCACTTATGAATATATAGACTCGTTCGTATCCAACGTCGACTATGCGATTGTTCAGCCTTGGTGCTCTTTGGGGCTCGGGAATTATTGTGTTCGTGGGTATAGAAAGAGGAGACGTTCTCCGTATTTTTCAGGGATTGGAGTGTGACAATTATGGTAGCAAGGAGCATGGTATGTGAGTTTGCGTGCTTCTCAGTCGGCAGCCTCGGTCCCTTCAAGACTCTCGCCTCCGCGTGCCGTGTAATTTGAACATCTTTCATTGCAGATCGGAGGATCTTTCGGGAACGTTTAGGTAATATGTCTGTAAATATGTTTGAAATGCTGTACCGAGTCTCTAATGCTATTGTGATTCTATTATAACATTTCCCTTGTTGGATTGCGAAGGCGATGTCTCCAATCTCCGCTTCCTCAGTTTCTGTGTGTAGAAAGGTCATGCAGTCGCAAATATTGCCAGGGTAGTCCGCTGTGATTATTGTTCTCTTAGTACTTTAGTACGTTCATAGTCGCTGTAAAGTGTGTTTGCATGGTTTTAAGATTTTAATGGAAGAAATTTGAACCTTGCTTCTCACCTGTCCTTGTTCTCGTTTAGATACAATGATTTTGGTTGGGAAGTTTTTGTGAGGACTCGGTTGATCGCTGACATGTCCATTATCGCATTCAGGGGGAGGGCTTGCATTTGACAGCCGTGCTGACATTGTTTTCATAGCATCTTCTTTGCTCTAGGGGTGTTGCTTCCCTAACGTCTGCAAAGGTGAAATAACGCTGAAGTATTTGACATTTTTGCCGACCTTGAAAATAAGGAGGTTGCGGGTTGCCGTATATGCTATCCTGGTGAAGGCGGGACTTTAGTTTTCGCCGGTGAGTGTATGGTTAATTAGGTTAATGGCCTTGATAATAATTGGTTAAGGACCTTAATTAGGTGCTGCGCACTGGGATTTATTTTTTACTAGCAGACATTTTAGTTCTTTCTGCTCAGAGAGTAGTCTGCGCTTGGTTTTTGAAAAACGGCCAATAATATTCTGCCCCTGTTTTTGCTATGTGATACAATGTTGGTGCTGGCATTAGTTTTAATGCGACAGCCGTTTTAGCGTGCGGGAGTCAGTAGCGGGCATGGCTAGCGACGATTTACGAGCATTCCATCAGCGAAAAAGCGTTTAATTATCTTCACTGCACAGGCCCTCGCCTGTGCAATCGGCGTTCCTATTCTTTGACCTCGGACGTGCTGCCATTGTCCCTCTTTCCACATATCAGCTGGTGCTGCGCGTATTCTAGGTTCTGGTGAGCCTTCGCATCTGCCTGTCTCATTCGTAGCTTCCAGATTGCAGCGATGACGTATTTGCGTGGACACTTGATGAGCATGGCTGATAATAGGACGGCTAGCAGGCAGGGCAAAATAAAAAAGGAGCCTAATAATGCTATCGCGTTAAAATGCGAATATAAGTTGGCGCTGATCGGCTGAAGCCTTTTAAACAATAAATGAGTAGCCAGAAGCAGACGTCGAACCAAAGTCAACTGCCTACAAAAGGAAGCGCTGACAAATAACCTGGCATTTCTCGTAGCTGCAGCATTAGCCGAAGTGACAATTGGTGAAGCGAAATCGAAACCAAAAATATTGAACGCAAAAGGTAAGAACTGGACCATGATCACAAGGAGAATTCATGTAACAATAAGTTTATATTGCTGAAATACTCGCTTGCATAGTACAGTAGTCGGAGATATATTGAACAGAGTATTGCAGTACCAACACAAAGGTCAACGGACAAGATGTAAAGATCTACGGGCGTTCACACCGTTTCAAAGTTCTTACAAAGTACCCAGTAAAAATAGAAATAACATCTGCCTTCTCCATTCGTCCACTATAGGTAGCATCCTTTCTGGCAGGCATTCAGGAAATCTTCATAAAAGCCCTGCAACTTATGTGTGCGCACATCAAAATAAACATATAACTGAGAGAAACAAGTAACAATAAAAGGTTGAATATTTGAATGTATTTGTAGATTTTACACGTTTTTTCTCCGAATGAGCCGAGGTTGCCTTAGGCTAAGAGTAGAAAAATGTTCGTTGCGGCAGCTTTATTTCTCAGGGGAAGCAGTGTGCCCACAAAATTTATTTGCGGAAGGGTTGTAGAGTTGCTTACCAACAACATTTACAATGGTTTTGAGGTTTCTAGGCAGACTTTTTGTGTTGTGCGTTTGAGCGTATCTGGGCACAGGTAAAACACAAAATAATCAATAATTTCTACACACATTACGTGATGCTATCCATTCAACTTCTGCACTCGGTGTAGCTTGTGTGTTTTCTATTCTATGCCTACCTTATTTGACGGAAAAACTGCAATGCTCATTTAGAAACTTGTCCTAAAAACGTCCGTGCGTACTTGTACGAAAAGCCAACTACACAGATATCAACTGTGGTTTTATTGGTAGTAGTTGGAAGGCTTCTACGCGAAATTATGCTACTTGCGCGATCCAATAAAAAGCCCAACCACAGCAATATATGTGATACACATGTCGGAAAACGTGGTCCTAAATCCAGTATTTAAACTATTGAAAACAGAGCTTCCTTACCCCTAAATGCGCAATAGGGAAAATGTATTTTATAGCAGAAATTTGTATGCTGGAAGAATTGAAGGCATGAAAGGAATGCCCCTGCACTCCAAAATTTTCGTGAATATTTTGCATGAAATGAAAACAGAGCGAAAAACGAATGTAATACAAATGTATCGTAAAATTTGATCTTTGATTCCCTCTGGGTTCGGTTGGCCTATTTGCTGTTATTTTACAGGTGCCTGAGCCATTCCATGTGGACGAATTTGTACGGCCTGTATGCTTGCCAGAAAACGGAATAAGGGTGACAGATAAGCAAGTTCTTGCTGCTGGTTGGCGTAAAGACCATTTCCGTAAGGAACAACTTTTGTTTACGCATTTCCTGAAAGTCTTTTTTCTAGCTGTACCAGTAAAACATCGCTTTACTGATCAAAATCCATAAGATTTGGAAGTTATGAGTAGTCGTTAACCCGAGGAAGTTCTACAGCCTGAAGAGCAAGAACACGTCACTGATAGGTGAATTTAATTTATTTGAAGGTGCCAACCCATGTACACATGGTGGAGTTAGAATAGAATATGTCCTCAGTACAAAATGACCTCAGTATGCACAACAACAAAAAATTAAGTGCATGTCTGATAGAGGATGTTTCCTTTTCGTTTCATTTTCCAAAGTAAGTACGTGAGCACAATATAGACCAACCGTGTGGAGTTTCTGTGTGAAATGTATAACTGTGAGCAGCTACTATAGGGCAACGTGTCTTCCTAAATAAACACTTGGGAACCTAAAACAGTCACCAAGAGTGCCCTAGAAAAATTCCGAAACAACACATTGGATTTACAGACGTGGGTAAAGAATTGGATGTAGCACTAAAAAGAGCCTGGTTATATATAATGCATACGCAAAAGATGCCTGTATGCGATTTTCATGCAGAAACATGATATGAACTGAGACCTAATTACGCTCCAACCAATACATAGACAAAAACTTCCCAACCAGACAGAAGTCTGTCAAAATGTTCACCTTCAAAAAAACATGATATGCACGGTATTGTTTCATTCGGCCGGGTTTTTAATATATATTGAGCTATGGTACGTACATAAAAAGCAGTATTAAACAAACAAAAAATTCTTAGTTATATGCTTGCTCTCTCTAAATAAAAACAATACACGTAATGCTTAATTCACATAACACATATTGTTAAAAGATACCGCGCATATTGTATGCGGCAATTTCACTTTCAAAGCTTGATTTTTCTACTGGCGCTTGAAAATCTATTTCAAAGCTCATTAACACAACATTGCTTCCAGCAGTTGATTTTCAAACGCGATCATTGAAAGCAAGCAATTGCGCATGCTTCATTTTCCTTTTGTATATTGTTGTTCTACGTAACAATAAAAACCCTACAATAATTTAAGCCCGGTTAGATTACCTCGCATAATGACGCGTGCGCATAATGACGCGTGCGCAAACCCTTTATCATGGCCAATAAAAACGCAAGACTTAGCTTATTGTTACCTCCCTTGGCGTATTTTAGCTTCCAATCTCAACGTAGCCTAATTCAGGGCTATCACACTTAGGCTACTGTAATGTCACCACAGCTATTTGAAGGGTATATCAACATAAGAACGGAATATCAAAATCATTTTCAAATATATAATATTCTAAACCATAAAATGTTTTAACAAAGTACTAGAAACTGAAAATGTTCAATTGTTGCACTCTGTGCTGCGGACTTTGCATTTCATTACCACCATCGTCGTCGTCGTCGTCACCACCACCAGCCTATCACGCCCACTGCAGGGCAAAGGCCTTTTACGTGGAGAAAAGAATACCCAGGAAAGGCTGCTAGCATCCCAATGCATTGCGAAAAGTGTGAAGGAAGTCAGGTCATTTTTTTCAGCCCACTTTCTTCATCATCCTTACCCTGACAGCTGAAGAGATCCCGGAGCTCCCTTCCTTGTAAACAGACAGGGAGTCCATCCGCCGGAGCTTGACCTGGGCTCCGATGGCCACCGTTCGTGGTTTCTACCATCCGCCATTCAACACATACACACGGTTGGTTCCAGCTTATGTTTGGGGGCTCGGGGTCCATGGTATCGCAAATACCGTCACCAGGCTTGCTCAATGTGCCCCGTGCGGAGCCTGAGTACTCCAGCCTTCACGCCCAGCCCTCACATCTTGCGCAGTCGACGACCGCGATTCTGTGCAACCACGCAGCCACGCAAGTACGCCAACGCTGTAACAAACCCGGCCTTCGCCGTTGGATCAGTTCGACAGCTAGTGCACCATTTTGTGATCCTGGCCCAAGAGTTTTGCGCCGTTCACTCGCTCGCCTCCTGTTGCGCATCAGCGCTTGCTTGCTTGCGGATGTTCCAGCAAGCTTTTGTTGTGTGTGTGACCGCCTGCGTGCAGCTGGCTCGGCGGAATATCATGCCGGGAATTGTGTGCGAGCGGCTCATCTCAGTGACAGTGTCCCACCTAGGCATCGACCTCATACGGGAACAATTGGCACCGCGACAGCTGGACACCGCCGGTTTCAAAGAGCTCAATCAGTGACTGAAAGCCTACATTCGGCAGCAGCGTGCAGCTAGCCCTTCGGTTGAAGCGAACGCTTGCTCATATTTTGCAGCGGCGTCTTTGACGATTGACCCAGCCTCGGTACTTACAAAGCAGCCGCCATGGCAGGTTTTTGCAGGCCAAACTTTGCCGTCAAGAAATGCCCCTGTAGCATGACACTGTCGCATCCAATGCGGTGTTTGCGCGCAATCAGCCTGATATTCCATCGCCCCGCTTCGCAGCCAGCCCACTACCAGCCAGCACGCAGTTATATAAGGTACATTGGCCAAACTGAACAAAAAATTACACCATCTTCCCGTGGGGAACCCTGATGAGGATGCGAAGCATCGTGGTGGTTCCGTGTGGTTCCATTGTGTTGCCGTTATGTTGAGTGATGTGGTTTTTACTAGCGCCAAAGAAAATTCCGCGTCCGGGTCCACACCGGTGGCAAAGGCACGCAAGTGTTGTGTTACGGTGAGTAGACGGCGGTGCTCGAGGCACCGAAACTCGTCCATCATATTCTCGTCGATGGTGTATCTGTGGTAGAATCGGTAGTCTCCGTCAGCTTTGGTGAGGTAAACGTTGCTGACACTGGTGCGCCGGCTGAGAGCAATGTACACGCCCCCCTCTTCGCAGCTTTGTCTTCTCGTTCTTCTTCTTCTTCGGCGGTTCGCCTACCGGAAGATGACGACGGTGGCTGAACGCGAACCTATCTCGTGATGGATTCTTTGGTTGGCCAATCCTTAGGGGCATCCTGTCACAATCAGCATCAGGGGCGCTGCGGACGGGGCTGCTTGAGCTGCAAGGCGCGTGGTGCTTCCCGCCACAGCTTTCCCACGGGAAATTCAGCATCCCCCTCTAAAGTTTTCAGTTCGTCGTTTCCGTTGACGGTTAGCTTCGCGTGCCTTCGTTGTATCAGAACTTCTTGACGTCGTTTGAATGAGTCAAGGACATAAGGTGCGTTCGTAGCACTTGCTCCTTTGCCGGATTTGTAGCGTAGTGGGAAGAGAACCGCGTACTTCCCGTTGCCGCCACAGAGTCGTGGGATCAAAACGGGGCACGGCTAACTATTTCTTTTTTTTATTGTGTAGTATTGCGGAACTGTGGGTGTAAGGAGGTGAGTTGCGCATGCGCAGTGAGCGTGTGGATGACGCCGCCATCAACGACGCAGGACCAGGCAAACCTAAGAAATGCTCCGCATTTAAAAGCGGTTTCTGCTCCCCACAACGATGATATTGACCATATCACTGATATAAAGCACCACGTTTACCTACTTGCGCGTTGCCCTACAGTCTTAGCTCACTGCGGTGCTATGCAGAAGGCAAGCAGTACCTGAAAACTAAGGAGCCCAAACGAACCATGTCTTCCAATGGGAATGTAATGAGCTACAATCACAGCCCTCATCCGTGCCTTGCTCATCGCAGCCAAGCAACCGCTATCACTACCTCAGCTTCGGGGCCGATTCAAAACGAGTGAAGGCCAGGAGCTTCGATTCAAACATCACAGCTTCTGTTGCCGCCATCGCTTTCTTCTGAGCCTCCCGGATGCTGTATGCTTGATGCGAGTGGAGCCGAAACCAATTTCTGTCAGGCCAGTTCTGACAAAGAAAGTCAAGCACATACAGAATTTTTTCAACAGCCAGAAAGAGTTCATACCATCAGTTAACCACCGGCCAACTACTTTCAGCCCACCCAACAGCAAGCCCCGCATGCTGAAAACTTTGTCCTTTGCCTGAAAAAGCGCAAAACGCTCGTGAGCCAGCCAGCTGCAGGTTCGAAGCCCATCAACAGTGCCAACCAGCCGCGACCTGTGCAGCAGCCAATGCCCAACTCCAGCCATCTGTGTTACCAGAAGAGACCATAGACAACTTGTGCCAAACCTGGCTGACCTTTTCGTGAGTGGCATCGATGTACTTCAGCTGCAAAAAGCCTATTCCTGAACGTTTGGCAGCATGGGCCATTCATCATCTGGCTAAAGGTGAGCAAGGACTTCCTGCGTAGCAATTGTGACATACTTTGTGTCCCACACAGCTCTATGAGACTGTTTGAGACGGTGTCGGCAACATCCTGCGCAAACACAACTGGCACGCTTTTACAAACCTCCAAGCCAAGGCCCTTACCACGCTTCAGTGTGCATAAATCTGGCAGTGCAAGGAAGCAGGACAGTGTAAACTCACCTCTGCAGGGCAGCCACAGAAAAAACGGGCTCAATGTGCTTATTGACTGTGGAGCCAACTTTATGAATTAGTGCATCAATGTAGCGTGCGGCAGTGTTTCCCCCGCGTGTATCAGTGTTGTGCCCGTTGTAGACATTCTGCGGATATCACTTTCCAAGAGGCATGGTCAACCCAATTGTTGCGGCGTGCGAGCAGCTTCACGTGCCGTAGTCATTGGGTGATTGCTAGAACCACCTTCAGTGCCATTATACATACGCAGCTCAAAGCCCATGCGAGGTGTGGGACACGCTTGCTTTTTTGTGCTTCATTTGTGCCTGCCTCCAGCGTGGTCAGTGATGTTGTACAAAGTTCAAATAAGCGCTTTCCTTTCAATAGCTCTTATTCGCCTTGCCATGCCACTTGAATGCCCCAGCCACCACGCCCAGCCCTCACAGTACTGCATACGGTGCAATTGATGAATTGTGAGGAGGACCAGAGATAGCGCAAATTAAAAACAATGTGGTTTAGCAGCACAATTTACAACAACCACAGCCTAAACCTGAAATATAGGTGCAGGATTTTATTTAATCGACATATTTGAAGATCCACGGTAGGTAAAATGGACAACGGAGAAAGAATTCGGCTTGGATGTTTTTGAAAAGCATTGTCTAGATAGAAAATGTAGGTGATTTTTTGCTCAAGTTGGACGTCGCAATTTTTTATATAGAACTGTATAGCGTGTGCTTTAATTTGTTTTGAAATGGGGCATGTTCAGGCGTGTTTAAGCGCAAATATCAAAGAAAGCAATTCGAGTAAATTTATTATGAATGGTTTTCAAAGTGGCAAGACGCGTAAGAAACAAATAGGCTCAGGTAACAATTCCTTACCATGTCTCAAATAAACTTCGCTCAAGAAACGTTTTTAAAACCTCTTGGTGTGGCAAATGCTTGTCTTGTTCTCAGCAAGACATTTTTTACACGTTTACAAATACACTTCTCAAAACTAGTAGCAGTCGACGTCTGCAAGATGTCTTCGCGTAGAGGTAGACGATTGTAGCTGTGTCAGGCTGTTTTAAGAATTCTTCAAGACGACTTGTGTCTCATAGGAATGGACAAGAAGAGAAAGGAGTGTGTCTGGGAACGAACGCGTGTTAAGGAGATCTTATAGAAATTAAGAAGAAATGGCCGTTGGCATGGCGTGTATTGCGAATCCGAGGTAACCGTTTGTCAATAAGGGTAACAGAGTGGATCCCTAGAGAAGGGAAGCCTGGCGTGGGTGGCAGAACGTTGGCTGAGTAGCTTCGTAAATTGGTCACAGTTAGCCCAGAGCTGGTATAATTGGACATTTCTCTTCATCACAGCGCAACTGACTACTAGGACACATTATCGATATCGAGGTTTGCGTTGGCGGTAACTGCAGCACACTACGTGAGACACGTGAGACATGCATAACTTCATCACCGGGCAAATGTGACAACTAAATCAAGTCATTTGACGTGGTGAAAACGTCGAGTATTCCAAGATGCCTATAAAGTATTTTATTTCCTTTGGCGGGTTGGTTATCCAGAAGGAGAACCGCTTTGATGAGACAGAAACCTCTGTGCACCACAAGGCTGTTAAACTGTTCGCAGCGCAGCCATTAGCATATTTCGTTGTTGATGGTGTGGACGTGTATGGCTCTAATAATGGGTTGAGTATTAAAGTGGAAAGTTTCGATGTCATGAACACAGATGCGGGTTACCATTTTTGAGAAAGTGCAGATGGGGTTTAAAAAATGTATGTGGGTGTGCTTCACCACTGGTGTGTAGATATTATTTCTAGTTGCATTACGTTAATGCGACGAGCGGTTAGCAAGATTAGCAAGAGATTAGCAAGACTCTTGTACATATTGTCACGTGACAACGCAGAGATAGGTATTCAGAGAGATGGTGTATTTACAAAGGACACCGTAGTCACCGTCCGAAAGATGGGTTGATGGTGCAAAACCAGCGGGAGCTCGGACTTCATCTACCTTCTCTTCATTCCGTTATACATCGCCCAGCGTCTTTCCACTAGAGCACATACCCAGATAGGGAGAGATCGGCCACATGGATATGCGGGTATGCTCCTTGTACATTTCTCGGGAAGCTGTCCGAAGTCTGTGACACAACTCCCCCGCCACAGAAGCACCGTCCCGGTGCCCGTTATGAAGGAGAAGCAGTAGCAGGAAGACTCAGTTGGTGGTAAGGCTTGAGGCGGCTAACGTGAAGAAGCTGAGGTACTGAGTGCCCAGACAAAGTCAGAGGCAACACACGCACGATTTCGTAGGTGACGGGGGTGACGGCACGCTCGACGCGGTAGGGGCCAGTGAAGGAGGACATGAGCTTCTCAGACAGTCCAACTCAGCGAGAAGCGGCCCACAAAAGAACCAAGGAGCCAGGAGCAAAGTGTGCAGGGCGGTGACACTCGTCATATTGAAACTTCTGGGATGCTTGTGAGGCCAATAGTCGTTCTCGGGAAACCTGGCGCCCCAGCTCAGCTTGGGCGATGATGTCACGTGCATATGCACTGGTCGGCTCACTTGAAATCGGTAGGGTGGTGTCGAACGGTTAAGTAGGCTCACGGCCAAAAAGAAGAAAGAAAGAAGAATATCCAGCAGTGTCGTTCCGGGAGGAATTAGAGGCAAATGTGACATAAGGTAGTGTAACGTCCCAATCTCGATGGTCTGTGGAAACATACATTGCAAGCATGTCAGTGAGCGTTTTGTTGAGCCGCTCAGTAAGGCCATTTGTTTGAGGATGGTATGCAGTCGTCAGTTTGTGCTTTGTTTCAAAAGAGCGAAGAAGATCCTCCACAACCTGTGACAAGCAGTACTGGCCACGGTCCGTGAGCAACTGTCGCGGAGCACAATGACGCAGGATGGCGTCCACCAGGAGGAAATCGGCGACATCTGTAGCACAACTCGTTCGGAACGCACGGGTGATAGCGTAGCGGGTAGTATAGTCTGTGGCTACCGCAATCCTACAATTCCTGGAGGAGGACAACGGAAAGGGGCCTAAAAGGTCTAAACCAACACGATAAAATGGTTCTGTGGGAATATTCAAATGTTGCAACTGGCCAGCGGGACGTTATGGGGGCGATTTTCGACGTTGGCAAGGATCGCACGCCGCGACATAGCGACGCACAGTCTTGTAGAGCCCTGGCCAGTAAAATCGCCGGCGGACGCGGTCATAAGTGCAAGCAGCGCCAAGGTGACCAGCCATCGGGATGTAGTGGAGCTGGCGGAGGACATCCGAGCGAAGTTGCTCGGGTACCGCCAGAAGCAGGTCAGGTCCATCAGCCCGGTAGTTGCGGCAGTGTAGGACACCATCCCGCAGTACGAACGCGTTCAGAGGAGGGTGCGTGGGCGGTGAGTGGAGACGGTCGATAATAGGCCGAAACGTCGTATCACGGCGCTGGTGGTGCCCGATGGTGCCCGAAGTCCGACACAGAATAGACACAAATATCCGTGTCGAGCTCATCAGTAGGAGGCTCGCCGACGGATGACGAGATAAACAGTCGGCATCTCTGTTCAGTTTACCGGAATTGTACACAACTTAATAATCAAAGTCTTGGAGGTATAGAGTCCCAGCGAGCAAGCCGACCTGTGGGATCTTTCAGAGAGAAGCCCGCATAAGGCGTGGTGGTCGGTTACAACCCGGTAACGGCCTGCCGTACAGATATGGTCTAAATTTGCCGACGGCCCCCACCAGAGCAAGGCATTCGCGCTCGGTGATAGAGTAGTTGCGCTCCGATGGAGACAAGAGGCGGCTTGCGTAAGCTATCACCCGGTCGAGGCCCGCCTGTGTTTGTGCCAGCACCGCTCCTATTCCATGGCCACTGGCATCCGTGCGGATTTCCGTCGGAGCAGAGCTGTCAAAGTGCGCCAGGACTGGCGGGTCGGATAGGGGGCCGATGAGCGCGGAAAAAGCCGACTCGTGCGCTTGGCCCCAAGAGAACGCCGCATCTTTCTTAAGAAGATCAGTGAGGGGGCGAGAGATGGTAGGAAATCCTTGACAAAACAGCGGAAGTACGAGCACAGACCTATAAAGCTGCGCACGTCGTTCACTAATCGAGGAATGGGGAAGTCTGTAACTGCGCGTATATTCTCAGGATCGGGTTCAACACCGGTGGAGTCGACTAGGTGGCCGAGAATGTTGATTTGGCGGCATACGAAATGGCACTGTTTGGAGTTCCGTTGCAGACCGGCTCTGCTAAAAAATTACGCCCACCTCCCCTCACGCTAACCCTGGTGTGATGCGACGCTGAGGGGGTTCAAGCGCAAGCAGAGAGCAACCGTCGACCGAAAGGCCATCGGAGAGCGGCACACCGGTTATATTCTAGGCACTATATATGCTCCAGCGCGCCCGAAGGGAGAGAAACCGCGGGACAAGAGAGTACTGAGCATGCCAGCACCGCGCAGCGCCGCCCACCAGCGGAGTGAGAGCGCGCTGTGCCACACACGCTCTCACCTGGGCACGCGCCGGCGCCAGAGCGTCTGCCGCGGCTATGACGCAACACAATCCACTCTAATCTAATACAATCGAAATCCAATCAAATCCATGCCAAGCCAAGCCAAGCCAATCGAATCCAATCGAACCCTATCCAATGCCCCTCGCGAGAGAGTGTTCGCTATAGGAGAGGAGAGCGGGAGAGTGGCAGCGGACAACGGACAACGCCACGGACAACAACGGACGCACGCAGGAAGAACAGGGCCGCCGACAAGAGATGCTCTAAGCGTCACGTCTAAAACACCCAGAATGTCCGAGAGGCGTTGCAGGTGAGTCTCAAATGTGGGTGAATACACAATGACGTCGTCCAGGTAACAAAGGCAAGTTGTCCACTTGAACCCGCGAAGAAGAGAGTCCATCATCCTTTCGAATGTTGCCGGCGCGTTACACAGCCGAACGGCATGACTTTTATTTGGTACAAACCGTCAGGTGTTACGAAAGCAGTTTTTTCTCTGTCTTTTTCGTCAACAGCTACTTGCCAGTATCCGGACCGCAAATCGCTGGATGAAAAGTAGGAGGCACCATGTAGGCAGTCGAGGGCGTCATCAATTCGAGGGAGCGGTATACATCTTTCTAGGTAATTTTGTTCAAGTGCCTGTAATCAACACAGAAGCGCCATGAGCCGTCCTTCTTTTTCACCAAAACACCCGGTGATCCCATGGGCTAGAGAAGGGTTTAAAAACATCCCTTCTGAGCATTTCGTCAACTTCCCGCTGAATGACACCCTGCTCGGTCGGAGACACGCGATATGGGCGTCGACGTGTCGGACTTGCATCCCCGGTGTTTATGTGATGCGTTACAACGGACGTCTGACCTAAGGGCCGCCATCGAAGTCAAAATTGTCACGATGGCTGGCAAGAAGGCAGCGAAGCTCGCGAGCATGGTGCGCTGGAAGGTCCGGGGAAATCACTACTAATTCCTCTGATTTTGCCAGGTTGTGGTGGTGTTTTTTGTCAACTTGGGCGGAGTCGAGGGCAATGGCAGAAATCTCGCAGTTATCCAATGGTGAAAGCTGGGCAAGCGCTATTCCTTGACGAAGGACTTGTGTCGAAAGTTCGAAATTTAGTAACGGCAGTGTGATCCGATTCTGGGCAACTGTTACGACCGAACATGGGAGAGCCACAAGGTGGTCGAGCCACACGGCTGTAACTGGAGAAACGATGTAATCACCATCCGGCACGGGCGGAGATGAGGTCAGCAGAAGGTAGGTCACTGCCTTTGGGGCCAGGCGAATGTGCTCAGTGGAACGAAGCCGGGGCTGAGTTTCGACATCAGTAGCAAGGGGGATCGGTAGCTCGAGCCGAAGAACACCTGAGGCACAATCGATTAAGGCTGCGTGGTCCGCGAGAAAGTCCAGGCCGATAATAACGTCATTAGGGCACGTGTCCAGGACAACAAACATAACAGGGATTTGGTAGCCGGCCAGTCCAACACGCGCAGTACACATTCCGGCTACGGTGGTCATACCACCATCGGCAACTCTCAAACACGGTACGGGGCAGGCGTGAGCACTTTCCGTAGGCAGCGGCGAAGGGACGAGCTCATGACGGACAACTGCACACCTCTATCGACTAAAGCAGTTACCGGTACATCATCGGCATGAAGGGCTAATAATTTGTGCTTTACAGAACGAGGACGTAGAGTATTTTCGAGCCAGGTCGGAAATGCAGCATCACCTCTGGGAGCTGCAATGCCTAGTTTTCCAGAGAGTATCGGGCGGCACGGTCTGGAATCGGATACGAGCGGCGAGGTTGCGGCGATCGGGACTGGCAGCGTTGGGCGAGGGTGAGAGGTTGAACCGGGTGTGCACAGGGTCTGAATTCAAGTGTTGGGTATCCGAGGTTGGGGAAGTACGGCGCTGCGCATCCGGAGTGTAGCCGTAGGAGAAAGACCGAGAGCCGTAACGAGGTGACACATTGGGCGGGGGTGGAGTCCAGCGGCTCCTACAGTAACGAGCGGTGTGGCCAATACGGGAGCAGTAGAAGCATATTGGTCTGTCGTCAGGCGTTCGCCATTCAGCTGGATTGCGGCGGTGGTTACCAAAAGGCTTTTGGGGGCCCATGTGTGCGGTCGGCGAAAACTGTTGGGTTAAAGAAGGATGGGGTTGCCCGATACTGCAGACTTGATGGATGCCCATGCTTGCCGTTTCATTGCGAACGACGGCCTGGATTGCAGCGATCGTAGGGAGTTGGCAGTGATCATCTGCATATTGCAGTGGGGGTCGCAACCATAGCTTCGATTTCGCGGTGCACGATTCTGGTTATATCAGCAGACGCGGCGACAGGGTCCGGCCTGCGTGGAGCAGGAGTGGTTAGATGGACGTCATCAAAGGAAGGCGTCCAGGCAGTGTGCGCGAGTAGGGCAAAGTGCTTAGCTATACCGCGTACCTTGGCCTGCTCAAATCGCCGGCACTCCTTGATGATGGAATCAACGGTGGCGCAGTCCTTACAAATGAGCAGGTGAAAAGCGTCGTCAGCGATGCCGTTAAGGATATAACCAACCTTGTCCATTTCTAACATTCCTGCGTCAACTTTGGAGCATAGGGCCATAACGTCGTATATGTAGGCGACGTAACTTTCAGTAGATGTTTGAGCACGTGTTGAGAGCTCTTGCTTTGCCGCAAGCTGGCGAGCAACGGGTTTCCGAACACCTTTCGAAGCTCTTTTTGAAAACATCCCAACTGGTTAATCGTGCTTCATTATTGTCAAACCATGTCTCAGCCGTTTTCTTGAGACACAAAGCAGCGTTGGCGAGCTTAAGGGTGTTGTCCCATCTGTTGTGAGCACTCACACGTTCGAACCTACGGAGCCAATCTTCTACACCAATGCCGTCCGTCCTAGTGAAGTCGCCGGGGTCCCGAGGGTGGGACACAACGATGAACGGTGAAGGGGATCCGGGCTCATTGGTAGGCATCGCGGGGCCGCGAGCGATGCGCCCACACCGAAGTTCCGTGTTGTTATGAAGCCGCGCTGGCAAGAGGTACAGGAAACCGGAAGTCCAGCTCCTCTAACAAAGATGTCACGTGAAAACGCAGAGATAGGTAGTCAGGAAGGAGGTGTATTTACAAAGGACACCGTAGTCACCGGGCGAAAGACGGGTTGATGGCGAAAACCCAGCGGGAGCTCGGACTTCGTCTACCTCCTCTTCATTCCGTTGGACATCGCCCAGTGTCTTTCCACTAGAGCACATACCCAGATAGGGAGAGATCGGCCACATGGATATGCGGTTATATTCCGTGTACGTTTCTCGGGAAGCTATCCGAAATCTGTGACAATATGCAGTGGGTGAACGCTTGTATAGGGGACTTGTTAACGTTGATGTTGCCAGCCGTGTAAGCATGATCAATCGGCGTGATCCACTTGCTAAGTCGGTCCGGTTGATGCCTGTGCTGATGGACGGGCATGGCATCACCTCTATGAAGAGCACAGAAAGTGTTTCAGAAACTGAATTTTAATGGCCATTAACTGTCTTGCATTTCAATGTGCCGTGACATGGCATTAGGTCTTGCAAACTCTGACCTGAAATAGGCAATTGGGCGGCTTGTCGGCTGTAAGTGCGGTACCCTGGTGTTCGAGCAGACTTTGGCTTACCCATAGAACCAGCCGGCTATGGCAGCGTGTCGTCTCATCTCACGTGGTTCCAGGAGATTGATTCGGGGAAATGGTGGGGCTGCTGCTCCGGCTGGTGCAGCTGTGGTGCCGCCGAGAGATTTCCTCTGGTGATTCTGGGTATGGCAGGACTGGTAGTGAGAGGGCATAGATCGGCCCGAAGCTTTGAAACTTTTATACCAGTAGCTCGCGTATGGCCCATGTCGTTTGTTATTCCTCTCTCGCTAAAAAATGGCGACACAACAACGATGCTGAATGTTTTCTCGTTCAGGGAATCAAGAAAAACAGCCAGTTGTGAATCGTCATCATCCTCACCACCAGCCGATCTGCGACCACTGCAGGGCAAAGGCCTGTCCCAGAAGTCTCCAATTATCGCGGTACCATGCAAACTGCTACGAATTTATTCCTACAAACGTTTTGAGCTTATCTGCATATCTAGCTTTCATCCGTCCCCTGCTACGCTTGCCTTCTCTAGAAATCCACTCTGTTACCCTTAATGACCAACGGTTATCTTTCTTTCGCATTACATGCCCTGTCCACGTACATTTCCTCTTCCTAATTTCCACTAATATGCCCTTAACACGTGTTTGTTCCCAGACCCACTCCGCTCTCTTCCAATCCATTCGTTACACCTATCAACTTCCTATGCATTGCTCGCTGCGTCATCCCCAATTTAAGTTGAACCATCTTAGTAAGCGTCCAAGTTTCTGCCCCGTTGGTGAGTTCGGGTAAGATGCCGCTGTCACACACTTTCTTCATCATTGAATTAGGTAGGCTGCCTTTCATTATCTGAGAATACCTGCCGACTGCACTCCACCCCATTCTTATCGTTCTAAATATCTCGGCATCATGGGTCGGATCCAGGGTCACAATTTGGGCTACGTAGATATATTTTCTTACTACATCCAGTGCCTCGCAACCTATCCTAAACCGCAATGCTTTCGCGGGGTTGCTTATGAGTGCTTCAGTTTTCTACATGCAGTTCTCTGGCCCACGGTTCTACTCTGTATGTCCAGAGTCTGTTGGTCGAGAACTTTAGCGAAGCGGGTCTAGAGGGGTTGATCGAAGAATGAGAGGGAAATGATGGCATATAATAGGTCTTAGTGACGTTAGTACGACAGGGGAAGCCTTTACGTGCTAAAAAATGGACACGTCCTATGTTACTGTGGTCTAGTGGACAGAAGAGAACTGGAATTAGAATTTCTAGTCAATGAAAGCATAGCTGCCAATGTAGACGAAATACTATAGCATTTACGAAAGGGTATCCGGTCTTGTAACTAAGCCATATAAGACATACAAACTCAAGGTGGTACAGGGCTACGCGCCTACATCCTGCCACGGTGACCAGCAGTTGTGAATAAATTGGAAATACTGTGTTGATACTTCAGGAACAGGATTAGTAACCAGTCTTCAAAACGTCAACAAGGTCAGGAGGGCCATTTGTAATGCTTCGGATCGAAAAAAATATCGATAAGTTCATCTGAGTTGCTAAAGTGCTTTGAAAAAGAAATAGTGACAATTGTATGACCGTTTTCACGGCTGAATAGTATCGAATCCTTCTTGCTCTGAATCACGTTGTCAAATGTCACATTCCAAATTCTGTCACTTACACTGATTCACTAAGCGTTGTACGGGGATTATCATTCCGAAAGAAGTCCAAAAATTACATCATTAATATTGTTCTTAGAACAATTACGTTGGTATATGATGCAGACCTTGAGGTGACGGTCTGTGGGTCCCGGGCCACTCGGGGAATCGCGGGAAATGAGAGAGCAGATGAAATGGACGCTACGGCACTAACAAACATGGTGCACATAACAACAGTACCCTCCAATGACTTGAAACTTGAAAACCACACTTAGGATGATAGACAACCCATCCACATAACAGACATGCAGAAGTTTTCTTGGCAAGGTTACGGATAGGCTACAGACATGTAACACACTCCCAGTGGCTCACTGGATCCCCAAGACCCATGTGGAGCTGGTGTGGAGAGGGACTATTTGTAATCCACATACTCATTCAATGCAAGGCACTTGACATAACATGACGCAAACACTTCCCACAACTATACACACGCCTTATTCCCCAACACCAGTCATATTTCTTAGGAGACGAGGCCATGTTTTCACTTAAACGTGTATTTGAGTTTCTTACGGATGTAAAATTTTTGCATCTCATTTCTTATCATTCATCTTGACAACCTGGCCCCTTACACCAGCTATCTTCATTACGTTGTTTTACTTTGTTTAATTTTACTGAAACACTTTACTTTTACTCTCATGTCGCTCTCATGTAATCATTTTTGTTGGGCGCTCTTTGCCCTTAGTTGGCCTTGCGCCATTAAAATCCAAACATCATCATCATCACAAAATTATTGTTTTGGCCCATTTTGTTTCTTTTAGCGTGAATTCTTTCAAGCAGCATTTTTGCTGCAGTGTGTTCTGACCTTTTTTTTAATTTCACTACTTTGTCACTACTTTGGTACAAACTATGTAAGCGCACCAACTGCTACAAGCATTAGTTGTCTGAAATTACGCGTTAGGTTTATGCGTGCTTTACACGCATGCAATACATTTTACACTCGTGCAACACACGCATGCAATATATTTTCTGATTTTGATGCAAAGCCTTTTAACCTGTAGCAGCGAACGGTTCTTTCGCAGCGTGCGGGACAAAAACCCCAAGCAGCGGAGGTGGCCGCGGGGGGGCGGGGGGGTACGGCAGGAACGGAGGGTTATACGCATGAAGCACATTGTAGATGGCGTAGGGAATTTACCCAGTGATCCCCACGCGAAGGTCCCCGCTCGCCGGAGGGTGCGTCGGCGTTACGGCTTTGTTGTCTGCTTTAGTAACGGTTACTTTGGTGCTGTCTTGGGGTGGCTTCGCATCCATTGCGCGCTTCTTTTGCACTGTTTGATTAACTTTTATTTTCGACAGCACCTCCTGATTAACCCTTTCACTGCGAAATTACGTGGTCATACAGCAAATGTATGTTAAGGATTTGTCTGAAGAGCGGGAAAAATGTAGAGACCACATACAAACATCTGGCCGCTACCGTTCGCGAAGTGCTTGCCACGAATGCGATCTGTTTTCTGAATTGATCTATACCGATTCGGTTGTATTTTAAGAGGCATTAAAAAAGGCGGACGGAGCAAGTGGTCCTGATAAAAAGCGAATGTGGAAGTTTTCTCAGCATTCTCGTAGTTCTCAAACTGATAAACAACCTGGTTTAAATATGTATGAAAAAGAATCTGCGAGCGTACCGGAATCTTGGAGAGAACGAGAACATCATACTAATCCATAAAAAAGTGACATGAAGGAGTTGAAAAATTACAGGCCGATCAGGTGACGGTCAGTATTCTACAAGGTACTTACCAAGGTAATCGCTAACAGAATTTCTGCCACCTCGTATTTCAGTCAACCTAAAGACCAAGCAGGGTTTCGTTAAGGCTATGCGACAATGAACCGTAATCACACTATCAATCAGAAGATAGAGAAATGCGCGCAGTATACTGAAACCATATATATAGCCTTCATAGACTATGAGAAAGCATTTAACTGTGTTGAAACCTCAACACTCATTTAGGCATTACGGAACCAGGGAGTAGACGAGCATTATGTAAGAATTCTAGAGCATATTTATAGTGGGGCGACAGCTACAATCATCTTTCATAAAGAGAGAAATAAAATACCTATAATGGGCGTCGGGAAAGAAGACACGATCTCTCCAACGTTATTCACAGCATGTTTACAAGAAGTCTTCAGAACATTAGATAGGGAACATGTGGGAGTAAGGGGTAATAGAAAGCGCCTCAGTGACCTCAGATTTGCTTATCACGTTGTCTAGGGGCCGAATTACAAAGCATATTTACCGCACTGGACAATCAGAGTGTAACTGTGGCCTGAAAACTAATATGCAAAAAACCTAAGTAATGATCAATACCCTCGGGAGAACACAGCGGTTTGAGATAGGTGGCAAGGCCGTGGAAGTGGTGAGCGAATATATTTACTCAGGAAAATTTGTGTCCCCAGAACCTTACCAAGAGGAAGAGATATTTTGAGGGATAAGAATTCGGTGGAGTGCATTTGGCAGGCATTCCCAGAAAATGAATGGCAGCCTACCATTGTCCCTGAAGAAGAAAGTGCATGACCGCTGCATCTAACTCGTACTTACCGACGAGGCAGAAACTTGGAGGCTCATAAAGAGGGTTCAACTTAAATTGAGTACGATTCAGCGCCCAATGGAACCGCAGATGATAAGTGTAACTTTAGGGACATAAAGAAAGTGGAGTGGGTCAGGGAACAAACGCATGTAAGGACATATTAGTTGAAACTAAGATGAAGAAATTGACCTGGGCAGGGCATTTCATGCGAAGAAAAAATAACCATGGTTATTAAGGGTAATATAGTGGATCCGGAAAGAAGGCAAGCGCGGCAGGGGACGCAGAAAGGCAGATGGGCAGGTGAGATCAAGATGTTTGCTGGGGATAAATCGTTCGCAGTTAGCGCAGGACCCGGGTAATTGGACATTAATGGGAAATGCTTTTGTCCTTCAGTGGGTGTAGATAGGCTGGTGATGATGACGAAATAGGAATCGCTAACCTCACCTGCGCAATTGTTACGGTATATACACTTGTATATACTAATGGATATCTACAATGGGTCTACAGCTACCATCATCCTCCATAGAGAGAGCAGTAAAATACTTATAAGGAAGGGTGTCAGAAAGGAGACACAATCTCTCCAATGTTATTCACAGCATGCTTACAAGAAGTATTCAGAACGTTGGATTGGGAACAGGTGGGAGTAAGGGTTAATGGAGAATACCTCAGTAACCTCAGATTTGCTGATGACGTTGCCTTGCTAAGTAACTCGGGGGGCGGATTGCAAAGCATGCTTTCCGCTTTGGGTGAACAGAGTAGAACCGTAGGCCTGAAAATTAATATGCAGAAAAGTAAAGTAATGATCAATAACCTCGGGAGAGCACAGCAGTTTGAGATAGGTGGCGAGGCAGTGGAAGTGGTAAGCGAATATATCTACTTAGGCCAAGTTGTGACCCCAGATCCCAACCATGAGGCAGAGATATTAGAAGGATCAGAATGGGGTGGGGTGCATATTGGCAGGCATTCTCAGATAATGAATAGCAGCCTACATTGTCGCTGAAGAAGAAAGTGTATGACAGCTGCATCTTACCGGTACTCACCTACGGGGCAGAAACTTGGAGGCTCACTAAGAGGGTTCAACTTAAATTGAGAATGACTCAACGGGCAATGGTGCGGAAAATGATAGGTGTAACATTAAGAGACAAGAAGAGAGCGGAGTGGGCCAGGGAGCAAACTGGTGTTAAAGACATATTAGTAGAAATTAAGAAGAAAAAATGGACGTGGGCAGGGCATGTAATGCGAAGGCAAGATAACCAGAGGTCATTAAGGGTAACAGAGTGGATCCCTAGAGAAGGTAAGCGTTGCAGGGGGCGGCAGAAAGTTAGATGGGCAGATGAGATCAAGAAGTTTGCGGGGATAAATTGGTCACAGTTGGCACAGGACCGAGGTAATTGGAGAATAATGGGAGAGGCATTTGTCCTGTAGTGGGCGTAGATAGGCTGGTGATGACGATGATGATGATGATGATACACTTGTATCGCACGGTGGTGTGGCCACGAGCTAGCACATCAAAATGGCCAGGCTCCGCTGTCTCACACTTCGCAAGCCGCTCCTCTCCGCTTTCTTTATCCCGACGCACGGTCCGGCTACAGTGGTCCGGCTACAAAAATTCAATACGGCGCTAGAGTGGGGGCGCCGACATCCACGAAGCGTCGAGGCCGTGCTGGCCTCGAAACGTCGTGTTTCTATTCCCTGCTCTATAGGTTGTGCTGTTGTGTAACCATATCCAAAGGACATGTAGAGAAAACCGCAAGGTGTGTTCATTGCGTGGACAACAGAAGTGCTGCTTGACAAAAAGAAAACAAAACCAAACAAAAGTGGCATTGACAGGAATGTCACTTTGCAAGGAAGGCACTTTGTACTTAAAGCAGGTGGCTATAGAATGATTACAGATATAAAGTGGTCTAAACATGTTTAAAGTTCGCCATTGTGATCGGTTGAGTCTTTATCCAGTAATTTGCAGAAAGTTGAAAAGCATACCTTATTTGATATAGTTGGGTCCAGTTCATTCCACTCTTTCACTGCAAGCGGAAAAAGCGAGTATTGAAATGAATAATTATAGAAAGAGTACTCTTTTAGTGTGTACGAGTGTTTGGGGCGTGAGAGGCGTGAATGCGAGAGTGATATATATTTGGAAGCATCTATTTTCAGCCGATGGCGAAGTACCTGGTGTACGAATTTCAAGCGCGCGACTTTTGCTCTGTCCGATAGTGTTGAAAGACCCGCAAGAAGTAGCAAGCTTGTGGGCGAGTCGTTACGGATGTGGCTGTTGTAGATGAACCTGATGGCTTTTCTTTGTACCCTTTCTATTTTATTTCTGTTGGAAATTGTGCGCGGAAACCAAACAACGTTGGCATACTCGAGAATTGGGCGTACGAACGTTGTGTAGGCCAGCAGCTTGGTACGCCATGGTGCGAGTCGCAAGCGGCGTCTAAGAAAAAATAACTTGCGCAGAGCAGTTCAAGTGGTGATGTCGATGTGTGAATCCCACTGAAGGGTTGATGTTAGAGTGACACCTAAATATTTGTGCTGGTTGACTTTGGTAAGGACGGTTCCTTCAAGAACGCAGGAGAAGTTAGAGGGATTCTTTTTCGCGGTAATGGTCATAAACACTGATTGTTTTTTGTTGATGGACATTTTTCACATGTTACACCATTCGGAAATTTTTTGAAGTGAGCTATTCAGAGTGCACCTGTCTTTCGGGCCATTAATTTTTTTGTATATGGTGCAGTCGTCTGCAAAGCTTTTAATGTGACAGTCTACGTTGCAGGTGATGTCGTTAATGAAAATAAGGAATAACAGAGGTCCTAACACTGATCCGTGGGGAACGCCTCAGGTGACGGTAACTGTATCGGATGGTGCTTGGTCGCAAACAGTGTATTGCAATCGCTGGGACAAAAAGCTTGTGGTCCATGCTGTAATAGCTCCTTCCCGATAATGGCCCTCAGTTTTGAGATTAACTTGGCGCGGGATACACAGTCGAATGCTTTTGTGAAGTCTAAAAGAAATATGTCTGGGTGACCGCTTGTTGTTGACCGTTAGCGCAAGATCATGTACTACCTCGGCTAACTGGGTGATAGTTGATAGGCTCCTTCGGAAGCCGTGCTGGGGAGGCGTAAGAATGTTATTGTTTTCTAGAAAGGTGGTTAAGTGTTTCAGTATGATGTGTTCTATAATTTTGCAACATGTGCTAATGAGGGAAATTGGTCGGTAATTACACGGTGTGTCATCGCCGGATTGGTGAATTGGTACAACTATGGCTATTTTCCAGTCATTTGGTAACTACGCAGTCTCAAGAGATTTTCTGAACACAATTCCAAGGTAATGGCTACACAACTCAGCGTATCGTTTCAGAAATTCGTTAGGGATATCGACGGCGCCATTTGATTTTTTGTGGTCAAGTTGAGTAGAAGAATAAAAATACCGGCGTCCGCTATGTTTAGGGGATCGATAGGTTGATCAGCGGTAGAACTTAGTGTCGGGAGCGCGCCGTTATCGGATATAAACACGGAGTGAAATTAGTCGTTGAACTGGTTAGCCTTTGCTGTTTTTTCTTCCGACGGTAACACTGGAGCTGTGGTTGGGGTTGTGCGGAAATAGTTCCAAAACCTCTGCGGGTTGTTTGTAATATATTGTTGCAGTGTTTTGTTAAAGTAGTGTGGTTTTGCGTTAGTCACTTGTGCTTTGAAGTCTTTTGAGGCACTTTTTATTCTACTAGTTACCAAAGGGCTGCCACCCTTTGTTTTGAGGGTACGCCGTAGTCTTTTTACTTTACGCTTAGCGTGAATTGTATCGCGGGTAATTCACGAGTTGTGTTTTCGTGTTTTTCGAGTTTTCAGGGCAATGTAATTTTCTATGCTGTTGACAAGGATGGATTTAAACCGAAACCAAAGATCGTTTACATTAATTAATGGTTCGGAAGCCATTTGAGAGAAGCTTTGGAATTCGTGGGCCATGTAGGTTGTCAAGCTGGCATCATCCGCCCTATTGATTTTGACGACTTTTCGTTGAGTATGTATTTTTTGAACAGCAGTGCCAAGTGGTAAGCTACATTTGGGTATGTCATGGTTGGAGAAGCTATCGATTACGACTTTTTGACTTTCCCGCAGAGGAAACAGATCGCTTAAAAGTATTAGGTCGAGAATGCTGTCCATGGTACCCGGAGTACGTGGGGGATGACGTACCACTTGATGAAGATTAAAGTTTAACATTAGGTCTGTCACTGCGCTTCAACCAGGGCATGTGTAACGCATGGACAACCAATCAAAATCCGGGAGGTTGAAGTCGCCGAGCAGAACAAGTCGTGAGTTCTGGGCGTAGTTTTGCATATAGCTCTGCAGTGCTAATATGGGTTCGGTCCAGACTGAGGGCTTCTGTAAAAGCAGCCGGTAAATATGCGGAAGTTGTTGCAAATAATTCGGGTGAACACGGCATTGGTGTCTGCGATGGCAGGAAGAGGAGTGAATGGTATTGTGTTTTTAATCAGCAGGGCTACGCTCCCGGCCCGGCTGGGTCTGTCTTTGCGGATAAAAGAATAATTGGGCGGCGCAAATTCGTGGTTGAAAATATCGAAGGTGAGCCATGTTTCGGTGAAGCCGACGTTTCGAGATCATGCTCAAGAAGCAGGTTTTCAAAATATTCTGATTTGTTGAGTAAGCTTCGGGCATTCACGTTTAGTATTGTTAGTGCGTTTCTTTTGTTCGGCTGCGGGTTTTTGGACGGCCTCTTTCTGACATCGACTTTTTTTGCAAGGACACTCTTTCGTTCTCATCTTCGTCCGAAATGAACGCGCAGTCATTGATGAACAGCCTATCGAAGGAAAGAGACATTGTCCTGGTTTTCTCGCTTTAGTTAAGCACTGTCCCATAACTTCCTAACATCTCGGATTCTTTGGCTGAAGTCTTCCCCGATTGAAATGTTTGTTCCCCTAAATTTTTCGCAGCTTCTCAGTATGGGCCTTTTCTTACTTGAATCCAAAAGTTTCAGGATTACCGGTCGTGTTTTCTCTGTCCCCGATTGTCCTATACGGTGGATGCACTCGATGGTGACCGGTTCCAGTTCGAGTTTACCTTTTTTTATGTTGTCGTTAACGGCTGACTCGAGATCTTTTCTGGTCTCTCCCTCTCTTTCTGTTAAGCCGTACACAATCAGGTTTTACCTTCGGCTACGATTTTTAATGTCATCCACGCGTTTTTCCAGTCTCTTTATGACATTGTTTGTCGCCGCGATTGCATGCACACATCGCTCGAGCTTTTGCTCGAGATTGGCAATCGCGTCCAGTTTTCTGTCGATGTCTGCTAGTCTTGTTTCTTTTATGTGGTTAATATATTGTGCTATGGCCTTAAGTTGATCAAGGATTTGTTTCATTTCATGGCCTGGGTTGGTCTCGACGTCCCCGCATAATAACAGCAGCTTTCTGATTAACATGCAAACACCCGCACACGAGAAAATCCGTGGTCACGGCAGCACCAACAGAAATGGGTCACTAGATCGGTAGCACAGGCCGTAACGCCGTTTTACCTGTGCAATTAGAATGAACTGGTAAGCGACCATCATCGCTGCGGTGTGACCGTGCCCAGTGGTCTCGGGGAGGGGCGGAAGGTCTTTTGTACTCTCGTAGGAGAGCGGCGCTGTCGATGTCGAGTGACATGGCTAGGCTTCCAAAGGGGATCCCCTGAACCGGTCCGGGGCGACGAAGGTGGCAGTCTCGAACCGATGCAGCCGTTGGGTAAGCGCAGGGGATCGCGCGTGCACGCTCTCGGTGTGTTGAAGCTGCCGAAGCAAACCTGTCCAATGAGAGTGAACTGGCAAGCGACCGTCATCGCTGTGGTGCGACCGTGCCAGGTATTTTTAAAGTGTTATTCGTACTTATGCCATTTTTTGCTGAGTAAACTTCACAGCATTGTAGCAAGCTTAGGAGGACGTAAAAGAATAACGGTAAATTGTCGGCATCTTCTACCAGCAATGCTTAGTCCCATAAGTCAGGCTGTGGAAATTCGCGGGTTACAGGGCAGTTTGCATTTTGTTGTAGAACTATGACCGTCACCCGCGGCCACTTTCGCCTTCCTTCGTGACCACATCGGTAGGTCGTGTGCGAGAAAAACGTGTATTCTTCATTGTTTGATGTGTTATTAGGTTCTGGCGCCTCCTTTATTGCGGTCAAAATCATCAGTTCCCCGAAGAAAAAAAAACCGTCGATTTTCTGGTTTCTGCAGCGGCAGAAAACGGTGCTAGAAAGTTTATCAACGCTTCCGGGAAAAAGTTCACTTACGAGAGAAACCAACGCTCAACTTATGATAGGTGCGTTCAATCGATCGTAATCTTCACAGGCTTGAATTGCACACAAACAAGAAACCCCTACGACAATTTTTTCCTACTAAGTAAACATAGCAACTACCGATAGAAATCAATACCGATACATGGTTCTTGATACAAAGGTATAATATAGCGCTTCTTTTGCATGACCGATGCGTGTATATTTCTATTGAGAACCCTTATGTTTTCGCAATTTTTAAGTAACACTTTTTACACAACCGTCGCCCCGTTTTATGCAAATACGGGTTTTCCGGAAAGCTGAACAGAGCTTTTTGCTAGACCAACCGGTTCATTAGAATACGCATTATATTTTTGTAAGCTAATACATTTGTTCTACTAAGAACGTTTTGCTTTAAAAAGGAGACTTAGTTTCACCAATTGTAATATCTGATGAACATGGTTGTGTGTTTCTTTTGTGGCGGCTTGAAAAAACGGCGGCTCGGCACAAAACGGAAACGTCATTACCAAGCAAATTGTATGGTCCCCGAAGCAGGTCCGTACCTAAACGTCCAGGGCTCTGTGACACTTCGATATCTACGCTGCCTCTTTCGCAAAGTCCTAAAAGAGCCGGCAGAGTGACTTCCAAACCTGCTTATAGCCTCAGCGAGCGGCTGGCGAACTTGCTTACTCTTCTGCGAGACCCACAACCTAGCTCATACGGACTAAAACAATCAACCCACAACAGCTTCGCTGTTTAACTACTTTTTTCGTCACAGGGGATTTTAGCCTGGCTCTACCGGGTGGGAATGCTATAGGAGAAGAGCTGTACAACCCAAATTTACAATATTTTCTCTACCTGACACTTCAAATTGAATAAATATGACTAGAAAGTGAGGCACGACAACGTTTGGGAATTTTTATTCTGCTGAAATTGAGGCGTGCCTCCCTACCCTTTGTATAGACGCAATGTGCACCAAAAAAATAATAAAGACCGCAAAAATCTACAAGCATTATGTAGCAATAGAAAGGCCCGTTGAATTACAAAAAAGCAATATGCCAGTAAACAAATTCCCAGGAAGATACACAAGCAAGGAGTAGCAGTTATGAGTGTTAGAGGGCCATCACCAGGATTTCAGGATAAAAGCCCACTGCGGGACCTAGTGTACAGATAAGTTTACATTTTATGTTTCAGGGGCAAGATTATGGTTCGCCTCTTTTTTTCTGCTTGCTTCGTCCACTGCACAAATTTCGATGTGAAACATTTTAAGGATAGACACAAAATCGGTGATTTCCTTAAAAAAAATTTGCGCTTCAAGGACGGGACGACGGGTGTCCCGTCCTTGAAGAAAACACGTTTTTCCAGTACGTCAGACAAATAGCCAGAAAGAACGCTTCAACAGTGGTTATATTAGGCAGAAAGCTCGTCTGGCGAGACCATTACAGCATGCGCAAACGATATGACAGGTTTTAGAACTACGTTAGGTGACACCGGCTGGTTTTAGAGATTACGTCGATACACTTGCGCATCTGGCGATGCTGGTAAGTGCATGCAGAGCGCTTGCCCAGCGAGCTACCACGCGAAGCACAGCTCAAACAAGAACGTAGGGATATGCGGCTGTAGTGAACTGGGACCCGCACACCACAGCTCTGATTGATAATCGTTTGTATGGAGTCCATGGGGTATTTTTGTTTCAATAATTTGCGGCGCACCGGTCATTTGGGCTGTAATTTTGTAGCGATAAGGGAATATTTCATCTTAGCGTCTCTTCTTTTTGCAGAAGGGGATCCGCCATATCAACTAAACTATGTTTTTCTGCGAGCTCTATCCTCACGTGAATGTTCCGCAAGATTACATAATGACGATCTAAAAAAGCTCGTTCCGTATATGCTCGTTTGCACCCTGGCACGTGGAAAAGACGTTTGCAAGGTGAGATTTCCTATTTTGCTTTCATGTTGTTATTCACGTAAGCCCTGTTCACATTGTGTACATGTACATCAAATCTTCACAACATGCAGCCTATAAATAAGCAAGAACGTGAGCCTCAAGTGTATTGTTTCTGTCAAAAGGGCTTGTACTACCCCATTTATTTTCAGAACTCACCGTTCGCTAAGAAAAACTTAGTTGCCTTAAACTTAAACCTAGCGTATTCAAGACCCAAGATGACAAGTTGGAACTCTAATGTTTGCCGGCTTACACGGTTGCCTCTTCTTTTCTGCGCCTTTCATCCGTAATTACGGTTGTTACAATGCAGCATTTCCAAATATATTGAGAGGTCACCTTTGCATTTAAGCGCCATATAATCGCAAACGTATCGAAAAGAAGTATCTAGACATAAATGTCTAATATATTTTGAAAAAATATACGGAAACAAAACAAGTATTTATCTTTTCAGTTATACAATCTAAAATTAAGTGTATATTGCGTAAAATGCCGACCCATGGTGTAATTTAAATTAAAAGTTATACAGTAAAGGACTGCAAAGAGATACCAGGTAATACAGATTTCATTGAAAGTTACCGTTTGTTAAAACGGCACTGAAAGTGGTTAGGCCAATCAGCGGGTGTTCACATTTTGTCAGTGCCCTAGTAATCACCTCCTTCAAGAATCGTCTTACGGGGGCGAGTATAAGTGGAGTCATTGCAAATAAAAACACCACATTTTCGTCCATGCCGCGATTCTTCCTGATTTTGTCGTTGACCACCCAACCGAACGATTTCACTAGTGTGCTCAAAAAACCTTTCAGGGCTGATTTCATCGAAAGAAATCGTTTTTATGAAAGATAACCTACGGGTCTGTTTCTCTGCAATAGCAGGCTGGAATTTGAACGCATGCGTTGAAAGGTACGTTATCCCTCTCGAGTAGAAACGTTAACTCGGGTTCGAATACAGGAACGCGAAGCAATGGCTAAAGAACCAAGATAGCTCGTCGAGATCACCCAAAGTTGCACAGTACAAGAATAAGCAAATGCTAAGCTTCTGAAATATTGAATTGTCCCTGAAAAGGTCTAACGCACCTTGAGCATAATTTTCGTCTCTATGTTTCGCGGCTGTCTGCATTTTCCAGTCCACAGAAACAATAACTTTGTTGAACATCGCATTTCGCACGGCCATTTCTTTTTGACAGGCTGGTTATGCCGAGATGTAAACGAGGTTAATTAGGAAGAGATTAGGTAATATTTGAAGGGCATCAATATCCACACCGCAAACTTGCCATAAGCGATTGCATTGCTTTGATGATAGCAGCAGCTCCTGAACGGTGCTGGGGGTTTCCACCGTCTCCTGTCACGATGATAGACTGGGGTTGGATCAGGGTACATTTGTAAAGCTAAGAAATACTTTAACCAGAGCAGGTGATATGACTTACAGCGAGATAATCGGTAAAGTCTTTCGGTTTTGAAGCACTGGTATGAACATCAGTTCGCATTCAAGCTACACCTGTTATTCTAAAGTAGCGCGGGGTACAAGGCATGTGTGTCCGCGTAGCACCAGAAAGAAAAGGGAAAGCGGTGCCTCTGCTTAGTGTTTTGGAGAAAAATACGCAGTGACAAAAAGCAAAGCATCTTAATTTCCAGCTGTCATAAACAGTCCTGCCACGTTAAGCTGGTGCTTGTTACAAGCCATCGACAAGCACACCCTTTTTTATTTTAGTGGAAGGACTGTCTCCCCGTGTTTTCTTCCGGCCTTGTTTGTAAGGTTTGTAGGTTCAAGCCCTAATTTCGGGAACGAAATCCCACAGGCAGTGCTCGGGAAAGTATAATTAAGGAATAATGTTTTAACGGAGGCATCTTCTCTTTTCGTCATAAATACTGTGGTAGGGCTCCTCTCTGTATGCGCAGTCAGCCCCGCACAGCCCCTTCATTTAAAGGACAATGCATAGACAACACTTTCCTGGTGCTTTCAGGAAACCCTTGTAGTTATTTAGAGTGTGTGGATGGTCCATCTCTTGATAGATTTGGCGGAAGAATTTTTGTCTTTGGAGCACAAAATGAGAACGCACCCACATTACCCGGTGGAAGAACTAGGTTACGTTCTGTTGGCTACGGCGGCAATACAGGGGAGAATGCCATTCTGATGGTAGAAAAACCAGCTTTTTCCTAAACCCTGCTCGAAAGGGGTGCCATACAAAATTCTGTTGAGGATTGAACTTGTTATCAGGAAAAAAAACATGCCTTTAGCCAGCACTGCGGAATACCGTGGTCGAGTTTCACTTCATTTACAACGTAAGCGTTTAAAATCACGAGACTCAGGCGTAAAGTGATGTCTGCAAACGTACTCCTCTGGCATCTGCACAGCCGTTCTCCTCAAATTCAGTAGCCATTTTGGTTTAGGAGGCGCCGCGAGGTTTTTAAACCAACCAGTTGGTAACGCTCATAAAAGGAAATATAATGCAGTAGATTCTGTGTGTGTGAGAACTAATACTTCCATAAAGACAATCCTGATAAAAAGATGCCATTCTGAGATGATCTACGCTTGCACAGAAGACGATATTTTGTAATATTTTCTTGAATTTAATGATTACCTTAGGATTTCACCTTTAAAATCCAGGGGTCAGTTGTGTCATCCTCCAACAGGATTCTTCAGTCTGTTGTGCACCTCTTCTCTGGTTTGTTGTTTTAGCGCTGACATAAATTAATTGGTTCCCTAAAAGGGGTAGTTCTTCTAAGCAATATTCACCTCTGTATTGTACAACACCACCCCTCAAACCTTTTATTCAGCAAATGATTTGTCCTCACGTGTGTGGCCATTTTTGTCCTGCCAATTACGATGCATAGAATAGCTACCCAACAACACATTCACAATTTATTGTGTTTTGTATACTCAGATAACATAGGCGTCATTTATTTGAGCTCACCTGGTCGGAAAGCTCCTTAACGAAAAGCTTCCAGCTGTAGGCAAAATAAATAAATCACTACCCGTAGAAGCTGCAATTCCAAGCTTCTTTTTCGTAAAAGCTTGACTTAATTAGAGAGAACGCACATTAGGGACACACCACTATCTCGTAAGCGTTCTCCAGGCAATGCTTACTTCGCTGTGTAGCTCCATATGTCAATTTCTCGATGGCAACTAATGAACAATGGTGCAACAGAAACTGAGTACAGTGAAATCAAAACAGTCAGCCACGGAAATAGGGATATGGAAGTTGTTTTAGGTGCCACATTACGGCAACCGTGTCTTCAGGGACTTGCCTGCGATGCGCAGTATTACTGCTGCAGTGTTTCCAGTGGCGGAAAGTTGCTTGGTGTTACAAAAGGAGTCTAAGGCAAAAAAGGGCCTCGTCCTCCGATGTCAGGCTGGAATCACTTAGTGGCGCTTAGCTTGCTGGAATCATCTCACGCTTAGCTTGCAAATTATTCTAGTTGTAGAGCGATTGAAGGGTTTTCTATCTATCTCGCGACATTGGCGCCTTCTCAGAAAAGGCTGACAGCGCTCCTCCCAAGCGTAGCCCCAGACACAAACAATATTCCTTTGGACTATAAGCTTTTTATTTCTGCATCTTTTTGCGAGCGAGGAATGATCGTCGGCAAAATGCTCTTTATTCATTGCGCTGATACACAGCCAACGCAGCACGATCACCGTTTTTGTTAATTGATTTTTTTCGCTATGTCTACAGGCCGCCTCCGGGGGACCTTTGACTCTGCAAAAGGGCCGGCGTTGGTTCCAGGTTGGCATTACGTCAACCGGTCAGTATTGCGATGAAGACGGTGACCCCATTGTGTACACACGCGTCTCTGACTTCATAGATTGGATAACATATGTTTTAAACTACCCGGAACATTGGACGGAATTGCGTTACGAGCGGTGATGACGTCGCGATTTGAAAAAGTTCTTCGTAATAAATAAAACAGCTATTTCCTTGATTTTAATTGGCTAATTCTACGGTTTCCACAATAAATAAGACCTTGCTATACGAATTCAATTTTCTTACTGCTTCCTCTAAAATATTCATTTGCTGTAATGTAATTCTTTTGAAACAGTATTTCAGTTGGAGATACTGGTAAGTACGAAGAGAAAAAAAGCCAGATTCAAGGCGAATTGAGGAGATAATGACGGAAAGACAGAGGGTATACAGAGATTGTAAATGACATCTGCTAACCTGGTGCTCACGTAGGTAAACGAGACACATTTTGCCCAACGAGACGTCAGCATTGCCTAAATTTTAATTACTTTTTTGCCACTATGCATAGCTGTACTTGTGATCAATGTCTACAAACACGTAACAAAAGCAGTTCGAGTGCTTCATCAATGCATACAGGCATGAAAACGTTGGCGTGCTCGTTCATTCTGCAAACAGATAGCTTCAATTTAAATATTGCTAGTCGTAATTATGTTAACACGTCATTTATATTTAAACAGTGAATATTTTAGCAGTCTTAATCTGAAATTACCTTGAAACCTTGTAACAGCGTTGTCGCTTTGCTATTTGATGCATGTTCATTTGTCAGAACTATGCATTGTGCACATTTATTGCTGTTTGGCAAAACTCCATTTTCTCATGAAGGGAGGAGCCAACAACCCTTGCCTAAAACTAGAGGAAAAAAATTGAACGGATTATTGGATGCAAGTAATGGGTTGTGAAAAAAGGACAAAGGCATATTGCCTTTTTGAAAAGGTGTAAAAAGAACAAAGTTTTCACCAAAAAAACATTTAAAATGACAATGCAAGTGTGACGCACGTTAAATGGGTTCGTAACAAAGTCATATTAAGGTGGGTCCACGCAGAGCATGGACGAAATCAGACACACCAAGGCGGGTAAAAAATATTATTAATTAGTTTATTGGGGTGCCTCAGTGGTGAGGGATGCGCTTTCGGATTGCTCCTACGGCTGCGTCCGAATGGCAAGATGGTCACCCCAAGTGTAACATCGATCCTTTCCGTTCGCTCCTCTTTATCTCATCCTGCTCTTCCTATGGCCAAGCAGCGGCGGGGAAAAGGGGGGGAAGGGCCACCTTCAAGCGGTTGTGCACGACACGGCTGTCTGCCTTCCCGCCAAGGACGTGCAGAGGGGATGCAAGCCTAGAAAAAGGAACCATGTGTCCATAGCGAAGCGGCCGCGCGTTGGAACGGGAAAACTTCCGGCGGCCAAAGTTCTTACATCTGGTTCGGAGTAGTATTGTTACGAGATGAATTTATTCACAGTGACGTTGGACGGTGTAGGACGAGCGTAGATGGTAGAGCGGTCTGTGAATGATGGGGCCAAGCCGCAGTGCCACCTCGTTCTCTTCTTTCTCCAACTCCCGGTGCTGAGGCTGGCATGTTTTCAACCCCCGGCCTGTTATAATGGCGTAACATTTCCCTTGTCCCACACGAAGCCCTCTGGGCAAGTCAACTTACACTGCGTTCCTGGCAACGTTTTAGGCGGGCAACATGCACTACCTGTGTCTTTTTGGATTGTCACCCACTTGAAGTTAAGCGGGAAATAACATACGCAACATCGCTGAGACGCTCCATCACAACAAACGGGCCGACGTAATGGGACAGAAGCTTCTCGGATAGCCCACGCTTTCGCAATAGCGTCCATAGCCACACAAAGTCCCCTAGCGCGTACGTAACATTACGCCGGCGACTGTCAAATCGCTTCTTGGAGCGCTCTTGGTACGATAGAGTACGTAGGCGAGCAAGTCGATAGGCGTCTTCAGCATGGCAGAGCATCCTCGCCAACGAGGTTTCGTCATGCAGAGAAAGAGGAAGCATGGTGTCCTGGCAGCTACTAGGTTGACGGGGGTAAAGGATGAAAAACGGGCTGTAACCGGTGGTTTAATGCTTCGCCGTGTTATATGTGCATGTTTTAAATGGCAACAGCTCGTCCCAGTTTTTGTGGTCTGAAGCGACGTACATCAATAGCATGGACGTCAATGTTCGGTTGGTTCGTTCCGTCAGACCGTAAGTCTGAGGGTGGTATGGCGAGGAGTGGCGAAATTGCAGGGCACAAAGTCGAAGAAGCTCTTCAACCACTGTCGCAGTAAATTGGCCCCACGGTCACTGATTATGATTTTTGGGGGTCCATGGCGTAGCAATACGTGCCGGAGCAAGAAGAGCGAGATTTTTGTCACAGTTGCGGAGGGTAGAGATGCCGTCTCAGCACAGCGCGATAAGTAATCCACGCATACAATAATCCAGCGGTTTCCATACGATGAGTGCGGGAAAGGTCCCAACAAGTCTATGCCAACTTTTTCAAAAGGACGACATGCCAAGTCCACAGGCTGAAGTCGGCCTGCCGGGCAGTGGTGGGATGTTTGTAACGTTGACATTGGTTGCAAAAAGCCACATAGCGCTCAGTAGTTTTGCGCATGTTGGGCCAATAAAAGCGTTGTTGGGTGTGGTGAAGAGTGCGCGCCAGCCCCATGTGGCCGAAAATTACGTCATCGTGCATAATGTTCAGAACAACGTTGCGAAGGATTTGCGGTACCACAAGAAGAATGCGCGAACCGACGGCGGAATAGTTCTTCTTTAAAAGCAAGCCGTTTTGGAGGCAGAAACGGCTAGCAGGGTTCGACTCGGCTGAGGCGAAAAGGTGGTCTAAACTTTTGTCTTTGCGTTGTTCTGGTTGGAACACAGCTATATCGGGGAACGCCGTCGACACCGAGGCGAGGCACTCACCAAGGTTGTCAGAATCTGTTTCCGTTGATTGTAATGGCAGCCGGGAAAGGCAGTCGGCATCGGCATGCTTGCGGCCATTCTTGTACGACACCGTGAAATCATATTCCTGTAGTCGGAGAGCCCAGCGCGCCAGTCGCCCACACGGATCTCGAAGATTGGTGAGCCAGCAGAATGGTGGTCTGTGACGACTGTAAAGGTATGTCCATAGAGGTAAGAGCGAAATCGTTGTGTTGCAAAAACGACCGTGAGGCACTCTTGTTCTGTGACTGTGTAGTTCCGCTCTGGCTTACTGAGAGTGCGGCTCGCATAAGCAATAACATGCTCCCCGTCACTGTGTCGTTGAACCAGGACTGCCCCCAGTCCAATATCACTGGCATCGATGTGCACTTCCGTTGGTGCTGCGGGATCAAAGTGACGAAGCACCGGCTCCGACGTCAAGAGATGCTTCAGGTGGCGGAAAGCGATGTCACAGTCAGAGCTCCATTTGAATGGGACGTTCTTCTGGAGAAGGCATGTGAGAGTGTAGGCTATGTAGGCAAATCCGAGAATAAAACGGCGAAAGTAGGAGCATAGTCCTAAAAAGCTGCGGACATCCGTAACAGAGCACGGTTCTTTAAAGCGGCTGACGGCTAGAATTTTTTGCGAATCTGGTCAGACGCCCTCTTTATTGACAACGAGACCGAGTACAAGTGTTCACCTTTCGCCAAATCGGCATTTCTTCGAGTTTAGGATGAGACCAGCCTTGTCCAAACAGTCCAAAACAGTGGGCAATCGAGCGTTGTGCTCTTGAAAAGTGCGACCGAAAATCACGATATCATCAATGTAGCACATGTACACCTCCCATTTAAGTCAACGAAGGACAGTGTCCATAAAGCGCTCAAACGTGGAAGGGGCGTTGCAGAGGCCAAAGGGCATTACATTAAATTCAAAAAGTCGATCGGGTGTGATAAAGGCGGTCTTTTCTTTATCGTCGGAGAGCACAGAAATTTGCCAGTAGCCTGATCGCAAATCAATTGTGGAGAAGTATGTAGCCGAATGAAGACAGTCTATTGCGTCATCTATCCGGGGCAGTGGATATACGTCATTCTTGGTAATTTCCTTAAGGCGCCGGTAGTCGACGCAAAATCGCCATGACCCATCTTCCTTTTTGACTAAAATCACCGGCGCCGCCCAAGCACATGAGGACTCCCTAATCACGCCCTTCTGCAACATCTCGTGAATTTGTTCGTTAATGACTCGTCGCTCAGAAGGAGAGACGCGATAAGGCTTTTGCCGTATGGGCTGGACTGTTACGGTGTTAAATAAATGGTGGGTCCATGTGTTTGGTACAGACAAGCGTTGATGTTGGCGGGTGAAATCAAATACACTTCAGTTCCGCGTAAGCAGTTGTACCAATTGGCGACGTTTTTCGGCCCAAGGGATCCATTTACCATACTCTCCAACTTGGCAGTGTCCACTGGACAAATATTAGAAGGAGAATCCGAGGTTTTTGTCAAAACCGCCACTGTAGAAGACGCAAATTTGGAGAATTTGGCAAGCTTCAGGCCACGGGAAAGAACGGCGGGCTCAGCAGAGTAGTTAACTGTCCACAATGCGGTGTATCCTTGAACAACTGAAACAACTGACCGTGGCACCAGAATGTCTTTTTTGGCACAATTCAGAGGAACTGGTTTGACCAATGCTTCAAAGCCGTCTACGTCAACTCCGGAGCAAAGAACAAAAACAAATGTGTCAGCCAATACGCAGGAGGCACGGTTATCGGAAGAAGAGCCTTCCACAAGGGCCGGTAGCGCTGTCCCGTCCACGTAAATTTCTCCGTTGCGACAGTCAACGGTGGCCCCGCACTGCTTCAAGAAATCCAGACCCAAAATGACATCGTGCATAGATCGCGGAAGCACTGCAAATTCCGCTCTAAACGTGTGTCCACCAAACAAAACATTCACTCAGCAAACCCCAAGAGGGCACAGGCACTCACCACCAACACCCCGAAAAGTCACCATTCGGTCCCATGTAAAGATAACTTTACAACCAAGGCGGGCTTTGAAAGCTAGGCTCATGACAGACGCTGTCGCTCCGGTATCAATCAAAGCCATTGTTCTGGTGTCATCCAACCAATACTTCAACTGTGTTCTTTAGCATAGATACAGGCGAAGGTAGTTCCAGTTGAGACTTTCTGGTAAGAGGCATACTACGCAGATGATTGTGCTGCGGCCTCACCTCCATTGGCCGCGCCGGCTAGTTTTCCGGCGGTGGCGACCGACGCCGGAAAGGTGAGGGTGAACGCCGCTGTCGTGTGCTTGGAGGTGTTATACTCCGATCAGCTGCAGGCGAATCACGACGAGGCGGTGGCTGTGCCATGGGGCGCAGATACTGTGGCAGGGGAGTGTTGTAGCGGCCATTTCAGGTAGGGCCACGCTCACGGCGGTCAGGGAAGTATTCCTCGTACGCGTCATAAGAACGAGGTTCAAAGGTTGGACGCCGAGGACGCTGGTCATACGTTGTACGTTGGAAACGCTGAGACAACCGTTCAACTTCGAGACTGGTGCGTGCTGACTCATGGACATCAAGGCACTGCGGACTGTGAGTGCGAGTCATAAAGCTCGCGTCGTGGCATGCAACACTCGACGGAGAAAGTGTGTTGGTTTGGACGTCCTGTAGCACGTTGCTGTCCCTGATGCGTACGCTGTCGGTATAGTGCCGGGGCTCTTGTTGTCGTAGCAGTTCCTCGCGGACAATGCATCGTATCATTTCAGCAAAGTCTGCGGGCGGTTGCAGGTCAACGCTTGCCACAGTCGTAACATTAGCCAAACGACCGAACTTATGTGTAATGCGACGCTTCTTGAACGCCTCGAAGGTAGGAAAATGCTCTACAACGTCGGACGCCGATTCCAACTTTTCACGTCCTATAAAAATTTGTAGACATCTTCAGCGATCCCTTTTAATAAGTGACCCACTTTATCATCTTCAGACATTTGGGGGTCGACGAGTCTGCAGAGCTTTAACACCTCTTCAATGTAGGTGGTGCACGTTTTGCCTGGGACTTGGGCGCGATGGAGCAACGTCTTTTCAGCTAGCTTCTTCTTTCCGACGGAATCGCCAAAGCGGGATGAAATTTCTTCGACGAAACGGTCTCAGGTTGTGAGCTTGCTTTCATTGTTCTCAAACCAGGTCACGGCAGTCTCATCTAGCGTGAACACGACGTTTGAGAGTTGTGCAGCGGCATCCCAGTGGTTGTACCGGCTCACCCGTCGATACTACCTCAGCAATTCCTCGACGTGTTCATCGGCGTTCCCAGTGAACATTCGGCGTTCTCGCGGGGGATGCCAGCCATGCGTGGAGGCCGGCACAGTGTTCCCAACTTGAGGCATCCTAGGAGACAGCGTTGGCAGACCCGCGATACGTCGGCTATGGCGGAAATCCTGGAGGTCCGGCGTGGCGTTCCCAGCTCCTCCACCAAACTGTTACGAGATGGATTTATTTACAGTGAGGTTGGATGGTGTAGGACGAGCGTGGATAGTAGAGCGGTCCGTGAATGATGTGGCCAAGCCAGAGTGCCACCTCGTTCTCTTCTTTCTCAAACTCCCAGTGCTAATGCTGGCATGTTTGCAACCCCTGGCGTGTAATATTGGCGTAGCAGTATGGACACACACACGATAGTAACATCCGCCAACTCCAGAAGAGTTTTGCCACTGCATGTCTTGAATTGCACCCGTGTAACCATACACATTATGCAAACCACAAGGTCCAGTCGTGGAGCACGACACAGTTTGCAGGTTGGGCAATAAAGACCGAGGGGAAGGGACACCATCATAGCACATAACAAGGCCCATTGTCGCCTCTATATACTGTACCCTAGCGATCGTCGCGAAAACTTCAACTGTAAAAGCACACAAAAAATAAACAAAAAATATGGGTTGCGGAAGCTCGGAATTTTGCCCCAGAAGCATAACCCACCATCGCGTGTTAGGGAGGGTACTGTGCAGCACCCCTGCTTCGCAAGGCATAATCGTGCAATGGCTGAGGACGGCCGCCTTCGGCGGCTGGAAGGAACGATTGGATGGAATTCGGAATAATTTTGCCGTTCACCGATTCGAGCGGCTCGTCCCCGAACGGGCTCGCCGTTGGGCTACTGCATTCAGGGAACGGGGGTCGTGGCCTGTCTCTGTGAGCCACCGATACTGGCTGTGTGTCTTTTCTGGTTTCCCTTAGAGCAGATTTGAGTTGTTTTACATTCACAATTTTCTCCTCTTTTGTTTGGATCCCACGGATTGTGCACGTGACATCAGAGAGCTTCTTGACAACGCGGAACGGGCCCTTCCATTTTGTGGAGAGTTTTTTTCAGACCAGGTGTCCGGAATTCTACCTTCACAAAAACTTTGTCGCCCACCTCGAAACAGCTGGGTCGGCCTTTTAGATCAGAGCGCCCCTTTCTCTTTTCTGCTGTTTTAATGAGAGCCTCGGCCGCCGGGTGGTGTGATATCAAGGGGGGTTCGAGCCAGTTCCGTGCGGTAGTCCTCTATGGCGTTGCAATGAATCTTAACCGCCTCATCTTTGACGCTCGGCGTCGTTGCATCGCGGCCGTGGATTAGAAAAAAGGGTGTTTTGTGTGCGCCCTCATGAACCGTGGTGTTGTAAGCGAACATCGCGAAAGGAAGCCACTGGTCGCAATCTTATTGGTCATGAGCGACAAATTGAGACAACATGCCCACCAACGTTTATTTAAGCCTCTAAGGCGCCGTTACATTCAGGATGATACGCGGTCGTTTGCAGCTTCTTTATACCTAAGAGATCGTAGACCACTTTTATGACCCAGGAGACAAAGTTTGTACCCTGATCGGTCAGCAGCTGTTCAGGCACCCCGTGTCGCAGTATTACCTTTTCCACAAATGCTCTCGCAACCGTTTCTGCTTTTTGGTCAACTAAAGGAACAGCTTTCGCGTTGCGGCTCAAATGGTCCACGAAGGCCAATATGTACTTGCTCCCCGCTGAGGTAGTCGGCATTGGACCCACTATGTCCATCGCCGCGAGGTGAAATTGGTTGCCAAGCCGCTCAAACACCTGTAAAGGACCATGCTGCTGATTCTAGGGGGTTTTGTGAATGGCGCAGGAGAGGCACTTGCGACAGTACTCCACGACGTCTCGTCGCATCCCGGGCCAAAAATACGCCCTGCAAATCCTTTGACGCGTCTTACGGCCTCCTTGGTGAGACGCGTATGGGGCATCGTGGGTAAGTCGTAACAGCTCGCCTTTCATGGAGGCTGGTACCACTAGGCGCCCTTCAGTATCGTCTGGTTTGTCTCTAAACCGGAGTTGTGTCTGTCATCCAGATAATACTGCGCATCACGAGCGCCGGCCTGAAGTGACTTGAGTATGGGCTGCAGCTGCGGGTCGTCGTCCTGTTCTCGTTTTATAGGGATCTCTTCAAATACCGGCGCGAAACATCGACTACCCGAATTGCTGCCATACTCAATGTATCGGCGTTCTAATTAACTTTCCCTGCCCTGTGAATGACTTCGAAGTCGTACTCCTACAAGAGTAGGTCCATCTCGCTAGGCTGGAGCTCGGGTCGCGTGCGCTCATCAGGTATTTTGAGGGCTGGCAGTGAGTGACAATGCGGCAGTTCCGCCCGTATAGAAAACACCAGAAAGAATGGACGGCCCATACTACGGCGATACGGCGAGGCATTCCTGTTCTGTGGCTCCATACGTCTGCTCCGCGGAGTTTAACTGGCTACGTGCGTAGGCTATCCTATGTTCCTTTCCCTCAAACTCCTGTGACTGCACCGCTCCCACAGCCACCTTCGACGCGTCTCTCGCGAGTGTGAATGGTCTACTGAATTTGGGGAACCTTAACACGGAAAGCCTCCGTCAACTTCATTTTCAATGAAAAGAAGGCCTTATGCTCCACGTCGCCCCAGTAGAACGGTTTCTTGGTGGTAAGTTGTGTCAATGAACGAGCCTGCGCTGCGAAGTTCGGAACATGTAGCCGATAGTAGGACAGAAGGCCCAGGAATTGCCACAAATCGGTCTCTGTCTTATACTTGGGGAAGTCACGCACGCACTGTACTTTACCCGGGTCGGGACGCACGCCTTCTCCCGATACAATATATCCGAGGTATTTGACTTCGGGTCTAAGGAACTGGCATTTGGAAGGTTTGAGTTTAAGGCCCACCGCCTGTATTCACCGGTATACGTCCCGCAGGTTCGTCAGGTAGTCCCCAAAAGAGCTGCTGCACACCATAATGTCATCGAGATACACGTGACAGACCTTGCTCAACAGTCCTGCGAAGATAACGTCTGCCATGCGTTGCCATACGGCGGCGCTGTTAACTAACCAGATTGGCTTCCGTCGCCAGTGTTAATGCCCCGACGGGTGTGTTGAAAGCGGTCTTTTCCCTATCATTCTCGTGCATTTCTATTTGCCAATAGCCGGAAGCCATATCCACGACGGTAAAAAACTTGGCGGAACCTAGCTCTGACAGCGCCTCAGAAATGTTCGGTAGCGGGTACGGGTCAACGCGTGTCACACGGTTTAAATCGCGCTAGTCCACCACAAACCGATATGACCCGCCCGGTTTCTCGACCAGCAGCGCCGGCGCACCCCACGGAGCCGTAGAGTGCTGACCCTGACCCTGGTATAGCCAATCGTTAAACTGCTTGTCCATATCGTCTCTCTTGGCAAAAGCAATTCGCTGCGCCCTACGATAGACAGGCGGTGCTTCGTGAGTAGCAATCCGGTGTTTTATCACCTCGCAGTGGCGGTTGTCGGTGTTTTCCGTAAAAAAGGCAGAGCTAAACCCATAGGTCAGATCCTCAATGCGGGATTTCTCGGGTTCGCTGACGTTAGAAAGGTCAAACTTATTGCAAAGGTCGGCCGAGCTGATAAGCCTGCAATCTGCCTCCACCACCAGCTGTTCGGTCACGACAGCGGGAGCGAGGACCCCGACCGCGTTGTAGCAAAGTAATTTGACTTCCTTAAGCATACTGTTTACAATGCGCACCGGCAGCCGGTCGTCTTGGGAACATCTGACTAAGGTGTAGGCTCCGGCAAGCCCAGATACATGTACTAGGTCAATCTCTGCGATGCCCAAGCAACCATTCGCTGGTTCACAAGCGCACTGGCCTGCCAGCACGCGCGCGCTTAACGGCGGTAGTATGCCTTTTTCTGCTATACAGCTTGTCGTTCTCACCGTCATGAGCCAGACTCCGGGATTTTTTGGCCCTGTCGACCTTACAAGCCCAATTTACAAGGGGATTTCGAGAACGTCTAAACTTAGTGTCCCCTTGCTCTGCAACAGGTCTATTCACTGCTCTGAGAGAATGTTTTGGCCGATAAGGCAGGTTCTCAGCGGCAGGTTCGGTCATGTCGGGCACGCGTCGGATCGTTTTGCTGTAGTCTTGTTCTGGAGTCACGTCAGGGTTAGATTGTGTCGTCGGGGTGCGGGCATGTCGTGAATATGGTATTCAGAGAGTCGCTGCGTCGTTGGAGGGTTTTCATTTTTTCGTGGTCGTGAAACTTTACTTCTAGAAGTTGCTGCTTTTAGTTTCCCCCCCGTGGGCTGGGGTACCTTTTACGTGAGAAGTCGGCAGTGCTGTGGTGGTTCGGTGACTGATACGGGTAGGGTGACGGTGAACAGTTGAAGCGGACTGGTACTCGGTTGGTGTTGGAGAGGTATTCTTTGATCTCAGCAGGGCGCTGCGCGTATCGGGGACGTGGGGCGTCGACGGAGAACCTTCGCAAACCGAGCCTCTTGTAGGGACAAAGACGGCAGATGTGGTCGGCCTCTCCGCAGTGGTAGCAAAGCAGACGAGTATCAGATGTTCACCATACGTCCGTCTTTCTTGGTGTCTGGTACGGTCGACAGGGCGTCGGGCCGGCGGCATTGGACGGTGGTATAGCTCGGTCTCTGGACGATGGGTTGGTGCAGGGTGGGGTTGACAAAGGGCTGTTGAGTAGGTCATCGCTTGGGGCTCACGGGGTGCTTCTGAAGGCATTGAAGTCCCCAGCGCTTGTTGAACTTCTTCTCAAATGACTTCAGTCAGGGAAGCAAATTGAGGTTGTGGCGTCATTACAAAAAGCTTCTGAAGCTCCTCCCTGACCACTGCTCGGATGGTCTCGCGCAATGTATCGTAGCTTGCCGTTCCGGTACCGATGGTATCCGAGAACAGCGCGTTGACAGGGCGGTCGTACTACCTCGTTCGAATTTCTAGCGTCTTCTCCATCGCGGCCGCTTCGACGCGAAATCGGCAACCGTTTCAGGGGGGTTGCGGACAAGGCAAGCAAAAAGTTCTTCCTTTACTCCGAGCATAGGAACTCGCAATTTCTTTTCTCCCATCATTTCCGGGTCACTTCATTTCCTCCACGAAGATCACGACTCCTCTGTTGGCATACTGGGTTCGAGTTTCAAGCAAAAGCGCAGCTCGCTCTTTTCTCACCACAGTAGTGAAGGCCTCAAAGAAGTCTTTTTGAATTGAGTGCAGTCGGTCAAAGAGCTCTCATGGTTCTCGAACCAAGTTCGAACAGCATCTTCTAAGTAAACGAACACATGGCGGAAAATTTCTTCATCGGACCACCTGTTGAAGATGCGGACGTGCTCTTGTTTTTTCAACCATTCTTCAGGTCTTCAGCAGGGGCTCTCCGGAATGATGGCGGTTCCCGGGCTGCAGCAGGATGACTGTTGACGTAGTTTCTCGCACCATGATGTTAGTTGCAGCGTTCGTTCTCTTGAAACCTTCTGGAAGAAGACCGAACTTGAGTAGTAATCCTTGCAGTCGGCGGCTTTCTCTGGTTGGGCTGGCTTAGCGGCTTCCAGATGTCTTAGGGAGCATAAAGGTTGATGACGCCGCACATTATCACATGTCATGAAGCCAATTACAACACAGTTGTCTTGAAGAAGAAACAAGTTTATTCGGGCAAACTTGTGTTCCCCTAACAATTCAAAAGAATACAGAGGAAGTGAAGCAGCGGACAACAAAGTGACTTGCGGAGGCGAGTGTCGTTGAATCGAATGCCACGGCATCCGTTCTGCAGCGTTTATCTTTCGGCGCAAGTGTTTCTAGAACCGTCTATTTCCGTCCAGATCTTTCTAAATCAAACAAGATTATTCTGGGCCTAGTGACGTTAGGGTGAAATAGTCTGCTTGTCTGAATGATATAGCACGTGTGGCCAAAAATAAAGAATGGAAAACGCGCTTTGGTTTATACACACATAACAGAGCCGGGCGTAGCCGCGCAGTAAAACAAACCATCAATAAGCAAACCCATACATGGTTCGTGACAATATTGTTTTCAGAAGGAATGACAACTTTTTTGCTTCCTCATTTTGCAATCTGCGGACTAAAAAACTGTATGCTGAAAATCAGCGTTCTCTGTGCAAACTTCATTGAGAGTTTTGCTCGAAAAAACTACAAGGCAAAATATTTCGCGTTTCCAACAGTGCATATTAAGATCGACCACAAAGTCCAGGGCAATAAACAACTAAAATTACCAGCATGCATGATCTAGAAATTAGACTCGCACTTCAAAGAACCCCCACATCTTATTAAGGCGTCGTTTATGAAGTCGATGTGATCAACAAAACCTGAATACCGTCCAGGAAGTACTTCGAGAATGGGGTCGGAGCCATCTGGCGCATCACAATGAAGCGACATGGTACAGAACAGAAAACAAAACACATCATACAGACCATTGAGAGCATCTTACATCCACAATCTCTGATGGCAGATTTCTATAAATGTCCCACGCGCCTTTGCGTATCATACCAAGACCATTGGGTCCACAGCCAGCGGTATGCGCGTAGCGCAAACATCTGCTTTGGTGTAATAACAAATGTACATGATGATGATGATGGTTGGATGTTAATGGCGCAAGGCCAACTAGGGCAAAGAGCACCAAAACAGTGGTTAAATATGAGAGGTGAGAACTTAGACGCTGAAATCAGTAAGCAAGAACAAAAAAATTCACCCGCATTTCCCCGAAGGGGAGCATGGGGAAGTGCGAATGCACGGGAGATGCTATGAGGGGGAGTTATGTTGAACTGTGTTGGCATTCGCCCGTTAGTTGCATTTAACACCCCCGCGTGACCAAGTGGGGATTCACACACCCCGTTAGTCGTTCTCTGGAAATCTTGGTGAATTAAAGTGTATGTTCCAGGAGATCACACACACACGCAAGTAAAGTGAAACGACAGTATTCTTTATTCAGCACTTGCTGGTGTTGTCGTTGTAGTTGACGGTCATTATGACCGCCTTGTGGTCACTGAAATGTACGGTCAAGAGTTGTTGCAAGACCGCGCGTATCAGACAGTTCCTCGCAAAGGCCAGGTCGATGTAGCTGCCGTTGATGGTGGTGGGAGCCTCTAGCGGTAGGCACGTCATGGAGTGGTTGGCGAGCATGTATTCCATCAACCACTCGCCGCCCTTTCGCACGTCCACGTTAAAGTCCCCAACAACCACGACCGGGTCCGAGGGCTTTACGCGCCTGGCCACACTCTCCATCGCCGCGTCCACGTATTCGACGACGTCGTCGCGCGAGATGTTTGGCGCGAGGTAGAGGGTGACGACCACGATTCCGTCGCCCGAGTACGCGTCGGTGTAGACGGCACTGTACGGCGACTCGTCCCTGACCGGCGAGGTGGACACGGCGTGCGACACGAGGTTCGCGTAGACGTGACCGACGAGGTAGACGCCGCAGTACTCGCCCCGACTTCCGCTCCTGGCGAAGCAGCAGTCGTCGATGGGTAAGTGGGAATGCACGGGTGATGCGAAAGAATTCTTCTTGGCCAATCGCCCTAAGTGGGTATGTGCCAAAGAAATTAGGAACTCTTCTTGGCCAATCGCCCTAAGTGGGTATGTGGTGCGGACGGACGGACGGCGGTGGACGCGTGATTCAGGGTCGCTTAAGAAGTGCATTCGCACTTAAAAGTAAAATCAATAAAAGACAGTGAGGATGGCTGGTGTAAAGGGCCAGATTTCATGATGCGTGATAGGAAATGAGGTTTAAAAACTTGACTTCTGACAAATACTCAAACACACGTTTCACGGAAACAATGGCATCGTCACCTAGAAAAAACGATGGATGTAGGGGAATATGTTGTCTGTAGAGTTCTCTGAAGTGTTTGTGTCGTGTTGTGTGAAGTGCCTTGCATGTGATTAGTATGTGCACTACGGATAGGGCCTCTCCGCACCTGCCGCACTGGGGTCTAGGAGATCCCGTCAGCAGATACGAGTGCGTTGCATGGGTGTGCCCTATCCGCAGCCTACCCAAGGCGACTTCCGTGTGTCTCTTGTGCGAGTCCGATGTGTACCGTCCCAAGTGTGGCTTTATTACATGTAGTTTGTTGTCTGTCTGTTCATTCCAGTGTGTTTGCCATGTTCTGCGCAAGTGTTGTCTTATGTGTGGCTTGAGGTCTGTGTAAGGTAGTGTTGTTATGTCTACTGTGTTTCGGAGTGCAGCATTGGCGGCCATTTCATCCGCCAGTTCATTTCCGCCGATGCCAGAGTGGCCTGGCAGCCAACACACAGTCAACTCAAGGTTTGAAGAATATGCCAGCACAATTGATTTCAAGACAAGGTAAACTACATGGTTTTTCGAGGACTCTCCGGATGACAATGTACGGACGACACTCAGCGAATCTGTATAGATGATGGATTTAAGAATATGATGTTCAACAATGTGACTTACAACAAGAAAAATGCCATATGCTTCTGCCGTAAAAATACTTGTCTTTACATTCATTGTTCTATATGCTTCAAAATTCGGCCCATGCGCCGCACAGGACACTGCAGTCAACGTTTTCGATGCATCGCTGAAAAACTCTGCAGCCTTGTATTTATCCTGCACATACGTGAAATGCTGCGAAATCCCACTTTTCGGTGTCCTGTTCTTATTGTATTTTAAGAAAGACAAGTCACATGCAACAGGACGAAGATGCCATGGTGCTACAAGATCAGTGATAGATGACTTGAATGTGTCTACAAAGGAGACCTCATAAATAGTGACCTCGTCCCTTAGTCTGAGCGAGAAGGGAACAGGAATGGACGGGCGATTTAAAAAGAGCTTTGATGTGGATGTATCATTAAAAACCGGTTTAAAAGGATGGTTGTCCATTGATGAAATTTTAGAGGCATATAACAAGTCAACATAGGTTCACTGGTGTGATAAGCACCATTTGTCACACTCTGCGTAAAGACTCTGTACAGGGCTCGTACGGAATGCGCCACAAGAGAGGCGAAGCCCCAAGTGAAGCACTGGGTCGAGCATTTTGAGTGTTGTTTTAGTGGCTGACCCATACACAACACTCCCATAGTCCAATCTAGACCCCACTAGACTTGTGAAAATACGTAACAGGAGTTGCTTATCCGTTCCATACGACTGGTGGGACAAGATTTTAAGAATGTTGAGAGCCTTTAGACATTTATGTTTCAATTGTTTAATGTGAGGGATGAGCGTAAGCCTTTCATCCAGCACCGCACCTAAAAACTTGTGTTCCTTCCTCACAGGAATCGATACGCCATTAAGGATAATGTCTAGGTCCAGATGGATCCCACGCCTCCTGGAAAAGACAACACAGGTGCTTTTTTCTGGGTTAACTTTAAAACCGTTCTTGTCTGCCCAGCTGGCAAGTTTTTTGACACCGAGCTGGACTTGACGCTCACAGATGGACATATTACATGATTTAAAAGATAGCTGGATGTCGTCTACATACATTGATTAAGAAATTGTAGGTGGCAATGCCTTCCCAAAAGGAGTTCATCTTAACTATGAACGGAGTGCAGCTTAGCACTCCACCCTTGCAGAACGCCGTTTTCTTGCACATGAACTCTTGAGAGTGCGCTACCTACTCTCACGCGACACGTTCTTTCGGACAAATAACTAGCAAGGGTGTTGAGCATATGGCCCGAAACACCGAAAGACTTTAGGTCACTTAGGATCCCGTAACGCCAAGCGGTGTCATAGGCCTTCTCAAGGTCAAAAAATACCGTTGTGCAAAACTGTTTGTGAATGAAAGCGTCCTTTATGTATGATTCAAGGGCGACAAGTTGGTCATTTGTAGATCGCCCCGCCCTGAAGCCTGCCTGGCAGCCCTCGAGAAGACCGTTGTACTCAAGGAAGTACACAAGTCTCCTGTTTATCATCTTCTCGAAGAGCTTGCAAAGGCAGCTTGTAAAGGCGATGGGCCGATAGCTAGCAGGAGAGGAAGGGTCCTTTCCTTCCTTCAGGAAAGCCACTACTATGGCCTCCTTTCCAAGAGCGAGGAACGTACCCCGAAAGCCATATGTTGTTGTATAGATGTAGGAGTGTTTTAAGAGTGTCTGGGTGTAGGTGTTGTATCATGGCGTATGGGATTTTGTCTGCACCTGGAGCTGAAGGCTTACATGTGCTCAGAGCAACCTTCAGCTCATGAATTCAAAAAGGAGAATTGTAAGAAGTGTGCGACTTGTTGCTATCACGCAGGGACTTCTTTTCCGCAGACGTTTTGTGCTTCATGAAAGTGTTTGTGTAGTGTGATGAGCTGGACACGTGTTCGAAGTGTTGTGCAAGTGTGTTGGCCTGGTCTTCGAGTGTGTCCCCTGTTGTGCTAACCAGGGGCAGGCTGTTTTTTTGTTGTCCTATCACCTTGCGTATATGTGTCCAGACTTTGTGTGTATCAGTGTATGAGTTGATGGAAGTGAGGAAGGTGCGCCAACTCTCCCTTTCCGCCTCACGACGCACTCACTTCCCAAAAGCCTTTGCCCGTTTAAAAGAAATGAGGTTATCTGACGTGGGGTACCGGAGAAGGACACCCCACGCCTTGTTCTGGGCCTCTCGCGCCCGCTTGCAGTCCTCGTTCCACCAGGGCCTCCTTGGGCTGCGGGACCCACTGGAGGCCTGGGGAATGGACTTTTCGGCGGCGTCGAGGATGTGCGCCGTGACGAGTTGGGCGGCTTCCTCCACGTGTAGGTGTTTTATGGATGTGTGGTGTACTTGAGATGTTTCTGTGAATGTGCTCCAGTTTGCTTTTGATTCATTAAACCTGTTATGGGAAGATGGACTGCATGGGCCTTTACCTATGTACGTTAGGGAAGTTGGGAAATGGTCACTACCATATGGGTCTGTGCCCACACCCCATTTAAGGCATGGAAAGAGAACTGCAGAACCAATCGCCAAGTCAAGATGCGAGTATGTATTGTGTCCTAAGTTATGGTATTCATTTCATTTCATTTCATTTCATTTATTTACTCTCAATGCACAAGGCGTTACAGAGAGGAGTGGTGAAAAAACAAAATAACAATATGTACAAACAAATGGAGCATGTTTAAAAAGGGTATGCGTTCATGGTACTCTTGAAGTTGGCAGGGTCAGTGATGGATGCGATGGAAGCGGGAAGGTGATTCCAGTCTGAGCTTGTTGTGGGCACGAATGAATTAAAATGAAGGTTTGTACGGCTGCTTGGAATTCCAACTTTGAAGTGGTGATCGCTGCGGGATGAAATGTAGGATGGCGGCAAAAAAAGTGAGTTACTCAGTGAGGGTATGGTATGGTACAACTTGTGGAAGAGGCACAGGCGCGAGATTTTGCGGCGAAGTGATAGGCTAGGTAGATTTAAGGTTGACTTCATATGAGTTACGCTTGCTGTACGGGAATAGTTGGACAAAATGAAGCGAGCGGCGCGATTTTGAATTGCTTCGAGGCTACTGATATGAATGTTTACGCGTGGATCCCATACAGATGATGAATATTCGAGCTTAGGTCGCACTAATGTTTTATAGAGAACAAGTTTCAGTTCCATCGGGGCAAGGGAGAAGTTACGGTGTAAATAACCAAGAGTTCGGTTAGCACTGTTTATAATAACGTCAATGTGAGTCTGCCAGGAAAGGTTGTCAGAAATTGTAACGCCAAGGTACTTGTAAGTGCTAACTTTAGTAAGGGGGGAATTATTAAGTACGTAGTTAGTAGAAATATTACATGTTCGACGTGAAACTCTCATTATCTTGCATTTAGTAACATTAAGGTTCATTAGCCAAGTATCGCACCAAGATGAAACATTGTCTAAGTCACACTGAAGGGCAAGGTGGTCAGAAGGGGTTTTAATTTCGCGGTAAATAACACAATCATCGGCGAAAAGCTTTATGGAAGAAGAGATGTTATGTGGCAAGTCGTTAATGTAAATTAGGAAGAGTAGTGGGCCAAGAACAGATCCTTGTGGGACGCCAGAGGTTACGGGTGAGAGGGGGGAGTTGGATTCATTAGCCGTTACAAATTGGGAGCGGTCTGTTAGAAAGCATTCAATCCATTTTAATATGTTAGCATCAAGATTAAGTTTGCTTAGTTTTAGCAGTAGTAGTTTATGGCATACAGTGTCAAAAGCTTTAGCAAAGTCGAGGAAAATACAGTCAACAAGGGAAGAAGCATCAAGGGCAAGAAATGGGTCATTAGTAAAGCAGAGAAGTTGGGTCTCACACGAGTACTTTTTCCGGAATCCATGCTGGTGATCACTAAGGAAGGAGTTGTTTTCTAAAAAAGTGATTATGTGGGAATAGATGACGTGTTCCATGAGCTTACACGGTATACTTGTTAAGGATATGGGCCTGTAATTGCGGGGGTTATGAACGTCACCTGATTTATGAAGAGGAACCACCTTTCCCGCTTTCCAGTCGCCCGGAAGGGAATGACATTCCAAAGACTGCGTGAAAATCTTACATAAAATTACAGATGAGTAAACAGAGGTATTATGCAAAAACTTTGCACAGATACCGTCTTCACCTGGAGCGCGGGCCCTAATTTCATGTTTTCGATCAATTTTCGTATGCCAGAACAGTCAAATATAAGTGGTTCCATTGGAACAAAGTGGTGAGGAGGGGTGTCGGGAAAAGAAAGGGCTGCAGATTTAACAAAGCACGATGAAAACACAGAGCTTAAAATGACACAACACGCTTCTTTTGGTACACGGCTGTTATCATCATGAATTAATTCTATCGCCTTTTTTTCATTTCCGCTAATCGTCTGCCAAAATTTCTGTGGGTTATTTGCAAGCAGGGAGGGAAGCGTTTGTTGATAATAAGTTTCTTTTGCTACGGATAATGCGGGAGCGTACTCGTCAGCTGCGTGAAGATCAGCGGACCACCTTTCCGCGTTGTTAGTTAGCTTTGCCCTTCGAAAAATTCGTTTCTTTTTGTTGAGTAGTCGTTTTAGTGTAAGCGTGAACCAAGGGGACTTTGCGTTTTGCCTAATTCTGCGGAGTGGAATATAACGATTGGTAAGTTCTGCTACCTTCTGCTTAAACAAATTCCAGTTTTGTTGCACGGATCTTTCCAGAAAATTCGAAAGGTAATCGTTTAGGAAAACCTGAAGCTCATTATTAATTGAAACATAGTCAGCTCTTTTGTAGTCCCTAAAAACTTTTGAGCTATCACTTCTTTTAGTTGTTTTAGTCATGTTAAAATGAATAGCTAGATGGTCGCTTACGCCCGGAATAACTGATAGGGATTTAATTAAGTCGGGATGCGTGGTCAGCACTAAGTCTAGAACTGTGGAGGTAGACAAGGTAATGCGGTTTGGAGCAATAACCAGCTGGGTAAGGTTAAAGTCTGAACACACGTCAAGAAAGGCAGCACTGTCAGCAGAAGTTTTGGATATTGTTGGAAAAGGGGGAGACCACGAAACATTAGAGAAGTTAAAATCACCTAGGAGAAACATAGGCGCAGCCGGAAACCTTACTCGCAACTTATTTAGGACATCGTGTAAATCATTTGCGAAGCCGGTAGTTAGGTTAGGAGGCCGGTAGCAGCCACAAACAATGATATCTTTGTGGTTAATGCGAACACACGCGACAACAATTTCAAGCGGCGAAACAACGGGCACACTGAACGAGCTGATCTCGTCGCTAATAGCAAACAATACGCCGCCCCCGCACCTCGTACCCCGGTCACAGCGGTAGAACTTAAACTTTTTTGAACAGTTAAATATTTCGTGATTTTCTATTTTCGCGGACAGCCAGGTTTCAGTTACTATGACTACATCAGCTAGACATGTATCTATTAGTGCAGATAGGGCATCACGTTTGTTAGTAACACTTCGAGAATTACATAGTAAAAAAGAAAATTCATGTGCTGGAAAATGCTTATCTAGCTATCGTGGTGAAGGAGGAGCGCTGGTCCCTGCGCTTTCTGCGTTTGTTGCTTGGGGGGCAACGTGTACGGGGTTATCATAAATAGGCCCAGCCTCAGTTACACGATCGGTGACCGGACAATAAACATAGGCTTTCTTGTTAATTACTATCTTGTTATACTTGAGGTAATATGGCTGCCCAGTGGTTTTCGCGAAATTTAAAAGCTTTTTCTGGATGCTGCGCGTGGCCTTGCAGAAATCTTCGCTAACTGACACGGGGGTGCTACGAAGCATAGATTTCTTAGCAAAGACACGTTCTCTCGTTTTGAACGAACTAAAACGAACAATGACAGGTCGACATTTGTTCTGCACAAAGGTTCCAATCCTGTGTGCTCGGGAGATGGCTTCATTAGGAAGTTCCAGTTTAAGGGACGCAGACAGGATTTCACGGACTTTTAGCTCAGACTCAGCCCAGGTTTCTGAGGCAGAATCTAATAGCCCATAAAAAATTAGGTTATCCCTACGAGAGCGATCCTCGAAGTCATCAAGCCGTGAACTGAGAGCGGCACTTTCGTGTCGCACGGCAGCCGTTACGAGACCTTGCATCTGTGTATCGTCTGGAACGCTCTCGAGGGAAGTAACCTTCTGTTCAAGTACAGTTAGTCGAGCGGTTAAATCTGTTACTTTGGAATCAAGTAGCAACTGGTTTTCTTTACCATCGTTAATAGATTTCTGCAAGTTGTCATGACGCTCATCCAAGTGTGCGGTTAGTTTGCTGATGGCAGGGTAATACTTCGCTATTCGGACCAGGGTTCTGTTCTATATCCCCGCAAAGAAGAAGTTCCTTTACAACGAGAAAACAATCTGCGATTATATCAAGCAACACATGTGGGCATGGAAGGAGCAGCAGACAATAGTTACTAGATCGCTTAGCGTTATAATCTTGGGAGGGACCAACCTGGACGAAAAGCAAAAAGTGGTTGGATGAGACCATTGTGGCGGCCGCTCCGTTCCACTGCCCACTGAGGTGCGCGGTGCAAGGCTGGCTGTATTTGTAGCTTTCTGGGTGGCTTGACGATGTCGATGCGGTTGGCTTGATGGCAGCTTGAGGGGTTACCGGAACGGGAGGTTGAAGTGGCACCGGGCAACAACGGCTCGGTTCGGGCAGGCGAGGGCACGTGCCGTGTGGCGTGCCAGGCGCATGTGGTTCCACGCAGACCGGCGAGCTCGTGCTGATGACTGCGAATAACTGGACGAAAAGCAAAAAGTGGTTGGATGAGACCATTGTGGCGGCCGCTCCGTTCCACTGCCCACTGAGGTGCGCGGTGCAAGGCTGGCTGTATTTGTAGCTTTCTGGGTGGCTTGACGATGTCGATGCGGTTGGCTTGATGGCAGCTTGAGGGGTTACCGGAACGGGAGGTTGAAGTGGCACCGGGCAACAACGGCTCGGTTCGGGCAGGCGAGGGCACGTGCCGTGTGGCGTGCCAGGCGCATGTGGTTCCACGCAGACCGGCGAGCTCGTGCTGATGACTGCGAATAACTGGACGAAAAGCAAAAAGTGGTTGGATGAGACCATTGTGGCGGCCGCTCCGTTCCACTGCCCACTGTTTTTTGTTGAAAAGGCATGCAGGCTGTTTTTTGTTGAAAAGGCATGCTCCGGAGGATGTAAGAAACTTCTCTATCAGGCGACCTCGGGCATCCGTTCTGGAGGAGCCCCAAAGAGAGTTGTGCGCATTAAGGTCGCCTGTTAGTATGTATGGTTCGGGCAGCTGGTCAACCAGTGCCTCGAAGTCAGAGCTCAGAAGTGCAAAATCAGGAGGAATGTAAATGGAGCATACTGTTATCAACCTATTAAATATTATCGTACGGATTGCTACAGCCTCAAGGACAGTGTTAAGAGTGACAGGGTGGTAGGCTAAGGATTTCCGGGCGACAATTGCCACACCTCCTGAAGAGTGTGTGCAGCAAACCCTGTCCTTTCTGAATATCATGTACCTATTTAAGAAATATGTTTGTTTAGAATTTAGGTGGGTTTTCCTGGAGACACATGACACTTGGCTGACTGGCATGCAGAATCTCATACACATCGTCAAGATTTTTAAGGAGGCCTCTGCAGTTCCATTGGATGATGTTTTCTGTTCCCATTATTTAAATGTAAGAATAACTGGAGTGTGTGTGTGTGTTTGTTCATCTGTCGTCTTTCGGGGCTGTTATTCCAGGATTTTTAGGCTTTTCTGTCGGTTTGGACATCGGAGGCCGCTCCTTGCGCTGCGTTGCAGGCAGGAACGGCGCGACATCCATTTCCTCGTCGGATGCCAGAATTGTGCCCGGCGGACCAGGCCCCCCGGACTTGGCCCCCTTTCGGGAGCCCTTCGTTTGAGCCGCCACCGCCGAGGGCATCCGGGGCACCAGAGGTGGCACGGGCGGTGCGGTGGCGGTGGGAGCCGATGCAGGGCCCCCGGTGTCCATCCCCTCAGCACCCTCCAACGCACTGGAGGACGGGGAGGCAGAAGCGGGAGCGGCACCGGTCCCCACCGAAGAGGTTGTCACCACAACCGCTGCTGCCTCAGCAAGCAGCGTGGCACTGGATTGGGATGCCTGAGGCACCCCAGGGGGGGGGGGGACGGCGGCGGGACTAAGTCCGACTCGCGGTACTGGCTCCCCGCCGAGACCAGACGCAGCTCCGCCCCCCGGCGAGCTGCGTCGGCGTGCCTCCCCAGGGGGAAAGAGACGAACCTCTTCCGCGCCTCTGGGAAGGTGATGTTCTCTGTTACTTTGACATTGATGATTTTCTTTTCTTGCTGGAATTTCTCACATTTGCGGGAGTACGCTGCGTGCGATCCCCCGCAGTTAACACAAGTGAAGGTGGTGGAGTTCCAGTTATCTGTCGGGTGGTCCTGTGCGGCGCATTTGGCACAGGTCGTTTTGCCGCGGCAAGAGTTGGTACCGTGCCCGAACCGCTGGCATTTGAAGCAGCGGCACGGGTTTGGTACGTACGGTCGGACTGGACATCGTATGAAGCTTGCATTGACCGACTCGGGGAGCGTTGAGCAGTCAGATGTCAAGATCAAGTGTTTTGTACGGATTTCGGTGTCATTTCGACGCAGGATTATCCTTCGCACTGCCGTCACACCCTGATCTCGAAGGCCATCGAGCAGATCTGTCTCTGTTTCGTTCATCAGGTCAGGATCGGAGATGACGCCCTGGGAACTGTTCAGCGTGCGGTGGCGTGTGATCTTTATGTCTGTGTCTACCATGCGGGTTTGCTTGAGGAGGTTGATAGATTGCTGCCTGTTGTTAATTTCGATAAGGATTTCCCCTGTTCTAAGTTTCTTGGCTTTGTAGGATTTCCCTACAATGCCCTCAAGGAACTTGGAGATGAGAAAAACAGACTGTGCAGTGACGGGCTTTGACTTGTCAAGAGATTCTATTATTAGAAAGCGGGAGAAATTGTCAGGTTTTGGAAATGTCAACTCTCTCAAGGGAGGAAAGGAGACTTCGGTGCAGCCCCTTTTCGGGGGTCGATCACGTTTTTGGGGTTGGTTTGAACTATCCATATAGCATAGGAAAAAGCAGGGGACGGGGGTACTTTCTTCACTCGGTTTACCCTGATGCGAGAGAGGTCCCGGAGCTCCCCTGCCTGGTAAACAGACAGGGAGGCCCATCCGCCGGAGCTTGACCTGGGCTCCGACGGCCACCGTTCGTGGTTTCTAACCCTCCACCTATTAAACACATCGCCACGGTTGGATCCAGCTTATGTTTGGGGACTCGGGGTGCGCGGTATCACCAGTACCGTCACCAAGATTGCTCAAGGTGCCCCGTGCGGGGTTAACAAATGTGCAGTATGTCCAATCTTTGCATTATACAGAAGTCTTTCACCTTAAGACTTCACTTACCATAACGGCCACGGCCCTCACCCTGGCGTTTTTATAATCATGGGATGCAATCTAGCAAGAAAATCAAATAGTTATCTGTATAGGAAATGAAAAATTCATTTTTCCGGCGGCGTGTAACAGGTTGGCAATCTTCTCCTCCAGAATAGGCCATAGCCTCTACGCTCAGATTGGGTATAAATGCTATGTACATCACCGCAGGATATACTTGAACCTGCTGTATCGCCAAAAATTATGTCTACGACTAACAACCCTTTTATTTCTACATTTACAATGCATTTTCACACCAACTCGTTTTAAATCGGCTCACTAAAAGGACGTCGCAAGAAGAAATGCAACGGAAGATGATAGACGTAACATTAACCCATAAAACGCAACGAGCGCTATTGTAAATATAAAAGTCATCGACAAAAGACGATTGGAACTACTTAAAGACGTCTCAGATAAGAAGTTATTTATAGAAGCTGCGGTCAAGACGTCTTGTAGGTGTGCAAACGCGAAGCTTAAAGCCGTTTATTTAGGTGCTTGCAAGAGGTATACAAAACTTCTTGCAGGATGTATCACCACCTTCTTGTTGACGTCTATAAAACTTTTTTTCAGGCAGTTTTGAGAATGTTTCCAGAGGTTTCAGGAATCCTTTATCCACGTTTACTCAGGGGCTTCTTCTTGGCACCCGCCACATGCTTTCTCAGTACACACAGGCTAGCCTGAAATATAGCTACGAGCTGTCCCCACAATTGACACACCACGAAGCTGCTTTTGGAACACTGACTCGACTACCCGCTGTTCTCCGAATAAATATCTTAGCTTAAATTGGCTCGAAGTCTAAAGAATATTTAATCGGAGAAGGGCTCGTCATTGGTGACTATTCTGGAAGCAACCACTGGGCATGTTCATTGTTGTTGACAGCTGGCAGGAACATCCACAACTAGCCTGTGGGAGCACAGAAAGCACCAAGCGGGAGCACAACTGAAAGTAATGTTAGCACAACATAAATAGGAAGAATTTCTCATAAACTCACAAGAATAGAGTTGCTCTATGAGACCTAGGTCTGAGTTTACATGTTTTGTGTCTTGTGTACAACAAAAAGATAAAATCAAGCTGTGATGTTGTGAAAACCAAGCTTTATTTGTACTGCAACATTAGGTATATTTGTTAAAGCAGTAAGAATTAAAGGAGAAAGATCTCACAAAAAATAATACACGCCAGCCCACTATATACTCATGAGCAGGGATGGTAGCTTCATGTCGCAGTTATCAGCAGTATGGTTTGTTCCCAAGAATATGGGTGTGCTTGCTTCTTCCCTCCCGCCATGTTGCCCCATGCCAGTGGGATGCCTGGGTAGAACACAATGCACCGTGTCACTTACAATGTGCACCAGTAGTGATTAGTGAAAGGTATCAGACAGACAGCTGCTCATTAAGGACACAGGTAGATACGCTACATGCACCAGCTTTAATATATACCTACAGTCGAACTGCGCTACAACAAAATTGACAGGACGTGCAAAAAAGTTCGGCGAAATCTGCCCCAGCACACCACAGAAGCGTAAGAAAATTACGTCAGTCATTTTCCGCATCCTTGGCAGCATATAATGGTTAGAAAAATGAGTAAAGTGCAATAACGTTATGTTTATTCGGATAGCAAACATACCAATGTTTATCCGTTGTTTCCATCGCATAAATAGCGCGTTACAGGGGGGGTGGCGGAGTGGAGAGGTCAAGGAGTGCAGGTGCATGTATTGCTGTACAAGGCATATTGACCGAGCAGATTACTTGCAGATAGCTGCTAGGCCGTCTTAAGCACCCTCTCGCTTGTGGCAGGAGCGGTGACAGTTATCGGTGACGTCTGACTGGGCACAGCATCAACTGACCTTGGCAGGCAAGCTGCGCACGCTTGCATTTATTGTGACCGTGCGCTCGCGACTAAGAAAGGATGACGCGGGTTCAAGACTTAACACGCAAACATTATTTTTGGTTTTTACTTTGAGGACTTCTAGAAGGAAAACTGCCAGGACAGCTGCTCACAACGCATAAATGATGGTGCCGCAATATCAGCAGAGCACAATCACGCGATTTTAATTGGATACGGATTGCTGTAGCTCCGGCTTGGCGGACCGGGCCGGCGCCTGATGCAAAGACAGCCAGCAACATCATTATCACCAGCAAACAATGGAATCCACCTATAGGTTTATTGTTATTTTTGGTGACAGTGCGTCACACGTTGTCGTTAAAACAGCTTCCTCAATGTATACAAAGTTACATATAGGTGGCGTTATGCTTCCTTTATAGTGAAAACAAATGTGCAAACCCCGCCTCAATGATAGAAAATTTTTGTTGAAGCAAAAGCAAGCCAGACAAATGGTTTGTTGGGGGCGAGGACATTGTTGCAGTGACTTCTCTGGCTAACTGGTGGGGAATCGGACATATTTGGTCGAAACTGAAATTTCACTGAAGTGGAGTTCGTTGTAGTGGGGTTCGACTGTATTTCCATGAGTATAGATGTCATAAAGCAAGTTTAAGAATTAAGGCTGCAGTAATTTTTTAACCTTTAACAAAATTAATACATTTTCAGCATGATAGAAAGGAGTGTGCAGAAGCTGCTGTAAATTGTCACACCTAGGGGTGGACACCAGGGTGTCCACTCGTGTAGGGAGTGGGGGAAGGGCATGCCAAGCAGATAGAGAGGAGAGACAAAGACAAGAAGCGGTAGTCATTGGGGGGTTTTACGCGGCTTCGCTACACCGGCGATGAGGTGCGCCACAGTGGATTGCCCCAGATTAATATTTTCACCACCTGCATGGGATCTCGAGCACATGGGCATTTTCGCTTTCGACCTCAATCAGAAAAGCGGTCGCCAGAACCGAGAAGCGAGCCTGTGACGTTGAGCTCAGCTGTACAACGCCTTAGCCGCTGAGCCACAGCGACAAATTGTGGCGTATTAAAAGGACACCGAAGTGAATCTGTCAAGCTACTGTTTTTCTAACTGCTTACAATGGCTCAAATAAACACACTTTTCATCATTTATCCTTTCGATAAGGTGGTATTCATTTTATAAGAAAAACTATCATGCACGGTCTGTGGCAGCGACAGCAACTAACGGAGTGACGTTCATACAAAGTACTACGTGATTTCATAATGTTCAAGATTAGAATCAAAACCATTTTCTTTCAGTACTGTAAAATACCAAATTTACTCGCATAATTTGCACACCCCTACGTTTCGCCAGGTTTACAGAAACAAAATTTACCTACATATTTTGCACTCCCTCTCTCGCCCAAGACCACCCACCAGCGTGCCCACCAAACAAGCACGCTTTAGATTGGCGGCATGGCGCATTGGAGCGCAGTGATACAGGCATGATACATGATGCTTGATATTCCTCCCCGTCGCCCTTCTGTGATGAAGCGTAGGCGAGAAGGAACATTCAGGTGCCCTACCCGGCTACATTCTCCCTCTCCGTCCTGCCCAACACGCGCACACCACTTCTACCCGCCGCGGTGGCTCAGAAGGTAAGGCGTTGTGCTGCTGAGCACAAGGAAGCGAGTTCTATTACCGGCCGCAGCGGCAGATTTTTTGATGATGGCAGAAAGTAAAAACGCCCGTGTTTAAGATTTAGGAGCACGTGATAGATTACCATGTGGTCAAAATTATTCTGGAGTCCTCCACTATGGCAAACCTCATAGTCTGCGTTGCACTGGCGCATTAAAACCTACAATCCATCAAAACAATCACATAACTTCAATCGCCCTTTCCGCGGGAGTCAGAACTCCTCAAGCGTGAGCCTTCCTCCTCCTTCTCCTCACCTCCACCATGAGAATTCGCACAAAATAATCACAAACGCCTCCGCGGAGTCGGAAAGAATAATTTCGGCATTGGAGGTGAGGGCATATCAGCCCCGCCGTGGTGTTGCCCCAGCCTTGCCAAATGCCCGCTCCACTTTTGTGCGCTTGCGCTGCGACTGAATCTTCTGCCTCTCTTTCCTGTATATGCGCTATGATGGAATCCACACTACGTGTTCTTGTTTCGGCGCCATTCAGTCACATTTTGTTACTGTCGGATGGGCAACATTAACCTTAGGCGAAATTCTAACTCCTTGTCACTGTGTTTGCCGAGCAAAAAGTTAACCGCGCCACCGCAAACCAGTTCAACGTGAACGAAAGCCACCTGCGGTATTTAGGAAGGTAAAAGAGTTCACTCCAACGTGTGAAACCTGGAAGGAGGGTGTTTTCGAGACTGAAGCAAGAAGTTTCCTGCCGTGGAAAAAGAGCTGTTGAAGTATGTTCAAGAGCTGAAGGCGTCCTGTCCCACAGCGTCGTGCGAGATTCTGCTGTGTCAGGCAACGAAGATCGCACACGAGGAAGGTGTATCTGCTGCGGTATTCAAGGCGAACAGAGACTGAATGATGTGCTTCATGGGACGCCACCAGCTGTCTCTCAGACGGAGAAGGACCCTTTGCCACCGGGTACTACCGGACTACGAGGAGAAAATTTTTTTTCACCACTTTGTGGTTGGATTACACTGAACGGGGAGCCTTATCATGTTGACAATAGGGAGCCCCGACAAAACATCACCGATGTTTCACTAGCTGCTCAACCCCAAAGCGAGCGAGAAAGATGTCTATCTGCGCCCTTCATGATCACCGACTCAAAAAAATAACGCTGCACGGTGATGCTTTCCTTGACAGCGGATGGCCGCAAACACACGCCGTTCGACATTTTCGAGAGAAAGACGTGCCCAAAATGAAGCTGGGAGGTCGATTTCACGTCCATGCACAGGAAAAAGGGTGGGTGAACGAGGAGCTAATGCGGGACTTTATTGACACTGTCTGGGGCTTGAGACCGGGGGGTTTTGCTGCTACTGTTATTGCTGTCGGGGCGCGCCAGCTCTAAAGGCATCTCGTAGGGAGTCGAAAGGAGAAGTTGCGGGATATGCGGACCAACCAGGCCGTTATTCCGGGTTGCCTAACACCTGTCCTGCAGCCCTTTGAAGTGACGGTCAAGAAATGTTCAAAGTCTATGAGTGGAAGATGTATGTCGAGTGGACGGCCAGCGGAGAGCATGAACTTTCTTCTGGGAGGATAAAAAGACTGCAACTGCAGACTATATGTGAGTGGGTTTTGGCAGCTTGGGGCATTGTCTTTCGAAGAATTGTGGAGCACAGTTTGAAGCAGACGGGGCCATCGAATGCGATGCGATCGACGGAACTGAGGCTGATGCGCTATGAGGGGCAGTGACGGCGGCCATTACGATGTCTTGGGGTTGGGCCTTTGGACCAACGATTCAGACTACACCGCAACTGGACTTTACTGGTCAACAGTATTTTCCTTGTACTTTTGACTACTTTTGTACTTTTTACTTTTCGGGGATGCCGACTTACACGCGAACCCGTTTTTGACTATCTTCCCATCACGGCTAGCCTTGCACAACGCGCTTCGCTTTTGCGACGGCAGCCATACGGGAGAGCCCCAGTGCCGGAGGGTTCGTCGTCGCTAGGGTGGTGGCGTTGACCCTTTTCCCCTCTGCCTTAAACCGAGAACCAGTTCTTCCTCGAAACTAGCGCCACCATTCGTTGAGGTTAGGTGGAATGTAGCATTACGAGCGTACAGTCTCCTGCCTTGGGGATGCGGTAGCGCGCGGACATTTCGGGGGGCTGCTCCGGACCTGGGGAATGCACCACAAAGGGAGGTTTCCGGGTGAGCTGGGAGACTGCTCCGGTGTGCCATCAGTGAGTGGAACCATCTCGAACTCTAGCATTGTTTATTACCCTGCTCCCAATGTTACCGTTATAGCCTGCGATTAGTCTGCATGCAAAATATTTGATTAGCACAATGCAATGAGTGCTGCCAGTGGTGTTTTGCCCTTGTCGCTTCCTGCCTCTGTCTGCCTCTGCAAACAACAGACGCGTCCGCTGGCGGCGCTCGCAAAGCATGTTTGATGAGCGCGGAGGGCTGCGGGGTGGGGATTAGTTGTGTGTGAAACGTGAAATTGAACATTTGGCGCCCAACATGGGGCCTTGTTTGCAAAGACAAGCAGGAGGCACGACAACATCCTTGGTTCTGGCATCGTACGATCCGAGCTTATATAAACAGATTTCAGGCCTAACTGATTACAGCGAGTTATTAGCAGTGGCGAACTTTCCTGAGAGTCAGGCGAAATATTTAGAGCTGGCGTGTTTTTATTTGTTAAGCGTCGAGTTTGGAGCAATCATGTATCGGGCAGGAAATTGCTGCCAGTTAACACGTTGTCTCCGAATTTTCGTAGGGACTTTGTTGTTTATGAAAACGAGGGTTGCCGAATTTGAGTCTATGTGAGGCCAGGGAGCCCGCGCCGTTGTCTCAGCCTGAAATGAGTATGTACGGAAGCTGCAATTTGGGTCCGACTTTTCTTTTGTGTTTCGTCGACCACGGGAGTCGTGGCTCTGGGAGCCGTGTGGCTGGGCCACGTGTGCCGCATAAGGCTAGCCGGTATTGCCGCCTGGCCCGGGCGCTCCGATACCGCTAATTGCAGCAGGCGCCATTCGATCATAAGCTGCTTGTGTTGCAGCGAGCGTGTAGGACCCTGAACAAAGCAGATGTTTCCTCACGGCTGCACGTAATGGCATTTTCAGGGTTCCTTTTCCTTTTGTCTGATTTATTTTGTGTTTTTGGATGCGAGTCGTTTGCCGAAGTGAGTGACCCAAAGGCTGTCACAACCGGTTCTCGTGGACGAAGGCACGACCATGGGAACAATGCGAGGGCAGCACGGTGCACTTCCTCTCTTTTGTTTGTAGCCTAGCGCTTGAGAAGGGAATCTCTCCCGCCCCAGGAAAGACTGTTGATTTGAACCCTCACGGCTTGCAAAACTCCTTTCCGCAGCATAGCTGTTTTTCATGTCGCGCCGAGAACGGCGACGAGACTGAAGGGGTGCCTAATGCGTCCCTGTTTTCCACTAAAGGGAAGAATTACGCGGGACAAACTTAGTGCCTGGTAAGTGTAACGTCGCAGGAGCCCTCTTGTTCGGCTCGAGTGAACAAGTTCTGTTCACGTGAAGTAACAGCCAGTGTGTTGAAACGGATTTCAGCTTTTTACGCAAGCGATGTTAATGTGGGAACATAAAGCGGCCGTTGGGAGTAAATACTGTTTCCGCGTTCATGCTTATGATTGCAGTGTTACTAATGTGAGCAAATACCGCTTTGGCATTTGTTGTGGTTTATAATCGCGCCGGGCGGTCGACGCGATTTTGACTTACCGGGGCCCTGAATGCTACAGGGTGATAACAAGGTCTAGCTTTGTTGACGTTTCCAGAGCGGTTGCATTTGTTAAAACCCTAGCAGCTGAACAATCGGATTGTGTCACGCTATTGATGCAATCGAATTTGTATTCTTCCTACCCAACACGCTGTAGGGTTAGGACAATATAGCGTGCTTTGGTGACGTTAACAAGCTTGCAGTGATGCCCAGGCCATGGCAATTGTGATATTCAACATCGAGCAACGTGATCAATGGGATCAAAGGGCTCCTGCAGCCGGTTTTTTCTGCCTTATACATTGTAGGGTTTGGACAATTTATTGGGCTTTCTTGACATTAACAGAGCGAAGGCAATGCTGACAACTTGGCGATTTTCATAAGGATCTTGCTACAAAGGCGTTGCGATCATATAGCTATTGCTCCGCTCTACGCTGAAGGTGCGGGGAGTTTCTTTGTGCCGCTGAGCGGCGCAAGCTTGGACCACATGGCGGTGCGTGTTTATGCTGCTGACTACTGTTCTGGACGACGGGCCGTCTGCAGCTGACGAGCCTGCTGAATCGGTGAGGTGCAGCATGCCGCCACCAGCCCGGCCGAGCAAGTCTGCAGTCTCTGGCCACTTTGCGGTCACGGGCCAACACGGATGTACCGAGACCCGAGTAACGCTTGCTTGGGCTGTCTAGTGATATTCCTCCCGGATCTACCTCCCTGCAGACATCAGCGGATGATGACCGGGCGTGCTTTTACACTACCAGCGGGGCATTGGATGAGCGGAAGCCGGCGTAGGCAAAACGATGCAGCGACTAATAATTTATTTCACGAACCAACTTTCCATCGCCTCTAGCCCTGTAGTCAGCCCTTGCCGGCGTACGCAAAGAATCAGGAGGGAGGGATTTGGGGATCGCGACTTCCACGAGAACCCCTTTTTGGCTAGCTTCTCATTGCTTGGAGAACGAAACAGTGTGCCAGATGCCATTAATATTAACGTTACCATTGTATCCCGCACTGAGCACTTTATTAGGGTGCCGGCAGCTCTTATTGAAGCCCATTTTCACAGCCGCATTTCTATGTGGAATGCACAGCAATACCTTCACTAGCCTAGCCAAGAGAGGAAATTTGATTTTTTTTGTCAACCTCCTTCTGCTCAAAACTCTGCTGCCAATACTCTCCCATCCGTTTAGACGGATCTGATGCAACATGTTGAAGCTGGAAGAGCAAGTGTTCACCCATCAAAGCAAAGACATCGAAGGGTTGGATCACTTGCAGCACCCTGGTTGCTAGCATCCTAAAAATAAACACTAGATGCCTTTTCTTTCCTCAATAGTGGGCTTAAAAAGTGCAGGCTCTGCAAAATGACGTTGTTGAACGGCAGTCAAACAGAAGGCACACATGAGTGGCTTTTATTTAAAACTTCCTTCCACTTCATTTTATGTAAAAGATACCTTACACTTCAACGCAAGCCGCGTAAAGAGGACTCCTCAACCAGAGCGCGCCACATCCAGTAAACCCGGCGAAACGAATCTTCAGCACAAGATTGGTGCAGATTGCTTGCGATTATGAAGGATGTAGCAGGATTTAGCTTTCTGCCCAGTTTGGCGCAATTATCACAACACTGGTTTGTCGCCCTTGAGCTCCCTGTGTCTGCGCACCCACTGCTGGTGCAGCCAGGCGCCCCGAGAAAGCACTCCCCGCGCCAGGAGTGAGCACAAGTCGCCCTCCCGGATGCGCAGCGGGGCTACCCGGGCGTTGCACAGCCGGCACAGCGCTGGGGTAGGCTCCAGTTCTAGCACCAGGCCCCGGCCTACACCGACCAGTTCGGGTGTGGCTCAGGACACGGTGTGCTACATCAGCACCTACCGAGTGACTTCCCTAGCATGGTGCCTTTTGAGGCCGGGCCCTGCCGCTGTCGCACAGAGCCACCTGAATAGGCCAGGGTGTTGCCCTTGAAGTCATCTCGGACGATGACTCTGGCCAGCTGAGCTGCCCACTGTGTGGCGTCCGTTGTTTGCTGCGCTTTCCCAAAATTTCCAGTTGGCCCTCGGCCACCAGAGCAGGGTACCAAACAGGCCCCTCTCATACACAGAGGCCACCACCTGTCCATCCACAGGCCACCACCTGGGCGATTTTATGATTACTGGACCAATAGGTGCAAATAGCAGTTCAGAAGGAGAAGACACACATTTACCTTAGGAAATAAGGTATACTGGTGTAGTTAACATTGCTAAGCGACAAGTGACAAAGCTCTGTGGTTTGCAAGCTCGTCGAATTGCACTGACCCTGGCTAAACAGCAACCACTTCATCTCCCATGTACGAAGCTGAAATTGAAGCCTTTGTTATCTCCTGCCGTAACATTATTCTGACGGCACCTTAAGCCACTCTCGAGTACATATAACAACCGAGGACAAACCAATAACGTAGTTATCGATATCCCTTGGTGAAACCTGAGCACAAGAAAACTATACACAAGGACAGCTAAGCAAAGCGGTAACACGAGGGCAAGCAAACACAAATTGCACAGCTTGTCTCTCATTTAGGGCACACAAATTGCATACCATAACCTTCCAAAACCTGATGCACCCAGCACAAGCGGTAATTTCACTGTGAACACATCATAAGTCTGCAGTGAAAATTCCAATTGAAACATCACTATATACAAAAGGGGGTTACCTTCCTTAATGCACAATGTCCTAATCGACCGTGTGCAAGCGCGGAATTCCCTATTCACACATATACAAGTTGATCAGCGACACCTCCATGGCAGCTTTGCTCACACCCATGGCTTAAAAAGGCGTCCTCAAAGCGCCGAGCAGAAGCCGGCAAAAATACACGATAATTAAAGGTACACAGCTAAAGTGCTGTACCAGTTTGAAACTTAAGGTAAGCAAAACGTTTTCTCTCAAAATAAACAAGAATGCAGAGTGGCTTTGCTACTTTAAAATGAAAATATTCTACGGCACAAGGACAAAAAAATGCGAAAAGCTCATTCACCAGCTTTTCTCGGTGAATGAGCTTATCCTATTCAAAAATCTCAAACCTGCTACAGTGAAAGCTTGGAATGAATAAAACTATAGGGCAGTGCTTTGAACACGCAAATAATATTTTGGAGAGGTCTGGTACTATTCATAGCTCAAATGTGTGTTAGCAGAAGAAAACTAAAGTATGTCAGCCACTAGCAATACTGTAGCAAACTTTCTTCATAAACACACGTTTGCAGCTGGTATTAGGCCATTCTCTTTTTTGTTATACTGTTTTTGTTATACTGTCTTCATTTTTACCTCAGACAAAAGTTTAATAAATACGCCCATCATGAATATCTAAAGACAAGTGACCACTTCAACAACAAATGCAGCATAAAGATAACGTAATGGTCATTGGCAATGCGACTTGTCCTAAATTGGCCCCTCTCCAGCTTTGTTTTTGGCGCAGATCGCCAAATTGCAGGACGTGCATTTGATGCATTTCTCTTCAACAATTCTCTTTTCAATTCTCTTTCTCTACAAACCTCAACAATTTGTGTTCGAAACAACGACAATTCCTCCAATATTTCTATTGTTTTCTTAGGAGTTATGTGACTAGCAATATTGTATTTTTGAGTTTTTGTTGCGGACGCACCATAATGCGGAACAACTGTCTAGTATTTGTAATTTCCACACGGTAAAAATTACACTATGAATGATTTTATCAGGCCAAAGACACCTTACAAACGATTTGATTCAGTTTCTGTAGTCACGAGAGTGTTATCTGCTGGATATTTTCCGGAATTCGTGAAAAACATTGCGCACTGGCGGAGCTTTTTTTGTAAGTGCCATCTTGGAAGCAGTCACAGCAGACAAAACGCGTGGAGCCTGGAAGAAACTACTATTCTGTCTCATGTACGCGTTCTGACTCAGACTCTTTCTTTTACTTTTATTTCTTATCGGTCAGTGCGTCATGTATATTCTGAGAATGTGAGCAAAAAAACAAGAAAAACGGCGTTACAGTAATAAAGGTACCAGTATCGAAAAAATACAGTTGCTCCCTCCACGTTTTGTCTTAATGGCAAATTTACGTTATATTCCATCGTTGTGCTTCGACATCACTGAAATTTATGTCTCAGTTTTTAGCATCCCTAGTCTGTTAAGGCTGTGCTCGAGCTGCGCGTTATAGCCTGTGCATTCGTTGTACTACTTGTACCGTTTCAGCAGTTTTCTTTAAAGGGAAAGGTAATGTCAAAAGTTTGCAAGCCAAAGCGTGTAATTCAAAAATTGTGGCGCTGGGCACCGCCGTGTGCTGCGCACAGAATTCGCAAAACTACGCTACTATGCAGTGATAGCTCATTAACGACGAGCGCGAGAAACTACTACTTATCACACTGCTATGTACCTCCTTTGTTCGTGCAGAGTCGTTAGCAGGCGCTTCGGGAACCGTGGCAGTTTTCACGCATACAAAGGCTTGAACAAGGTATTTTGAAGATGCATTTAAAACACCATTGGCCTATTTACTCTCTTATAAGCATTTTTTGCGCAAACAACCTTACAAACGCAATAGAAACTCATTGGTACACCAACGCGAATAAGGGTTGTTGCTACGGTTGGAGGCGCCACCCGGTGGCCGAGTCGTCTTGACATGCGGTGCGTGGACTCCCGTTAAATTTCGTCCAATCTTCAGCCAAATTTACCATACAGTGCATTACTTGTCCCCTCTTGAATCCTCTCTGCGAGCGGCTTCGATAAAACCTATTCTCAAGTTGGTGAGGGGTCTGCAAGTAATCTTTCAACAATTTGAATTTCTGAAGAGAGGCCTCCCATGAACGTATAAAACTCACGATAGAACCCACGAGCGAGTATAGCAGCTACTTGCGCGTGCACCGGAGCCGGTTGTGGCCGAACGCCATGTGCACGTGCGGGCTCCCCAGTGTCCAATTGCAACGAACGAACGCAAGGATGGCTGATGCAATGGAAACGGCCACGTCGCTCGGGGAGTCAACAATTACAATTATAGATGAATCGGGCCGGAAATAAATAAATAAAGAAAGAAACATGTGCATTGAGGTTACCGGAGAGGAATTGACGACCGATGGTTACGTGGAAAAGGTAGGCTGGAAGGTAGTCGCATAGTAAGTAGCGCTTGAAACGAGACGACAGAAGAGAAGACACACAGGATAGCACCATCGTGTGTGTCTTTCTTCTCTCGCCCGTTTCAAGCGCTACTTACGATGCACCAACACCATCAGCCCAAATGTCAATTTGACTGGAAGGTAGTCACCTGCAATAAAAAGCCCAAGGAGGAACGAGTGCCGGGCACTGCGCCCCAGACGCGGTCGGACACGAAGACATTATCAAGGAAAGCAGCAGCAGCGGTAACGATGGCAGAAAGGACGTGCAACGTGTTTCCGAAGGAGGACTACAAAGTCATCGTCAGCCCGCTAGGCGGACTGTGCATTGCGAAGACATCCATCGCGATCATCGAGGAGGCGATCGCCGCAACGGCCGGCATCACCAAAGCAGAAGTGGCGAAAACACCTTTCTACTCAATAACGAGCAAAATATCGTAATTGTGAGTACCCCTGACTCTTCTAGCGATTGCAAGTATTCTAGAAATAAAGAGATCCTGATCGAAGTTTGTCAGGAGGCGCTTTTTACGGCTGAAAGAAGCAAAGGAGATGAGGTGCGTGCTGACGCTGAAAAAGAGCGTGTGAGAAAAAGAAAAGAGGAAGAAGAGTCGGAATGGCAGTGTCAAGTTGTAAGCAGAAGGAACGCGGCTCTCGCCGAGTTCTCTGCTGGACACGAACACCCAGGAGACACAGAGCCTGGCTACATTTCCGTCCTGGCCTTGTGAACTGGCAACGCCGTCTTTGCGGTGCCCTCACAGCAGTCGACGTCCGTGACCAGCGAGCGTGGAGGCAGCAGCGACGCGTCATCGCACGGCGCCTTTCACGACACTACATCTATCAGCTACGACAGCACCAACGACCATCGCTCCGAGCCGCAGCACTGAAGACACTGTACTCCCACGTGAGCCCTAAATATTTTCTGCGCAGTACTGTTCATGCAGGAACGTAGCTTCCAGATTAGTTTAATATATTTTTGAGAATTTTGTCGTGCCATGCTGTCCTGTCAGTATACCACTTGTTTTGTGCGTTGCTAAACCTGCCTCACTAAATTCTCCGCCAAATAAAATTAACCTCCTCATTCACAAAAACAAACTGCATCACAGAGGACAGAAACACGAGGTAGGGGCCTACGCAACGGCCCCCGATTGCATGACGAAAGGATTAATCCGAGGAGTAACAATAAAACACACGCAAGCAGACATTATGAAAATGATTATAACGGAAACGAATCCAACAGTAGCGGGTGGTAGACGAAGTGGAACTACAACCACGGTGATCATTACCTTTGAAGACGACAAGGTACTGAACCCGGTCTTCTAAAGATCGGGTGTATAGAAATGCAGTTTGTATCGGAAACACTTCCATTTTTGCAAAATCTGTGGAGAAGTATGCCACAGAAGAGACGTACGCCCAACAACATATGTACGAGTGTGTTTCGACTGCGGAATGAAGAATCCGAAAGAAGAACATGCTGAGGTTTGTAAACCGAGGTGCAAGCTATGCAACGCCATGCACCCCACCGGAAGCAATTCATACAAGAACAAGTAGAAGACGCCGTCTGTGGCCACCAAAAGGAGATGGGCAAGAAAGGAGACTCAGGAGAAAAGACGTGGGCAAGAAGAGGAAAATGTCGCACCGCGTAGCTTCCCAGCGCTGGGGAACAACGGAAGAGCTAAAGGCCAGGAGCCAGCGTCCCGCTCTCTAAGCCGTAAATCGGAGATGTTAGGAAGCGGCAGCATTAGCCGGGTTGTGAGGAGGGGACGATCCAAGTCAAAAGACCAGTCAGCTGGAGCCAGATAGCCCAAGACAACGTGAAGAGGAAAGAAGAGCCACAGCTAAGCACGTCGAGAGGATTGATCACCCCGACCAGAGGAAAGACCAGACAAGGCGTGGAAAGTGAAGCATGCCGGGAATTACAGGAAACAGTGAAGAGGCTAAGCAGGGAGGACGCGTCACAACGTACAACCATTAAAATTCGAAACGGAAGCTAACAGAGACCATAGAACTATTGAAGAGCAACATTAGTCAACAACAGCAAGTGCCAGAGATACTAAAAGCGACTCAAGCGTGCGCACACAAAAAGCAAGGCAACGGGAATACCATCAGCAACCTCAGAGCCAGCGCCAAACAGGAGAGCTCTCGAGCTCCTCAAGGAGTGCACGATCACCAACAGAATGGACAGAACAGAACACAATATACAGAAGATAACCACACGCAAGACACAGAACGAGGCTTAACAAGCAGTACGGTTCGCAAGACTGGAACAGGCGCTACAAAGGCAAACGGAATCGACGCAAGAGAACATCGCAGCCGCTGTACAGCAGAGCGTGGCGCCAGCAGTGCCATAGATCATAGCGGCCGCAGTTAAACAGTGTGTAGCAGCGGCATTGCAACAGAGCATGGCGGCAGCATTATAAAACCTCAGAGATGAGCTAAACATGAGCAACCCAACATGGACCGCAGCACAACCTGCACAGTAACGGCAAACTGCCTCGTAGTCTGGCAATAGTACTGCCATGGTTTCACAAGTAAGAAGGCAGTCCTACAACAGCACATTCGATACTCAACCAGGAAGCCAGACGTCATTATGATTGAGGAGACACCTAGAGGAGACCCACCTCCCAGGGTACAAGACCTACGCCAGCCTTCCTATCCGAGTGGGCAACGGCATGTGCACCCTGGTGAGGAAGATACCGAAGTACGAGTAAAGGGAAGGACTAAAGAAATCACTCATTGAACACACGATGATCGAAGTTATCAGCGGAGAGCAGCGGAAACAGAGCAGCTCCATCATGAACACGTACAGCAGTCCAAACCACCGCATGCAGAAATTCAAGGCACTTCTTCATAAAGGTTGCAGAACTACCAGCAGGAAGGACAACCTTATTATATGCGGGGCCCTCAACGCACACAACCAAGCATGGGGCTACATCACAAACAACGCCGAGAGAAACAGTCTTCTAACCAATGCTAAAGAAGAGGGACTTACACTGACAACAGGCACAACATATTCGACAGGGACGGGCAATTCAACTTGCAGAGAAATCACGTCAAAACTTACTTTCGTTAGAATATCACAAGGTGGTCGAACCGCATCTTGGGTTAACTCCGGTCACAACCTACGCAGTGACCAGTTAATATTCGAGGTGGCCACACCAAGTAAACGAAAATAAAACAAGAAGCGCTATAACAAGCTCAGGGATAGGGACCTCCACAGAACCCCATTACAGGGAGAAGAGGAATATATACAGGACGTGGATGAGGGGTGTAACATGATCATAGAAAACATCACAGCAGCAACCAAGGAAATTTAAATGATTGTGGAAATCGTAAATATCGACCGCCACCTAGCGCACATGCTGGAGAAAAGGAGTTCCATCCACAAGAGATGGTAGAAACAACGCACCAACCGCAGACTACGAAAGAAGCTGGCCGACCTAAATCACGGCATTGAGAAACACTGCCGATCGATCTGCCTACAGCACTGGAACGAGATCTGAAGTGCAGCTGACGGCCAATTACATGTAGGAAAGACGTAGGCCATGCTCCGTTACCTACTGGACGAAACAAACACGAAGTCCCACCAGAGAAACAGTCTGAACAAGACCCCTCACCAGTGCGTTACGGGAAGTGCGAAAGGATGAGATGTACCCAGAGGAAACACATCCAGACTACTGGGGCACGGTGAACGGGACGTTGGACAGAGACATCGAGACATGGGAGTTACTTACATGCGGTACCCGAGCTTAAACGCCGATCCGCAGCCGGTCCAGACAAGGTTACGAGCAAGGCACTCAAGCACCTCAACGAGGCCGCGATTGCAATCTTGAAGGCTCTCTCGAACAAGTGTTGGAGGGAGGGCAAGCTGCCCCAGAGCTCGAAGACAGCCAAGACTATCCTAATACCAAAGCCACGGAAGCCGCCGGGTATCGAGAACCCCCGTCCGATGACTCTGACCTCGTGCGTCGGCAAAGTGCTGGAGCGCGTTCTCATGCAACGATGGCAGGAAAAACTCGAGGACAACGGCCTGTATCCCGACTCCATGATCGGATTCCGGAGCCAGCTGAGGACGCAGGACGCGATGCTCCAACTCAAGACCGAGATCCTGGATGACGAGACCAGGACGAAGGACAACCAGGAAATATAGGGGCTGGACTTGCAAAGTGCCTTCGATAAAATGAAGCAGTAGGTAACTCTAGCCAAAGTATGCGCTCTGAACATGGGAGCCCGTACTTATTACTATGTTAGAAACTTCCTGACACGGCGCACAACAAATATTCAGTGAGGCGACGAAACTCTCGAGGAGAAGAAGCTCGGTAGACTCGGGACCCCACAGGGATTGGTGATATCGCCGTTGCTCATAAACCTCGTCATAATTGGGGTTCGTCGCCACCTTTACTCGCTACCGGGCGTACGGCACACCATTGACGCCGGAGATATAACGCTATGGGTTCCGGGCAGCCGCGACGAAGAAATTAGGTCAACACTACAGCAAGCAGTCGATACCATCGAAGACCAGCTGAAAGGACCGGGTCTCATCTGCTCGCCAAGCAAATCAAAGCTTTTGGTGGTTCCACGAAGATGAAAATTAAAGACGAGCGAGGACAACACGGTCAACAACATAATTGAGGTACGGACAGACACTGCACAAGAGATTCCTCTGGTCAGGAATATCTGAGTGCTGAGCTTTCAATGGGGAAAGATACGCACCATGGGGGAGACGGGGCACCGACTCCTATCCAGAGTCACAGCGGCCACTCGCCTGATCAAACGCGTGGCAAACAGGAAAGCCGGCATGCGGGAGGACAATCTGATACGGCTGACCGAATCGGTTTTCGTTAGCCACATAACATAAGTCACTTCCTACCTGAACTGGAAAACGGCGGAAAGGAATCGTCTGAATGCAGCTATACGCAAAACATACAGAGCAGCACTCGGTCTTCCCGACAGCAGAAGCACCGAGAAGCTGACGGACCACGGTGGGCACAGCACGCTCGAGGAAATCAGCGAAGCCCAGCGAGCCGCCCAGATGGAGAGGCTCAGGGATTCAAGACCGGTCGGGCTATGTTAGCCAAGCTGGGACTCGAGCCCGGAACGAGCGGTAGACCACTGAACAGACAAGAGGTCATACTGGCTAACATTAGGAGGAGGGCACGGGGACAACCCATTGCCAGGAACATGGACCGTATCCACAATGAGGAGAGTAGAAAGGTGAGAGTCATAGCCATGATCGAGCAACACGTCAATGCACCTGGCACGCGATACATCGACGCAGCAGAGTATCTTAACCGGGAAGCCTTCACTTACAGTGGTGACCGACGCCGTAAATGGAGAGTCTCTGCAACGAGCGTTAAAACATGTGAGGTGCAGATTGCCAAAGAGGTGGTCATAAGCCTTGGCAATCGTAGACCCGAACACCGAGACAGTCCTCTGTGACTCAAAGGAAGATGTCAGGAACTTTGCCAAGGGCAGGCTGTGTCGTGAAGGAGTGCGGGTGCTCACCGCGTTGGAAATTACGGACAGAAAAGTAGCATAAAGGTGTTCCCTGCCCACGTGGGCAAAGATGTGTGTGAACTTGTGGACAACCACAATGAGACAACAAACTCTGTTGCGTGAGAATGACCTGGCCGAGCAACAGAAACGAGCCCGTCTGCAGAGCTGTGGGTGGAAACTAAAGACAGGATGAGCACATTCGACAAAATTTCAAAGTACTATGGGATGCACAGACGACTAACGGCACCGCCGCATCCTGATGTTACCAGGGAGAAGGTGGGGCTATTTAATCAGCTGCACACGGGCTTGTTACTGACTCCTGTCATAATGAAGCACATATGCCCAGAGCAGTATCCGGACGACCCGTGTAAGGTGTGCCGCAGGGCTGGAGCCACTATGATCCACATCATGTGGGATTGTGCAGCAAGACCAGCAGAAGCCGAAAGGGAGACTGTGTTACGCGTACAACCCGGCAGAAAAGAAGGAAACGGGTAACCCGGACATGTTTGGCCACCGAGATTTATCACACACACAGAACATATACGTCGAAACAAAACCCGAGTAAAGAAAACTACTTCCTCTATAAATCAAAACACAAAACCATTCACACAATATATGCACAATGCCATAACCACTTTTCTCTAGCAGCCACAGCTATGTCCTAGAAAGATGCACCAGGTGAGGCTTACATTATTCGGGGGTGTTGACGTATGAAGCTGGTTGTTGACGTAAGGAGCCGCGAAGAGCTGGTACCCACCTGCCGTCGTCGCGATGTTAGGTTGCTAGCGTGGTGAGGCTGATACTCCGGAGGACCTTGCCGTTATCGGAGCCGTCGTAGCACAGGGCGATGATACGATCCCCTGACTGCAGACGCGCGCGCATTGCCGCTGGAGCCGCCAAGGCGTGGGTTGCGGAACGTCGGGAGAACACAGCCGATGCGTCGTCGGCCCGCTCCCGCCCAGGCTTGTGTGGCGACTCGGTGCCGTGGCTTCAAGATGCGGTCCGGAGCTATCACAAGGAAGGGCAACTCCTGGCCGTGCAGCATATCCTGAAGCCCCCGAAACAAGCGACCTAGCGAAAGCTGCGAGGCCGTAAGCCACCCCTAGGGGACAAGGCGAGTAGCCTGGGGGGGGGGGGAAGTAGCGAGGACGCTGACGAATAGATGGGTTCCGGACAGGGCCCGACGTTAGGCCGCCGTTTAGGTATCCCGGCAAACAAGGTGGCCTACTGCAGGCGATTCAATAAAATTTTGCCATGTCATGTTACGGTTTTGTTTGACTTGAAGGGACAGAGGAACCCCTGGTGGTGCTGGAAAACTACTACCACAAACACACAAAATAAAATTAAAATATTTCTACATAATAACAAGAAAAAAGAACGTGTTATCAGCCATTTTTATTAAAGACAATAAATTACCCATTTATGCGCTATTTTAACGGCTTTCTATCATTTTTTGAGTGACCACACAGCGCGCTCTTTTTGAAGTTTGCTGTGGTTCGGTTCTACAATTTTTGGATTGGCATCAATTCGACTTGCGCCTGTACAAATGCTTCTTTAAATCTTCGGCGCTGTTCCCATGCGTTCTCAGGCACTCTATGAAAACCAAGTGCCTATCTTTGGCATGGTGTGGATTAAGGAAAGAACGAGTTATTTTTCAGAAAGCCGGAATAGGGTTGTCTGCCTCGCTGAAGGCTACGAGACTTTTTGGCAGAAAATACCTTTCAGTTTCGAAAATCTTACCATTTGGCTGACCCAGCTGTTCATTTTTCCTGCTCCGGAAGATGCTGCTTCATGTGTGCATTGTGAGTGCCAGGCTATGGCATAATCACTAGCTAATTACTAGGGCCACCTTTGTGCCATTACGCTGACTCAGCTCCAGGCCAAAGTGAGGTCTGGGACGCACTCGTTATTTCACGTGGTTCACTCTTTCACTGTTGCACCAAAGTGACAAAACATTGCAGTCCGATTCGCCTCGGCAAACATCGTCAGTGCTCCATGATGATGATGGTTGGATGTTAATGGCGCAAGGCCAACTGGGGCATAGAGCGCCAAAACAGTGGTTATATATGAGAGGTGAGAACGTAAACACTAAAATCATTAAGAAAGAACAAAAGTTAAATCAATAAAAGACAGTGAGGATGGCTGGTGTATAAGACCAGTTTGTAATCATGCGTGATATGAAATTAAGTCTAAAAATTCAACTTCTGCTAAATATTTGAAAACGCGCATGACAGAAAATGTATGATAATCAGAAAAAAACTCTGGATGTAACAGGTTGTGTTCTCTATAAAGTTGGACGAAGTGTTTGTGTCGTGTTGTGTGAAATGCTTCGCATTGGAGTAGAACATGGGTTACCGATAGGGCCTCTCCACACCCGCTACATAAGGATCTAGGATATCCTGTGAGCAGGTGGGAGTGTTTTACATGAGTGTGGCCTATCAGTAACCTAGCAGGGCGATTTCTGCGTGTCTGTTGTGTGAATCCGTTGTGTATTGTCCCAAGTGTGGTTTTACAATTTAGACTTTGTTGTCCAAGTGTGGTCTTACAATGTGGACTTTGTTGTCCCAAGTGTGGTCTTACAATGTGGACTTTGTTGTCCCAAGTGTGGTCTTACAATGTGGACTTTCTTGTCCCAAGTGTGGTTTTACAATGTTGACTTTGTTGTCTGTCTGTTCACTCCAATGTTTTGCCATATTTTACGTAGTTGTTTTATGTGTGGATTCAAGTCAGTGTGGGGTACTGTTGTGACGTGCACCATGTTTGTGAGTGCAACAGTGGGAATTTCATCTCCTCTATGATTTTCCGTGGTCCCCTAGTGGCACAGGATCCAAACAATTGTCACCTCAAAGTTTGCATCATATGCCGACATATTGGTCCTAAGAAGCAGATTGATGACGTAAATTTTTTTATTTACTTCAGGATGATAACTCTCGTACAAAACTTAGTGAATCGATACCTATATGGTAAACCCGCACAAGAAAGGCTGAGACTGCCCACTAAGAATGACAAATATCTCCCGCGTTCTTCAAGTTGCGGCCAAGCAGACCAGCGTCGGTGTGAAAGGCCGGCAGTGTCAATGACGGATTTTGGGATATAATTCACCATGTGATTCACTACAAGAAAGATTCTGTAAGCCTCTGCTGTAAAGATGCTACAAGTTACACTCATGGATTCAAAAGCTTTACATTTGGGTCCGTGGCAGCACATAACACGGTGGAGGCAGTTTTCAGTTTTGGAGGCGACGATGTAAAATTCTGTACACTGGTACTTCTCCTGGAGCGACAGAAAGGGCTGCAGAATCGCATTTCTGGGTAGCTTATTTTTGTCGAGGTAAATGAAAGACATGTCACATGACACAGCGCGAAGCTGCTATGGCAATATAAAATCAATGCATGATGACTTGAAGGTGTTTAAAAAGGAGACATTAAGTAAAGCCGTCGTCTATCTCCCTCTTTGTGAGAACGGAATAGAAATGAATTGGCCGTTTAAAAAGATCTGTGATGTGGATATATCCATAAAAACAGGTATAAAAGGAGGGTTATCGGTTCATGAGATTTTACAAGCATATAAAAGATCAACATATGTTCTCTGCTGCTGTAGGCACAATTTGTCGCATTCGACATACAGGCTTTGGACACGGCTTGTACGGAAAGGCACCACACGAGAGGCGAAGCCCCAAGTGCAGATCTGGGTCGAGCATTTTAGCGCTGTTTTCAATGGTGACCCATAGGCAACACTTCCGTAATCCAAGCGAGACCCTACCAAAGCGGTATAGAGGCGCAGAAGCAGTTTTTTGTCTGCACCGTATGATTTGTGAGGGGAGGACCTTGTGAATATTTAGTGTTTTGAGATATTTATGTTTACGTGCTTTGATGTGTGAGATGACGTGAGCTTATCATCAGATATGACACCTAAAATGTAGTGCTCCTTTTTCACAGGAATAGATGCACGATGAAGGGTAATCTCGGGGTCCGCATTATTCCAGCGCTTGCGGATACAACTACACAAGTACTTTTGCCAGAGTTTAGTCTGAAATCGTGAAGGTCCGCCACCCAGCAAGTTCTTAACACCGAGCTGTACGTGCCGTTCGCCAAATCACAGTTTACCGGATTTAAAAGAGATTTTAAAGAGAGACCAGGAAATGGTTGACCGCAATGCCTTTCGGAGCAGTTCATCTTAACTATAATCAATGTGCAGCTAAGAACTCTACATTGCGGCACACCATTTGCATATACATATACATTGTACAATGTACTGCCAATCCTTACTCGAAAGGTTATTTCGAATAACTAACTACAAACAGTGCTCATCATGTCGCCTGAGACAACAAATGATTTAAAGTCCCAGAGGATGCTGTACCTCCAGGCTGTATGATAAGCTTTTTCAATATCGAAAAATACAGTAAGGCAGAACTGGTTATGGACAAATACATGTTCTATGTAAGATTCCAGTGCAACAAGTTCATCATTGGTAGATCGCCCCAAGCTGAAGCCAGTCTGGCAGCCCTCGAAAAGACCGTTGTAAACCAGAAAGTACACAAGCCTATGGTTTAACATCTTCTCGACTAGCTTACGCAGGCAGCTTGTAAAGGCAATGGGTGTATAGCTGGCGTGAGAGGAAGTGTCTTTCCCCTCCTCCAGAAAGGCCACAACTATGGCCTCCCTCCAAGACCTTGGAAGCCTCCCCGAAAGCCATATCGGGTTGTATAATATTTCTAGTGTCTCAACAGTGTCTGTGTGTAGCTGTTGTATCATGGTGTATGTAATGCTGTCTGCCACTGGAGCTGAAGTCTTTCAAGTGGCAAGTGCAACCATCAGCTCATGAAGTGTGAATTCATAGTTGTAAGTAGAGAACGACTTGTTCTTGACTCATAAGGGCTTTTTTTCTGCAGATGTTTTGTGTTGCATGAAAGTGTTAGCGTAGTGTGCAGAGCTGGGCACGTGTTGGAAATGTTGTGCGAGTGTGTTAGCCTGGTCTTCCAGTGTGTCTGCTGTTGTACAAACCAGGGGCAGGCTGTGTGTCTGTTGATATTTTAGTTTTCATATTCGTGTCCAGACTTTCTCTGTGCCTGTGTATGAATTGATGGAAGGGAGGAAGGTCTGCCAACTCTCCCTCTTCGCCTCATGACGCACTCGCTTCGCACAGGCCTTTGCCAGTTTAAAAGAAATTAGATTATCTGAAGTAGGGTACCGGCGACGGACACCTCACGTCTTCTTCTGTGCCTCTAGTGCCCGCCTACAGTCCTCATTCCACCACGGCCTCCGTTGGTTGCGCAGAGCACCGGAGGCGTACGGAATAGACTTTTCGGCAGCGTCGAGGATGAGCGCCGTGATGAGTTGGGCTGCTTCTTCCACTTGTAGGTGTTTTTTTGTTGTGTGGTGTAGTATAAATGTTTCTGTGGATGTATTGCTGTTTGCGTTTCATTCGTTAAACCTGTTATGAGAAGATAGACTGAACGGGCCTGTACCAATATATGTTAGGGAAGTGGGGAAGTGGTCACTTCCATATGCGTCCGTGCCCAGGCCCCACTCAAGAAAAGAAAAGAGAACTGCGGAACCAATAGCCAAGTCAAGATATGAGTATGTGTTGTGTTCTATTTTATGGTATGTAGGCTGTTTCTTGATAAAAAGGCATGCTCCAGAGGATGTTGAAAATTTCTGTATCGGGCCTACTCGGGCATCCGTGCGAGAAGAGCCACAAAGAGGATTGTGTGCAATAAGATCACCTGTGAGTATGTATGGTTAGGGCAGCTGGCCAACCATAGCCTCGAAGTCAGAACTCGAAAGTGCAAAATCAGCAGGAATATGTATAGAGCATGCCCTTATCAACCTATTAAATTATATTGTGCGAGTCTGTACAGCCCCAAGGGCAGTGTTCAAAGGGACAGGGTGGCATGTTTACGATTTGCAGGCAATTATGGCCACACCGCAAGGAGTGTGTGTGCGGCCACCGCTGTTTTTTCTGAATGCCATGTAACTATTGAAGAAATTTGTGTGATTAGAATTCAAATGTGTTTCCTCAAGACACATCACACTCGGCTGGTTCGAATGCAATATCTCATAGACATCAAGATTTTTAAGGAGGCCTCTACAGTTCTCTTGAACAATATTTTCTCTTCCCATTATGGACATTTAGGAGCAACTGGAGTCTGTGTGTATTGGCGTTCATGTGTCTTTCGGGGCTGTTACTCTAGAATTTGGCTTTTTGGGCCTTACTGTAGGCTTGGACGTCTGAGGCCACTCCTTGCGATGCGTCCCAGGCAGGAACAGCCCGACGTCCATCTCCTCGTCAGATGTGAAAGAGGTGCCCTACGGTCCGGGACCCGCAGACTTGGCCCCCTTCGGGGGCCCTTCGCTTGAGCCGCCACAGCCGTGGTCGCCGAAGGCACCAGGGGTGGCACGGGTGGTACGGTGGCGATGGGAGCCGATGCGGGGCCCTCAGTGTCCATTCTTTCGGCAACCTTCTACCACACTGGAAGAAGATGATGTCAGCAGTGGGAGCGGCACCGGTCCCGACGGATGTGGTTGCCGCCACAACCGTTGCTGCCTCTGCAAGCGGTGTAGTGACGCGTTGGGATGCCTGAAGCAACCCAGCGGTGTTGGGGAGAGGAGGGACCAGGTCAGACTCGCTGAACTGGGTCCCTGTAAAAACGAGACGCCGCTCCGCCCCCTGGCGAGATGCGTCGGCGTACCTCCCAAGGGCGAAAGAGGCGAACCTCTTTCGCACCTCCAGGAAGTGGATGTTTTCCGTGACCTTCACATTGATGACTGTCTTTTCTTCTTTGACGTTCTCACATTTCTTTGAATATGCAGCGTGGTGGCCCTGGCAGTTTGCGCGCGTAAAATATTCAGAATTGCAGTTCTCGAATGGATGGTCGTGTTGGGCGCATTTTGCACAGGTACGTCTGCCACTGCAGGAGTTTCTACCGTGCCCGAACTGTTGGAACATAAAACAGCGGCATGCGTTCTGGATGTACGGCCGGACTGGGCATCGGACAAAGCCTGCGTTAACACATTCGGGGAGGGTCAACCTGTCGAAGATTAAGATTGGGTGCTTTGTGGGTAGTTGTTTGTCATAGCTACGTGTGGTTATTGTAATGAAATGGGCCGGATCACGCAAAACGAAGGGAATGTGCTTTGTGCGAACGAGAAGAAGAGATTATGTTTACAGACGTCACAGGAGAGGTTTTAAACCTACGACGAAAGGTTATACACCAAGCGTTAGAATAGAGACTCAGCTAAAGAAACAACCCAAGTGGCCCGCTCCACTCCCTACAACTACAACGTCCGCCACCGTCCCCGCGTAAATGTCACGAGAACAGAACGCGCTCACGATCGGTCGTATGAGGACGCGGGTGCCGACGTCGCCCATGTAGCGGTGCTTGCGTCGTCGGGGTTGACTCCGCAGGTTGCGACGACGGAAAGAATCTCAGCCGAAGCAGTTGACGGCTTGCTCCCGCCTCGCGCAGGTCACGCGCCGTTCTGCACGCCGGAGCCCGGTAGACGGTAGTCCGTGCTTGCGACGATGCTCCGGGCCTTGGCCGCGACGCCCGGAACCATGGCGGAGAATGGCGACGCCCTTGCCTCACTGTGGCACGTAGACCGGACGTCTTACGCGAGATCGCACAGTTCCGTGCCCCGTTCGATCCGCCTTGTCTGCAAGCTCGGGCTCACTCGCTCTCTGCCCGTGCCTCGTTCCACCTCTACTTCCTCCACCTCAGCAGCAACCTCTTGGTCTTGGGAGCTTTATGGCATCGAATGTGGCATCATTCCCCTTCCTGGGTATATTCAACCACATTACCCCCCGCTTAAGAAAGTGGTTCAGGGAACAACTAGTCCCAGAAAGGGCCAACATACACTAAAGCACTGTCCTAACAAAACAATGTGTTTCACGGACGCCTGCAAGTTGCTACGGCACGTAAAAAGAAAATAATACTGCAGTAGGAGAGCTTTTGACAAAATCAACACAATTTTTTTCCGTAAAATGGCAAGCTACAGTGCAAAACTGTGGACATGCTTAGCGGATGGCAGGTATTTTGACGACAGGTTATTCCCGTTTTTTGTTTCGGTAAGCGTCTGGGAGACACGTTGCTAAGGGTTGTCCTTCACAACGTATCCGGTCCAGAGAAATGGTATAGTCCTGTCAGGTGTGGGAAGAGCTTTTGCTTCAGGGTGTCAAATGCATGCTCCTGAGATGCACTCCAAGCAATACTCTTCCTTTTTCTTGTTTCAATCAAGTGCTGTAAAGGCCTGGCGATGCAGCATAGCTCGGAATGAACTTGCGGTAGCATCCAGACAAGTTGAGAAATTATTGCAGTCCCCTTTTTTTGTTGGTCTTTGAAAGTTCACGATCTTCTCTAAGGACCGTGGACGGGGTACTTCCCATCTACTCAAGCCATGACCTAGGGAAGACTCATTCTTTCCCACGAGTTCGTAGATGTGTTGTTCGCAGACAGCAATCCGATGTGGGGATGGCTGTAATTCAGGGGCAAGTCGTGGGGGTACTCTGCCTGCCCGCACATGTCCTCTTGACGCCGTCGCATGCCCTGATCAAGCGTTTGACGTCTCTGCGCAGACCAGGCCGGTAAAACTCGTCTAGGATGCGGTAGACGGTTTTTCGTATGCCCTGATAAATCGCACCGAAGCCTTCATGTGCAAACCGAAGGATTGGTTCCCTTTTTGACTTAGGCAAAACGAACTGTGTGAATCTTCTACCAGTTCAACGGCTGAAGTGACGATATAAAGCGTCGCTGATTGCGGCGAAATGGTAGCTGTCGCCTTTCCCTGATTTATTTATTTATTGCGAATACTGCAAGCCAGATTTTCTGGCCCAAGCAGGAGGGGCAACTGGCAATACACAATCATTTATACAAGGATCAAACTTTTTTTTAAGTAAGAAAACGAACAAACAAAAAAACAAGGCACATCGGTAAAGGCATAGCACACCGTACAATGCACATACTCAGTGACAAATACTCGCATGGAGCGCTTCGGAAAAATTTCTGGCTTGAACAACTGTTTCCGGAAGTGCATTCCATTCAGAAATGGTACGGGGAAAAAAACTAAGCTTGAACTGGTTTGTTTTTGCGAAAATAGGCTGAAGGGATTGAGTATGCGTGTGTCGTGTCCTTCTTGTGCTTAAGGGTTGAACTAAAGTCGATGGAGTTATTTGCACTTTAGACGTAACAATATTATGCAAGAATGATAACCGGGCCAAGCGTCTTCGAGATTCTAGGGATTGAATGCCATTGTCAGACATGAGCTTCGAAGGAGACTCGTAACGCCCATATTTGCAAAAAATAAACCGTACTGCTTTTCTTTGGACGAGCTCTAGCATGTAAATATCCTTTTTAAGGGGCGGGTCCCAAACCACGGAGGCATATTCCAGTTTGGCTCTAACAAAAGTATTGTAGGCTAAAAGCTTGACGTGACTTGGGGCATGTCTTAATTTGCGCCTCAAAAAACACAACTTCGTAAATGCAGCTGAACAAATGCGTGATACATGGGACGACCAAGTTAAAGTAGAGTTTAGAGTGATGCCGAGGTATTTATACTCTGCAACGTCTGTGATTGCAGTGTTCTGGAGAAAATACTGAGAACGAAAGAAAACTTTTTTTCGTGTTATTCTAAAAAGCACATTTTGCGGCATTAAGCATCATTCCCCACTCCTCACACCACCTCTCTATTTGTACTAGGGATTCTTGCAACACAACACAGTCGTCAGGTGATCGAATTTCTCTAAAAACAATACAATCGTCGGCAAACAGCCTCACAGAGACCGCTTCAGGAATTACAGACACCAAATCATTTATATAAAGAAGGAACAACAGTGGCCCCCAGTACACTGCCCTGGGGTACACCAGACGTGACAGCAAGAGAATGAGAGAAACAACCATTAATATCAACATACTGTTTTCTGTTTGATAAATAAGCTCTAATCCAGTTCAAAATACAATCGGGAAGGCCAATGAATTCAAGTTTATACAAAAGCTTATCATGCGGCACTTTGTCAAAGGCCTTACTAAAATCTAGGAACACCACATCGACTTGTCCGGACTCATCCAAAGCTGCAGAGAAGTGATGCACTGTTGTGACCAATTGCGTAACAGTAGACATTTTTTTCCTAAAGCCATGCTGATAAGGCGACAAAATGTTTCTTTCAGCAAGAAATTCATGAATGAATCCCGCAATAACATGTTCTAACATTTTACAGCAGCTACTTGTAATAGAAATGGGTCTTGTAGTTCGAGATTGCGAGTTTATCTCCACTTTTAAAGAGTGGTTTCACCCTAGCAACCAGAAAATCATACGGGACTTCACCCGATGCCAGGGAGGTCTGAAAAATCCTAGTTAAGAATACTGATAACTGGTCAGCATACCGTTTTAAGAATCCATTTGGAAGACAATCGGGGCCGGGGCTTTTTCTCGAATCGAGCTTACGTAACATTGCCAGAACTCCAAGATCCGATATAACAGGTATACTTGAATCACGTGTTAGGCGTTTTGGAATCACGCCACCTGGTGAAAAAACTGATTGAAAGTAGTGATTGAATGATTGGGCTATTTCCTTAAAATCGGTCACAATTTACCATTTACAGCTATTTCATTCAGGGAATGTTTTTTTTTCACCCAAAAAGCGCCAGAACTTGGAAGGGTCGTTTTTGATAACTCAGGAAGTGATACGTTAAAATAATGAGCCTTGGCTGATTTCACCTTACATTCCAACGACTGCTTGAGGCTTTGCAGATGTTGCTCACTTGGACTCCTCTTTCTCCTAAGACGTTTTATTTTGCGCTTGGTCTGAATTATATCTCGGGTAATCCATTCATTGTATCTTTTACTTCTAACCTTTCTGAATGGTACAAAATGCTCAATGCAGTATTTTACTGTTTCCTTGAAATGCATCCACAACCTGTGCACATCATTGTTCATCTGGTAATCAAATTGCAACTCTAAATGATCAATGATAGAAGCGTCATCAGCGCGGTCAAAATTTTTGACATGTTTGACTGGATGGTCCTCGACACTGCCATGCTCGATAGAAGACCAACAAAACGAGATGAGCCGGTGGTCGGAAATACCAGGATCTACTTTTACTATGCCACTAGAAAATCCTTCGCTAACAAAAAACAAATCTAAAATGGCATGAAGACGGGTAGGTTCAACAACTAGCTGATTCAAATTCATAGCCAACATCATGTCTAAGATACTATCACAAGAGTTGCTCACTCCATAAGTAGGGCGATTCCAGTCAAGACTTGGCAGATTAAAATCACCCGTTACAATAACCGCGCGCCCACTGTGGGGCAGAAGGGAATCGTACAATTCGCAAAGAAACGAGTCAGTTGCATCAGGTGCTCGATAAGCCGCACAAAGCAAGAATTTGAGGCCGCAAACAGATATGTCTAAAAACAAGATTTCATGGTTTGGAATAACAGGCAGAACCGAGATCTCGATATTATTTTTTGCTATAACGGCAACGCCCCCACCACGAGTGCCACGATCACGCCTATATATCTGATAACCATGTGGAACGACCTCGCTGTCACTGATCCTGTCACTCAGCCAGGTTTCGGTAATTACCACTAGATGGGGGTCATAATTCAAAAGAAGCAGTTCTAAACTGTCACTTTTATTTACAATGCTTCTTGCATTAAACGAGATAATAACGAGTTCATCGAGAGGGCGAAGGAGTGGCTATATGTTAGCTGGTGCCGATTCACGATCATTTGCCTCGACTGGAACGCGCCGGTTCGTGGCATCGTCCCATGCGTACAGCCTCTTGTCAACATAAAGTTTGTCGTGCGCAAGCGCTACCTTCTTCCCCTTATCTTTTTCAGTTTTGGCACTTTGCCAGAGCGATCGTCTTTTTCTCAGAGTTTCTTGCGAATAATCATTTGAATGAAGACTGGCGTACCCTTCAGTTTTTTTGCATTCATCATTACGGCTTGCTTTTCTAGAAAATTACTGAAATGAAGAATCACTGGGCGATTTGAAGAAGACTTGCCTATTCTGTGAATTCTGTCTACTGAGGTACAAGTTACTTCTAGGGTTTCCTTAAAAATATGATCGATAACCACTCGTCTTAAGTCCAGTTCGGTTTCCCCCGATGCCTCGTCTACGCCAAATACAACCAAATTATTTCGCCTCCCCTTGTCTTCAAGCTCAACTATCTTCGCCTGTTGTAGGCGTATTGTGTCCTTGCAAACTCGTGACAATTTCTCGAACACCATCAAAGGAATCCATTCTCGTAGCCATTTCTTTTGCTTCATTCTCCAAGTGGCCTAACCGCCCTCCCAGAGACTTCACCATTTGTTCAGTTTGCTCAACTCTTTCTTTTACTTCTAACAAATCATTTCGGATAGCTTGTTGGCCTTTAATAAGTGAATCAAACATCTCTTCAACTGAAGGTCCTGGATTTTCTTCGATGTCTCCACACAACAACAGCTTACATGAATGAAAACAATCACTTAGAATGAACACTATCGTCCGTGGGCACGGCACAATAAGAAGACATCTTTCATCAGATCGGTACGAATAAGAACAACTAACCTGCAGCAATAAAATGGGAGGTGCGGTGAACATCTTGCCCAGTGCAGCCTCGCCGTGCCCACTAGCTGATCCGTCGTGCAGTGTTGATTTTATAGTTGTCCAGGGTGATGACGTCAGTCCTTTGATGCGCACCAGCGCAGGCGCAGGAACCGCATAGGAAGCGGTGCATGTTGGTGCGCAAACAGGGTCGAAGCATGTTGAAGCTTGTCCATCCGAGTAAACGTCCTGGTACTGGTGATGGAATAAATCCGGCGAACGGCAGCAAAAGGGCCTGCAGCAATAAAATGGGAGGTGCGGTGAACATCTTGCCCAGTGCAGCCTCGCCGTGCCCACTAGCTGATCCGTCGTGCAGTGTTGATTTTATAGTTGTCCAGGGTGATGACGTCAGTCCTTTGATGCGCACCAGCGCAGGCGCAGGAACCGCATAGGAAGCGGTGCATGTTGGTGCGCAAACAGGGTCGAAGCATGTTGAAGCTTGTCCATCCGAGTAAACGTCTGGTACTGGTGATGGAATAAATCCGGCGAACGGCAGCAATGAGACTGTTTGACCGATCTTGCGGAAACAGCTTTTTAGCGAAGGATCTCTTTCCTGCTCCCGGGCGAGCTGTTCTCTTTCGATGTCGGTGGATGGAACCCCAAGCGTTTTCCCGTTCTTGATATTCAATGGGGTAGCCTGTGCGACGGCCGACATCAATGCATTCTTGCTTGGATAGTTAAGCTCCTTCGTGATATCCGTTGCTCGGTTAAGTGAACGTCCATCGTGGCGTTTCCAGTGAGGATCCGGGTTGCCCACTGCTCTGACTTCTGGAAGGTTCCCGAGGACAAGATGGTAGATAGGTCGCTCCATAAAAGATACGTTGATTTCCCCTACAAAGTACGAAGTGTCGACATGGATCCTCGCTTGGGCTAATTGCTTCAGGGAGCCGTCTATGAGCAATACACCGGTTGTTCTGCCGGTTAAGCAACCGTTTTCAACCAAATCTCGCCGAACGATGGCGGTATTGCTTGCAGTATCCCGAAGTACTTAAGCAGGCTTCCCTTCAACACGGCCTTCCACGACAGGCATGCCGTTCACGCAAAACGCATCCTTTGCAGCGACTTGACTGCGGTCGTGGGCGGAAGGATAAGCATTGGCTCCGGACGCACTACGCTGGCTACACCCCGGATGATTTAGAGAGGCCATGGTAAGTGCGCCAGCACCAAACTACTGTTCACCGTCTGATCTAGGTTGGCAGTCCTCTGCTTTGTGTCCGACACGTACACACAGGCGCTGCACTTCGGTGGTTCCCTTGCCGTGCTGCGGCAGTCCGAACGCGGTTTCCCGGCTGGTTGCACAAGAAGCATTTCGGAGGTTACTTCTGTGCGTCTTCCGCATTCTTCTATGGTTGATCTGCATCATCTGGGCCTTTCCCAAGATTTGGGAGGTTTTGCGCCGCCAGAATCCGGTCGGTGCAATCTGCCAAGTTAACCAGAGTTTTGCACTGGCGCTCTTTTAAAAAGACTACGAGCTTCGGATGGCAACAGCGGAGGCACTGCTCCGTAATGACGTGATCGCGGAGACCCCCAAACGTTTTTGGTATCCCGGTCATTTCAATCCTATCATCAAAATAACCGGATATCCTAGCTGCTAGCTGCCTCCTTGTTTCCCCATCCTCAGCTCGTGCTTTGCGAAACTTGTCGTTGTACCCTTGGACAGTAAACTTAAACCGTTGCAGCAGAGCGTTCTTGACTTTCGCATAGTCCAAAGACTCTGTTGCCGTCATCTTTCCGATAACTGAAAGTGCCTCCCCAGACAAGCACATACTAATGGAAACAGCCCATTTGTCTCGGCGCCAACCCTGCCCCGTTGCTATACGATCGAACCTTCGAAGGTAGGCGTGCAAGTCGTCTCGCCTCTCATCGAACAAAGGTAGCAACTTCTGTGGGTTGATCGCAAGCGTGTTGGGGCCAGCACTACTCTCTCCAGTAACTGCTGGAGTGTTTTGCACCCCTTCCTGGATACGCAGCTTAAGTTGTAGGAGTGCAAACTCTCTTTCGTCGGCTTCCTGTTTCCTTTCCGCTGCTTCTCTAAGGGGCCCTCTCTCGGCTGCCCTCTCACACCTCTTCTCCGCACGCTTGTTTTCAATCCACTGCCGAAGTTCGGGTTCCATCAAGCCTAAGTGTGACCCTATTGCCATTAAACTTTTCAAATCCATCTCCAAAATGTAAAATCACTCGTCCTCAGACAGCATTCAACCAATTTCCACAGATGTTAATGATACGATTCTGGAATGCTCGTCACTTTTTGTAATGAAATGGGCCGGATCACGCAAAACGAAGGGAACGCTCTTGGTGCAGATGAGTAAAAGACATTACATTCACAAACTTAACAGCACTGAGGTTTTAAGCAACGACGAAAGGAACTCACGGAACGTTAGAAGAGACACTCAGCTAAGGAAATAACCCAAGTGGCCCGCTCCGCTGCCCACAACTACAAGGTCCGCGACCATCTCCGGGTATATTTCCCGAAACAGAACGCACTCACGGTCGGTCGTATGAGGACGCGGGTGCCGACGTCGCCCTCGTAGCGGTGCTTGCGTCGTCGGGGTTGACTCCGCAGGTTGCTACGCCGGAAAGAATCTCAGTCGAAGCAGTTGACAGCTTGATCCCGCCTCGCGCCAGGTCACGCGCCGTTCTGCAGGCCCGAGCCCGGTAGACGGTAGTCCGTGCTTGCCACGATGCCCCGGCCCTTGGCGGTGACGCTCAGAACCATGGCAGAGACTGGCGACGGCCTTGCCTCGCTGTGGCACGTAGAGCGGACGTCTTACGCGAGTTCTCACAGTGCCGTTCCCCGTTCGATCCGCCTTGTCTCTAAGCTCGGTCTCGCTCGCTCTCAGCCCGTGCCTTGTTCCACCTCTTCTTCCTCCACCTCAGCCACAACCGCTTGGCCTTGGGAAATTTTGGGCGTCAAATGTAGCGTAATTCTCATTCGCGGGTATGTTCCATCACAGTTATACGCCTGACACAAGTTAAGCCCTGACCACGAAGGCCCTCCAGCCGGTCAGCTTCAGTTTTATTCAAGAGGTCATATTCGGAGATCGCGCCCTGGGAGCTGTTTAGGCTGCGGTGGGGCGTGGCTCGGATGGCCAGATCTGCGATGTGGGCTTGTACAAGAAGTGTATCATCATGATACTGGGTTACTTTCTTCAACAAGAATTTCACCAGTTCTTTGTTTTTTGGCTTTAAATGATTCGCCGATGACACATTCAAGAAATTTTGCAACGAGAAATACTTACTTTGAAGCAAAAGGGTTCAACTGTCAACTGATTCAATAAGAAGCGAATGTAGTTTTTTTTTCGAAAACTCAACTTAGGAAGTGGTGGGAAAAAGACTTCGGTGCAGTCTATTTTTGGGGGCCAATCACGTTTGGGTTGAGTATAAAAGCAGGTTGACGGTGCTACTTTCTTCGTCAGCCTTACCCTGATAGCTGAAGAGATCCCCGAGCTCCTTTCCTTGTAAACAGACAGGGAGCCCATCCGCCGGAGCTTGACCTGTGCTCCGACGGCCACCGTTCGTGGTTTCTACCATGCAACACTCAATACATCAACACGGTTTGTTCCCGCTTAAGTTTGGGGGCTCGGGATCAGCAGTATTGCCAATACCGTCACCAACATTGCTCAAGGTGCCCCGTGCGGAGCCTGAGTACTCCAGCCTCCACGTCCAGCCCTCACATCTTACGCAGTCGACGACCGCGATTCTGTGCGACCACGCAACAATGCAAGTACGCCAACGCGGTAACAAACCCGGCCTTCGCCGTTCGACCAGTTCCACAGCCAGTGCGCCATTTTTTCTTCCTTGCCCAAGAGTTTTGTGCCGTTCACTCGCACACCTCCGGTTGCGCATCGCCGCTTGCTTGCTTGCAAATGTTCCAGCAAGATTTTTTTTGTGTGTGTGACCGCCTGCGTGCAGCCGTCTCGGCGGAATATCATGCCGGGAATTGTGTGCAAGCGGCTCGTCTCAGTGATACTGTCGCGCCTAGGCATTGACCTCATACGGGATGGATTTGCACCTCTACAGCTGGACACCGCTGGTTTCAAAGAGCTCATTCAGCGACTGGAAGCCTACAATTGGCAGCAGCATGCAGCTAGCCCCTCGGGTGAAGCGAAGGCTTGCGCCTAGTTTCCCGCGGCGTCTTTGACGCTTGACGCAGCCTAGGTACTTACAGAGCAGCCGCCATGACAAGTTTTTAGCGCCCCTGTCGCATCCGATGAGGTGTTGGTGCGCCATCATCCTGATATTACATCGCCCCGCTTCGCAGCAAGCCCATTCCCAGCAAGCACACAGTTATATAAGGTACATTGGCCAAACCGAACAAAAAGCTGGTTTTGGTCGCCAAAACGATGATATTGACCATATCACTGATATAAAGCACAACGTTTACATGATAGCGTGGTGCCCTACAGTTGGTGCTCATAGCGGTATGATGCAGAATTCAAGCAGTTCCTGAAAACTCAGGGGCCCAAATGAACCATATCTTGCAAGGGGGAATGTAATGAGCTACAATCACAGCAATCATCCGTGCCCTGCTCATCACCGCCAAACAACCGCTATCTCCAACTCAGCTTCTGTGCGAATTCAAAACGAGTGAAGGCCAGGAGCTTCCATTCAAACATCACAGCTTCTGTGGACCCCTCCTCTTTCTTCTGAGCCTCCGGGTCCTGTACGCTTGATGCGAGTGGGAGGTGAAACCGAGTTCTGTCAGCCCAGTTCTGACAAAAGAAGTAAAGCAGATACAGAATTTTTTCAACAGCCAGAAAGAGTTCATACCGTTAGTGAACCACCTGTCAACTACTTTCAGCCCAGAAAACAGCAAGCCCTGCATGCTTAAAACTTTGCTCAAAACGCTCGTGAGACAGCCGCCCGCAGGTTCCAAGCCCGTCAACTGCGCCAACCAGCCGCGACCTGTGCAGCAGCAACCGACGAACTGCAGCTATCTGTGGTACCAGACGAGACCAAGGACAACTTGCGCCACACCTGGCTGACCACTTCGTGAGTGGTATCGATGCACTTCAGCTGGACAAAGCCCATTCCTGAAAGTTTGGCAGCATGGGCCATTCAGCATCTGGCTAAAGATGAGCAAGGACTTACTGCCTAGCAATTGTGGCATACTGTGTGCCACACACAGCTCTATGAAGCTGTTTGAGAGAGTGTCGGCAACCTCCTGTCTAAAGACAACTAGCACGTCTTTAACAAATCTCGAAGCCAAGGCACTTACAACGCTTCAGTGTGCATAAAACTGGCAGTGCAAGGAAGCAGGGTAGTGTAGACTCACCTCTGCAGTGCAGCCACAGATTAAACGGGCACAATGTGCGTATTGACTGTATAGCCACCTTGATGCCTTTTTGCACGAATGTAGCGTGCGGCAGCGTTTCCGCCGTGTGTATCACTGTTGTGCCCGTTGTAGACATTCTGCGGATATCACTTTCCACGAGGAATGGTCAACCAAATTGGTGCGGGGTGCGAGCAGCTTCACGTGCCGTAGTCATTCGGTGATTGCTAGAACCACCTTCAGTGCCATTATACTGACGCAGCTCAAAGCCCATGCGAGGTCTGGGACACGCTTGGTCTTTTGTGCTTCATTTGTGCCTGCCTCCAGCGTGGCCAGTCATGTTGTACAATGTTCAAATAAACGCTTTCCTTTCAATAGCTTTTATTCGCCTTGCCATTCCACCCGAATGCCCCAGCCACCACGCCCAGCCCTCACAGTACCGCATGCAGTGCAATTCATGAATCGTGAGGAGGACCAGAGATAGCGCAAATTAAAAGTAATGTGGTTTTAGCAGCACAATTTACAACAATCACGGACTAAACCTAAAATATTGGTGTAGGGATTTCATTGAATCAGCAGATTTGAAGATCCACAGCAGGTAAAATTGACAACAAAGAAAGAAATCTGCTTGGATGTTTTTCATAAAGGATAGTGGAGATAGAAAATGTAGGTGATTTCTAGCTCAAGTTGGACGTCGCAATTTTTTATTACAGAACTGTAGAGCGTGTGCTTTAATTTGTTTTGAAATGGGGCATGTTCAGGCGTATTTAAGGGCAAATATCAAAGAAAGCGATTCTAGTAAATTTATCATGAGTGGTTTTCAAAGCGCGCAAAGACGCGTAAAAAACAAATAGGCTCGGCTAAAACTTTTTTACCATGTCTCCAATAAACGTCGCTGAAGCAACATTTTTAAAACCTCTTGGTGTGGCGAATACTTGTGTTGCTCTCAGCAAGACATTGTTTACACGTTTACAAATACACTTCTCAAAACTGTTAGCAGTAAACGTGTGCAAGGTGTCTTCGCGTAGAGTTAGACGATTGTAGCTGTTTAAGGCTGTTTTACGACGTCTTCAAGATGACTTGTGACACATGGGAATTGACAAGAAGAGAAAAGAGTGGGTCTGGGCACAATCGCGTGTTTAAGAGATATTATAGAAATTAAGAAGAAGAAATGGCCGTTGACGCGGCATGTATTGCGAATGCGAGGTAACCGTTTGTCAATAAGGGTAACAAAGTGGATCCCCAGAGAAGGGAAGCGTGGCGTTTGCGGCAGAAAGTTAGCTGGGTAGCTTCATAAATTGGTCACAGTAAGCCCAGAGCTGGGATAATTGGAGATTTCTCTTCATCACAGCGCAACAGACTACTAGGACACATTACCCAGATTTAGGTTTTGGTTGGCTGTAACTGCAGCACACTGCGTGAGACACGTGAGACATTGACAACTTCGTCACCGGGATAAATAAATCAAGTCATTTGACGTGGGGAATACGCCGAGTATTCCAAGATGCCTATAAAGTATTTTACTTACTTTGCAGGTCGGTAATCCAGAAGAAGAACCACTTTGATGAGACAGAAAACTCTGTGCACTACAACGCTGTTAAACTGTTCGCAGCGCAGACTTTAGCATATTTTGTTGTTGATGGTGTGAATGTCTATGGCTCTAATAATAAGTGGAGTAATAAAGTGGAAAGTTTCGATCACATGAACATAGATACGTGTTACTATTTTTGGGAAAGTGCTGATGGGGACTAAAAAAGGGGCATTTTATGTGGGTGTGCTTTGACACTGGTGTGTATATAATATTTCTGGTTGCATTTGGTTAATGCGACGAGAGGTTAGCACGATTACCAAGAGATTAGCAAGATGTTTGTACATTTGAAGTGGCTTAAAGCGTCTAAAGGGGACTTGTTAACATTGATGATCCGAGCGGTGTAAGCACGATCAATCATCGTGATCCACTTGCTCAGTCAGTTCGGTTGATGCCTGTGCTGATGGATGGGACGACATCACCTCTACGAAGGACACAGAAAGTGTTCGAGAAACTGAATTTTGATAGCCATGAAGTGTCTTACATTTCAATGTACCGTAACATGGCATTAGGTCTTGCACGGTCTGGCCTGAAAGAGGCAATTGGGCGGCTTGTCGGCTGTAAGTGTGGGACCCTGGTATACGAGCAGACGTTTTCTTACGTATAAAACCAGCCAGCTATGGCAGCGCGTCATCTCTTCTCACGTATTTCCTGGGGATTGATTCGGGGCAATGATGGGGATGCTACTCCGATTGGTGCAGCAGTGGCGCCGCTGAGAGATCCCCTCTGGTGATTCTGCTTATTTCAGCACCGGTAGTGAGAGGGCATAAATCGGCCCCAAGCTTCTTTGAAACTTTTATACCAGTGTCTCGCGTAAGGCCCGTGTCGTTTCTTATTTCTCTCTCGCTAAGAAATGGCGACACAACGACGATACGGAATGTTTTCTTGTGTAGGGAATAGAGAAAAACAGCCAGTTGTGAATCGTCATCATCCTCATCACCAGCCGATCTACGACCACTGCAGCGCAAAGGCCTCTCCCAGAAGTCTCCAATTATCCCGGTCCCATGCAAACTGCCACGAATTTATCCCTACAAACTTTTAGATCTCATCTGCATATCTAACTTTCGTCCGTACCTTGTCACGCTTGCCTTCTCTAGGGATCCACTCGGTTACCCTTAATGACCAACGGTTACTCTCCTTCCTATTACATGCCCGTCCACGTAAAATTCCTCTTACTAATTTCCACTAATATGTCCTTAACACGTGTTTTATCCGAGACCCACTCCGCTCTCTTCCAATATCTTAGTTACACCTACCAACTCCCGATGCATTGCTGGTGCGTCGTCCTCCATTTAAGTTGAACCATCTTAGTAAGCGTCCACGTTTCTGCCCCGTAGGTGAGTTCGGGCAAGATGCAGCTGTGACACACTTTCTTTATCATCTAATAAGGTAGGGTGCCTTTCATTATCTGAGAATACCTGCCGAATGCACTGCACCCCATTCTTATCCTTCTAAATATCTCGGCCTCATGGTTCGGATCCAGGGTCACAATTACGCTAAGTAGATATATTCGCTTGCAACTTCCAAAGCCTCGCAACCTATCTTAAAACGCTGTGATGTCCCGCGGTTATTTACGAGTACTTTAGTTTTCTACATGCAGTTTTCGGGCCCAGGGTTCTACTCTATTTGTCCAGTGTCTGTTGGTCGAGAACCTTTAGCGAAGCGGCTCTAGAGGGATTGCTCGAAGAATGAGAGGGAAATGATGGGTTGTAATAGGTCTTAGTGACGCTAGTACGACAGGTGAAGCTTTAGGGCGCTGAAAAATGGACACGTCCTATGTTACCGTGGTCTAGTGAACAGAAGAGAACTGGAATTGGCATTTCTAGTCAATGAAAGCATAGCTGGCAACGTAGACGAATACTATAGCATTTACGAAAGGGTATCCGGTCTTGTAATTAGGCCAATAAGACGTACAACTGAAGGTGGTACACGGCTACGCGCCTCTATCCAGCCACGGTGACCAGCAGTTGTGAATAAATTGGAAATACTGAGTCGATACGTTAGGAACAGGATTAGTGACTAGGTTTCAAAACAGCAAGAAGGTCAGGAGGGCAATTTGTAATGCTTCGGGTCGAAAAAAATGTCGCTAAGTTCACCTAAGTTGCTAAAGTGCTTTAAAAAAGAAATAGTGGCAATTGAATGAACTTTTTCACGGCTGAATAGTATTGAATCCTTCTGGCTGTGAATCACGTTGTCAAATGTCATATTCCAAAGTCTGTCATTTACACTGATTTACTGAGCGCTGTACGGGCAGTATCATCCCAAAAAAATACAAAAATTATACCATCAATCTTGTTCTTAGAACAATTATGTCGGCATATGATGCAGGCCTTGAGGTGACTGTCTGTTGGGTCCCGGGCCACTCGGAGATCACCGAAAATGAGACAGCAGATGAAATTGACACCGCGGCACTCACAAACACAGAGCACATCACAATAGTACCATCCAATGACTTGAAACCCCGTTTAAAACCACAACTACGTAAAACATCGCAAAACATTGGAGTGAACAGACAGACAACAAACTCCACATTGTAAACCTACACTTAGGACCATACACAACCCATTCGCATAACAGACACGCAGAAGTTCCCTTGGCAAGGTTTTGGATAGGCTACACACATATAACACACTCCCACCTGCTCACTGTATCCCCAAGACCCATGTGCAGCGGATGTGGAGAGGGCCTATCCGTAATCCCCATACTCATTCAATGCAAGGCACTTGACATAACACGACGCAAACACTTCCCACAACTATACACAGTGCCATATTCCACAACAGCTGTCATACTTCTTAGAAACGAGCCCATGTTTTCACTCAAACGTGTATTCGAGTTTGTTACCGATGTAAAAGTTTTACATCTCATTTCTTATCATGCATCTTGACAGCCTGGCCCTTTAACCAGCCATCTTCGTTACGTTTTGTTTTACTTTGTTTAATATAACTGAAACACTTTACTTTTACTCTCATGTCGCTCTCATGTAATCATTTTGTATTTGCGCTCTTTGCGCTTAGTTGGCTTCGCGCCATTAAAATCCAAACACCATCACCATCATATCAATATTATTTTGGTTTATTTTGTTCTTTTAGCGATGAATTCTTTCAAGCAGCATTTTCGCTGCAGTGTGTTCTCGCCTTTCCTTTATTTCACTACTGTCGCCACTACTGTGGTTCAAACTATGTAAGCGCACAAAAGCATAGTTTGTCTGAAATTACGGGTCAGCATGGCTGTTTTGTGGGTGCTTTACACGCATTCAATACATTTTACACTCGTGCAATACACGCATGCAATATATTTTCTAATTTTAATGCAGAACTTTTTACCTGGAGCAGCCAACGGTTCTTCGCAGTATGCGGACAAAAAACCCTCAACGCGGCGGAGGTGGCCGCAGGGGGGGGGGAGGACGGCTGGAGCGGAGGGTTTTACGCATGTTGCACATTGTATATGACGCGGTGAATTTACCCTGTGATCCCCACGCGAAGGTGCCTGCCTCGCCGGAGGGCGCGTTGGCGTTACGGCTTTGTTGTCTGCTTTAGTAACGGTTACGTTGGTCATGTCTTGGTGTGCCTTCGCGTCCACTGCGCGCTTCTTTTGTACTGCTTGATTAACTTGACTTTTCGACAGCACCTCCTGGGTAACCCTTTCACTGCGAAATTGCGTAGTCATACGGCAAGGGTGCGTTAAGGATTTGTCTGAAGAGCGGGAAAAAATGTAGAGACCACATACAGTCATCTGGGTGCTATTGTTCGCGCAGTGCATGCCACGAATGCGATTTGTATTGAATTGATCAATACCGATTCGGTTGTGTTGTAAGAGCGAATATCGAAGTTTCTTCAGCATTCTCGTAATCTCAAACTTACAAGACAACCTGGTTTAAATAAGTATGAGAAAGAATGCGCGAGTGTACCGGAATCTTGGAAGAACGCGAACATCATACTAACCCATAAGAAAGGTGACATTGGAGTTAAAAAATTACAGGCCGATCATGTTACGGTCAGTATTCTACAAGCTACTTACCAAGGGAATCGCTAACAGAATTTCTGCCGCCTTGTATTTCAGTCAACCTAAAGTGCAAGAAGGGTTTCGTTAAGGCTATTCGACAATGAACCGTAATCACACGATCAATCAGATGATAGAGAAGTGCGCGGAGTTTACTGAAACCCTATATATAGCCTTCATAGACAATGAGAAGGCATTTAATTCGGTCAAAACCACAACAGTCATTTAGGCATTACGGAACCAGGGAGTAGACGAGCATTATGTAAGAATTCTAGAGTTGGTAAACAGCTACCATTATCTTTCATAAAGAGAGCTGTAAAATACCTATAATGAAGGGCTTCGGGCAAGAAGACACCATCTCTCCAAATTTATTCACAGCATGCTTACTAGAAGTATTAAGAACATTGGATAAGGAACATGTGGGAGTAAGGGTTAATGGAGAATACCTCAGCAACCTAAGATTTTCCTGATTACGGTTGCCTAGTTAAGTAACACGGGGGATGAATTACAAAGCATGTTTACCGCACTGGACAATGAGAGTACAACTGTGGCCTGAATAATACATGCAGAAAACCTAAATAATGGTCAATAACCCTGGGACAGCACAGCGGTTTGAGATAGGTGGCGAGGCAGTGGAAGTGGTAAGCGAATATATCTACTTAGGCCAAGTTGTGACTGCAGATCCCAGCCAAGAGGGAGAGATATTTTGAGGGATAGGGATGGGGTGGAATGCATTTGGCAGCCATTCTCAGATAATGAATTGCAGCCTACCATTGTCCCTGAAGAAGAAAGGGCATGACAGCTGCATCTAACTACTACTTATCGACGGGGCAGAAACTTGGAGGCTCACTAAAAGGTTCAACATAAATTGAGGATGATTCCAGCGCGCAATGGAACGGCAATTATAGGTTGTAGCATTAGGGACAGAAGAAGAAAGCTGAGCGGGTGAGAGAACAAACGCTTTTAAGGACATATTATTGAAATCAAGAAGAAATGAACCTGGGCAGGGCACGTCATGCGAAGAAAAGATAACCATTGGTCATTAAGGGTAATATAGTGGATCCGTAGCGAAGGCAAATGCGGCAGGGGGCGCAGACATGCAGATGGGAAGGTGAGATCAAGTAGTTTGCGGGTGAATAAATCGGTCGCAGTTAGCGCAGGACCGGGGTAATTTGACATTATTGGGAGAGGCCTTTGTCCTTCAGTGGGTGTAGATAGGCTGGTGATGATGATGAAATGGGAATAGATAAGCTCACTTCGTAATTGTTTTGGTATATACACTTGTGTCACGCGGTGGTGTAGCCACGAGCTAGCACATCAAGATGGCCAGGTTCCGCTGTCTCACACTTCGCAAGGCGCTCCTCACCGTTTTCTTTATCCCGACGCACGGTCCGGCTAGAGTGGCGGCGTCCACCGCTCTAGCTCAGGCCACGGGCGACGCTGCAGCGCTCGAGACGCCGGCCCTGCGAATTCCAGGTAACGGCTGGAAGAATCTCTGGTTTTACATTTTGTAGAGCCACATGTGTGAATTCAATTGCGTCGCATGGGCAGATTGTTGTGGGTGTCATTTGAAGCCTTACTTTCCAACCACCTTCACCGCATGGATTGAAGTACATTTTTTTTTGTGAAGCTCGTAAATGATCAGCTGAATGCTTCCCATTCCGTGGGAATATAACAAGCTAGTACGCCCTACGAGGAAAAAACACTTTTTTCGAGCACTGGCCTCGTTTACGGGAACAATGCGTATACGCACGGAGTGTGTATGCTGCTGTACGTTGGCCCCACAGCGGCTTCACCCTCTTTATCGCACGTATGGGCTTTCAACGCTTCTAGTTCTCAATGGGTATGTTTTCCTTTCTAAACTTCGAATAAGACTTACGCACTGCTTTAATACGATGCCTGCTTGTTGCGTATAACACTTAGGTTTTACATTTATATACGTGGTTGAGAAACGCAGAAAAACTTATCGGGATATCTGTTCAAATCAAATCGAATCCCCCCAATGCTCTCTTTTAGTCTTCACACAGGGATAATTTTTTTTATCATGTAGCAACTAGAACAGAAACGTGGTTCAACTTCGAACAAGGAAAAGAGCACAGAAAAAATTATGCAGCTCGACAGTTATATTTGTCCGGTTTGTCTTTCCTGTCCTGTCTGCCTGTTCAACGTGGAAGCACATTTTAGCTCCAGCTCTACCGTATAAACTATCTCCCAATGATGCCCTAAACTAGAACAACGGTTTTTTGTAAAAACTGGCACCCCACGCGTTTTATGCCGTAAACACCGTGTGGTGCAACCAGGGAGAAAGAAAAGAAGAGAGTAGATGTGAATATTTAGCTGGCTAAGTTGCATTTGTATTGTTTCAGAAAAGGATAGGTAATTTACTAAAATGAGTAAGCAGGTAGAGTCGTGTCTGCATAGCTGATGTAATAGAAATGTGTTTTTAATTCTAAAGCAATCGTTGATGTAGGAATCACAAAGTTGTTTATTAATCGTCCATGCGGCGTAGGGTGATTCCTAAAGTATTGCTAAAGTGTTATTTGTACTTATGCCAATTTTTGCCGAGTAAACTTCACAGCATTGTAGCAAGCTTAGGAGAAAGTAAACGAATAACGGTAAATTGTCGGCATCCTCATCGAGCCATCCTTAGTCCCATAGGTCAGGTTGTGGAAATTAGCGGGTTACAGAGCAGTCTGTATTTCTGTGTAGAAATACCAATGTCACCCGCGGCCACTTTCGCCTTTCTTCGTGACCACATATGTAGGTCGTGTGCGAGAAAAACGTTTTTTCTTCATTGTTAGCATGTGCATTAGGTTCTGGCGCCTCCTTTACTGCTGTAAAAATCATCAGTTCCCAGATGAGGAAAAAATCGTCAATTTTCTGGTTTCTGTAGGTGCACAAAAAAGTTCACATAGGAGAGAAACCAACGATGGACTCAGGGTGGTGCGTTCAATCGATCGTGTGCTTCACAGGCTTGAATTGCACAGAAACAAGAAACCTCTACGACATTTTTTTCCTGCTAAGTAAACATAGCAACGAACGATACAAATCAATACCGATAGATGGTTCCTGATACAAAGGTATAATACTGTGCTCCTTTTCCATGGTTGATACGTGTATATTTTTATCGAGAACCTTTCATTTTTTCGCGATTTTCAAGGTAACATATTTGCGCAACCATCGCCCCGTTTTATGCAAATGCAGTTTTTCCGGAAAGCTGATCAGAGGTTTTTGCTAGACCAACCGGTTCATCAGAATACGCATTAGTTTTGTACGATAATACATTTGTTCTACTAAGAACGTTTTGCTTTAAAAGGAGACTTAGTTTCACCAAGTGTAATATCTGATAAACATGCTTGTGTGTTTTTTTTGTGGCGGCTTGAAAAAAACGGGGGCTCGGCACAAAACGGCAACGCTGTTATCCAAGCAAATTGTACGGTCCCCAAAGCAGGTCTGTACCTAAACGTCCAGGGCTCTCTGACACTTCGATATCTACGCTGCCTCTTTCGTTCAGTCCTAAAAGAGCCGGCAGGGTGACTTTCAAACCTGCTTATAGCCTCCGCGGGCGGTCGGCGAACTTCCTTTCTCTTCTGAGAGACCCACAACCTAGCTCATACGGACTAAAACAATCAACCCACACCAGCTTAGCTGTTTAAATACTCTTATCGTTACGACGGGATTTTATCCTGGCTCTACCGGGTGGGAAATGCTGTAGGAGACGAGCTGTACAAACCAAATTTACAATATTTTCACCGCCTGACACTTCAAATTGAATAAATATGACTACAAAGAGACGCAGGGCAACGTTTGGGAATTTTTATTCTGCGGAAATGGTGGCGTGTCTTACTACCCTTAGTATAGACGTAATGTGCACCAAAACAATAATAAAGACAGCAGAAATCTACAAGCATTATGTAGCAATACAAAGGCCCGTCGAACTACAAAGAAGCAAAATGCCAGGAAAGAAATTCCCAGCAAGATCACAAACAAAAGGGAGCAGTTAGGAGTGCTAGAGGGCCATCACCAGCAATTCGAGATAAAATCCCACACGGGGACCTAGTGTACAGTTAAGTTTAACATTTTATGTTTTATGGTCAAGATTATGCTTCCGCGTCTTTTTTTATGTTTGCTTCGTCCGCTCCACAAACTTTGAGAGTAAAAATTGTTATGGATTGACACAAAATTGGTGATTTCCTGCAAAAAAAATTGCGCATCAAGGACGGGACGACGGACGTCCCGTCCTTGAAAACAAATGTTTTTCCAGTAGGTCAGACAAATAGCTCGTCGGAACACTTTACCAGTGGTTCTGTTAGGCAGAAAGCTTCTCCGGCGTAAACGTTACAGCATGCGCAAACAATATGACAGGTTTTAGAACTAAGTTAGGCGACACCGGGCGGGTTTAGAGATTACATCGATATACTTTGCGCATCCGGCGATGCTGGTAAGTGATTGCAAGAGCGCTTGCCCGGGGCGCTACTACGTGAAGCGCAGCTCAAACGAGAACCTAGGGATATGCGGCTGTAGTGAACTGGGACCCGCACACTACTGCTCCGATTGATAATCGTTTGTATGGAGTGGATGGGGTATTTTTGTTTCAATAATTTGCGGCGCGCCGGTCATTTGGGCTGTAATTTTCCAGCGATACTGGAATATTTCATCTTAGCGTCTCTTCTTTTTGCAGAAGGAGATCCGCCATATCAGCTAAATTATGTTTTTCTGCAAGCTCTATCTCAGGTGAATGTTTCGCAACATTATAAATGAAGATTCTAGAAAACGGCTCGTTCACTATATGTCCTCATTTGCACCCTGACACATGGAAAAGACGTTTGCAAGGTGAGATTTCCTATTTTGCTTTTATGCTGTTATTCAGGTTAGCCCTGTTCACATTGTGTACATGTCCATCAAATCTTCATAACATGCGCCCTATAAAAAAAGAACTTTAGACTCAACTGTATTGTTTCTGTCAAGTGGGCTTGCACTACCCCATTTGTTTTCAGCATGCACAGTTCTCTAAGAAAAACATAGTCGCCTCAATCTTAAACCTAGCGTATTCAAGACCCAAGATGACAAGTTCGAACTCTAACGTTTGCCAGCTGACACGTCTGCCTCTTCTTTTCTGAGCCTTTCATCTGTATTTACGGTTGTTACAATGCAGCATTTCCAAATATATTGAGCAGGTCACATTTGCATTTAGGCGCCATATAATCGCACACGTATCGAAAAGAAGTATCTAAACATAAATGTCTTTATATTTTGACAATATATACGGAAACAAAACAAATATTTATCTTTTCAGTTATACAATCCTAATTAAGTGTATGTTGCGTAAAATGCTGACCCATGGTGTAGTTTAAATTAAAAGGTATACAGTAAAGGACTGCAAAGAGGTAGGTACCAGGTATTACAGATTTTATTGACAGTTACCGTTTGTCAAAACGGCACTGAAAGTGGTTAATCCGATAAGCGCATGTTGAAATTTTTTCAGTGCCCTAGTAATCACCTCCTTCAAGAATTGTCGTCCGGGGCGAGTATAAGAGGATATAGCAAATAAAAACACCCCATTTTCATCCATGCCGCGATTCTTATTGATTTCGTCGTTGACCACCTAACCGAACGATTTCACAAGTTCATTTAGTGTGCTCAAAAACCCTTTCAGAGCCGATTTCATCCAAAAAAATGGTTTTTATGAAAGATAACCTACGGGAATGTTTCTCTGCAATAGCAGGCCGGAATTTGAACTCATGTGTTGAAAAGTAGGTTATCCTTTTTGAGTAGTAATGTTAACTAGGGTTCGAGTACAAGCTTGTAAAGCAATGGCTAAAGTACCAAGATCGCTCGTCGAGATCACCCAAAGCTTTACAGTACAAGAATATGCAAATGCTAAGCTTCTGAAATATTGAATGGTCTCTGAAAAGGTCTTAGGCAACTTGAGCATAATTTTCGTCTCTATGTTTCGCTGCTGTCTGAGTTTTCCAGTCCACAGAAACAATAACTTCGTTGAGGATCGCATTTGGCAAGGCCATTTCTTTTTGACATGCTGGTTATACCGAGATGTAAAGGAGGTTAATTAGAAAGAGAAAAGGTGATTGCTGAAGGGCCTCAATATCCACACCATCAACTTGCCATCGGTGATTGCATCACTTTGGCGATAGCAGCAGCTCCTGAATGGTGGTGTGGGTTTCTATCGTCTCCTGTCAGGATAATAGACTGGGTTGGGAGCAGAGGACATTTGTAAAGCTTAGAAGTATTTTACCCAGAGCAGGGGATAGGACTTACAGCGAGATAATCCGTAAAGTCTTTTGGTTTTGAAGCACTGGTATGAACACCAGTTCGCATTCCAGCTACACCTGATATTCTAAAGTTGCGCGGGGTACAAGGCATGTGTGCCCGCGTAGCAGCAGAGAAAAGGGGGAAAGCGGTTCCTCTGCCCTGTGTTTTGGAGAAAAATACGCAGTCAGAAATAGCAAAGCATCTTTATTTCCAGCTGCCATAAACACTCCTGCAACGTTAAGGTGGTGCTTGGTACCAGCCATCGACAAGCACTCTCTTATTATTTAAGTGGAAGGAGTGTCTCCCCGTTTTTTCTTCCGGCATTCTTTGTAAGGTTTGTCGATGCAAGCCCTAATTGCGGGAAAAAAGGCCCGCAGGAAGTGCACGGGAAAGTAGAATTAAGGGATGCTGTTTTAACATAGGGATCCTCTCTTTTCTTCATAAATATTGTGGTAGGGCTCCTCTCTGTATGCGCAGTCAACACCGGACAGAACCCTCATCTAAAGGACAATGCATATACTACAATTTCCTGGTGCTTTCAGAAAACTCTTGTAGGTATTTAGAGTGTGTGGACGGTCCATCTCTTGAGAGAGTTGATGGACGAATTTCTGTCTTTGGAGCACGAAATGAGAACGCACCCACCTTAGCTGGTGGAAGAACTAGGTTACGTTCTGTTGGCAACGGCGACAATACAGGGGTGGATGCCATTTTGATGGTAGAAAAGCCAGCTTTTTCCTAAACCCTGCCAGAAAGGGGTGGCATACAACATTCTGTTGAGGAATAAACTGCTTATAAGGGAAAAAAAATAATTCCTTAAGACAGCACTGCGGAATACCGTGGTCGAACTTCACTTCAGTTTACATCGTAAGCGTTTAAAATCAGGAAACTCAGGCGTAAAGAAATCTCTGCAAACGTACTCCTCTGGCATCTACACAGCCGTTCTTGTCAAATTCAGTTGCTATTTTGGTTTAGAGGCGCCGCGAGGATTTTAAAGCAACCTGTTGGTAACGCTTATCAAAGGAAATTTAATGCAGTAGATCCTGTGTATGTGACCACTAATACTTCAATAAAGAGAGCCCTGATAAAAAGATGCCATTTATCAGATAATCTAAACATGCACAGAGTAGAAGATTTGGTAATATCTTCTTGAATTTCATGATTACCGTAGGATTTCCCCTTTAAAATCCAGGGGTCAGTTGTGTCATCCTCCTACAGGATTCTTCAGTCTGTTGTGCACCTCTTCTACGGTTTGTTGTTTTAGCGCTGACATAAATAATTGGTTCTCTAAAAGGGGTAGCTCTTCCAAGCAATATTCACCTCTGTAATATACAACACCACAACTTAAACCTTTTATTCAACAAATGCTTTGTCCTCGCGTGTGTGGCCATTTTTGTCCTGCCAATTACGATGGATAGAATAGCTACCCAAGAACACATTCACAATTTATTATTGTTCGGATAACATCTGCGTCATTTATTTGAGCTCACCTGGCAAGAAAGCTACTTAACAAAAAGCTTCCAGCTGTAGGCAAAATAAATAAATCACTAGCCTTAGAAGCTGCAATTCCAAGCTTCTTTTTTGTAAATGCTTGACTTTGTTAGAGATAACGCACATTAGGGACTCTGAACTATCTAGTAAGTGTTCTACAGGCAATGCTGACATCGCTGTGTAGCTCCATATGTCAATTACGCGATGGCCACTAATGAACAATGGTGAAACAGAAACTGAGTAAAGTGAAATCGAAAGAGTCAGCCGTGGAAACAGGGATATGGAAGTTGTTTTGGGGCCACGTCACGGCAAACCGCCTCTGGGCGACTTGCCTGCGATTCTTAGTATTGCTGGGGCAGTGTTTCCTTTGTAGGAAATTTACGTGATGTTACTAGAGCAGTCTGAGACGAACATTTTCTCGTTCTCTGATGTCCGGGCTGAAATCATTTACTGGCGCTTTCGCAGCTCACGCTTTGCTTGCTAATTATTCTAGCTGCAGAGCGATTGAGTGGTTTATATCTATCTCGAGACATAGGCGCCTGCTCAGAAAATGCCGACAGCGCTCCTCCGAAGCGTAGCCCAGTAACAAACAATATTCCTTTGAACTATAAGCCTTTTATTTTTGCCTCTTTTTGCGAGCGAGGAATGATCGTCTGCAAAAAGCTCTTTATTCATTGCACTGATACACAGCCAACACAGCATGATCGGCGTTTTTCTGTATTGATTTTTTTCGCAATGTCTACAGGGCGCCTCCGGGGGACCTTTGACACTGCGAAGGGGCCGGCGTTGGGTGCAGGTTGGCATTACGTCACCCCGGTCAGTATTGCCATGAAGACGTCGAGAAGCCCATTGTGTACACACGCGTCTCATTCCTACATAGATTGGATAACAGATCGTTTAAACCAAACGGAACTTTGAACGGAACTTCTTTCAGCGCGGTGATGACTTTGCGGTTTGAAAAAGTTCTTCTTAATAAATATAACAGCTATTTCCGGCATTTATTTGCTTACTCTATCGGTTGTCGCAATAAATAAGACCTTGCTAGACGAATCTAATTTCTTATTGCTTCCTCTAAAATATTCGTTTGCTCTAATGTAATTCATTTAAACAGTATTTCAGTTGGAGATAGTGGTAAAAATGAAGAGAAAAAACAGTCAAATTCAAGGGCAACTGAAGGAGATAATGACGGAAAGACAGAGGGTATACAGAGATTTACATGACATCTGCAAACCTGGTGCTCACTTAGGTAAACTATACACATTTTGTCCAACGAGACGTCACCATGACCTCAATTTTAATTACTTCTTTGCCACTATGAATAGCTGGTACTTGTGATCAACGTCTACAAACAAGTACAAAATCAGTTCGCGTGCTTCATCAATGCACACAGGCATGAAAACTTTGGCGTGCTTCTTCAGTCTGCACACAGATAGCTTCAATTTAAATATTCTAGTCGTAATTATGTTAACACACTATTATATTTAAACAGTAAATATTTTAACAGTCGTAATTATCTGTAATTACCTTGAAATCTTCTAACAGCGTCGTCGCTTTTGCTATTTGATGCGTGTTCATTTGTCGGAACTATGTATTTTGCACATTAGCGCTATTTGGCAAAACTGAATTATCTCACCAAGGAAGGAGCCAAGAACCCTTGCCTAATACAACAGGAAAAAATTGAACGGATTATTGGATTCAAGTAATGGGTTGTGAAGAAAGGACAGAAGCATTTTGCCTTTTTTAAAAGGTGTAAAAAACCAAAGTTTTCACTAAAAAAACATTTAAAATGAGAATGCAAGTGTGACGCTCGTAAATGGGTTAGTTACAAAATCATATTAAGGTGTGTCCACACAGAGCTTGGAGGATATGAGACACACTGAGGCGGGTGAAAATATTAACAATTAGTTTAAATAGGTGCCTCAGTGGTGCCTGCTTTCTCACCAGGTTGGGCGGAATCGTTCTGGCTGGTTGCAGGGGGGTCAATCGTCCACGGAACGCCAAAAGGCCAAGTGGGTCTCGGGGCCAGGAGATGTGTACAGTGCGGGGCCGGTGGCTCGAAAGGTCCGCGCAGTGAACCTGAGTTCATGAACGGGAGGCAGTACCGGACCGGTAGTTCGGCGAGCTTTAACTGTATGCCGCGTTCAGGAAGGGGAGGCTGGGCTGGACCGGTAGCTTGGCTGGCTCAAGGTGTACACCGGGGCAGAAAACGCTGGCCGCCAGCGGGCTCCTGGGAGGGACGCACTTTCGGATAGCTCGTACGGCTGCGCCCGAATGGCAAGACGGTCGCCACAAGTCTAACCTTGATCCCCTACGTTCACTACTCTTTCTCTCATCCCCTCCTACGTCTGAGCAGCGACGGGGAAAGGGGGGAGCAGGGCCTGCTTCAAGTAGCCGTGGACGACGCCGCTGTCTGCCCACCCACCAAGGACGCGTCGAGCGGAGGGAATGCCTGGCTCGCCCTAGAAAAAATGAACCAATGTTGCATAGCGAACGGGCCGCGCGTTCTTACAGGAAAACTTCCTGCGGCCAAAGGTCTCCATCTGGTTCGGAGTAGTCCGGACACACCCACGACCGTCAGATCTGCCAACTCTATGAGAAGAGTTTTGCCACTGCAAAAGTCTTGAATTTGCACCCGTGTAGGCATACACATTATGTGAACCGCAAAGTCCAGTCGTGGAGCACAGCAGAGTTTGCAGGTTGGCAATAAAGACACAGAGGAGAAGAGGCACCACTAAACCACATTACAAGCGTACTGTCGCCTCTAAAACTTGACCCCAGCGATCGTCGCGAAGACTTCAACTGTAGAAACACACAAAAAATAAAACAAAACAGTACGGTTGCGGAAGCTCGGAATGTTTGACCCAGAAGCATCACCCAACCATCGCGTGTGAGGGAGGGTACGGTGCCGCACCCCTGCTTCGCAAGGCATAATCGTGCAATAGCTGAGGACAGCCGCCTCCCGCGGCTAGAAGGAATGATTGGATGGAATTCTGAATCATTTAATCGATCACAGCTTCGAGCGGCATGTCTCCGAATGGGCTCGCCGTTGGGCTACTGCATTCAGCGGACGGGGGTCGTGGCATGTCTCTGTCAGCCACCGTTACTGGCTGTTGCTCATTCCGGTTTCCCACACAGCAATTTTGAGCTTGTATTACATTCACAATTTTCTCCTGTTTTGTTTTGATCCCACGGATTCTGCACGTAACGTCAGGGATCTTCTCTACCACGCAGAACGGGCCCTTTAATTCGGCGAGAGTTTTTTGGTCAGTCCTGGTGTTCGGAATTTTACCTTCACGAAAACTTTGTCGCCTACTTCGAAACAGCTGGGTCGGCCTTTTAGGTAAGAGCGCCCCTTTCTCTTTTCTGCTGTTTTGATGACAGCCTAGGCCGCCAGCCGGTGTGATATCAAGAAGCGTCGAGCCAGTTCCGCGCGGTAGTCCTCTATGTTGTTGTAATGAATCTTACCCGCCTCATCTTCGACGCTTGACGTTGTTGCAACGCGCCCGTTGATGAGAAAAAAGGGGGTTTGGTTGGTGCCCTCATAAACCGCGGTGTTCTAAGCGTACATCGCGAAAGGAAGCCACTGGTCGCAATCTCGTTGCTCATGAGCGACAAAATGAGGCAACATGCCCACCAACGTTTGGTGAAGACTTTCTAGGGAGCGGGTACATTAGGATGATACGCGACCGTTTGTAGCATCTTTATACCTAAGAGGTCATACACCTCTTTCATGACCCGGGAGACAAAGTTTGTACCCTGATCAGTCAGCAGCTGTTCAGGCACACCGTGTCGCAGTACTCCTTTTTCTAGAAATGCTCTCGCAACTGTTTCTGCTCTCCGGTCAACTAAAGAACAGCTTCCGCGTAGTGGATCAAATATTCCACGAACCAATATGTACTTGCTCCCCAATGAGGTAGTCGGCAGTGGACCCCACTATGTCCATCGCCGTGCGCTGAAATGGGGTTCCAGGCCTCTCAAACACCTGTAAAGAGACACGCTTCTGATTCTAGGAGGTTTGGTGAATGGCGCAAGAGAGGCATTTGCGACAGTACTCCACAACGACTCGTCGCATCCCAGGCCAAAATACACCCTGCTAATTCTTTGACTCGTCTTACAGGCCCCTTGGTGACCCTCGAACGGGGCATCATGGTGAAGTCATAACAGAGCGCCTCTCATGGAGGCCGGTACCACTAGGCGCCCTTTAGTATCGTCTTGTTTGTCTCTGAATCGGAGTAGTCCTCTGTCATCCACATAGTAACTTTGTATCATGACCACCGGCCTCAAGGGACTTAAGTATGGGCTGTAGCTGCAGGTCGTCGTCCTGTTCCCAGCTCTATACGGGTCTCTTCAACTACTGGCGCGAAACCCTCGACTGCCATGATTGCGGCCCTACTCAATGTATCAGCGTTCTGATTCGCTTTCCCTGCCCTGTGAATGACTTCGAAGTCGTACTCCTTGAAGAGTAGGTTCCATCTCGCTAGCCTCGAGTTCGGGTCGCGTGCGCTCATCAGCCATTTTAAGGGCTGACAGTCAGTGCCAATGCCGAAGTGCCGCCCGTATAGAAAACACCGGAAATAACGGACTGCCCATACTACGGCGAGCCATTCCGGTTCCGTGGCATCATACGTCTGCTCCGCGGAGTTTAACTGGTGACTCGCGTATGCTATCAAAGGTTCCTTCCCCTGAAACTCCTGTGACAGCACTGCTCCCACAGCCACCTTCGACGCGTCTATCGCGAGTGTGAATGGTCTACAGAAATCGGAAAATCTTAACACGGGAGCCTTCGTAAACTTCATTTTCATAGAAGAGAAGGCCAGTCGGCTCCATTTCGCCCCAGTGGAACGGTTTCTTGGTGGTAAGTTGTGTCAATGGACGAGCCTGCGCTGCCAAGTTGGGAATGTGCCACCCATAGTAGTACAAAAGGCCGAGGAATCGCCGCAGCTCGGTCTTAGTCTTGGAGTCAGGGAAGTCACGAGCGCACTGTTCTTTACCCGGGCTGGGACGCACTCGTTCTGCCGATACATTATGTCTGAGGTATTTGACTTCGGGCCTTAGAAACTCGCATTTGGAAGGTTCGAGTTTAAGGCCCGCCGCCTATATTCTCCGGAATACGTTCCGCAGGTCGGTCAGGTGGTCCTCAAATGAGCTGCTGTACACCATAATGTCATCGAGATACACGTGACAGACCTTGCCCAACAGTTCTGCGAAGATGACGTCGGTCGTGCGTTGCCATACGGCGGCGCTGTTAACTAACCCGATTGGCGTCCGTCGCCACTGGAAATGCCCCAACGGCGTGTTGAAAGCGGTCTTTTCGTAATCATTCTCGTGCATTTCTATATGCCAATAGCCGGAAGCCACGACGGTGAAAAACGTGTCGGAGTCTAGCTCTGACAGCGTCTCAGACATGTTCGGTAGCAGGTACGAGTCGACGTCAGTCATATGGTTGAAATCACGGTAGTCAACGGCGAAATGACATGACCCGTCTGGTTTCTCGACCAGCAGCGCCGGCGCACCCCACGGAGACGTAGAGTGCTCAATGATTCCCTGGTGCGCAGTTGTCCAAGAACGGTCCGCAAGCGTTGTTTTCACAGTAGGGAGGACCTTCAGCTTGCTTGATGCTCCATTGCCTTTTTATTTTATGAAAGTTTGTGTCTGTACGGGTACTTATTCTGTGCATCTTGAAAGGCGCACAGCCTGAAAAGGGTCCGCATTAGTCTAAGAACACACCGCTAGCGTTGTTTTCGCAGTTCAGAGTACACAGAGCTTGTTTGATGCTCCACTGGATTTTTTTCTTTTAGGAAAGTGTGTGTCTGCATGGGTACATAATCTGGCCTACTTGTAAGGTGCAAAGCCTTGATAAAGGTCCGCATTTGTCTAAGAATGGTCCGCAAGCGTTGTTTTCGCAGTAGGGAAGGCATAAAATTTACTTGTTCCACAGTGCTTTGTCTTCATTTAGGAAAGCGTGTGTCGTTAGGGGACATAATCTCCGATTCTTGCAGGGCGCTAGGTCTTGAAAAATGTTGACATTTGTGTAAGAACGGCTGCAAGCGTTATTTTGCTGTAGAGAGGACATAGAGCTTGCTTGATGCCCCAGTAGTTTTTTTAAGAAAGGGTGTGTTGTACGGTTATATTATCTCGGCATCTTGCAAGGCGCAAAGTATTGAAAAAGGTCCGCATTTGTCTAAGAACAGTCCGCAAGCGTTGTTTTCGCAGGGGTGAGGAGATAGAGCCTAATTGATGCTTCAGTGTTTTTCTATTTTAGAAAAATGTGTTCATATAACGGTGCATATTTTCGGAATCTTGCCATGGTCAAAGCCGTGAACAAGGTCTGCATTTGTGTAAGAACAGTCCGAAAGCGTTGTTTTCGCAGTGGTTAGGACATAGACCTTGCTTGATCTCCAGTGCTTTTTTTTCCTTTAGAAAAGCGATTGTCGGTATGGGTACACAATCCCCGTGAATTGCAGGCGCAAAACCGTAAAAAAAGGTCCGCATTTGTTAAAGAGCAGTGCGCCAGAGTTGTTTTCGCTGTATAGAGGACATAAAGCTTGCTTGATGCTTCAGTCCTTTTTTTTTCTTTGAGGAAAGCGTATGTTAGGAAGGGCACATAATCTCTGCATCTTGCAAGGCGCAAACATTTCAAAAACGTCCGCATTTCTCTGCAAGCGTTGTTTTCGCAGTTCGGAGGACGTAGAGGTTGCTTGATGCTGCGTTGTTTTTTTTTATTAAAGCGTGCGTCGGAATGGGTGCATAATCTCGGCTACTTGTAAGGCGCAAAGTTTTGAAAAATGGCCGCATTTGTCTAAGAACGGTCCGGAAGCGTCGTTTTCGCAGTAGGGAGGACATAGACCTTGCTTGTTGTTACAGTGATTTCTTTTTCGTTTAGAAAACCGTGTGTTGGTAAGGGTACATAATCTCGGATTCTTGCAAGGCGCTAGGTCTTGAAAAAGGTCCGCGTTTGTGTAAGAGCGGTCTGCAAGTGGTGTTTAAGCAGTAGGGAGGGCATAGAGCAAAGCCATGAACAAGGTCTCCAAGGTCACAAACAACGCTTTCTGACCGTTCTTTCAGGAAAGCGTGTGGTGGGATGTTTACATAATCTCGGCATATTGCAAGGTTCAAAGCCTTGCAAATGTTCCGCATTTGTCTAAGAACGGTCCGCAAGCGTTTTTTTCGCAATGGGGAGGACATTAGGACATGCTCCAGTGTTTTTTTTCTTTCAGGAAATCGTGTGTCCGTACAGGTACAAATTCTCTGAATCTTGCAAGGCACAAAGCCTGAAAAGGTCCGTATTTGTTGGCAAGCGTTGTTTGTTTTCGCAGTTCGGAGGACATAGAGCTTGCTTGCTGCTCAATTGTTTTTTTTTTCTTTTCGGAAAGCATGTGTCGAAATGGGTACATATTCTCGGCATCTTGCAAGACGCAAAGCCTTGAAAAAGGTCTACATTTGTCTAAGAACGGTCTGCAAGCGTTGTTTTTGCAGTAGGGAAGACATAGGGTTTGCTTGTTGTTCTAGTGCTTTGTGTTTTGTTTGGGAAAGCGTGTGTATAGGCACAAAATCTCTGATTCTTCCAAGGCGCAAGGTCTTGAAAAAAAATTACGCCATCTTCCCCTGGGGAACCCTGATGAGGATGGCGAAGCATCGTGGCGTTTCGGTGTGGTTCCATTGTGTTGCCGTTATGTTGAGTGATCTGGCTTTTACTAGCGCCAGAGGGAATTCCCACGTCCGGGTCCACACCGGTGGCAAAGGGCACGCAATGCTGTTGTGTTACGGTGAGTAGGCGGAGGTTCTCGAGGCGCCGAAACTCGTCCATCCATGTTCTTGTCGATGTTGTCTCTGTGGTAGAATCGGTAGTCTCCCTCAACTTTGGTGAGGTAAAGGTTGTTGACATTGGGGCACCGGCTGAGAGCAATGTACACGCCCTCCTCTTCGCAGCTTTGTCTTCTCGTTCTTCTTCTTCTTCGGCGGTTCCCTAAGGGAAGATGACGACGGTGGGGGGAACGCGAACCTATCTCGTGATGGATTCTTTGGTTGGCCAATCCCTAGGGCATCCTGCCACAAATCAGCATCAGAGGCGCTGCGGACGGGCTAATTGAGCTGGAAGGCGCATGGCGCTTCCCGCAATAGCTTTCCCATTGGAAATTCAGCATCCCCCTCTAAACTTTTCAGTTCGTCGTTTCCGTCCTCGTTCAGCTTCGCGTGCCTTCATTGTATCAGTAGCTTCATGACGTAGTTTTAATGAGTCAAGGACTTTAGGCGCGTTCGTAGCACTTGCTCCTGTCCCGGATTTGTAGCGTAGTGGGGAGAGCTCCGCGTACCTCCCGTTGCGGCCAGAGAGTCGTGGGATCAAAACTGGGCGCCGGTAACTATTTCTTTTTATAGTGTAGTATCGCTGAGCTCTGGGTGTAAGGAGGAGAGTTGCGCATGCGCAGTGAGCGTGTGGACGGCGCCACCATCAACGACGCAGGACCAGGCGAGCCTAAGAAATGCTCCGCATTTAAAAGGTCCGCATTTGTGTAAGAAAGGTCTGCAAGCGGTGTTTTGACAGTGCAGATGACATAGAGCTTGCTTGATGGCCCAGTAGTTTTTTTCTTTAGGGAAAGCATGTGTCGGTACCGGTATACACGCTCGGCATCTTGCCAGGCGCAAAGCCTTAAAAAAGGTCCCATTTGTCTAACAGTCCGCAAGCGTTGTATTCGCAGCGGGGAGGACATCAATTTTGCTTGATGCTCCAGTGCTTTTTTATCTTTTAGGAAAGCTGTATGTCGGTACGCATACATACTCTCGGCATCTAGCAAGGTGCAAAGCCTTGCAAAAGGTCAGCATTTTTTTAGGACGGTCCGTTACAGTTGTTTTCCAAGTGGGAAGGAAGTAGACCTTGCAGGATGTTCCAGTGTTTTTTTATCTTTAAGAAAAGCGCGTCGATAAGGGAACATATTCTCTACATCTTGCAGGGTGCTAAGCCTTGAAAAGCGTCCGCATTTGTTTTAGAACAGTCCGCAAGAATTTTTTCGCAGAAAAGACGACATAGAGCTTGCATGATACTGCAGTCCGTTTTTTACTTTTAGGACAGCGTCAGTGTCGGTATGGGTAAATACTCTCGGCATCTTGCAGGGTGCAAAGCCTTAAAAAAGGTCCGAATTTGTTTAAGAACGGTTCGTGAAGCGTTGTTTCCGCAGTGGGGGAGGACATACAGCTTGCTTGATGCTCCAGTGCTTTTTTGTTTTTTCATTTAAGAAAGCGTATGAAGGTATGGGTACATAATCTCGCAATCTTCAAAGGGCGTAAAGACGTGAAACAGGTACGAATTTGTATAAGAATGGTCTGCAAGCGTTTGTTTTTGCAGAATAAGGACACAGAGATTTCTTGCTGGGATCGGGTCCCTTTTACTTTTAGAACAGCGTGTTTCGGATTGGGTACAAAACCACGGCATCTTGCAAGGCCAAAGCCTTTTAAAAGGTCTGCATTTGTCTAAGAGCAGTCCGCAAGCGCTGTTTTCGCAGAAGGGAAGACATAAAGCTTGCTTGAAGCTCAGATGCTTTCTTTTTTTTAGGAAACCATGTGTCGGTATGGGTGCAAAAATCCTGCATCTTGCACAGCGCAAATATTTAAAATGTTTCGCATTTGTCTAAGAAGAGTCCGCAAGCATTGTTTTCGCAGGGGGGAGGGCAAGAGCTTGCTTGAAGCTCCAGTGCTTTTTTTTTTTCTATTAGGAAAGCGTGTGTCGGGATGGGTACATAATCACGGCATATTGCAAGGTGCCAAGTCCTGCAAATGGTCCGCATTTGTCTACGAACGGTCCGCAAGTGTTCTTTTCGCAGTGGGAGGACATAAACCTGGCTTTATGCTCCAGTGCTTTTTTCTTTCTTTTTGGAAAGTGTGTGTCGGTATGAGTACATAATTTCTGCATCTTGCATAGCGCAATTCCTAGAAAAAGGTCCGCCTTTGTACAAGCTCGGTCCGCAAGCACTGTTTTTGCAGGTAGCGAGGACATAGACCTGCTTGATGCTCCAGTGCTTCTTTTTTCTTTACTAAAGCGTGTGTTGGTAAGAGTACATATTCTGTGCATCTTGTAGGGTGCAAAGCATTAAAAAAGGTCTAAAATTTGTCTAAGAACGGTTTGTAAGCGTTGTTTCGCAGTGGGGAGGGCATAGCGCTTGCTTGATGCTCCAGTGCTTTTTATTTCTTTTAGGAAAGCGTGTGTCGGTAAGGGTACATAACTCGGCATCTTGCAAGGCGCAAAGCCCTGAAAAAGGTCTGCATTTGCCTACGAACGGTCCGCAAGCGTCTTTTTGCAGAATAGAGAACATAGAGCTTGCTTGATGGTTCAGTCTTTTTTTACATTTAGGAGACAGTTTTTCGGAGTGGGTACATAATCTCTGAAACCTGCAGGGCGCAAAGCCTTAAAGAAAGGTCCGCATTTGTCTAAGAACGGTTTTGTAAGCGTTGGTTTTCGCAATGGAAGGACATAGAGCTTGCTTGAAGCTCCAGTGCTTTTTTTCTTTAGAAAAGTGTGTGCCTGAATGGGTACATATTCTCAGCATCTTGCAAGGCGCAAATGCCTAAAAAAAATCCGCATTTGTCTAAGAAGGGCCGCAAGCGTTGTTTTCACAGTGGGGAGGACATAGAACTCTTTTTTTTGTTTGATGCTCCAGTGAGTTTTTCTTTTAGGAAGCTTGTGCGGTGTGGGCTACATAAAAACTGGCACCTTGCAAGGCGCAAAGCCCTGAAAAGGTCTGCGTTTGTCTAAGAATGGGCTCGCAAGCATTGTTTTATGCAGTGCGAAAGACACCACCTTGCTTGATGCTCCAGTGCTTTTTTTTATTTTAGGAAAGTGTGTGTTGAAAGAGTACATATTCTCTGCATCTTGCAGGGGCGCAAAGCCTTTAAAAAGTCCAGCATTTGTGTAAGAACGGTGTGTAAGCGTTGTTTTCTTAATGGGGAGGACACACACCTTGCTTGATGCTCCAGTGCCTTTTTCCTTTCAGGAAACCGTGTTTTTGGTAAGGGTACAAAATCTCGGCATCTTGCAAAGCGCAAAGCCTTGAAAAAGGTCCGCATTTGTCTAAGAACGGTCCGCAAGCGTTTCTTCGCGCAGTGGGGAGGGCATAGGAATTGGTTGATGCTCCAGTGCTTATTTTTCTTTTAGGAAGCATGTGTCGAATATGGCTATATAATTTCCGCAGCTTGGCAAGGTTGCAAAGCCTTGCAAAAGGTCTGCATTTGTCTAAGAACGGTCCGCAAGCGTTGTTCACGCAGTGGGGAGGAACATAGAGCTTGGTTGATGCACCAGTAATTTTTTTTCTTTAGGAAAAGCTTGTGGTCGGTGTGGGTACCTAAAATCGGCACCTTACAAGTGCAAAGCTTTGAAAAAGGTCCGAATGTGTCCAGGAACGGTCCACAAGAGTTTTATATTCGCAGAATAGAGGACATTGAGCTTGCTTGATGCTTCATTTCTTCTTTTACTTTTAGACAGCGTGTGTCGGTATGGGTATATATACTCGGGATCTTGCAAGGAGAAAACCTCGAAGAAGGTCCGCATTTGCCTAAGAAACTGTTTGTAAGCGTTGTTTTCTCAATGGCGAGGGCATAGACCTTGCTTGATACTACAGTGCTTTATTTCTTTCAGGAAAGTGTGTTTTGGTAGGGGAACGTTATCTATGCATCTCGCAGAGCGCAAAGCCTTTTAAAAGGTACTTAATTTGTCCAAGAACTGTCTGCAAGCGTTGTTTTCGCAGAGGGAGGACATAGAGCTTGCTTCAAGCTCCAGGTTTTTTTTTCTTTTAGAAATGCGTGTGTCGCTTTGGATATATAGTCTCGGCATCTTGCAAGGTGCAAAGGCATGAAAAAGGTCCGCATTTGTCTAAGAACGGCCCACAAAGGGTTGTTTTTCGCAATGGGGAGGACATAGACGTTGCTTGATGCTCTAGTGCTTTTTTCTTTCTGGAAAGCATGTCATTGGTAAGGTACATAGTTTCGGCATCTTGAAGGGTGCAAAGCCTTAAAAAAGTCCGCATTTGTCTAAGAACAATTTGTAGGCGTTGTTTTCGCAATGGGGAGGAAACAGACCTTCCTAGAAGCTCCAGAGCTTTTTTTTTTTCTTCCAGGAAAGCGTGTGTTGGTATTGGTACATAATCTCGGCATATTGCAAGGCACATAGCCTTAAAAAAGATCCGAATTTGTCTAAGAATGGTTTGTAACCATTGTTTTCTCAGTGGGGAGGACATTCACCTTGCTTGATGCTCCAGTGCTTTTTTTGTTTCAGGAAAGCGTGTGTTGGGTGAGGGTACATAATTTATGCATCTTGCTGGGCACAAAGCCTAAAAAGGTCCGCATATGTCTAAGAACTGTCCGCAAGCGTTGTTTTCGCAGCAGGGAGGACATAAAGCTTGCTTGAAGCTCCAGTGCTTTTTTTCTTTAGGAAAAGCGTGTGTCGGAATGGGTACACAATCTCCGCATATTGCAAGGTGCAAAGCATAGCAAATGGTTTGCATTTCTCTAAGAAGTGCCCGCAGCGTGGTTTTTTCAGTACGGAGGACATAGACCCTGCTTGATGCTCCAGTGCTTTTATTAGGAAAGCGTGTGTCGGTAAGGGTACATAATTCTTCATTTGCAGGGCGCAAAGCCTGTAAAACGATCCGCATTGTCAAACAGCAGTCGCGAGCGTTGTTTTCGCAGTGGGAGGACATACACCTTGCTTGATGCTCCAGTGCTTTTTTTTTCTTTTAGGAAAGCGTGTGTCGTCATGGGTACATAATGTTAGCATCTTGCAAGGCAATTCCTTGAAAAAGGTCCGCATTTGTCTAAGAACAGCCCGCAAGCGTTGTTTGCGCAGTGGGGAGGACATAGAGCTTGGTTGATGCACCAGTGTTTTTTTTTTTCTTTTAGGAAAGCTTGTTCGGTATGGGTACATAATATCGGCACCTTGCAAGATGCAAAGTCTTGAAAAAGTTCGGCATATGATTAATAATGGTGCTCAACAGTTCTTTTCGCAGAATAGAGGACATAGAGCTTGCTTGATGCTTTAGTCCTTTTTTACTTTTTAGACAGCGTGTGTCGGAATGGGTACATAATCTCGGCATCTTGCAAGTACAAAGCCTTTAAAAAGGTCCGCCTTTGTACAAGAGCAGTCCGCAAGCGCTGTTTTCGCAGAAGGGACGGCAAAGCTTGCTTGAAGCTCAAGTGCTTTTTTTTTATTAGGACAGCGTGTTTCGGCATGGATACATATTCTCGGCATCTTGCAAAGCGCAAAGCCTTGAAAAAGGTCCGCATTTGTCTAAGAACGGTCCGCAAGCGTTGTTCGGGCAGTGGGGAGGGCATAGGACTTGGTTGATGCTCCAGCGCTTATTTTTTGTTTAGGAAGCGCGTGTCGATATCGCTATATATTTCGGCATCTTGCAAGGTGGAAAGCCATGCAAAAGGTCTGCATTTGTCTAAGAACGGTTCGCAAGGGTTGTTTTCACAGTGGGAAGACATACACCTTGCTTGATTCTCCCGTGATTTTTTTTAGGAAAGCTTGTTTCGGTATGGATGCATAATCTCAGAATTTTGCAAGCAAAGGCTTCAAAACGATCCGCATTTGTCTAAGAAGGGCCCGCAAGCGTTGTTTTCGCAGTGGGGAGACATACACCTTGCTTGATGCTCCAGTGCTTTATTTTTCTTTTAGGAAAGCATTTGTCTGTATGCGTACATAATCTCTGCAATTAGCAGAGCGCAATTCGTTGAAAATGGTCCGCATTTGTCTAAGAACGGCCCGCAAGCATTGTTCGCAGAGTGGGGAGAACATAGAGCTTGGTTGATGCACCAGTCCTTTTTTTCTTTTAAGGAAGCTTGTGTCGGTGCGGGTACATAATGTTGGCAGCTTGCAAGGGCCAAAGTCTTGAAAAAGGCCGGCATTTGTCTAAGAATGGTCCGAAAGAGTTCTTTTCGTAGAATAGAGGACATATAGTTTGCTTGATGCTTTAGTCCTTTTTTTACTTTTAAGACAGCGTGTGTCGGTACGGGTACATAATCTCGGCATCTTGCAAGGCCAAAGCCTTGAAAAAGGTTCGCCTTTGTAGAAGAGCGGTCCGCAAGCGCTGTTTTTACAGTAGGGAGTGCTTTTCTTTTTTTTAGGAAGCGTATGTATATACGGGTATATAATTTCGGCATCTTGCCAGGGTGCACATGTGTTTAAGAACGGTGCATAAGCGTTGTTTTCACACTGAGGAGTACATGAGTTTGCTTGATGATCCTGTGCTTTTTTTTTTGTTTTTTCATTTAGGAAGCGTATGTCGGTATGGGTATATATCCTCGTAATCTTTCAAGGCGTAAAAGCTTGAAATAGGTCCGAATTTGTATAAGGATGGTCCGCAAGCGTTTTTTTGCAGAATAAAAGACACACAGCTTTCTTGATGGTTCAGTCCATTTTTACTTTTAGAACAGCGTGTTTCAAATTGAGTACATAACCTCAGCATCATTCAAGGTCAAAGCCTTTAAAAAGGTCCGCATTTGTCTAAAAGTGGTCCGCAAGCGCTGTTGTCGCAGAAGGGAAGACATAAAGCTTGCTTGAAGCTCAGGTGCTTTCTTTCTTTTTGGAAAGCGTGTGTTGGAATTGGTGCATAATCGCTGCATCTTGCACAGCGCAAATCCTTCAAAAAGTTTCGAATTTGTCTAAGAACTGTCCGCAAGCATTGTTTTCGCAGGAGGGAAGGCAAGAGCTTGCTTGAAGCTCCAGTGCTTTTTTTCTATTAGGAAAGCGTGTGTCGGAACGGGTACAAAATCATGGCATATTGCAAGGTGCAAAGCCCTGCAAATGGTCCGCATTTGTCAAATAACGGTCTCCAAGCGTTGTTTTCGCAGTGGGAGGGCATACACCTTGCTTTGTTGCTCCAGTGCTTTTTTTTCTTTTTTTAGGAAAGCGTGTGTCTGTATGAGTACATAATTTCTGCATCTTGCAGAGCGCAATTACTTCAAAAAGGTCCGCCTTTGTACAAGCGCGGTCGGGAAGCGCTATTTTTGCAGTAGCGAGGACATAGACCTTGCTTGATGCTCCAGTGCTTGTTTTTTTTTACGAAAGTCTGCGCTGGAAAAAGTACATATTCTCTGCATCTTGCAGGGTGCAAAGCCTTGCAAAACGTCCGCATTTGTCTAAGGATGGTCCGCTAGCGTTGTTTTGCAGTGGGAAGGACATAAAGCTTGCTTGATTCTCCAGTGCTTTTTTTTCTTTTAGTAAAGCGTGTGTCGGTATTGGTGCATAATCTCGGAATCTTGCAAGGTGCAAAGCGTTCCAAATAGTCCGCATTGGTCTAAGCATGGTCCGCAAGCGTTGTTTTCAGAGCAGGGAGAACATCGAGATTAGTTGATGTTCCAGTGCTTTTTTTTCTTTTAACATAGCACGTGTCGGTAAGGGTACATATTCCTTGCATCTTGCAGGGCGCAAAGCCTTGAAAAAGTCCGCATTTCTCTAAGAACAATTAGTAAGCGTTGTTTTCACAATGGGGAGGACACACACCTTGCTAGACGCTCCAGTGCTTTTTTTTTTTTTTCTTTCAGGAAAGCGTGTGTTGGTACGGGTACATAATCTGTGCATCTTGCGAAGCGCAAAACCATAAAAAAGGTCCGCATTTGTCTAAGAACGTTTGGTAAGCGTTGTTTTTGCAATGGGGAGGACATAGACCTTGCTTGAATCTCCAGTGCCTTTTTTTCTTTCAGGAAACCGTGTGTTGGTAAGAGTACGTAATGTATGCATCTTGCTGGGCGAAAAACCTTTAAAAGGTCCCCATTTGTCTAGGAATGGTCCGCAAGCGTTGTTTTCGCAGTGGGGAAGACACACACTTTGCTTGATGGTCTAGTGCTTTTTTTTTTTCTTTTAGGAATGCTTGTGTCGGTATGGGTGCATAATCTCTGCTTGACGCAGAGCGCAAATCTTTCAAAAAGTTTCACATTTGTTTAAGAACTTTCGACAAGCGTTGCTTTCGCAGTAGGGAGGACATAGAACTTGTTTGATACTCCAGTGCTTTTTTTTCTTTTAGAAAAGCATGTTTCGGTATGGGTACATTATCTCTGCATCTTGCAGGGCTCAAAGCCTTGAAAAAAGTCCGCATTTGTCTAAGAACTCTTTGTAAGCGTCGTTTTCGCAATGGAGACGACATAGAGCTTGCTTGACGCACCAGTGCTTTTTTTTTTCTTTTAGGAAAGCGTTTTTCAGTATGGGTACATCATCTCAGCATCTTGCAAGGAGCAAAGGCTAGAAAAAAATCCAAATTTGTCTATCAAGGGCCCGCAAAGCATTGTTTTAGCAGTGGGGAAGACATACACCTGGCTTGATGTTCGAGGCATTTTAAGGAAAGCTTGTGAAGGTATGGGTACATATTCTCTGCATCTTCCAGGGCGCAAAGCATTGGAAAACGTGCTCATTTGTCTAAGAACTGTCCGCAAGCGTTGTTTTCGCTGTAGGTAGGACATAGACCCAGCTAGATGCTCCAGTGCTTTCTTTTGGATAGCGGGTGTCGGTAAGGGAACATAATTTCTGCATCTTACAGGGAGCAAAGCCTTCAAAAAGGTCCCCAATTGACGAAGAACGGTCAGGAAGCGTTGTTTTTGCAGTAGGGACGACATAGAACTTGTTTGATGCTCCAGTGATTTTTTTCTTTTAAGGAAGCTTGTGTCGGTGTGGGTACATAATATCGGCACCTTGGAAGGTGCAAAGTCTTGAAAAAAGTCCTCATCTGTCTAAGAACAGCCCGCAAGCGTTGTTATCGCAGTAGAGAGGACATAAACCTTTCTTGATGCTCCAGTGCTCTTTTTTTCTGTTAGTAAAGCGTGTGTTGGTATGGGTACATAATCTCGGCATCTTTAAAAAGGTTCGCATTTGCTTAAGAACGGTCCGCAAGCGTTGTTTTTGTAGTAGGGAGGTCATAAACTTGGCTTGATGCTCCAGTCCTCTTTTTGTCTGTTAGGAAAGCGTGTGTCGCTATGGGTACATAGTCTCGGCATCTTGCAAGGGGCAAAGGCTTGAAAACGGTCCGCTTTGTCAAAGAACTGCCCACAACTGTTGTTTTCGCAATGGGGAGGACATAGACGTTGCTTGATGCTCCAGTGCTTTTTTTCTTTCAGAAAAGCGTGTCTTGGTAAGGTTACGTAATCTCTGCCTCTTGCAAGGCGCATAGCCCTAAAAAAGATCCGAATTTGTGGAAGAATGGTTTGTAAGCATTGTTTTCAGAATGGGGAGGACATACACATTGCTTGATGCTCCAGTGCTTTTTTTCTTTCAGGAAAGCGTGTGTTGGGTGAGGGTACATAATGTATGCATCTTGCTGGGCATAAAACCTTAAAAGGTCCGCGTGTGTCTAAGAACTTTCCGTAAGCGTTGTTTTCGCAGTAGGGAGGACATAAAGCTTGGTAGAAGCTCCAGTGCTTTTTTTTTTTTTACAAAAGTGTGCGTCAGAATGGGTACATAAGCTCGGCCTATTGCAAGGTGCAAAGCCTAGCAAATCGTCTGCATTTGTCTAAGAAGGGCCCGGAAGCGTTGTTTGCGCAGTGGGAGGACATAGAGCTTGTTTGATGATCCAGTAATTTTTTTTTTATTTTAGGAAAGCGTGTGTCAGGAAGGGTACAGAATATTGGCAACTTGCAAGTGGCAAAGCCCTGCAAATGGTCCGCATTTGTCTAACAACAGCCCGCAAGCGTTGTTCGTGCAGTGGGGAGGACATAGAGCTTGGTTGATGCACCAGTGATTTTTTTCTTTTAGGAAAGCTTGCGTCGGTGCGCGTACACAATATTGGCACCTTGCAAGACGCAAAGTCTTGAAAAAGGTCGGCATTTGATTAAAAATGGTACGCAAGAGTTCTTTTCGCAGAATAGAGGCCACAGACCTGGCTTGATGCTTTAGTCCTTTTTTAATTTTAAGACAGCATGTGTCGGAATGGGTGCATAATCTCGGCATCTTGCAAGGCCAAAGCCTTTTAAAAGATCCGCATTTGTCTAAGATCGGTCCACCAGCGCTGTTTTCGCTCAGGGAAGACATAAAGTTTGCTTGAAGCTCAAGACTTTTTTTTCGGAAAGCAGTGCCGGTATGGGTACATAATCTCTGCATCTTGCAGGGCGCAAAGCCTCAAAAAAGGTCCGCATTTGTTCAAGAACGGTTTGTAAGCGTTGTTTCCGCAATGGGAAGGACATAGACCTTGCTTGAAGCTCCAGGGCTTTTTTTTTCTTTAAGAAAAGTGTGTGTCGGAATGGGTACATAATCTCGGCATCTTGCAAGGCACAAATCCTTGAAAAAGGTCCGCATTTGTCTAGGAACAGTCCGCAAGCGTTGTTTTCGCAGTGGGGAAGACACCCTTTGCTTGATGGTCTAGTGCTTTTTTTATTTTAGGAAAGCGTGTGTCAGTAAGGGTACAGAATATTGGCATCTTGAAAGGAGCAAAGCCTTGAAAAAGGTCCGCATTTGTCTAAAAACTGTTTGTAAGCATTGTTTTCTCAATGGAGAGGACATAAACCTTGCTTAATGCTCCAGTGCTTTTTTTTTTCTTTCAGGAAAGCGTGTGTTGTTATGGGTACATAATTTCTGCATCTTGCAGGTCGCAAAGCCTTGAAAAAGGTCCACATTTGTCAAAGAACAGTCCGCAAGCTCTGTTTTCGCAACAGGCAGGAAATAGAGCATGTTTGATGCTCCAGTGATTTTTTTCTTTTAGTAAAGCTTGGCTCGGTGTGGGTAAAAAATATTGGCACCTTGCAAGGCGCAATGCCTTGAAAAAGGTCCTCATTTGTCTTAGAACGGCCCGCAAGCGTTGTTATCGCATTGGGGAGGACATAAACCTTGCTTGATGCTCCAGTGCTCTTTTTTCTGTGAGGAAAGCGTGTGTCGGAATGGGTACATAATCTCGGGATCTATAAAAAATTCGCATTTCCGAAGAATGAAGTGCGAAGCGGTTGTCGGCCCGCTGCGGGGCTAGCCTTGCCCCTGAGCCCAGTCCGCCTTTTTCATCTCTTAGGGCTGTGTCATGGGTACAACCACGGGATTTCAAGCCGGGTTGAAAATGTCCGCTTTGTCTAAGAATGCCCCTAACGTTGTTTTGAATGGGGAGGACATAAAACGCTTACTGACATTTATTTTTAGGAAACGTGTCTTGGTAAGGGCATAAATTTTGATCTTGCGGCGCAGGCCGCAAAAAATCCTCGGATTTTGTAAAATGGTCGTAGATCGTTTTTCTCAAGGGGGCATGACCCGCTTGATGCCGTGCTCTTTCGGAAGCGTGTGGAGTGGGGTCGCATAATGTTTCATTTCGGGCACTTAAAAGGTCCCCATTTTCTAAGAACGTCCGCAAGCGTTGTTTTTGTAGTAGGGAGGTCATAAACCTTGCTTGATGCTCCAGTCCTTTTTTTTCTGTTAGGAAAGCTGGTGTCGCAATGGGTACATAGTCTCGGCATCTTGCAAGGCGCAAAGGCTTGAAAATGGTCCGCGTTTGTCTAAGAATGGCCCCTAACTGTTGTTTTCGCAATGGGGAGGACATAGACATTGCTTGATGCTCCGATGTGTTTTTTTTTAGGAAAGCGTGTGTCAGTAAGGGTACATAATCTCTGGGATCTTGCAAGGCGCAAGCCCTTTAAAAAGATCCGAATTTGTCTAAGAATGGCCCGCAAGCATTGTTTGCGCAATGGGGAGGACATACACCTTGCTTGATGCTCCAGTGCTTTTTTTTCTTTCAGGAAAGCGTGCGTTGAGTGAGGGTACATAATGTATGCATCTTGCTAGGCACAAAGCCTAAAAAGGTCCGCATTTGTCTAAGAACTTCCCGCCAGCGTTGTTTTCGCAGTAGGGAGGACATAAAGCTTGCAAGAAGCTCCAGTACTTTTTTTTCTTTTAAAAAGTGTGTGTCAGGGAAAGGGTACATAAGCTCGGCCTATTGCAAGGTGCAAAGCCTAAAACGTCTGCATTTGTCTAAGAAGGTCCCGCAAGCGTTGTTTTGCGCAGGGAGGACATAGAGCTTGCTTGATGCTCAGAAATTTCTTTTTTTTTTAGAAAGCGTGTGTCAGTAATGGGTACATAATCTTGGCACCTTGCAGGCGCAAAGCCCTAAAAAGGTCCGCATTTGTCTAAGAACGGCCCGCAAGCGTTGTTTTCGCAGTGGGGAGGACATAAAGCTTGCTTGAAGCACCAGTGATTTTTTTCTTTTAGGAAAGCTTGTGTCGGTATGGGTAAAATAATTCGCACCTTGCAAGACGCAAAGCCTTGAAAAACGGGCCGGGATTTCATAAAAAACGGTACGCAAGAGTTGTTTTCGCAGATGGGGGCATAGAGCTTGCTTGATGCTCCAGTGCTTTTTTTATTTTAGAAAAGCGTGTGTCGGAATGGGTACATAATCTCGGCATCTTGCAAAGGCAAAGCCTTGAAAAAGGTCCGCATTTGTCTAAGAAACGGTCCACAAGCGCTTTTTTTCGCTGGGGAAGACATAAATCTTGCTTGAAGCTCCAGTGCTTTTTTTTTCGGAAAGCAGTGTCGGGATGGGTACAGAAATCTCGCCTTGCAGGGCCAAAGCCTCAAAAAAGGTCCGCATTTGTTCTAAGAACGGTTCGTAAGCGTTGTTTTCGCAATGGGAAGGACATAGAGCTCTTGTAAGCTCCAGGGCTTTTTTTTTTCTTTAAGAAAAGTGTGTGATGGAATTGGGTAACATAATTCACATCTTGCAAGGCAAAAATCCTTGCAAGGTCCGGGATTTTGTCTAGGAAGGTCCGCAAGCGTTGTTTTCGCAGTGGGGAAGACACACTTTGCTTGATGGTCCAGTGCTTTTTTTATTTTAGGAAAGCGTGTGTCAGTAAGGGTACAGAATATCGGCGCCTTGAAAGTTGCAAAGCCTTGAAAAAGGTCCGCATTCGTCTAAGAATGGCCCACAAGTGTTGTTTATGCAATGGGGAAGACATAGACCTTGCATAATGCTCCAGTGCTTTTTTTTTTCTTTCAGGAAAGCGTGTGTTGTAACAGAAATTAGCCTGCCCCACAGCGGACCGGGAAAAGCTTTCCGTGGGTTTCTTCGGCGGACACGACAAACCGAAGACGTTCCGTAGAGTTGAGATTGCTCTACGTGGAATCAACGAAGGCCCTCCTTTTAAGACGACGCCCTTGTTACTGAACAAATTTGTGACCGGCCTATTCCTGTACCTACCGAAAATGCCTTGAAAGAGCTACGCGAATGTGGTTGCACTCTAGCAGCAATAGATTTACACACCGGTAAGGCGGTTTCAGATGAAATCGATATCCTGGTCGGCACTGAGCATTATTGGGACTTCATCACAGGCCGAACAAAGACCTTGAGAAATGGCCTGAAAGCCATCGAGACAGTTTTTGGGTGGACTCTACACGGACCTACTTCTGAGTCAACAACCGCAGCACTTTGTTCACAAACCGTAGTACTGAAATCTCACGCGGCCACCGCCGAACGTTTCCTAGAACGGTTCTGGGACCTCGACACTATCGGAATTCGCTCGGAGGTGTGTGAGCAACCGCAAGACGAGGCAACACTGGCTATGTTCAACAACTCTATACGGAAAATAGATGGTCGGTACGAAGTACGACTTCCCTGGAAGCCATCGGTCGAGCTGGACAATAACAAGGCGAACGCTGAACGACGGCTGACTCAACTTGTTCGAAGACTTCGACAAAGTCCCGACTTCTTGAGTGCGTATCACACAGCGATCTCGAAATACGCCAACGATGACATGGCTGAGAGGGTGGCTATGGGCAGCACTGAAGGCCCAGTTTATTACATGCCTCACCACGCTGTTATCAGGGAGGAGCGGACGACAAAAACTCGCGTTGTGTTTGAAGCATTGGCGCACGCACGTGGCCATGCATCTCTAAACGAAAGCCTCTACAGCGGTTCCAACCTGAATGCAGACCTATTAGGTCTGCTACTCAAGTTTCGCACGCACCGTATAGCATTGGTGGCAGACATAGAAAAGGCTTTTTTGCAAATCGCCATTCACAAATGTGACAGAGACGCTCTGCGTTACCTCTGGTTCGAGAGAGCGCCTGTTCCAAACGAACCGCTTCCGAGAGTAATGGAGTGGCGAATGAAACGGGTGCCCTTTGGTACAACTTCAAGTCCGTTCTTACTTGCCGCCACAATTAACTACCACCTCCACAAAATGTCATCGCAGTTTCCAGACACTGTTGCTCGGTTACAAGGCTGCATTTACGTGGATGACATCTTAACAGGAGCCGAAACCATTTCCGAGGCACTGAAACTTTCCACCGAAGCTACAACACTTTTCGCAACCGCTTCAATGAAATTGCACAAGTGGGCATCAAACGACAAAGCCGTCCTTGAAACCCTTCGACTAAAGCAAACCCGCGAAGAGCTTCCCCTCGGACAAGCTCTCGGCCTAATCAAGGTTCTCGGCATGGTTTGGCATGCAGACACTGACGAACCGGCCTTTTCTCCTGAAAGCGTGACCGATTTCGTTCAGCGTCGGAACGACACCTTGCGGTTCGTGCTACAAGCAACAAGCAGGTTGTATGACCCGCTGGGATTTCTGGCACCTTTCACTATCAGAGCAAACTTTGTTTCCAACGAATTTGGAAATTGAAAACAGATTGGGACACAGCGGTACCACGAGAAATATTGTCAGAGTGGCAGAACTGGTGCAACGAGCTTCCCGCATTGAGCACAATCGTGGTTCCACGGTTTTACCGACACAACCTTTTACCAGGAAGCACAAGAGGAGCTCTTCATATATTCGCAGATGCCAGCCCCCTAGCTTATGAGCCGCAGCGTATTTGTGTACTTTCGACCAGCATGGAGAATCCTTCTCAACACTCCTGCTCAGCAAGTCTCGCATTGCTCCTATCAAGGAGATAAGCCTGGCGAGATTGGAGCTGCTGGCTTGTCTCGTGGCAGCACGACTCTATGCATTTATAAAGGCTCACCTTCCTGACGCCTTCAGTGACGTACATTTATGTACTGACTCCATGATTGCGCTTCACTGGATAAAGGGAGATGTAAACCGATGGAAACAATTCGTGCGAAACAGAGTCACCGAAATCCACGCCAAGACCAAAACATTCTGGTGGAAACATTGCCCAGGAAAGGAGAACCAGGCCGATATGGTGACGAGAGGCATCACGTCACAACAGCTAATTTCATCGGACTTATGGTGGCATGGATCCCGGTGGTTAAAAGGTACCGAAGAGTGGCCGCCACAACCAATGTGCGATACTGACTTCACGGCGGAAGCGAAAAGGGAAGCGGTTTTGAACGATGCACTACAAAGGCTCGTGCCTACACCTCAGACACACCCGCCGGTCATCGACATAGCACGTTTCAGCTCCATCGTCCCAGCAAACCACTGACATCTCCTAGACGTCCCACAAAAGTCTAAATGTCTATGTGCCAGCAAAATATCTAGTGGACATCCCAGGTACGTACAAGTTTTGATCAAAAATTTGGGAGGTTAGGAATACGTTGCTGGTGCTTCCATTTTGGATAATATTTAGATATATTTTACCAACGTACCTAAGATGTTTCTCGTACAGCACGAACGTACCGATCAATAACCTATTTTAGACGTCTAATTAATTGTGACAACGCATACATTTCTAATACTAACTGCATGTCGCTGACCTGTCCTAACATTAAATAAGCGAGTTCACTTAGCCATGAGCACAACCTCTGCATGGAAGCATATAAGTGTGCAGGCAGTTTCGAATCAAACTCAAATCCTCTTCAATTTCTGGAAAAGTTTTGAGGACTATACATGTACTTTCAACAAAAGCACGTAAGCGTAATGTAATACCGGGCTGCTGCCCCAGCATAATTAAGCACAAGATACTTGCCTTATTCCAAAAGTGTGGATGGCACAAACCTATATCTTCGCAAATATAAAAATGAGTAAAAATGAACCAAAGTTGCATGGAAAATATCAGAAGGCATTACTTATAGTCCACAAATATGGTTTTTATTTCATAAACCCTATGCCACATCTCAACAAGTTAACGGAGCGCATGGTCTCAATGAAAAAACCCTCCAATGCAAACTCACGTTTTCGCCCAATAAAGCAGTGATGAAAAATTACTTAGATCAAGTATATTACAATTATTTCATGCATTAACTGTGTGCACTATAGGCTACAACACCACTTTGTATTGCATCTACACCGCAGCTGTAGACAAAAAGTATGTTCAAAACAATTTTGGTTAATTGTGAGAGGGAGCAAAGCGAAACTGCTTAGAATTTTATGTGCCATAAAAATGATTATTACAAGAATCCGAAATCAACAATATTCAACAGTGGGAGCTGTGCTGTGCTTCTACATATTGGTGCATTGGCATGTCACAGTGCCAGGAAATCACCGCAGACTCAAGTTGTTGGCTTACATTAACTGCACTTTGTGAATTAGGCGTTTACTACATGGTGATCAGGTTAGAGTGTTTAATAGGACTCAAATCAAGCTAATTTCTATGAGAATTACAGCACTTTCATGCTGAGATAATGCATTTTACATTCTGGGCTTAAAGGGTCAAACAAAGTTGGTAACTGCTCTTTCGACCTGCGGTAACGTCACCTACAACAGCAGGAGTGCTACCAAAAAAAATCACATGAGCACTGATATATTTGTTAAATCTCTCGTACTTTATTTCACTCTCAATTTCCTGGAGTGCGTAAGTGTAATATTGATGGGGCATTCAGTTAGTCACTTCTGAGAGCTCCGGAAAGTTGAAGCCCATTCCCATTATGAAAGTTTGGTGCATATCCCTCGGATTGTGAGCACTTCATGCAGAGTATACATGTCCAATGAGTTTGAAGTGAGAGCACACCAATATATATTGCTGCAGTGTGCAGAAATAAGCTGAGCTATTACAGTGGCCGCGCTGACTGTGCCACACCACCATAGTTACCTACTGCTCTAAGATTGGCCCGACATATATGGTTGGGTGCAATGACCCCCCACTTGGATTGCGGGAACTTGCACGTTGACTGCTTCTGAACCTAAGAACTGGAGCAACTAACCAAATGCCCGTAAGTGGTTTTAGGTTTGTGATGAGTCTTCTGCAGACTTCAGGGCGTTTTTCTTTCTTGGTACTCGCCGAGTTCCACCTTTTTTCCTGAAAATGACGAGAAAAACAAGCATAATTTTTATGGAAGCACACTCTCAGGTTCCTTTTGATGCATGTTTTTTCCACCGTGTTCATATGACTTGGCTTCTCGAAGACTCTTAATTACGGTTTGGCTTCTCCAAGAATCTTAATTAAGGTGTGATATGTCTTGGCAACATTACATTGAATCATTGGCCAAATCTCTGTCATCAACTGTGGGTGCTTTACCACGGTGTTGTCATTTTATGCCTGAGAAAGCAAAGCTAGAGATTTATCGCACATTATTTGTGTCACACTGGAATTATTGCAGTCTGGTCTGGGTACAAGTACACTAGAAAATATGCATACAATTTATCGCCCACAGGAAAGAGCAGATCGTTGCATCGCAAACCTACCGAACTTGCACACAACACAAGGATTCTTTCTTAAATATAGAATTATAGTAATTAATAGTGCGACAAACTTGTGCGATTTTTGACTGTGTCATTCTTGGTTATTTAATCACAAACTACAGCATTTTATCAGAACATTTTCGCAACTAACAGTACAACACACTGGCTCTCACACCCGCAGCTCTGACAAATGGCTTATTCCTCACCACCGGGCTAACTACAATTTTTAATTACTAGCATACCGTTTGCCTTCTCCACTCAACATGTTGGAAGATGGGAAAAGAAACATCAATGCACTCTCTCCGCGTCAAGTGCACGAATACTTTTTAAACCATTGACAGAAATGTTCCGGAATGCTGAGTGTGGTTTATGTTTGTTTTGATGCGTGAGTTTGCCAAAATGTCGTTTTCTTGTTTGTCAAAAAGAGTTGCTATATAAACTTCGAATATCACTATTACAAGGTCATATACTGTTGTATGAAGAAGTCTTTTAAAGAAACAATGGTGTGCCTATTTCTGTTACATACGCTTTAGAATCTCCAGTCTGTATTTTTAGGAATTTACCCCTTTGCTGTGTATTTGTGAAGCCCTGCTGCATTGTACGGGCCCCCAGGTCCCCTCAAGTGGTTACTGAGCCGCTTTTTGTGTGGGTGGCCCCCAACACACCCGCTGGAAATTTAATTCTGATTCTGAAAGATGTGAACAGTATAGGCGCCGTGCAGTGAACAGACGGCGACACTGAGCCGCGACACCCAGCGCCGCCATCGGGGAATAAGAAAAATACTGGGTCGGCCACCGCTCGTCAGCGTGCTGGGGTTTCAGTTGCGCACCTGCTTGGCGGCACCGGATGAAATGTAGTATACACAACTTTTCAGTTTTAGATTATTAAAACATACTACAGTAATTCTACCGCACTGAGCTATGGATAGTCTGAAGGACTGAACTGTTGACTACGCGTACGGAGGAAGAGGAGAGAGGAGGCGCGGCAAGCGATATTGACTTCCCAGTGCCACGCATAACCAGAACGCTTGTGGAGCCTTTCGTGCGCACGTTTTCACATTTCCACATAGTTTTTTTCAGTAAATTTTTGTTTCCGCTATAACGCACAAATCATTAGCTGTTCACAGAATTGGAAAGAAGCCGTTTTTTTCGCAAACTTGAAATCGGACCGCCTTGGTATCGCGAATACGGTTCTACGTCTCACTGGATCGATTGTTTGGGTGCAGTGCGGTCTGTACGCTGCACTACAAACTAGTTGCATTCAGTTCAAAGCAAGTATAATTACCTTAACTACGCAGGCTCCAATGTAGATCATGCGAGTGGGAAGCATCGAGAACTATGCATCAACTGGCGGCGATTTTCGATTGATTGATTTTACGGTTCAACGCGCCCACGCCAGACATGCGATGAGGCACGCCGTAGTGGGGGGATAGGAATTAATTTTGACCACCTGGGGATCTTTAACGTGCGCCGAAATGTCGAACACGCGGGCGGTTTCGCTTTTTGCCTCTGTCGGAAAAGCGGCCGCTGCGGCCGGGAAACGAGCCTGACGACGATTTTCAATTTCACGGCTTGAATTATTGCCAAACATTCCAAGAATACGTCCTGCTCCTCGGACCCTGACAGTTCGTTTCCGCTGGTGCCAGTTCGTCCCACCCCGAGATCAAGGAGCGAGCACGTTTTCTTGCTCCGTGCACGATCGGAGCGAAATGGGGCGAGGGAAGACTGCTACCTCTGTGCCTTCCGTCTCCTTTTCCATGAATACATTCAGAACGTACACGGGTTTCTTTGCAAGCCCGCCAGGAAATGCCCGCGAACAATTTAAGGCTATCTCTACCTTGTAAGCACGGCCTCCAAATATTAAAATCATCATGAACTCAGTTTATTTTTTATTTTTCTCTGAAGTTGGTGTTGTGAGCCCCGTTAAAACGACTGTTTTATTGAGCAGCATTTATGTGCAGCGCGAAAATCCCACATGCGTTGCTTTTATACCTTGTGCTGACGCAGGTATTTCGACTTGACAGCTTTTTTTTTTTTTTCAAATGACCCTACTTTGTCTAAAAACAACCATATCTTTCCGAAAAGGGGGTGAGATGTTGCGGCCATAAATTAGTTCTCTTACAATTAAAATACAGCTGAGTGTTGCGTGCCGCATGAATCTTCATTATAAACGCCGCGGAGATGGACGCATGATGCAGAGAAACCAACCTTCGTGCAAATACTGCCAATGCGCGCGGTATTCGCTAAGAGGGGAAATTTATGGTAAGCTCACGACTATTAACAGCTAACAAAACGGTATACTTTACTTCGACAGCAGCAGTCATCGCCATTGTATTTTCTAAAGATTTCAGGGAAACATGAGCCGCCTGTGAGGCTGTGACCAGCCTTCCCAACTCGGACGATGCAGGGCAGCGAAGGCGGTAGCTTTCCTTCTGCGCTTTGTTTCTTTTAAAGCCTCTCGGTTGACAACACTCAATCCTGTCACCGTTGCAGCGTATTCTGAAAACTTAAGTGCACCTAACCACTTGATAGACGCCTTTGCAAGGGCGCGTGCACAGTGCTTAAAGCAGGCGGCCGGCCAGGACGGTGCCTGGCCCTCGGCCTACCCAGTGTTGCGCGGAGGCGTGGTAGATGGCGCTGCGCCCGCTCGGCAAACTTCACTGCACGGAGGCTATATGCGACATTTAAAACTTTTGTGGAAAAAATTACATGCATGGGACTCAAAGGAGCCTTCTTTGATATGCAATTCTTTTGAAGCAAGAACCATTTTGAGACACAAGTGGAGCCTTATTTCCCATGAAAAAAATGATGACAACGCAATTTTTTTATGCCTTTTTGGCCTTTCTATTTCTTGTGTACCTGTTTTATGCAATTTGACACATCATTTATGTATCTTTCTCTTTTAACACAGTTAAGTAAATAACGTTTCCTCCAGTGAACAGAAGCCAAAATCTATCCTTTTGTGCTACCATTCAGTAACGTGCAGCCTTTGGCGATTGCACGGGCAATGAAAACTTTTCAGTGTAGTCTATGCAGGCAATACCAGTCACAAAATTTGTCCAAATACTCACAGCGCAGCACCCAAGCTCCTCATTACTTTCCAACTTGAAAAAATCTACAATAGCAAGGTTTCATGCAGGAAAAACCGTTCATCTGAAGAGAGTTACACAGGTACCACTCAACTACCACAGTCTGCTTATAACGCCCTAAGTGCTCTGACTGGCAGTGAGGAGCCTGTTTTGTGACTGCCAGGAACTGACTGAAGTTTGAGAGCAGTCTGCCGTTTTTAAAGATTCTCCCACTAGGTAATGATGACCAGCCTGCTCCCAAAGATTGCATCGCTGCCTCTACGACAGACATTATAGAAAACGTATTGTCGCGACTGCGAAGGAATGAGGAGGGACACATCGAAACGCTACAGCACCATAAAATCAAACTGGGGTCCCCTTTTATTCCTCGCTTGTGGCCTGACATGCAGTAGAAGCGGGTGGCCAGCACTCATCAGTGGCGGCTCAGCCCGACAGCATCACCACAGTATTGTCTGTGGATTACGTCAATGTGGATGCGAGTGCAGTGGAGAGTGGTGCACTAACGATTAAGGCCATCATTCCTCAAGTCAGAAGTGCGAAGCAAGTCACTCTCAGTGATGACAAGGAAGTGCAGAATGAAGTGCCAGTGCGGCTGCCCGCTCGGAAGTAAGGACCGAATTGAATATTGCTTGTTTCTTTATAACCTTTTAACGAGGTGAACAGAATGTCTTCTAACGCTCCTGCTTTTTAAAGCAAAAGGACCTACAGGAGCAACAATCAGAGAATAGTGCATCAGCTGTCACTGCACAGCCAACCATTTACTGCTAGCTTGTTCCAGAACAACAGCTGTCATAAGATGGCATTTTGACATCCAGATATATGAAGTTCTACATTTTCCTTCACGATCAGGAAAGAAAACATATAGCTTGTATGGAGACCAGACAAAAGATGAAAGCAAATACAACGTGGGAAAGGCACTTTCGAGTTCATTCTGCAACTGCCATGCTCACCTGAAATCAATGTACCAAATGTGTGTACTACAGCCTGTGCATTCGGTGTAACGACAGCTGTTAATGCACCCAGTTGACACTATTAACCAAAATACATGGCAGCATCACAGCTCCTCAAAAGGTAATTTTTCAGGTAGCAAAGTAAAATAGAGGCACAGCAATCTGCGAGGGCCACAATTTTATATTGGCAGAGAAGGGTTCACTGTTTATATATCACTGCACTGTTAACAGTTTCCTGACATGATTATTTTGCCCATTCATTTGAAATACAAAAATCGACAAATCACCGAACACCAACTGCATCCACAGGAGGCATATAACTACAGAGTCAACCTTGCAACACTTTTTAAAACCGCACAACAGTCAGCACTCATTTTCTTACTGGCCGTTGTCACTGTAAGTGCACCGATTCAAAATGAGGACCACACAGCACAACGCTGAGTGTGCCGCAACAGTGCACGCCGCAGTAAAAATTATGCACATTGGCCGCTGTAACTGCTAACATGCAATTGGGCCGCCAAAGTGGCGGAGCATGATTACGAGGCTCTAGGCACAGCCCTACTATTATAATCACGCCGTGCTAGTTGTGATAAACATGTGGCTGCATTCTACATGAATTAAAACGATACTGGTATTACTGCAGACGGAAACCTTCCTTGTCACTCGATCTTCGTGGCAGAAAATGCTGCTTGCTAAGTCAGTTTGTTTTCAACAGGTGTAACTGAAGCTAAGCAGTTAAATGTAGTACCTGGTAAGGGCCAGAGTAGAGGACGCAAGACGACGAAAAAAAAAAAGGGAAACCCGCAGTGGTGGCCTTTCGTTCTGTCGCCTACTCAATCAGCAACACAAACGTTTTATTTTTGGTAGTGCCTAGCGCATTCCTCCCAGACAGAACGCTAAACACTGCCACCAGAAAATGCAGCACGGGCGGAACCTATACACCAAGTCCCAGAACTGCAGATGACGTCTAATCAGCTGGTCTCCCTCTTGCCTGGACGGCCCTTTACACACTTCACGTCGATTTCGTCTTTAATTTTTGATGTATATTTCCTCACAGTTGTGCGAGTGAAGCAATACACGCCGCAAAATGTTGCCTGTAAACGACACCCAAATAAACTTACCCACCTGGAAAATGATGACCGCCCATTGCAGCGACTCGGTGGCAGATTGCTCGACTACTTCAGAGGACTTTTTCAAGCGCACACTTCTGCTACAACTTGGCCGGACCACTGGTAAAGCATCACACCGCCAGCACGCACCACAAAATCCGCGTTTTGAACACCACATAGCAGCGTCTTCGGGCGTCATTTTTGTGCATTTTGACGGCCCCAGTAACGAGGCGCACGCACGCAAATATAATAAGGATTAGCTGCAGTAGTTAGCAGCAAATATTCACTCTTAATGAACTGTCACACTAGAGGCACTACCACAAAGAAAGAAATCCTACTGCTATCGACGACCATTCTTCCCATTCTTCCGCGTCTACCATGGAGGAAAGAAAAGTTTTTTCTTCCTCCATGGCGTCCACGGCCAGCATGGCCGGCTACGCGGCTACGGCTCCTCAAAAAGAAGCCACCAGCTGCCATTGTAACAAAACTAATAAAATAAATGTATGGTTTTGATTTTGTCAAAATTTATTATTGCGGTTTATTTCAAGCAATTATACAGTTGAAATAACTATAGTTATGTATTAAGAACTTAATTTTTAGTTCCAGCTGGTACTAGCCCTCGTTGCTATGCAACTCTGGTTGCTATGCAGCTTAGTGTTATGACACATTCAAAACAATATGGCAAATTGTGTCCAGAAAGGCAAAAATTTATCATTTAACAATTTGTCGAAACAAAAACGCGTTATATAAAGCTAACAACAGTTCTACACTTTGCTGTAACCAGTTGGCAACATTGGCTTGCTTTTTTTTTGTTCGTTGTTGTACCGTTATCCCAAGATTTTGAAACTATACCAACTATACAGTCATATCAGTCATATTATCTTTATAACCCAGTCGCGTGGGCCGTGAGGGCTGGGAAAGTTCGGAGAAGGAAACGTACGGCTTTCATTCTGTTCCCGTGCTCTGTGGGATGGACGCCGCCGCCCGTGAGCCCTGGAAAGGACTGCCGTTCAAGAAAGTACGTGCGTAGTAGTATATGTTGTGTCGTTGTGTGGTATTAGTTCTTTGTTGATCTGTGTTTGGCTTAGGCGAGGTGATAAGAAACGAGTGTGCACATTTCTTGGTATTTTGAAGTCCACAGCAGAGCCTTTTTGTCAGTGTCAGTTGTGCCGTTATTTTTGAAATACGTTTTTGAATTTTCTCAGAGTGCATTTTTCTGTGTAATTGGTTTTCGTTCTCTGAAGGCGGCATCCCGTCATATGACAGCAATTATGCGCTCACGTTCGACTTAGCATCGTAGACGTCACAAGTTTTCAGCTCGAAAGACCAGTACGCGAAAAATTTCGCGCTCTGACATAAACGCACTTTTTAATTAATTCGTTGTCAGGCGTAGAGCGATCGGAGGAGCACGCATGCTGCCCTACTGGTGTCCTTAACCGCCTTGTATTTTTGTCTAAATGTAGCCTTTCTACATCTGCCATTGCACGTTTTGAAGACTAGTGTGTGCGTGGCATGGATTAGAAGTGGGCAGTTGCCTGTGCTCGTTTCTGAAATGCCCATCAGTGTTCTTTTTTTTTAGCCATTTAGCTGGCATGTCAGCGGTGCCGCGCACGTTTGCGGTAGATTTCAAAACATGCCGAAGGTTACTTCAAAGCCGCATGTTCGCAAAAAGGCACTCCGCGAAGTTCACGACCATATTCATAATCATGTAATTGCCCCTGTGGTCCCCTGGTATTTCTTAGGGGGCCATTAAAACAGTTTCCTACTAGTTATGTGCCAGAGATCATTGCCACCAAAGTCCTAGCCTGTGCAGTACAGTGTCTGGATCCTTTGTGCAGACTACAGTACTGGGGGACACCTTTCTGTGCCAATGGAAAGGAGGCTACAGGGGAGAGCAAACTTCTTTGTGTTACTGCGCCAATGTATTGACTGATAAATTGGTTTTGAGTTCAGTTCTGGCGTGACAGATATGCATTTGCTACAGATCATTTCCTTGTATGAGATCCGTAGTTGAATGCCCTGAACCACGCTCACTGATGCAGGCATATTGGCATCTCCTTCCCTACACCCCATTTGTTTCTCAATACAAGCCAATGCTTTTACTGGAGAACTCGGAGCAACTTAATCATTTACTGTACGGATGGTAGCGTCCAGCTCTGTACCATCAATGAATTAACTTGAATTATATGTAGTTTCGAAGGCATTCTCTGATTAACTCTTCTGGGGCTGAAACTGGGCAGTACCACAGACATGCAACGTGCTTGAATAGTACAGGCATGGTATAACGAAAGAGCAGCACGCACCCACTATGGCACGAAGTAAAATCTCATTTGGATTGTGTTGAGTGCGTTGAAGGTGAAACTGTCATACCGCTGCACTCTTGTCATTACACAACTTCAAGTGGTCTTCCAGTTGCCAAACGAAGCCGTTTTACCATTCAAGTCCACCTTCGTCTTGAGACATGCGACCGTACGCTCACTTACGCCAGCTTACGCCAGGCTTATTCGGCTAACCGAATGAAATGCGAAATGATGGAGAGTCCCAGTTGCGTCAGTGTCACTTGGGCCCACATTTTGCAGGCCACTCGCTTCGTTTGTTTTGACAGCTTTTTGTTCTCAAGTAAATTCAGTGGGGTGAAGAAAGTTTCGACTGCTGTATGGGAAGAAAGCTGCTGTCAAAAAGAACAGCGTGTTTTTTTTCTCCTGACCAGAACCTATGCGATGCCAGTGGCAAACACGGCAAACAAGAACCCAAAATCTACATTTAATGCTCTGTTTTACAAAGACTCTGACTATCACTTTATGGCAATATCTATTGAAGGCTAATAAGCAAACTGTTTTTAAATTGCTTAGATCCCCGCACGGGGCACCTTGAGTAATCTTGGTGACGGTACTGGCGATACCGCGGACCCCGAGCCCCCCCACATAAGCTGTGCCCTACCGTGGTGATGTGTTTTTAAGGTGAAGGTAGAAAACCTTTAACGGTGGCCGTCGGAGCTTGGTCAAGCTCCGGCCGATGGGCTCCCTGCTTCTACCAGGCAGGGAGCTCCGGACCTCTTTGACTACCAGGGTAAGGTCAAAGGAGAAAGTCCCCCGTCTCCCTGCTTTATACTATGCTTTATGGTATTGTCTAAACCCCCCCCCCCCAACCGTGATCGGCCCCCTAAAAGGGGCCGCACCGAAGTATCGTTTCCCCCATTGCCATCTTTGACATTTCCTGAACCAGATAATTTGTCTCGATTTCTTGTGATGGAATCGCTCAATCCAACCCACCCTCTTGCATCTCAGTCACTCTTCTTGATCGCCAAGTATCTTGAAGCCATAATGGAAAATCGTATAAGTGCAAAAAACAAAGGTCTGGTGAACTCCTAATCGAGGTAAATGACAAGCAGCAGTCCACGAAGCTTCTAGCTCAGACTAGACTGGCTGATCTCGACATCAGGGTCACACCCATCGGAGCCTCAACAGCTCGCAGGGTGTGATATCCGAGACAGATCTCTGAACGAAACGGATGCGGATCTCCTTGCCGGCTTGAAGGATCAGGGCGTCACTGCCGTGAGACGCATCACTATCCGCAGAGACGACAAGGAGATTCCCACCAAGCACATCATCTTGACCTTGGACCGCGCAGTTCTCCCACAACACTAAATGCAGGTTTTATCCGTTGCTCCATCCGTCCCTACATCCCGAACCCGCGGCGCTGTTTTAAGTGCCAGCGTTCGGGCACGGTACGAACTCTTGCCGTGGCCGAACGACGTGTGCGAAATGCGCGGCGCAAGATCATCCGAGCGAGAACTGCGCATCTGAAAACCTCACTTGTGTAAACTGCGGGGGGCCGCATGCAGCATACTCCCGCAAGTGTGAAAAATTCCAACTAAAAAAAGATCATAACATTAAGGTCACTGAGAACATCACTTTCCCAGAGGCGAAAAGAGTTTCGCCTCTTTCCCTCTGGGGAGGTACGCCGACGCAGCTCGCCGGGGGGCGGAGCGGCGTCTGGTTTCCACAGGGACCCAGTTCAGCGAGTCTGACCTGGTCCCTCCCCCGCCCCCCCCTGGGTTGCCTCGGGCAGCCCAACCCGCCACCGACCCGCTTGCTGAGGCATCAGCGTTGTGGTGCCAACGTCTTCCTCGGGACCGGTGCCGCTCCCGCCTCTGTCTCCCCATCCTCCAGTGCGTTGGAGGTACCGAGGTGATGGACACCACGGGCCCCGCACCGGCTCCCACCGCCACCGCACCGCCCGTGCCACTTTGGCGTTCCGACGCCCGCGGCGTTGGCGGCTCAAGCGAAGGGCTCCCGAAGGGGGCCAAGTCCGGGGGGCCCGGTCCGTCGGGCACCCCTCGGACATCTGACGACGAGATGGACGTCGGGCCGTTCCTGCCTGCAACGCAGCGCAAGGAGCGGCCACCGACTTCCAAGCCTACAGAAAGGCCCAAAAAGCCCAATCCAGAGTAACAGCCCCGAAAGACGACACAGAACCCACACGACACACACATTCCAGTCATTCCTTAAATTTAAATAATGGGAACAGAAAATATTATCCATGGAACTGCAGAGGCCTCCTTAAAAATCTTGACGATGTGTATGAGATTCTGCATTGCCAGTCATCCAAGTATTATGTGTCTCCAGGAAACCCACCTCACTCTAAACAAACAAATTTCTTAACAGTACATGGTATTCAGAAAGGACAGGGTTGGCTGCACCCACTCTTCAGGAGGTGTGGCCATTATCGCCCGGAAATCATTAGCATGCCACCCTGTCACTTTAAACACTGTCCTCGAGGCTGGTAGCGATCCGTACAATAATTTTAATAGGTTGATAACGGTATGCTCTATTTACATCTCTCCTGATTTTGCACTTCTGAGCTCTGATTTCGAGGCACTGGTTGACCAGCTGCCCGAACCATACATACTAACAGGCGACCTTAATGCGCACAACTCTCTTTGGGGCTCCACCAGAACGGATGCCCGAGGTCGCCTGATAGAGAAGTTCCTTACATCCTCCGGAGCATGCCTTTTCAACAAAAAAACAGCCTACATACCATAACTTAGGACACAATACATACTCGCATCTTGACTTGGCTATTGGTTCCGCAGTTCTCTTTCCATGTCTTGAGTGGGTGTGGGCACAGACCCATATGGTAGTGACCATTTCCCCTTCATTACATATATAGGTATAGGCCCGAGCAGTCCATCTTCCCTAATTTTTATGAATCACAAGCAACTGGAGCACATTCACACAAACATCTCAACTACACCACACATCCATAAAACACCTACACGTGGAGGAAGCCGCCCAACTCGTCACGGCGCACATCCTCGACGCCGCCGAAAAGTCCATTCCCCAGGCCTCCAGTGGGTCCCGCTGCCCAAGGAGGGCCTGGTGGAACGAGGACTGCAGGGAGCGCGAGAGGCCCAGAACAAGGCGTGGGGTGTCCTTCGCCGGTACCCCACGTCAGACAACCCTCATTTCTTTTAAACGGGCAAAGGCTTTTGGGAAGCGAGTGCGTCGTGAGGCGAAAAGGGAGAGTTGGCGCACCTTCCTCACTCCATCATTCATACACTGATACACACCAGTCTGGACACGAATACGAAAACTAAAAGGACAACAGACACACAGCCTGCCCCTGGTTAGTACAACAGGGCACACTGGAAGACCAGGCTAACACACTTGCACAACACTTCGAACACGTGTCCAGTTCAGCACACTACACAAACACTTTCATGAAACACAAAACATCTGTAGAAAAGAAGTCCCTGCGTGATAACAACAAGTCGCACACTTCTTACAATTCTTGTTTTTCAATTCATGAGCTGAAGGTTGCTCTGAGCACATGTAAGACGTTCAGCTCCAGGTGCAGACAATCACATACACCATGATACAACACCTACACCCAGACACTCTTGAAACACTCTTACACCTATACAATAAAATATGGCTTTCGGGCACATTCCTCGCTCTTGGAGGGAGGCCATAGTAGTGGCTGTCCTAAAGGAAGGGAAGGACCCTTCCTCTGCTGCCAGTTATCGCCCCATTGCCCTGACAAGCTGCCTGTGTAAGCTCTTCAGAAGATGATAAACAGGAGACTTGTGTACTTCTTAGAGTACAATGGTCTTCTCGAGAGCTGCCAGGCGGGCTTCAGGGCGGGGCGATCTACGCACGATGAACTCGTTGCGTTAGAGTCTTATATCAAAGATGCTTTCCTCCACAAGCAGTACTGCATGACGGTCTTCTTTGATCTTGAAAAGGCGTACGATACTGCTTGGCGGTACGCATCTCTTAGCGACTTGAAGACCTTTGGCATGTCTGGTAACATGATGAACACGCTTGCCAGTTACCTGTCTGAAAGAACGTTTCGCGTGCGAGTTGGAACTGCACTTTCTAGGGTTCATGTGCAGGAAAACGGCGTGCCGCAAGGTGGAGTTTTGAAGTTGCACCCTTTTATTGTAAAAATGAATTCTCTTCAGAAGGCGCTACCACCATCGATTTCCTCCTCCATTTATGTAGACGACGTTTCAATTATCCTTAAGTCTTGTAACCTGTCTGTCTGCGAGCGCCAAGTCCAGCTTGGTGTTAACAAGCTAGCTGGTGGGCAGACCACACGGTTTTACATTTAATCCGGGAAGTTCCCTTGTGTCTTGTTTTTCCAAGAGGCGTGGCATCCGGCCGGATCCAGACATTCATCTAATGGTGTCTCGATTCCTGTCAAAAAGAACACAAGTTTTTAGGTTAATCTTTGACGAAAAGCTCACATTTATCCCACACATAAACACTAAACATAAATGCTTAAAAACAATGAATATCCTGAAGGTTCTGTCGCACACTCTCTTTTGGTGCTGACAAACAACTTCTTTTACGTGTTTTTTTACCAGCTTGATAGGCTCACGACTGGACTATGGTAGCGTTGTCTATGGGTCAGCCACTAAAACAGCCCTCAGAATGCGGGACCCTGTGCTTCATCTAGGGCTCCGCTTGCCATGTGGTGTCCTTTCGGACTAGTCCAGTCGAAAGTCTGTATGTAGAGGGCAACAAATGGAGCCTAGAACGTCAGCGAGCCTACACAGACTTGCTTTATGCTTTTAAAATCTCATCAATGCCTCACCATCCTTTAGATCAGTTTTTTATGATACATCCTTATCTCAACTTCTTACTAATCGTCCATCAGTCTCTGCTCCCTTCGCTTTCAGAGTAAGAGAAGAAGCGTCGCAACTTGATGTCATGTTCTCAGACACCATCAAAACCTCCGCTACTGAACTTCTAGTACCGTGGCAGCTTCGCCCGATATCATGTGATGTATCTTTTATACAGTGTCGAGAAACAGAGTGCCTAGAAGCGCGATCGTGCAACATTTCTTGTCCCTGCAGCACAAATACAAGTGTGCTGAATTTTACACGGATGCTTCAAAAACTGCCACAATTTTTTCCTGTGCTGCGCATGGTGGGCACCTTTAATGTCTGTAGAACTATGAATAGAAATACAAGTATCTTTACGGCAGAGGCCTATGGCATACTTCTTGTAGTTCAACATATTGTTCGAAGTCGAATTCCGAAATCTGTAATTTATACTGATTCTTTAAGTGTTTTGCGTACATTATCCTCACAGTCTAAAAACCATGTGGTCAATGCTCTCATTAGTACTATTATGTCTGTGCATGCGTTAAACCTTGAGGTGACCGTGTGCGGGGTGCCAGGGCACTCTGGAATTCCAGGTAATGACACCGCAGACCG
>CM023455.1:9929009-9966712 GCA_013339765.2 Haemaphysalis longicornis | reverse complement strand
TACCCCCACGTATTTTCTCTTCAAAGTTTTTTGCTTTTTTATTGCGACCTTCCCTACCTTAGCGATTAACTAAATATCCACCGCTTACAAGCCCTGGCAAAATTCCACACATTTGGGTAGGAACCACTTTGATTAGGAGAAGAAGATATCGCCGCGAACTATACATAGTTGATCTAGTTCTGTGTTTTATTTTTCAATTAGGTGGTGCCATGCCGTGCTCTCTGTATTTCGTAAAATGTACGTGTATTGTTTCCATTCTTTCGAATGTCACATGGGCTATCTCATTTCATAGGGAGAGTGGTTCGCCCTGACATCACTAGCCTAGAATATTTTTGATCTTCAATGCTGTGATGTAATTCGAGAGTTTCAGAAACAATCGCGCCAAAAGATAAATGCTAGCACGGCAGACGCTGGAGCTTGTGATTTGCTGACAACAGACCGCTCACGCCAGATCTTTGGCTGCTCCCATGTAGCTTGTATTTTTTTCGAGCTTTTGTGGAGCACGAGCTCACTTCCAATAAACGTTACATCCTCAAAGAAAACCTTCATCATCCTTAGCGACGTGGCATCTGGTTGAGATGCCGGGTTATGTCTTTTTTTGTAATTTAGTTCAATCGTCCACAGACAACGCCTAAATTCAGAGTAACGTCTTTTTCTTCACGAGCACAACTGGTGACGATCAGAAGATGTACGAGGTTGATATGATGTTGTCGTCGAGGCGGATTTCGGCACCGGATCCACGTCCCACCGAGGCCCTTCAAAGAGGCCATAATAGACCTTCAGTGCCATTGTTTTAAGTGAGGAGCAGCGAAAAAGTTGACTGGGGTATCGAGATACTACATGACGCGCTACGCAGAGAAAACCGTTCTTCCGACGAGGAATACATATGAAGTCGCTAATTTTGTCATCCGCGAAGTTGTGCTGCAACAAGGAGCCCCTGAAGTCCTAATCGCGGACCCTGGAACGGCCTTAACTGCGGAGCTCATGCAAAGGCTTTTACATTACTGCAACACAGATTATCTAAGAACTACGGCGCACCCACCCCCACACTACCGAACTAGCGGAACACCTGAACAACATGATTACGGTGAATGTAGGGCGACATTGAACACAAGATGTAGGATGACGTCATCTCTTACGCCGTGTTTGCATGCAACACAGCACACCAGAAAACTGTGGAGATGACACCGTTCGAGCTTGTCAATGGAAGACGGCTGAGTACTATGGCCGACGCCATGGTACCGCATGTGCAAGGCAACTACCTTAGCGCTGACTTAGAAGCATACCTACACATGAGGAGGGAGCTTGACAGGTTGCTGGAGCTCGTGAAACGGACCTGGAGCTAGTGGATGCTGCACGCTACAGCCTCCAACGCCTAGATGCCGAGTGTCATCCAGGTAATGTTTTGCGGCTTTAAACACCAATTAGATGACGCGGAATAAGTGAGGAGCTCTTTAGGGTATGCTTTGGTCACTACGGAGTTCAACGACGCATGTCCAACTAATTTCCGATGTTGTACCCGGCAGTGACTCTAGCATATCGCGAAGGTTCCTCCGTCCCGAAGTCGTCCACGTGGTTCACCTCCAGCCTGACTACGCTGGGTGACCGACTGTTTTGTTTGAACTGCACTTTTATTTTTGCGTCGCGTCAATACAATGATAGAGGGGTGATATCGCAAGGTACGCATTCTTTGTTAACTTTTGTGGTTATTTTTTAAACCAGTCCGCCAGGCGGTGTTGCCTATGTTTGTTAGAAAGTGGTTGTATCGATTCATTTTGTTTAAATGACGCACGGGCTATCTTATTTGACACGGAGATTGCTTCGCGCTTACGCCACCGGTCTCGAATCATCTACTTTCATCTTTAGTGTTTTCTATGTTTTCGACGGTTAAAGAAACAATTGAGCTAAAAATAAATATCAGCGGCGCCGACGCAGGGCTTTTACTTCTTCTACGCGGATTGAATTTTCCTGGAGTTTTTGTGGAGGACAAGTTCGCCCAAATACTTGTCTCTTCCTGGAAGAAAACCGGCGTTGTTCTTGGCTACGTGACAACATGATCAGCCTTGTTGTGAAACATTTTCACAATTCATGCCAAGGCAATGAAGGTATTGCTCCCTTCGTGTCTTTAGGCATACCCTCCGGAATTTTCCTATGGGAAAGTGTAAAAGAGCAGCTAATGGGGCGAAGACAACTCACCTGCTGTCAATGTAAAGTTGTTCTGTTCCTGAAGCCCTGTTGCACATGTTTAATACCGTTTCCGCAAAAACTCCATTGCGCAGTCCCCGAAAGTCACATGAAATAAATGTTTGATAATAATGCCACATCAACTTGAAGATTTTCTTCCCTTACAAGCCACATGCAACTCATCATCATAATATTGCAGGAATTATGCGCGTAATTTTTAAGTATGTGGCCGTAACATTCCACCCTCTGGTATGTAAACCATATCATATATTACCTTTAACATCGCTGCATTTAGGTTCGGTAAAAAGTTTTCGTGTTTTTCTCCAGATTTGATATATCGCGATTTGGTAGTTTAAAAAAAGAACTGAGACGCAAAACTTTTTAGCTCCAAAACTAGGGCAAACATTTCAGGGAAGCACCCATCTACGCCCACCACTTGAATGGGGGCGCGTTTTTAGGTGAGCACTGCCGCCACATATTCAGTTTACAGTATTATTCCTTATTTCCATTGTACGGTGCTGTTTACTGTCGTCATATGCACCGAAGAGGTCGTTGTCGCGTTTGCTGCGACTGCTTTATGCAAAGTCATCCTTAGCATTAAAGACTTCCACCAGCTCTTCGTCATCGACACTATGCATTGGTTGCGGGATTAGCAAGCTGTCACGGGGAGGAGCGGAAGACTCGTTGAAATGTCTCCAATTATCCCTTATCGTTTCGAGAGAACGCTGCGGCTGCGGCAATTTTTCCCAAGTAGGGTGTCTTTCCATCGTTAGCATTAGCGCTTGAGCTTTTCGTACATGCGCGGTATCGCTTCACGACAGCGTCTGAGTTTTTTACCAAAGCAGCTCGGCGAGGCGGAGACCCGGCGGTCGACGTCAGGTACACGGTCACAACGCTGAGCGTTTTCACGCTAGTCATGAACATCTGGTATACCGGGAGAGACAGGCTGACAAGACTGAGGGCTTCCCGTACTAAGGAGGCCCCACACCCGGCGGCCACCGAAAAAACATTGACTGCTCCAATAAACATGTACTCCTTCTGCTACTCCTCGGTTTTTTTTTTATTTTTTTAAAGCCACGCGGCCGGCGGGGCACTCAGCAGTGGCCGCAAGACACGTGCTTACAACCATCGGCAATTTCGTGGTTTGGTTTTCATGCAACATCAGACTTGCGGCCCGTAACAACCTACTCCCGTGATTAAATGACGTGAGGCCGTTGTGCCTGTTGTGTCTCATGGCTCACCAACGTCGACAGTTTGTTTAGGCCAAGATAAGCATATAGCCCCAGAAAAATGTACGTCTCAGCTCGCTGAAAACGCCGCTATATAGAATTGAATTTCAAGACTTTGACAACATCTGCAACTTGCTCACTTGAATTACGTCTCCAAGTTGCGCTTCGAGAAGCTGAACCCAATATGTAAACATTACATGTATAATAAACAAATGTGGTGCTAATGTCAGGGCGAGCCGCGTTTCAACGAACGTGTCCTCGTGGTCCGATATGACGGTTTTTTTTATTATTGCATGATTTGGCAACATGTTGTATGCGGCTGACGAAAGTGCCAGAATGTTCTGTATACTAGTTTTAACTTATTTTACTATTGTCAACGTTTAGACACTAAAGTTGTTGGTGAAGCTTTTTAAAATTATTACGCAAGATTACACAGAAATGTAGTTGATTTAGCACTAGGAACAAAATGAGGCCTGTTGGACAAAACTACTTCGCACGCGGTTCCCAAGAGTGAACGCGGTTCCAGCGAAACGTCTCTCTCTTTCTCTATTGTATTTAGAACAAATATTTTTGATCCAAATCAAACAACTTAGACGAGCACGGGCTGTCGAATGTCAAGAAAGGAAAGAGGCAGAAACCAGTTGGCGCTGCTAAATCCGTATCATGTTTTCTGTTTATAATGATTGATCACGACCTCAAGGACACACACCTAAAAATGTGTAAATTTGAAGTATTTTAAGACTACAGTCTTTCGTGTGCTATTTAAAACCAAAAATGGTATTCTTGCTGTCTGTCTGTCTGTCTTCCTTTTCTTTCAGCCACCCCTCCAGAGGTAGGGGAAGTTCTTGAAAGATAAGTTTTCATTGCAAATTTTCCAAATTCCAAAATATAGAAAGACACTACATGAATTTCAGCATTTTTATCAAACACAAAAGACGAGGCATATAGCACGAAAAACGTCTCTGCATGACTTGTACTCCCAATGTTTTTATGTAAAATTGCAGCGTTTCTGCATTTCTCTAATTGACACCGCAATGCGTTCTGAAAAAACGCTCTGCAGCAAAAATATAGCAATGCATTGCGGGCGAGCGTAAACTGCCTAGAGGCATCAAAGAGAAACCAAGCAGTAACTGAAGGGTACTGCGTCTGGCAAGCCAGCCACAAAAACCTTGAAACTGATTTGACATGACCGAATACGCATCGTGTTCGTCAAAGCCGGAGCGACGCAGCAGGTAATCAGAATTATAAACGGGCGAGAAGGAAAAGAAGGCATTTATATTGCTCCGGTAGAATACTAGCTCCTTTTGACTTCATTTCTAGTTCAGTAAGGTTAACCCTTTACGGCCCAGACTACACAAATGTGTGGGTTAACATATTCGTTTACTGAGTGGTGCTTGTTTCGGTTTCAGGTTCACAGCCCTGGGTAGTTGCTGCGAACGCTTCGGAGACCTTATTTAATTCGGTAGTTCAATCATTTCGCCACCGGGGGGCGAGAAATCGAACATTAAAAAGCACATTAAACAAAAAAGATTCTGCGTTTTGGCAGCCGCCCCTTTCTATATGGACGATTTCCCGTGCAAGCCGGGTGAACTTCCTAAACGTTGTAGACCCACACCAGGGCCGAGCGCGAGGCCGGGGAGTCGCTTGTACCTATTTTACCGGTAGGTACCCGGCGCCACCAGGAGCACAAATTCACATGGTGCCTTCCACAGCCACGATGCACGCTCAACTCGCAACCGCCCGTGGCTGGACATGCCGCCAGACTATTTCACCCCCGGCAATGCGCAACGCGGCATGATGGCCGGGGGCCCGCCAGATGTACAAGGGTCAGGGGCCCCTCGATAGGGTAAAGGCAGCTTTCCAGACGTGAATCCCCTTTCAAGGGTCCGCACTCGACCAGAAACGCCTGTACCTAATAAAGAAACCGGTGGGTGTCCGGCGGTAGCAGGACTCGACGTACCCACTCACACCCATACCTCGCAGTATGCTGCGAGTGCTGTACCTCTAAGCCATCGCTGCGGTTGTAAAAGTTGCTGCGTTTTTGCAGCCGCCCCATTCCATACGGGCGATTTCCCGTGCAAGCCGTGTGAACTTCCCAAGCGTTGTAGTCCTACTCAAGGGCCGAGCGCCGGGCCGGGCAGACGCTTGTACCTATTTTACCAGTAGGTGCCCGGCGCCACCAAGGCACATGAATGCCCATGGTGCCTTCCACAGCCACGGTGGACGCTCAACTCGCAACCGCCTGTCGCAGGCCATGCCGCGAGCCTCTTTCACTCCCTGCAATCGCGCAACGCGGAATGATGGCTGGGGGCCCCGCCAGATGGACAAGGGTCAGGAGCCCCTCGCAAGGGTAAAGGCAGCTTTCCAGACGTGGATTCCCCTTTCAAGTGTCCGGAATCGACCAGGCAAGCCTGTACCCATTAAAGAAACTGTGGGTGCCAGGTGGTACGAGAATTCGAACTCATGTGGCGCGATCACGCTACCCGCCTTCAAGGTGAAACCTGATATTTCTTCTAGCTATTCTCGTAATTTCGGAAGAACAATCGTAAGACACTACTTGCACTACTTGGGAAAACACGATCGCCTAACAAATACATCCGTTCCCTTTCGTGCGTTCTGTCATCACGCTTGAAAAATGAAATCACACATCTGTTTGGGCTAGGCTTTCGTCGTCACGAAAATTTGTTGGGCTTCACAGGGTGGCGGGCTCGTGCACTGCAGCGCTAAAAGATACACAATTTTTTCCTGGTTTCTTGGTGTCTGATGTAATTACGGTTTTGTGCTGAATAATTGCTAATGTTTTTGTGCGCCTTTTTCTTGTACTGGTTCCGTAATTGGTTGTGATAACTATATTTTATTAATAAATATATCAATTAAAACTTCAATATTTATTTTCACAAAATGGTATTTAAAATGTAAGTACATTTAAAAACAACATAAAACTTTTAAATAATGCGTAAAATTGCACTTTTTCTGCGCATGATGCTGTTTTTACGGTATTCTTACTACCCGCAGATCATACGAAGAGAAGCCCAGTCCCACATACCAGTGGTTTTTTTTTTGTCTGTGTGAAATACTCTGAGCTTTCCATTTTCACTTGTCGAAGCATCATTAGGGAGGCATAAATACACAAAATTTATTCACTTGTGCCTTTTTTTCTAAGACTTTTTTTTTGCAGGAAAGGGTATGTGGAGCAAAAAAGGGCTTTTTTGCTCCTCACGCTGGAATATTTATTCTCACGCATAAATAAAAATGTCGTTTTTGCCGGAGCTACGCTGACATCGATATACACAACTGGCCTACAAAATCCGTGAACTTTGAAAGAATCTGCAAGGGTTGACTTACGTATAGTAAGGCTATGTCGTAGCCAGTACGGAAACTGACGTACTTTGGGTGGATTAAGAAGCGGTCCGCGAATTTGCACGGACCGACTTCGTCTGCAGTGCTGTTGTAGTAGACTTGCGCGTATAGTATTATGTGTTTTCTTCTATAAAATGGAATAGTAAAAAAAGGTTAGCTTACAATTGAACAAATAAGCTCATAGAAATCTTGTTTCCAGCTACTTCAAAAGCGTATTGTTTTGCGTTCAAAATTATCACGAGCAGTAAACACACTCGAACAATTAAAGAAGTTTTCTTTCTGTGCACAAATAATCTAAATTATCTGGGTGGGCTCCTTGTGTAATAACTGGGTAGGTATGTTATAAGTATTATTCCAAAATAAGGTATTTTGAAAATAGTGAAATATATTTAAAGCTATGTAATTCTCCATTTCTTTTTGTGTACTTTAGCTAAAGTACGAGGATTTTATACTAATATTTAGAACTGATAGCCATTGACGAGCCTCATAAAGCTTACCTTTTTGTTTTGATTTATCCACTACGACAACTGCACAGCTAGTTTGTACGCTATACTTGTGTGCGTTATTTATTGTGGAAACATTCTGCATACTCTTATTAAATTGGTGTGGGGCAATAAAACACCCTGAAAATTGGAACGTTCCACTGATAATATAATCTGGCCGTTTTACACTTTATTGTTGTGAACACCGTAAAAGCCTCATTTTCTTCATTTTTCGTTAATCGATTTCTGCAGAGCTACCTCAATTTTTTGCAATTTGCGATGAAACGAAATTATGCATTTCGCGTCAAGCAAAACTATTTGATGTATCACAGCGGCTAAATTATAGCTTAGATAATTCAGTGTGCATAATGGCACCATAAAATACGGGAAAGTGTTATTTTCAGCACCCTAATTAAACGCTGCGAAGATATTCTACTGTGTATTGTGGGATCAGTATTGGGATGCAACATAAAATAAATGTCGATTCTGGTCATTGAGTGTGAAAATAGTAGCGTCGGATTTTCTATGATGGTGTTTTATTCCAGCTACCAATCGGTGTTTTCGATTTGGTGGGTAATAATCTACCGCCCCTCATCGTAGTACGAGCTTCCGGCACTTTTCAAAGCCCTCACAACACTGCGCGAAATGGAAGCTGGAAATGAGTGATATAAGGCTAATGTGCAGACGGTGCAATTATACAGGCAGCAATTATGCTCTCATTACACCATTCCGTAGGTTAGAATTAGCAACGTCTCAGATAGCCTAAAAAACAAAGAAATCCCTGCAGCACTGGAATTGCCTTTGATAAATGTTGAATGAGATGCAGATGGGTGTGCCGCTGTTTCTGCCGGTTCGGTGAGGGTGCAGTAGTGTTTTTTGATGCTATGTGTAGAAACCATCCACCTCTCTTTTTTCTGTTTCAGTCGATTGCGTATACGTGTGCGTCGATCATTTTACTTTGTTTAAGGCAGGCAAACTTTTTAACTCACAAATTGTAAAAGTGCGGCAATGGCTTCAAACAATATCTGCGTGTGCATTTTAACGGCACAGGAAAATTGCACTACTAGTGATAAGTTGGCGGTGCTTCAGAAATATACTAGGATGTTAAATGTCTCATACACTGAGGAAAAGTTTGCCGAAAATTAGTTCACGTATGTTTTATCCTTAAACTGATCATGAATCTGGGAAACATCCAATACCACAATGGAGGTGGTGATGAAAAACAGTTTTAACTGGTGACCAATCTCCTCACATCTACGTTTACTCCGAAGTATGTGCTGGAGAAAGACGGGCTTTTTTAAAATAAAAAGTCGATCACTGACTGGAATACTGAAGTACAATTTTCAGTACTTTTGAGCACCTCAGTTGATTGTGGTAAGATAGTGTAATGCTAGTTACTTACGTCATAACGATTTTTTGTTTGAGATGCTTTGAATCTTTGTAAAACGATATGCTGCTCAAATAACTTCACGGAACACGCTGCTGGAGGAGTAATGCGTGACTCAAAAATAAAAATCTATTTCATAGTTTTGCGTCTGGCGAGAACATTTATTAAATTGCAACTTTCCCATCGAAAATAGCACAAAAGAGAAATCTCAAAGCCGCCTGCTGGAGGATACATTTTCAATATTGATCAAAGCAGATTGAAGTCCTACCAACTAAAGCCACCTTTGGGGTTGCAGTGTTTTGAAGTCTTTTTACACTGGCCTTATCTGTTTTCACTGTTGTTGACTTCTCAAAAAAACTGTCTGGCTTGCGAAGAAATTAAATGAGGTTTGGAATGGAACAAAAAAAGACGTAGGTGACAGATTATCGTATTGTTGGAGGTAAACCGGTATAGTTTGCTAACTTACTCTCTGTCGTCAAAAAAGCAGTGCGCGGCTGTCAGGACGACTCTTTTCGATATTATGCTACCGCCACAGTATACATATGCTGGTCGTGTGTTATTCCCTGGAATCCTGAATACAAGCTGCACCTGCAAGAGGAAACAAATTGTTAGTCGGAACAATACAGTAAGGAAAAATGTTAACGGGAAAGTGCGCAACAACGCTAAAATGCTTTAAACAAAGAATTAGTCCCGCTTGCTCAAGCGTAGCAAGGCTGTAGAAACAGCAGATGTGGGCGTCACCTACCTATCCTCAAACTGAAAACGAGTACCAGGAAAGGTAGAAGAGCTGGTTCCCAGCAGTGCATGGCCACCTCCAATAACCATTTAAAGCAATTGGAACTAGTTTTCAAGAAAGCCAATTGTATATTGCCAACGAATAGGCCAAAGCACGTTTCTAGTACGGCAAGCTGCCACCCAAAGCTGCACACTGGACTTTTCCCTCCAGAAAAATGTCATGGCCCCTCAATCGGTGAACACCGCTTACGTCGCCTCCCTTCGATATTAAGTCTCCAGAGTTCTGAGGGAAGGAAAATTCCAACGAAAGAAAAATTCTTACATTGGATATTCCGTCTCGGTCGGTCTTTCATCTTGTTGGATATTTCGGCTAGATCGGATCTCGTGTCTCGGTTGATCTTTTGTCAGCATATATTCAAGCTCTATTAGATCTACTGTCTCAGTAGACCTTTAGTCTCGATAGATATTGATGCTGTATTGGATCTTTTGTCTCGTCGTATCTTTTGAAACACAAACAACAAAAAAAGAAATAAAAAAAGGTGAGAATGGTCTACGTACCCACCAAAGACCATAATTTCCCCAAACGCTCAATAATGCCAGAGGATGCGGATTTGAATTTGTAAATCAGGTACGATTCGCGGGTTAGTCGATCGTGAGGAGAGCGAAACCCAGATTTCAATATCGTGGCGCTGAGGTAGTGTCGCTCTCACCAAGATCGACTAATCCGCCAATCGTACCTAATTTACAAATTCAAATCCGCATCCTCAAGCATTAATGAGAGTTTGGGGAAATTATCGTCTGTGCTGGGTACCAATGCAATTTTCACCTTTTTAGATGCAACGCATCTTTTTAACTCGCCTTGTCCCGCGTTGTCGCAGCGTAGTCCGTATCCCTTAGTCATTCTCCTCGCCGCGGCAATATGTGCGCTCCGCCGCTCTCACCGCAGCACCATCTGGATGTCATCACGGTCAGCGCGCAACTTGCGCTCGGCTGCGCTTGCTCCCATCGCCGTGCCAGCTGTCGTTAGCGCGCAGCTTGCGCTCGATAAAAATCTACACGATATTCCCGCGAGGGAACATGGGGTAGATGCGCGCCGCATCGGGGTTGACACATGCTGCGTAAATAGGATACACAACAACAGCAATCCACACGCTGACATCGCTAACATAACGGACATGCAACGGCAACCCCCATGCGTCGCATCTACCCCATGGTTCCCCTCGCGGGAGGATGGTGTAAATTTTTTTTTTTTTTTTGTGTTTTGTTTTTGTTACATTCGCCATACCGAACACTGTGTGCCACCATACGTCCCCCTCCACACTTGTCTCTCTCCTATGTTCGGATTTCGGAGGCACTTAAGCACGCAGGACGTACTGCTGCAACTGAAGGAAGAGGTCATGAAACAAGCCACCAAGCAATCGCCTAGAGCAATCTAGCGCTGGACCTCAAAGGAGCGTTTGACAACGTCTCCCACGCTAGCATCCTAGCCAACCTTCAGGACACAGGCTGCTGGGAGAGCGGCCTTACACCTATGTATGGGATTTCCTGAGAGGCCTCAGCGCTCGAATCAAGGTGGGGAAGAGGTATCTGCACCCATAGTGTTGGGAGTAAGGGGACCCCACAGGGATCCGTCCTGTCGCCTCTACTCTTTATATGGCCCTATTAGGCCTGCCCAAGGCACTCGGAGTAGTCGATGGTTTTGGGCACGCGCTCTACGCCGACGACATTTCGCTGTGGACGACGAAGGCGGGCTGCTTAGGGTGAATTCAAGATACGCTGCATGCAGGCGCAGACGTGGTTAGCAAATACGCGAAGGAGGGTGGACTGGCATGTTCGCATCAAAAATCTGAACTGGTGGTTGTCCGCCCTCGGGCGCCCAAGACACACAAGGAAGACGTGAAGGTGCTCCTATAAGGTGGAGACATCGTTCCAGTGCCCAGTGTTAAGATTGTGGGGCTCACCAACCAGGCAGCCAACAAGGTCACTACGTCTGTGCGCAAGCTTATGCTCTCCTCAGAACAGATCCTGCATATGCTTCGGCGCGTGGCAACAAGGTGGAGAGGACTGAAGGAGAACGACACCATGAGGCTGGACAAGCCTGTGTGGTGTCGAGAATAAGGTACGCCACACCTTACCGCCTGATCAACAAGGGAGAAAAGAGCCAGGTGGACACAGTAATATGCAAGGCAGTGAAACAAGCAATCGGAGTTCCCATGAGCACGTCGACGGACAAGCTCCTCCAGATGGCTCTACACAATACAGTGGACGAGCTGGTTGAGGGCCACCTATCCAGCCATAAACAGAGGCATAGTCACACTAAGGCGGGCCGCCGCATCCTGGGTAGAATCGACTGGAGTGTGGCACAGCTGACCGATCGAGAGCAGCTTGTGGACAAATGGGTAGACGTAATCAAGACCATGCCTCTCCGAAAGAACAAGAACCCGGCTCACTATGGCGGGAGGCGTGTGGCTAGGGCTCGTGCCCTCATGAGGCTACTGGAGAGCGAAGACAGTGTCTTCTTCACGGATGCCTCCAAAAACAAGGGGAGACCAGAGCAGTGGCGGTTGGGACAGCTAGCGGTGAGCTGCTGACAAGCGCATCATTTAAAATCAGAGATGTGGACGAAACGGAAGAGTTGGCAATTGCCCTAGCCCTGACTATTCTGGGAGTTTCCAAGGTTGTCACCGACTCACAGCAGGCATACAGGAACTTCCAGTCAGGCTGGGTGTCCCGGCGGGTACTTCGCATCCTGACAGAAAGAACGCCTCCAGAGAGCCATGTTGAATTAGTATGGGTCCCAGCCCACTCCTTGGTGTGGTGGAGGGCAATGAGTTTGCCCATCGACAGGCCCACGCGTTAACGTACCGGACAACGGCTGACGAGGAGGCCAGATGTGAACCTATGGTGACCTACAGAGAGATAGTGCGGCACTATCGAGAGGATAGGCAGAAACTTCCTGCCCCGCACCAAGAACTCACGCGGGAGCAGCAAGTACTGTATCGACAGATTCAGTCAGGGTCATTACCTCACCCTCGCTTACTGAATAGCACGTTCCCAAATCAGTACGACAAGACCTGCCCGTTATGCAAGCAGCTCGGTACTCTTCGCCACAGGATAGGAGAGTGCGACGTCAGCCCAAAACACCCACCCCTCATCAGCAACTCCTCCACTAAGAACCCCACCCTTACCCCTAACGAGCAATGGGAGATCTTGCTGTCCAAGCCCCGCCTTGGAGGGTCAGCTACGGCTGGTTACCAGGGGCCAGGTGATGAAGGCATCATATGGAATCCTGTGAAGAGGGATCCACTGTCATCCAGCGCGTTGAGCGCTGACATGCTGGGCAATTAAAGTTATTCCTTCCTTCCTTCCTTTTTTCGTGGAATAGTAGCTTTGTTCCCAGTACGCCTCCCCTCCCGCATTCCACTCCAGTTGAGAGAGGGGGGCATTTACTGTGGTTGGCAGCACCTTTTGGAGGGGTTAAATTTGTTATCACGAACGTGCCGTTCACGCGGTCACTCACCATTTCCCATGAGCGCGGTTCCCCCACCCCTCCGCTTCTTAAAACCTATAACTTCTCATTCATTACTCACATGTTTGCATGCCTGCTGTGAAATGCTTAGATCATATACACGGAAACTTGCTGACCCGCACTGGTGACTAATTTATTAGTTGCTTCCACGCAGGACACACCTAACTACTGCCTACCTAGCTAAATATATTGTTGCGCTGCTGGCACGTGCACTCTTCTGTTTCCTATGTGAACGTGTAAACTACGCTGACATTCCCCACGTCACCGGTAATTGGTATTTTCAGAAATGGATGTGTCACCGGCGGCCTCCGTTTCGTATTTGTTCTTGCACTTTTCATTTCGTGTGTCGAGACGTTCCCTGTACCAGTCATTTATTTGTGTAATTACTAATTCGCACGAAAAGTGTGTTCTTCAACAGTTTCCTACCCTGTATATTCTTTTTTTTAATGGGTTATGTTGTATATTGCTGGACTTTTTAGAAAAGAATTTGTCGTCTGAGGTACCGCATCTTCTTTCTTCATTTTTGTTGCTGTGGAGAGTTTGCGAGGAGCAGAGTGGTGCGAAAGTTTGTTCGCTAATGCATAGTGCCCTACCTTTCCGTGTTCCCTCACCCAAACCCGCCAATGTTCTTCAAAAGGGTGCACTGTAGCACCCCTTCTGCGCCTATATAAGCGTGCCTGCTTCTACGGTGTATTTTACTCAAAATGAACACTGGTCCTCCAGGCGAAACAGAGCGGAGAAGACAGACGCCGTTTATTTGGCGAACGCCCAGCCAAGCAGCACTAGCCTCAGGCATGATAATGATCATGTACAGGTGACGAAGATGAAGCATTACTGAAAAGGATGACAGGTGATGATGATTACGCATAACAGTGAAATCAGTGAAATATTGCGCCGCGCAGAACTACAGTGCTTACACTAATTGCCCCCCTGGAGGAAGGCGGCCGCCCGGCCACTGGCATTTAGGAAGTGCGAGAGTGGAACTTTTTGAAACAGGAGACATGCACAATTTTGGTTCCCCGACAGCGACGGTCCGTGCTGGGAGACACGGGGGTGACCTGATAGTTGACCAGTGACGTCTGCTCCAAAACGGTATAAGGGCCGATGAATCGACTAAGAAACTTTTCGCATAGCCCAGGCACACAAACGGGAGTCCAGAGTAGAACCTGGTTCCCTGGGCGGAACTGGATACACCAGTGAGAAGGCGTCGTACTAGAGCTTGTGGTCCTGCTGGCAGGCTTGCATGTTTTCACGGGCAATACGGCGGCAGTGATGAAGGCGGGAGATGAATTGGTCAGACCCGGGACGAAATCCCGTCCCAGGTGCCGAGAACAAACTTCTGTCTATGACGAAGGAGGGATCACGGCTATAAACAAGAAAAAACGGAGCGTACCCAGTTGTTCGTTGGCGTGCCGTATTATACGCAAATGTTACGAATGGAAGGGATGGCGTCCCAGTTAGTATGGTCTGGTCCGATATACATGGAGATCATATCCGAAAGTGCACGATGGAAGCGTTCCGTGAGGCCGTTTGTTTGGGGGTGGTATGAGGAAGTCATCTTGTGCTGGTGTTCGATGCACGAAGCAAATCTGCAGTGATGCTTGAAAGAAATGTTTCTCCACGGTAACTTAATAGAACGCGGAAGCGCCATGGCGTAAGATCGCGTTATGCAAGATGAATTCGACGACTTCTTTGGAGCAGCCAGAGCGAACAGGGGCCGTCTCTGCATAACGCGTCAAATGGTCGACCGCGGTCACGATCCAACGGTAGCCGGATGAGGTGGGATGGTAAAGGGCCGTATAGATCAATACCCACCACGTCAAAAGGATCCGCCGGACAAGGAATGGGTTGTAGAAGTCCAGCAGACGCCGTTGTAGGGCGCTTGCGATGCTGACACAATGCACAGGAGCTGACATACTTAGCGACGCACCTTGACATGCCAGGCCAGAAGAAGCGAGCTCGGATCCTAGCAAACGTTTTTTTAAAGCCGAGGTGGATAGCAGCTGGGTCATCGTCAAAGTCTTTTTATATCTTTGGCTGCAAAGCCCGAGTAGCTACAGGCACCCATTTTTCTCCAGCAGGGTGATGGTTGACGCGGCAGAGCACACCGTTACGGAGCGTGTACTTTGCAAGCTGGCGTCGTAAACGGCTGTTAGGAGGCTGCGCCAACACAGACAGTCGGTCAGTTATGGTACGGCAGTGCGGGTCCGCCTGCTGAAAAGACACCAGTTCGGAGCACCCAACGGATGCGGCAGGGTCGATGGGAGCCAACGATGTAGCTAGTGCAATGGAGGAAACATCGCCAGCGGTGTTTGATGTCGACCCGAGCGGACATCGTGACAAGACATCTGCATGAAGGTGTTTTTTCCCTGATTTGTACTGTACAGTGTAGTCGTACTCCTGTAAATGCAAAATCCACCATCCGAGCCGGCCGGAAAGGTTCTTCAGCGTCGGTAACCAGCACAAGGCGTAGAGATCGGTCACTACGGTGGAGTGGCGGCCGTATAAGTAGGGACGGAATTTTTGTACCGACCAGACGACAGCCAGGCATTCTTGTTCAGTAATGGTGTAGTTCTTCTCTGCGGAACTGAGAGTGCGACTGGCATAGGCCACAACACGCTCTCTAGATTGGTTATCGCGCTGGAGAATAACAGCACCAATTCCGTACCCGCTTGCATCCGTATGTAATAAGGTTGGCTTGGTGTCGTCGAAATGGGTAAAGACAGGGTCAGAGGTAAGCGCGTCTTTTAAGGCTTGAAATGATTTTTGCAGTCCTAATACCATACGAAAGGCGTGCCAGAACGGAGAAGCTGGTTTAGCGGAGACGCGAGGGTGGCGAAGTTGCGCACGAAACGTCAAAAGTAGGAAGCCAGGCCAAGAAAGCTGTGGAGCGTCTTCTGTTGCTGCGGGCGTGGAAAGGTCATTACTGCGGCCAATCTTCTCAGGGTCGGGCCGGACACCTTCTTTGCTCACAACATGGCCAAGGACCTTGATGGCCTTGCTGGCAAAATGACATTTTTTTGTGTTGAGCTGTAGGCCGGCGTTAGCGAGACAGGTCAGCACTTCATCCAGCCGCTGCAGGTGCTGAGCGAAGGTTGGACGAGAAGACAACGATGTCGTCCAGATAGCACAAACAGGTCTTCCACTTAAGGCCATGCAGAACAATTTCCATGAGTCGCTTAAAGGTTGCGGGCGCGTTACACAACACGAACGGCATAACGTTAAACTCGTATAAGCCGTCGGGGGTACAGAATGCTGTTTTGTCCTTATCGGCCTCGTACATTGGTATCTGCCAATACCCTGAACGTAAATCCAGGCTTGAAAAATATTCAGCTCCTTGCGAACAATCCAAAGCATCGTCAATCCTTGGCATCTGGTAGACATCTTTCCTCGTAATTTTGTTGATGGCTCGATAATCCACGCAAAAGCGAACTGACCCATCCTTCTTCTAACTAATACAACAGGAGAAGACCAGGCACTCGCGGAGGGACGAATTATGTCTCGCTTAAGCATATCCGAGACATTCTCTTCAAATATTTTTCGTTCAGACGCCGACACGCGATACGGGTGGCGGCGTATGATGTGAGGACTGTCTGTCTGTATGCGGTGTGCTGCGGCAGTGGTCTGGCCTAACGTTTTTGAAAAGGAGTCGAAAGACAAACGGTGCTTTTCCAGTAAGGCCAATAAGGACTGTGCCTCTGCCTGCTCGACGTCGGGGCTAATGGTGGGGGTCAGCGCTGAAGTAGAAGTGTCCGAAAAAACGGAACGCGGAAGAGCCGACAACGAGCCGATAGGAACAACATCAATGGTCTCTCCCTGATGAGTCGAGGCCACTGTGGTGCCTTCATGCAGCAGGATCAGTTCGGGGCTAGCGTTGGTCACGGGAAGGGTTGCGAACCCATTGCAGAAGCGTATGAGGCACGTAGCTATCACGACTCCTTTATAGAGTAGGCTGGCAGAAAGGACGATAAAATGTCCCCCTCACTGATGTCGGCCGATCGAACTGTGAGAAGAGTATCCAGTCCTGGAGAAAGAACACAATCAGCAGCCACTATGAGGTTCACTTGAGGCATACTGCAAACACTCGAAACTTGCTCATTGGAGAGTTCAATGGTTGGGCTATCACAAGAGATGACGGCTGAGGCTGAAGAGAGAAAGTCCCACCCCAAAATTAGCGAATGAGCACACGACGCCAGCACCGCACACGGGATATGATGCCGAAGGCCGTCGATAAGTACGCGTACCGTGTACTGTCCAGAGGGCTGAATCAAAACATTATTTGCGCCACACAAGGTCGGGCCAGAGTAGGGCGTTTGCACTTTACGAAGTCGAGCACACAAGTCTGCATGTATAACTGAAATACTGGCGCCAGTGTCCACAAGAGCATCAACACAAATACCTTCGACGACGACAGATAAAATGTTCGATGGCCGCTGCGGAGGAATTGTACTTTTACCAGGTATAGCAGTTTTCCCTCCAAAAACTGCAGAGGTTAGTTTTCCTGGCGGAGGTCAGCAGCTGAGACGCGGGGCGAAGGGGGATACCCAGCGGTTCCAGAAGGGAGATGGTGAACGGCGTCGCGCAGCGGGAATCCAGGACGTCCTGTGGGAGGGTCGACGAAAAGGGCCGTGGAGGGGAATGAATGCCCGTTGACGGCATATGGATAGGTGTTGCGGTCCGTATAAGCCTGCACGTTCTTCTTGCTGACGCCGTCGACAAAATCGGGCAATATGACCCCTGATACCACAGTGAACAAGTGGGCGGGGGGTCACCAAGGAGCGTACTGGCTGTGTCTCAGGGAGCTTGGAGAAAGGGAACTTCCAGGAACGTGCTGAGTGGGCTGTGTGCCCGTTGCCGGTAGAGGGCCCGCTTTCCATGAGACGCAGTTCTTCTTTAACCAGGTCACGTAAACCAGGAGCCGATCACCAGAGTCCAGAGGTCTTCTGCGCCTGAAGTTCTTCCCTAGTGATACTACGTATCAAACAGCGCAGCTCCGTGTCGGGTGGAAGGCAGGCTGGTGGGTATCCTGCTGGATGCGAGCAGACTGCAGCGCATCCAAGCGCTGGAAAATCGTCTGCATGTGTGTCACGTGCTGTGGAGCAGCGTTGTATCAGAGTATGCGATTTGCATGTCGTCGGCTGCGTCGTTTCCTCTATACCCAGTGATTTTGATTGCAAATGTGTGTATATAAAGATTCTGAGCTACGGGTTCAAATTACAATGATTTCTATTACAGCGATATCAAGCATGTGCTCACGATCTTGCTCTTCTTTATTTGTTGTGAATGTTTTCTCAACACTTCCGAGTTTTGTTTGGATGCAAGCGATGTCAAACAAAAGCGCAATAGAGCGTGGGACGTCTGTAAAAGGAGCTGAACTCGCTTGCATGGGAAGCGCTCAATGTGCAAACTACGTCGCGTATGGTGGTGTGATTCTGAGCGACGAGAGCATTAAAGGCAAATGTGCTAATGCCTTTCATAAGGTGCCGAATTCGTCATTCACCGACATGTCCTCGTTCGCCTGGCGACAAAGCGCAACCACATCCTCAATGCAAGACGTGTACGTCTCACCTCCATGTTGAACACGCTGGGAGAGTTTCTTCGCGGCGCTCTCCGATCGGCTCGCCGATGTGCCAAAAATGTTGCGAATCTCCTCTGTAAACATATTCCAATCTCCTAGGCAATGTGCGCTGTTATACAACCATGTCCCAGCCACTTTCATGAGGCAGAACGGGACACTAAATAGTTTATAGAGTCATGCCACCAATTAAACGAACTCACACTGTTGTAATAGTCGAGCCAATCGTCGACGTCTTCACCGCAAAGACCAGCGAAGGGTCTGGGGTCCCGTTGGCGGCTTGTAACGGTCTACGCAGGAGGCGCAGAAGCCGTTGCAGGGGCGGTGCGATAGGGACGTCCTTTTCCATCGGCAGGGTTGGCATTAGAAGGCGTCTACCTGAACGTAGCTCCACCGGTGCGCTAGGAAAGCCAGAGGGCGGGATAGAGGTGCACCTTCACCACGTGTAAGAGGCCTTCAAGGAACGTCGCTCCATGATAGAGCGGAGAAGACAGACGCCGTTTATTTGGCGAACGCGCAGCCAAGCAGCACTAGCCTCAGGGGTGATAATGATCATGTACAGGTGACGAAGATGAAGCATTACTGAAAAGGATGACAGGTGATGATGATACACATAAGATTGAAATCAGCGAAATATTGTGCCGCGGAGATATATATATATATATAAACTACAGTGAAACTATTATATCATTGAAACATATATATATATATATATTATATATATATATATATATATGAGACAGAAATAAGGGTTGGCAATCAAGAAAACTTAGGAAAGCAAAGGTAGCGTCGCTCGAAGGACGGGTAGGGCGGCAGTGGGCAAGCGAAGTGGGGCTCCATACTGCCAACGTTCGGGCGCCGATGTTGTCGTGCGGCTCACCCCACATTTATTTTCAGATCAGTTTCGAAGAAAGCAGGAGTCCATGAGCCGTGGGGCACCTGTTAAATGCGGCCGAGCTGCGCAGCAGCATGGGTGTTCTCTTGTTCGTGGCTCGTCTTGCGTGCCGAGCCCACGCGCTGATAACGCTTGCACAGCGGCCCATTGTGGTGATAGTGGGCGCATGCTTTGACGAGGAAGATGCCGCTACAGGGCTCCCCCTAGCGCGGAGCGCGATCAAAGGGAAACGAAAATGAGCAACTAATGCTGCAAAGTATATACACAGGGTAGAACGGGCGTGACGAAGGCTACATAAGTGTACATACAGGGTGTGTCCATGGTCGTGGTCCTTGAACTCTACGATAATAAAGGGGTCACTTTAGTAAGGTGTTCTTGTCACCGTCCAAGTCGTCATCTTAAGGGCTTCGGGAGCGCATTGTTGGTTCCGGTGACCTGGGCTGGGTATGGTGCAGCGGTAGAGCTTGATTAGAAGTCGGCCGCCGGTCCCATGATATGGTTGTGGAAGAGGGGTGCTGTAAGCGCAGTACTTCGGGTGGTGAGTGTGGTCGTATAGCAGCACGACTAGTCTGTCGAAATTGAGGTGCAAAGGGTACAGTCGGGCGCAGGATTGAGACGTTAGCTTGACATGGAGTGGGGAGATGATGCTGATGATGACAGCGGCACTTTCAGGGTTCAGAAGTAACCGCCAACCGGAGATGGTGGACGCGAAAAGCACGACGGAATCAGCGCGTTCGCCTCCGACGTCCGCAGTGCTGGGACAGGCGGCTCACGTGCAGATCATATGGCCGTGCCAGCCCAGATAACCGCCTTCGTGTTCGGCGTTTGCGACGCTGGCGGTGGCGTTGAAGCTCGATGTTGGAAATGACTAATTGCAGGGGTGCCTTTCAGTCAGAAAGAAAGCCCCTTTGGTTCGCAGACTCTGCGTCCATTCAGCCATGGTGTGAGCGTTGGGAACGAGTACAGCAGCGTGCGTCTCGTGCATGATTTCCGGCGACGGCAGGTTAACCGTAATGGACGCGTCAGCCACAGCACAAATGGTTGATATGTGTGGCGAAACAGAGTCTTGGACTGAAGTAGGTAGGCGTGTGGACGAACACGGCGTCGTGTTTGCTGAAATTGCACCTGCGTTCTCAGAAGCCGCTTGCATGAAAGGTGGTAAAAATGGTTTCTTCGGGAGACAGACCGGGGCTTGACTGCTGCGGGGAAGCAGCGCAGATACACAGAGCGACAGTCTCCTAGGGCGTGAGGTGCAGTTCTTCATTGTCCTTACCTCTGGTCTGCCATCCACAGGGTAGAGCGTAGTCGCAGTGGCTGTTGTGTCGTCGCAGGGTGGTACCGCCGACGCCAGCATGCTGGTGCTAGGAACAAGGTCCCTCACCAGGGTGGTGCAAGGACGGGCGGCTGGCTTGGGTGGTTTCAAGTACGAATCATTGCGCGTCAGAAGGATGGTCCTGAGCTCGTCGTAGGGCTGGGCTCCAGGCTTCGGCAATCTGGAAACTAAGCTTGATGGTAGGAGCTCGTACATCAGTGAGTAACCTCGTGCTTGTACAGTATTTTGCCTACATAAATATACATCTTCGTGCTGTTATTCGTTCAAGGCTATACTCATTCTTGCCGCTCTGACCCGCGAAAAGCCGCACAAAAGACGTCCACCCCCTTCGTCACCTGTGCCCTGTGGATTCGGTGGGTTTGTTCGGCTCGCTTGAGTAGACATCTCCATATCTTCTGACAATGCACCCTATTTAAGGAAACCGGTGTTAATTTCTGGCGTCCACGACAGGACGTCTGTTGTCGGTGGTAGGGAGGAGAAAGAGCCTGGGACTTTTTTGGCATAGGTTGCTACGGCCTTTATTAGCGGGTGCTCTTGTTAGCTTTCTCTGTGTGGATATACCTATCTAGAGGCTAGAGTATTGTGGCTATGATTGCGATACATTTGCAATCCACGGATTTAGAGAAACTTCTAGCGTTGGTCTGCCACCTGGGCCTGTCAGGGGCCGAACTTCGAAAGTGGGTTGCGCAGAAAGAAAAGAAGAAGAAAATGAGAAAAGCTGAGAAGTCTCGTGAAAGAAGCCGAAAAAGCAAGACAGCAGCACGAGAAGAAAGACAGGAGCACGAGCTGGTTAGCACGAGAAGAAGCTGAGAGGGCTGAAAGAGAAAGAGAGAAAGAATTTTCAGAGACAACTTCAGTTGGAGCGAGAGAAAGCGGAGCGAGAAGAGAAAGCCCGCCAGGTAGAGGCCGAAAGGGAGTGAGCGAAAGCGGAGCGAGAGGAGAAAGCACGCAATGATGAGATTGACAATTTAAAAACAAAAATCGAGGCACTGCGTTTGGAGAGAGAATCTACCTGTCAGCCGATCGGAGCATAAGAGAAGAAAATCACGGCGTACGCCTGAACCCGAGCAAGCTCCTTGTGGTATTTGACGAAAAAACGATGATCTCGACGCTTACATTCATCGGTTTCGAAGGAATAGCCAGCAGAAACCAAAACTGGCCGGAAGACCAATGGTATACCGCTCAAAGCACCCGCCTAGCGGTGAAGCACATGAGCGTGTTGGAGGGAGATTGACCCCAGAGGACGCCAGATAGAGCAAGGTCAAGGCCACGTGACTGTGAAAAGGTTTCGTCACAGTAGATGGTTTCCGAGAGAAGTTCAGAAGTGAAACGCCCGCAGATGGTGAAACCGCCACACAATTTGCGGCTCGCCCTGCGCCACTACTTCGACCGCTTGACAGAGCTAGCCGAAATAGGAAAAGAGTATGCATTACTGCGGGAAGCTGACTGAAAAAAGAGCAATTCTGAATGGGTTTCACCCACGTCTTTCCCTTTACTGAAAGGAAGAGAAGAGCGAAGTCTCTTGCCGAAATGCTGGAACTGGCCCGGACCTAGTATCTTGAGGCACAGGAAGAAGCACCAATCTAGGAAAAGCCAAATGGCAGAGAAAACGAGGAAGACCCTAGACGCATTAAGCCGGAGAAGAAAATGTCCGTCAGAAGCCTCCCGCCCAAGTGTTACCTTTGTAACAAGTTGAGGGCACACGCAAACTAAATGCCAGAGCAATTTTACGGGAAGGAACGATCCAAAATGCTTCAAGTGCGAGGCGCCATGAACACAAGGGATACGTTTGCAGGCGCAACACAAAGGGCCTCAAGTTTCGTGTGTCAACACACCACCTAAGCACCCAAAGCCCGACGATATCAGCGAAGGCTTTGTAGAACTCAAGAATGGCAAGAAGATCCCGGTCGTGAACGCGGTCATTATGACGGGATTGGAGTTCCGAGGGGAGCGTATGCCCGTTGCTCAGGGAAAGTTGGCCGATCAAGATGTTTCAGTTTTGCGTGACACGAGATGCGGCATAGTGATCGTGCGAAACGATCTGGTACGAGATGAAGATCTCACCGGGGAGACTAGCCTCCTGTATTTAGCGGACGGCACCATTGGAAGGTGGCGCGAGGGTAAGGGCGAGATACAGACTCCATACTTCAGCGGAAGGGTAAACGCCCTCTGCATGAAGACGTCGCTGTACGACCTCTTTCTCGGCAACATCAAAGGAGTGACAGCCCCCGACGATCCCATAGCTTCACCGACCCAGGAAGAAATACCCCCTGACACGATCAAACAGAAAGCTATGAACGAGCCAAACACTGATGTCTCGGCCGGGGGGAAGTCGCGGCCGTGGTAACACGAGCACAGTCAAAAAAGAACGCGCGACGCCTTCAGCCGTTAGGCTCCTGCGCCACCGTCCGAACCACCTCAAGAGTGCAGTTATGCTAAAGAACAAGAAAAGAACCACTCTTTGAAATCCTGCTTCGCACAAATCGGCAAGGAGACGAGAAACTTGATGAATAAGCATAAGATTGAGTTCAAGCTGGAAAATAACCTCCTTTACCGGCGATTCAACGAGAAGACAGGTCGGGAAGTACGGCAACTAGTCGTCCCCATAGGCCGCCGCCAGACCACCTTGAAAACGGCCCACGATGGCATCATGGCTGGACACTTGGGTGTGGAGAAAACGAAGGTCTGGATACGGGAAGAGTTTTACTGGTCGGGTATCACAGCAGACATGAAGTGGTTTGTCGCTTCGAGTGACATTTGCCAACGAACGATCACCAAGGGAAGAGTGCCACGAGTACCCCTGGGAAGGACGCCAGAAATTGTCACCGGTTTCCTTAAATAGAGTGCACTGTCAGAAGATATGGGCAGTCGACTCAAGAGAGCCAACAAACCCCACCGAAACCACAAGGCACAGGTGACGAAGGGGGTGGCCATCTGTTGTGCGGCTTTTGTCTACCCGAGCGGCAAGAATGAGTAAGAGCCTTGAACAAAAACAGCAAAAAGACATATTCATACAGGCAATATACTGTACAAGCACGAGGTACAGTATCGATAATTACGAACAACTTAGATCGAATCCTGTAGATCAAGAAACAGTTCAATATTAGGCAAAATGAGACAAACAGGACAATTAACAAATGAATATTACCAAGCGGAGCAGTTACCAAAAAAACGTAAAGTTCGATGGATATGAGAGAAAGATTCCCACAATATTCACCGACCGGGCCGGAAGATGCACCGCTGTGGGAAGCTATTCGGCTACCTGGGAATCGTGGCTTTGTTGTGGGCCAGGCCGTAGGAGACGATCACGGTGATTGAAGGCCCTGGAGTACGGTGGAGTCCTTCAGGGCGCGTGTCGCCGATGGTGTGATGCACAAACTGGCAGGCGCCATTGTCATATCACGACTTCCAACGTAGCTCCCGTTGCTTAGGCGCGGCTTCGCTTTTTATAACACCCGCCTGTGCGGAGAGGGAGGGCACAAACAACAACGCGCCCGCCGCCGTTAGTGAATAACTTCTCTCTTTCACCCTTCTAGAATCTTTGGCGCGCTTTAGCACTGGCAAGGCCACGCGTGCCTCCTCGAGAGTGCTCGAAGCTTCGGTGTAAGGTGAGTGGCGGAGCTTTTATTTCGGTATTTTCTTGCCGGCGAGCCGGTGAGTGGTCGTGTTACCGCCTTTTGTTTCGAGAAAGTCCCAGCATTGTCTCGGGTATAATCGAAGCGAAATGAATGAATCGGACGAGTGCAAGTAGAATTAGGCGCTGTACAATTAGGTGAAATATTTATACGGTACTTTTAGACATCGTACGCTCGAGTTTGTGACAGTCGAATTGGTTTAATAATCTCGCTACAATCGCCTGAGTTCAAAGGGAGCTAATTGGCCGACTTGGGGTGTTGTCGACCCCAGCAGGTTGTACTAAGGTTTGAGTCTATCAAAGTGGACTGTTTAAAAGCCACTGCAGCCAAGGTCCCAGGATAAAGTGACGTGCTCAACAGGTTTGTTCGCAGGCGAAGTGCAGGTGATCATTTTTTATGTACCTTGATATTTGGACACCAATTTTTGGGATAGACCGAGGGTTGGCCAGGCCACCGAAAGCCACAAATGCGAACCAAGATCAAACGTCTTAGAAAGGTTGGAGTCGCCACGACGATGCGTCTGGTGCTTTTTGTCAGCAGTTGCAAAAGAACGGGCGAGTTGTCGAGATGCTTCTGCGTACCTTGCTGTTCCATTGGTGAAACCGCGGTGTATTCTTTGGAAGCACGGTTGTAAGTGAGAATGGTATCCAGGGCGCATAACGGTTGGCGTCCGTAAAATAAGAAAAACGGGAAAAATCCTGCCGTCGCCTGCGTGGCTGTTTTGTAGGCGTACGTTAAAAACGGGAGAACGAGGTCCCAGTTGGAGTGGTATGATGACAACTACTTCGAAAACATGTCGCCCAGGCTGCGTTTGAATCGTTCTGTTAGCCCATTCGCCTGAGAGTGGTACGATGAGCTTGTGCGATGAACGACGTGGCATTTGGCCAGTAGCACTTTCACGACTTCCGATAAGACCCGTCATCGTTCACTCAGCAGCTCCCGAGGCGCATCGTGCCGAAGTATAAAGGGACGTAATAGAACAGTGGCGACATCACCAGCAATGGATGCGCGCAGTGTTTCGGTTTCGGCATGCCTTGTTAGGTGGTCAAAGGCAACAATTTTCCATCTGATGATGGAAGCAGTAGAAGGCAGTAAGCTGTAGAGATCGATGCCAAGGGGGTCAAAAGGCTTGGCCAGGTAGTGTAGTGGTTGCAGTGGAGCAGTCGAGCTACTATGTGGCGATTTTAGGCGTTAGAATTCCGGGCACGAGCGAACGCACTTCTGTACGAAGTTGTACATTGTACGCCAGTAAAAACGAAGCCGGAGTAGCTCGCGTGTGTAGACGCGAGCATGAACTCAGCTCGGGTCGTAATAACAACGAGTGCATATATCTGCGTGCAAAAGGCGTGGAATAACCAGAAAGCACTTGCGACCATCCGAAATAAAATTTCTACGGTAAAGCAGCTGGTCACGCAGATTAAACTGAGGAATTCTCCTTCACAGGGCCCTTCATACACCGGTAGATGATGCACAAGAGAGGAAGCTGATCATGAAAGCTGTCCTTGGGTCCTCTCGAGGCTCAGCACACAAGCTGCTGTCGATAGTGGCAGGTGAGAAAAGTCAGCCGGCAGCGGAGACCGTGAAGGGAATCCATGTATAAGTGCTTCCGGCGTGAACAGTAGACGACGTAGATATCGTGCTCTTGTAGCGGAAGAGCCCATCGACCAAGGCGACCACAAGCATGTCAGAGGGAGGTCAGCAAACACAGTGCGCGGTGGTCGTCGACTCTGTCAAATCGCCAGCTATACATATAAAGGCGGAACTTTCCCTATGCCAATATCAAGGCCAAACACTTTTTCAGTGACTAAGTTTTTGGACTCAGCCTTTGTCCCTGTCACGCTGGCGTAAGGGACGACGTAATCTGGAAAGCCGGATGTTCGCTGGCCATGGACGGCAACGAGGCCAGTACCACAAGCATCTGTGTACACTTCTGTTATAGCAGACGGGTCATAACGTTGTAATATCGGTGGCGATGTGAGCAGACGGCGCAGTGGTGCCAACGCCTCGTCACAGGACTCTGACCAAGTAGAAAAGCCGTTGTCGCTGCTTAGAAGCTTTGTTAGTGGTGAAATGATGGACAAAAAGTTGCAAATAAAGCGCCAAAAATGCGAACACTGCCTGAAAAAGCTCCAAAGTGCATTTAGGCTGGTCGGTTTGGGAACCCCGCGACGGCACGAAGCTTTGTCTTGTCTGTACCAAAGCCGTCTTGGAAACGACATCACCCAGTATGGCCAGTTCCAACGCAGTTAAATGAAACTTTTTTTCAGATTGAGCTGTTGTAGCGCCGTTGCAAGGCACGTCAAATCTTGCTCCAGACGAACCAGATTCGTCTCAAAATCTGGAGTGAAAACGACTACATCGTCCTAGTAACAAAGGCACGTCTTCCATTTCAGGCCGCGGAAAAAAATGTCCACCATCCTTTTGAACGTGGCTGGGGCATTGCATAGACCGAACGGCATTACGATAAATTATAGAGACCATCACGTGTGACAAATGCCGTTTTTGCACGAACAGCTTCCGCCATTGAGGCCTGCCATTCCCGGATCGTAAGTCGAGAGATAAGAAAAATCGGCTCCCTGCAAACCATCCAGCGCATTATCCACGCCAGGGAGAGGGTAGATGTGTTTGCGTGCAATGGTGTTTGGGCCCCAATACCCTACGCAGAACCTAATAGATTCGTTTTTCTTCAGAACAAAGCACCACAGGCGAAGCTCAAGGACTCTTTGAACGACAAATGACACATCGATAAAGCATATCCGCCACTTTGTCTTCAATATTTTTGAACTGAGTAGGTGACACACGATATTGGCGCTGCCGAAGCGGGGCTTGCCAAACAGTTTCAATGGGGTGAGTGACAGCAGACGTGCAACCCAGCGAGCTTTGCACGTGGTTAAACCAAAAACACAACTCCCCAAGAAAGGCAGCAAGTAGCGCTTGTTGGGTTGCATCAAGTCATTTGTCCATGCACTGCAGGAACGCAGTATATGGTAGTTGTTCTGGTAGGCCGGAACTAACACTCAACTCGTCAATTTTAAGATGGGGAAATGGTGAGGTTCCTCAAAGACTTTCCGATAATCCGCCATCTCGACAAAATGAAGTGTTTCTTCGCTAAAACGAAAACACGGAGTCGCCAACGGATTCATGATTAAAATTGTGCTTGTGCCATCACGAGTATATAAAATTGCAAAATGCACAAGAAGCCATTTCCGACGGAGAGAAATGGCTGAGGGTGCAAAGAGAACAGTCACGTCTGGGGCGGAAGTGCAATAAGATGACACGAGGACACAGTAGCCAGGCGGAACGTGAGTGCCTTCAGCAATTAGTAGGTTGTTAGTAGGGGCAGGATTAAAATCCTCTAAGACATCACCAGAAAATTCAACTTCAGCGTGAGCGCTGACAATAATAGCGTTGTGGCAGGAAAAAAAGCCAACCTAAGATCACGTAATGGGAACATGGTGCATTGTGATCAATCAAATGATGTACGAGATGTTTCTGAAGACTACTCTTGTAATGCAGACACGAAGCGGCCTATTGGGTAGCGAATTGGCGGCTCGCATTTAACGTCCAGAAATTGGCGTAATCACTTTTTGTAGAGAACAGCCGAGGCGGACATGGATGACAAACACTCGCTGCTGTATAGATTAGCGCAACAGTCGGGGCACCTTCCACAGTCACGTCAATAACATTTCTTGGTGACAAGTGAGGGCTTGTGCAGTTCGGGGCTGACGCTGCTCTTGCCTCAGGAACTGCGGCAGTTTGTTTTCTGCCCGTTACAGGTCGGGCAACTTCGCATATGAGAAAGCGAGCGCCGACGTCTGGAGGCCAACGGGCACTCCTGAATGGTGGCTGTTCAGAAGACGCATCGGACAATTTATATGAAGTTTGCGCGGAACATACGACGGGCCGTGGGGGCTAGCGTAAAGAGGTGCTTGGGGAACGTCGGCAGGCGGCAATACCGAACGACAGTAGTGGGTGAGCGTCCGACACCCGAAATGAATGCGCCGATTGTCCGGTGTGCGCCACGCATTCGCAACTTTAGGACTGGCCATAGGGGTTGGAAGTGGTCGTGATCGTACGTGAGTCAGCGCAATGCGCACCGCAGGCTATAGCAACACGGTTGGTTGCGGCGCTTCGGCCTGGAAGAATGGAGCAGGCGGCGGTGGTGGCCTGGCTTTCGCAACCGCATAAGTGAGACGGTCGTAGGTGAGAGTCGAGAGAGGCGTAAGGGCAGCTTGGCGAGGTGTGTGCTATTGCGTTAACTCATATCATATTCTGTATCATATTCCGGAGTTTAGGCGCCCGTGAAGACGGCGGCCGGGTGGTGCGGGGATGTAGAGACACTCGGCGTGCACCTCTACTTTTATAAAAACGTTGATGCGGGAAAACAGAGCGAAATCCTCTTATATGTTGACACCACGCCCACCACAGACTCCCGCTGGCACAGGCTTGTCGAGTGAGAGCTCGGTTCTTGCGTAGATCTTCAAAATTCTGACACAATCTGACGAAATACAGAACAGTTTTGGGGTCTCCAGCCATGTCCATGTGGAAAGCGTCGTCGTCAATGACTTTTCGTAGGTTCCCAATCTCGTCAGCTTCGCTCATTGAGGGGTGGACGCGTCTGCACTGGTCAATGACATATTCTATATAGCTGGTGTACGTCTCTCCAGCCTACTGTACACGTGCACGTAGGCGCTGCTCGGCGCAAAGGTTTAGTACAGACGGCCGCAGAAAATAATAATTAAGCCAGTTCAGAACTTAGACAACGGGCAGAGGTAGGATTCATTATTCTTGTACAACGTGTGTGCGACTTGGGTTCGAGAGAATGCGGCGTGCCTAGGCTTAGCATTGTCGTCCCAATCATTAAACGCCGTAACACGTTCATAGGAACCGAGCCAGTTTTCGGTGTCACTGTCGCTTCTACCACTGAACTTGGTCCGGTGCCGCTGGCGCGCAGAGCCCGGGCAGATCACGGGCTGGCTCGTGTCTCTGCACATGGGGGTATAGTTCAGGTACGCCGCTCCAAAGCGGGATTGAAACTCCTGACCTCCACCACTTGTCAAGAAGACAGTCGAGGCGCCCGTAGCCGGCTGGGGTAGTTTATTCGCAGGGCGAAGCCGACGGGAACACAGCTCCGAGCATTGAAACCACCAAGCTCGTTTTCTGGTGCATGCACCTCCTTGGGTTCATTGTACTTCCGGACACTGCTGTCGCGAATGTTACAGTCTGTGGATTGGACAGAATTGTTCTTTTTTGATGCTGTTGATGTGCATACCCCGATAGCCTGATGAAAGTGGAGAAGAATTTCTCCAATGTTTTTGTTCTTCCCACATTCGTTATCGCTTTCCATCACCCACCACATCCTCTTTCTTGCTTTCCAAGGCTGCCAACCCTATATACATATATACCAATTGTGTGGGTATATATATATATATATATATATATAATATCCAATCAGAAAATGGGAAATGAGGGGCTCGGTGCACTAAGAGAGAATATAATTTTTGGCAGTCAAAAAAAATCTCGGAAAGCAAAGGGGAGGTTGTGGTGGGTCATAGAAACAGATGAAAAATTTTGAGTCAAAAAGAAATTAGTGAAAAAATGCCCTCCGGGTGGGATCCGAACCCATGACCTCCAGAATACGGTCTGGTGCGATAACCACTACGCTTCCGGCGGGGCTGTTTCCCCACCAGTTTCTCGGGTATTTATGTTATAATATTTTCTGTTTCCTGTACTTGGGGGGTGGTAGGCAGCGCCACTCCGAAACACGGGGTGAAGGGGACCTTCATTAAACCCCCGCGCCGTGACTCGAGTGCCTACGACATGTCTAGAGTGGTCGACCAGCGTTGAACCCTCTTAAGCTACCTTTGGCACCAATACTGCCAGAACAGAGGCCCTCGCTAAGCATGTAGCAAATCAGAAAATGAGAAATGAGGGGCTCGGTGAAATAAGACAGAATATATTGTTGGCAGTCAAAAAACCTCGGAAAGCAAAGGGTAGGGTTGTGGTGGGTCATAAAAACAGATGAATATTTTGAGTCAGAAGGTAAGGAACATATATATATATATATAAGTAAAGTAAAGAGTCGGATACACAGCAAAAACAATAAAAAAGAAGGTTACTTACATCCCTTAGTCAGAGTACAGTTACATGATTTTGCTTTAACAAACATTTGGAACACATTTCTTATATAGCTTTACCGAAATCTGTGAGAATGAGCTGAAGATATTGCGGAAACGGAAAGTATGCATGCAGTCAGGCTACGCCTATGTTACAACAACAACAAAAAAAAAAAGGAAAAAAAGGGGAGGGAGTGAGAGAGAGAAACGGGTCGTGTTAACAAAGCAGCTTTAAAAGTTGCACCATTAAAGGGCAAAGTACGCGGCATTGTCTGCAAGTTGAGACAATGCGGTAAACTGGATAATCGTGGTTTCAAAAGAAAGGGAAGAGCATACAGTAAGGAATTCAGTGGCTGGTGAGACTGGTTGGGCCGGAAGCGAAAAGATGTGCCCCCGTCGGATGAAGAGAATAGATACGAGGCACAAACGAGCATTTTACAGAATCTAGCAACTCAACAGGAAATAGGTAGGGTCAATATATCGAAAAGGGTAACACATTCTAAGTGGTCGCGGGAACGAGGCCTCCTTCCCAAGCACAAATGGCATTGCTGACCCGCATTAGGCTAATAAAGCTGCTGTATTTGGAGAGTTTCTGCGAATTCTGATGGGAAACTCAGGGGTAGGAATAATGAACATAGTTGTAAAATTTATAAGGCCGGCATTTAAAATCGAGAGATAAGCACGTTAGTTTTCCGTAACTTTTATTATTTCCAAGTGTCGCTGACCCAGACCTATAAATCAGATAAGATTCCCAAACTTCGTGGTCGTGGTGCGTTTTGAAGGCGGATTCTAAAACCGTTGCTTTAACATGTTCAAATGCATGCCGGGACAGTTCACATGTCTTGACAGGGGTAAATAAGGGCAGCTTTTTGCATGAGAGCGGTGATCATTGAACAGTATTCCAAAAAGGCGTTTCAGTTTGGCCGATATATTGTTGCCTGCAAACAGTGCACTCTAGAACGTATACGGCATTAGCGGAGTCACAGTTAAAGTTACCTTTTATATTTACGTAGTAGTCTGAAGCCGTGCTGGGGGCGCGCTGTGCCGTGGTCATGTGTGGGTGTACTTTACATCGGGGTTTATTACAGTTCATGCAGCCAGTAGTTTCCAGTTGGTTGATACGAGAGATAGTAAGAAAGTCGCCTAAATTCATATTACGCCTGTAGATGAACCGAGTAGTGTTTCGGGGAATATGCTTCTTGAGCGGTCACTTTGCATTAGGATATTGTGATATTTTTAGGTACGGTTGACGCTCTTTGAGCGGAGGATGAGTCGGTTTGAAACTAAGTTAATTTGCGGGTTACTGTTCGGGGATTTGTTCTTACAGATTTTATTACGGTTTAATTTGGTTGGCTCGCAAATAGCGTCCTCGATAACGTTTACCGGGTATATTTATTCAGGAGGGCGGTATTGAGTTCTCGACAGTTTGAGTCAAAGTCGGATTGGTTTGACCAACCTTCGCCTAAATTGGTGGGCTTGGCTGTAAGGTATTGCTGTCTTGGAGCATCTGAGATGGCTTCTTTCGAAGTGCAAATACTGCCGCGGGTCTGTCGGTTTTCTATATATAGTTTAGTTTGAAGCCGACCTTGGGAGGTAGTAACGGTGGACGTCCAGAAAGTTTACACTGTGTTCCGAATAGGAATGAGCAAGGAAAATACTAGGATGGGCAAGGGTTAAATGCCTCAAGTGAATGTAAGGAGCTCCGCGTCACCGTGATGCCAGATCATGAATATGTCATCAATATACCTTTTTATAGTACATTGGCTTTAAATTTTGGTTGTCAGTAAAGTTTTATTCGAGATCAGCCATAAAGACATTGCCGTAGTTTGGTGTGATTCGAGTTCCAATTGGACGTTCCGCAGACTTGCCACGTAATGACACTCGCAGAACTCAAAATTTTAAAGTTAAAGAATAAGCCTAAGGCCAAGAATAAGCCTAAGGCCAGAACAGACCTGAGCATCCGAGGAAAAACCGTGACCCATCGACTGCCTGCAGGGATGATGCTGTAAACGGCTATAGAACTCCACTTCACAGCTGAAATTCTTCAGCTGCTGGCGTAAGCGGCTCTTGGGAGTACCTGCGGCGCCTTCGATTGTTTCTTAGTTCGAAGACAATAAATTGTTCCCACGTTGCAAGGCCGGTAAGTCGAGTGTGTCTTAAACCATGGCGTAAGGAAATGGGTACGATGTCTTGGACATGCTTCGTCCGTGCGGACGCACGGGCTGACGATGTGACAACGGGCAACGTGAAAGGGCGTACGCATCCAAATGCTTCTTTCCGGACATGTAAGTAACAGTAAAACTGTACTGCTGCAGACGAAGGACCCAGCGGCAAAGGAGTATAGAGAGGTTCTTGAGTGTCGACAGCCAGCACAACACATTGCTGACAAGTAAGGACATTGAAATGCCTGCGGTACAAGTAAGGGCGAACTTTTCGATGGCCCAACCACAACGAAGCACTCCTTAACCATTTTGCTTTAGTTTTTTTCTGGCGCCGTAAGCGAACAACTGGCATATGCAACCATTCGCCCCTTGTTTGGAGCATCTAGTGTCAGCAAGAAGGCACCAATGCCTTGCCCACTGTAGTCCGTGTGCACGATCGTTGGAGCTGTTGTGATTAAAATGGCAAGGACGGGGCTCGTTGTGAGAGCGCCTTTGAGGGATGAAAGCCTGTTCGCAATATTCTGTCGAATGGGATGCAAAAGGATAGGAGGTGACGTTGTGGGGTAGCAACTGTTCTGAAATTTTATATATATCTGTTGAAGTGTGACCCAAGTCCCATGAAGCTGCGGAGTTGCTTCTGCTAATTTGGACGGGGAAAATTTAAAACTGCCGAAATCTCCTCTGGCTCAGGTTGAATTTTCTTTTTTGCTGGCGATGTGTCCTCAAAATTCATTGATTTACAGGCTAAAGTGCTCCTCTTTGTGTTTATCTGCAGTCCCACATTTGAAAGACAACTGAATACTTGGTCCAGATGGCGTAAGTGTTGGTCAAATGTACTTGAGCAACGAGCGATATCGTCCAGGTAGCAGAGACGTCTTTTTCCCTTAGGACCACGGAGCCTGGTGTCTATCATTTGATCAAACGTTGCATGCGCATTAGACAGCCCAAATGGCATCACGTTGAACTCGTAAAGCCCGTCTGGGGTGGCAAAGCCGTCTACTCTTTGTCATCCTCATGCATTACGATATTACCAATATCCCGAGCGTATGCCTAGACTCGAGAAGTGCTCCGCTTCTTGGAGACCGTCTAAAGCATCGTCGCTGCGGGGCAGCGGGTAACGCCAAGGTCGGAGTGATCTTAATCATGATCAGACGTAATTAAAAGGATACGAATAGGGTGCAGTGCATTAGGAAGGCATTCTCCGATAACGAATAGCATCCGACCTTTGGCCCTTATGAAGAAAGCGTAAGACAGCTGCACCTTAGCGGTACTGACCTACGGGGCAGAAACTTAGAAGCTCAATAAGAGGGTGCAACCTAATTTGAGGACGACTAAGCGAGCAATACAACGGAAGATGATAGGTGAACATTAAACGACAGGAAGAAAGCGGAGTGGACCAGGGAAGAAACGTGCGTTCACGAAAAATAGGTACAAATAAGGAAGATATAGACTTGGGCAGTACGTGTAAAGCGAAGGCAAGATAATCGTTCGTCATTAGGGTAACAGAATGGGTCCCTAGAGAAGGTCAGCGTGGCTGGGGGGCAATAAGTTACATGAGCAGATGATATCAAGAAGTTTGCGGTAATAAATAGGTCGCAGTTAGCACATGACCGGGATAATTGGAGAATAATGGGAGAGGATATTACCCGGGAGTGGGCGTAGATAGGCCTATGATAATTATGAGTCGACACAACAGTGAACTGACCCATCCTTCTTCGCCACTAACACAACCGGCGATGACCAAGCGCTCGATGATGCTCAGACAACGTCGCGCTTGACATCTCAGCGACCTCCTCTTCAAAAATATTCGTTTCGTGTGAAGATACGGAGTACGGTCACCGGCGTACAATCGCTGAGCAGCCTTTGTCAATTCGGTGGGCATCCACAGTCGTCAGTTTTAGAGTGGTAGCACCAACGTCAAAGGATGCAAGGGCTTCGCAAGTACGGTGAGCAGCTGTTCCGTTTGCTGAGATGCAATTTCGGGCCTGATAGTTGCCGTGATACTTGAGATACCACCCGAAGATGCAAAGTACCTCGCACGCCAATGTGGTACTGTGTTGGACTGCAGATCCTTGTAAAAAGACGGGCGAGGCACGTGGAAATAGCCGTTCCAAAGGTAAGCATACGGCTTGATAGAACCGCTACCACATCGCCTGCGAAAATGCTGCTCTAAGACACCCGAAGAACTTGTTCGAACCGGGGGCAAAAAGTAGTCCGTGCGTAAGTCTGAGTGCTGCTGTTGTGAGTTTGGTGCAGGAGAATGCTATGTGCTGTAAATGGGAATGCCTGGTTGGCGACAGGAAATAACAGGAGAAGTTGAAGAAAGCAAGCCCCATTTAAAAATAATTCAGGGTGCGCACTCCGGCAAAACGGCGTACTCAATATGGTGACAATCTTCTCCGATGATGACAAGGGCAGTGCAAGATGCGGCAGGCTTTATGACATTTCCATTTGCATTACATAACTAAGCTCCAGAGTAGGCCATCTTCACTTTCGTAGCCGTGCACGCAGATCACTATGCATGACGGAAATACTCGCTCCAGTGTCGAGTGAGGCTTGTACAACCATTCGTTCCACAATTACAGACAAAATGTTCGAGAGACACGCCGGAGCAGTTGTCGAGAGTTCGCACGATGCAGTTTGTACTTCATAAACAGCAGCATGTAGTTTTCCGGCTAGTAGTTGTTGTCGTTGAATACTCGTTGAAGTGGAGAGACAAAGCCTCTTCCAGGCGAAGGGGAATGGCGTCTAGGGCCATGTCGACTGCGGTAAAGGTCGGGTCAATCCGGAGGTGACGGGGACCGGCGGCGAGGTTAATAAACACGTCGTTGAGGGCTGTAGTTAAGCGGCGATCGCGTTCCCAGGGCGCGTAACCTCGTCGCTCATCTTGCTGACGCCGTCGGCCAACGCGCTAGATCTTGCCGGGAATTTCCCAATAGAAATAGACCGGGCGTTCGTTAGACCAGAAATCCCGACGCGGTCGGCAGGTTGAATGTGTTGTCGAAGCATGGGCCGGTGAGAAGATCGCTGTGAGCTCTCACATCATTGGCGGATATAACAGAACTCCCGTCAGCGATACGGGGGTTCGTGAAGCGGCGTCCGCGCACGAGGGGGTGCCACAATACTCTCGGGAGGGGGGTTACTGCACGGACTACACTTAATCCAAGCTAACTCCTTTTTAATGATTCCCCACAAATCAGTCGTAGGCTGGGCGCACCGGTCATCATGAGAGCGCGATGGGCCTTGCTTCTGGAGCTCCTCACGAATGATATCGCGTAGAAAACCACGAAGATGCGACTCAGGAAGAAGACGAGGTGATTCCTGCCGTGGCTGCAGGCGAATCGCTTGTAGCTAGCTGAGACGCTGACACGTGGTCCATATGTTCTCCACAGAAGTCGGATTTTCCAGGGCAAGCGAGTTAATTGCGAACTCTGCGATGCCCTTCAGTAGATAACGAACTTTGACAGCTTGGGACATGTCTGGGTTTTCCCAGCGGTGGAGAGCTAAGACATCCTCAATATAAGATGCAAAAGCCTCGTCTGGACACTTCCAGCGAGCATTTTGTTTTATTGTTACCACATCTGAATGCGCCGACGGTGTGCCAAATATCTGGAGCATCTACTAGTGAAGAGGGCCAATCAGTTATGGTATGCTCGTTGTTATGGTACCAGGTCTTTGCAACTTCATCCCGGGAGAGACCTAAATTCAGTAGCTTGAACTTCTAGTCACACCTGTTGAATTGGCTGAATCAGTCGAACTGGTCAAGTGAATTCTCGATGTCTTCGCCACGAAGACCAGCGAAGCAGGAGAGGTCGCATTTTCGGCACGTCAGCATGTATGCCAGCGAGGTAAGACCGGTAGCAACCGGTGCACCTTCTCGGTCATTGGATGGGATGGTAGCTGCCCAATGCGGCCGGAATGGAGCTCCAGAAGTGCGGATGAGGTCATCGAGGGGTAAGGGTTGAAAGAAGTAATTACACACTTGTAAGAAGACAGAAGAACCTGCACAAGGCGGCACCAGATGCAGTCGTCAGGTTTATTCAGACCGACGGGGACTAGAAGAATCAGCAATTCGTGACGATGATTATGTACAGATTATGATTATAAGGGTGTCACAAATGAGACATTAGTCCTACCGACTGATGGCGATAGACCACAGCATATAAGCGTCGTACACTATAAATATATATATATTATATATCTATATATATATATATATAATATATATATATATATAATATATATATATATATATGATGGGTTTATCGTGGAAGGAAATGCAGCAGGATGCGCAGAGAAGGCAGTCCAAAGCAAGCGGGGCCACACGGGTGGCCTCGCGTGCTCTTCTCGCTTTCCACACTGAAGATGATGCCTGTCCAGTTCACCGGTGCTTCATCCTTGGCGTTATTGCCCGACGGCCATCTCCTTGCAAGGGTAGGATAGTTAGCATAGAGCTGTTGACCGCTGTCACCTCTTCCGCACTACAATCCCCCCCGCGGCGAAGGGAGCCACCCTGGCGACTTAGGGGCACGCCACGACAACAGGGTCATAATAACGCTTGAGGCGCTGCACGTGGACTGTCTCGCGGCCTCGGCGACGGAGGTCTGAAGACGGGGTTAGCGGCTCGACAACGTAATTGACAGGCGACGTGCGTTCGACGACGCGGTAGGGGCGTGATACTTGGATAGCACCTTGCTGGAGAGCCCAGGAGTGGTAGTCGGTATCCAAAGCCCTACCAGGGAGCAGGGAGATAAAGTCGCTTCTGGGCGGTCGCCATCACGATGATGTTTTTGGTGTGACCGGTCTTCAGAAGTGAAAGCGCGGGCAATCTGGAGGCATTCTTCGGCGTGGCTGCTGACTTGATAAATATTGGTGCGCTCCAAACATCAGGACGATAGGGGAGGATTGTGTCGAGATTTCAGGATGGTTCGCCACAACACAGGAGGAAAAAAGGAGAAATCCTGTGGTGGACTGCACCGCGGTTTTATACCCGTACGTCACAAAGGGAAGAATCGCGTCCCAGTTGGAGTGGTCAGAAGAGATGTACTTGGCGAGCATATCGCCAAGAGTGCGGTTGAACA
>CM023455.1:9826255-9928909 GCA_013339765.2 Haemaphysalis longicornis | reverse complement strand
TTGCGAAAGAAGCCGCTAAGAAGAACCGCAGACTCATAAGAATGGAATTAATCGTCAGCATGGCATTGATAATCTCTCACGCCCGACTTTGCTATACTGGAATGATATCTTTAAATGTTTTCTCTTCGTTTTCCCTTCCATTCTGCACGCCTCGAAAAAAGTAGCTCCGTTGATTTTTTCCTGTTTTGTATTTCAGAGAACTGCTTCCAAGAAAAATTATTCAAGGGAAACGGTGCGGAATTGTTTTTTTTTTTCTGAACAAATACCAAACCCTAAAAATTCTGCGGGAATGGTAAAATTTAGGGGAATGAGCAACTGAAAGCTAAGGTGGGCAACATTAAAATCACCGTGACCGGATATAAAAGATGTCTCCTTTATATAGCTCCTTTCTTAAAACAGAACTGATCGACAATGACAATGGCCACGGGGTTGAAGGCTTGAGTGAGCTGGTAATAAAAGGAAACGCTTTGCCGTGAGGTGTATGGAAATGATATAACAACCAATCACCTGAAATTACCGTCCATTGAGTAAACTTCAAGTATCCTGCTAGAGCGTGTTTATACACAAAAATATACGCCTAAACATATTCAACCCACAATGATCTTGCATCTGCCAGTATGAACGCTAAAGTAGCATGAATGAAAGTGCCAACAGTAAGTGTAAATCCTCATAGAGAGACCATCAGAAAGAAAACTGAAAAAAAACCCTACAATATTCCGTTTGGCGCTGCACCAGACCTAACCCTGTCTTCTCCAAATCCCTCTTTATTATCTCGCGTGCTACGTCGGCTGCCTCTTTTATCGCGCGCACCCGGATTCTAGCTAGACACCCCGCTGAGAAAGACTATATGAAATATAAGCTACTTTATTTAACGTTATGTTTAGAGTAAATGGGTGCAGGAGGCACAAAGGACCACCCCTACGTCCAGGGCTCCTGCCGGGGTGGTGCAGAGGAAGTGCATGAGCTAATAGAGGCAGGAGAGATCGCCAGGCTTCAATATCACTGCGTAAGTGCCACTTCATTGGATCTAACATAAAACAAATTGATGTTTTGGCAGGAATTATACACGCGTCCATGATTACCTTCGCAAATGCCCACAGCCAAGTTAGGCATCCCAACGTGCACTTTTTTTGTTTTTTTTTTCAATGTAACTTTCATGTCTGCAGTTAACGTTGAACGTTTATTGTAGACGTTTTTTGCAGAAACGTTTCTCTGCAATAAACGTTGAAAATAGGCGTTCGTGGTGCAAAGGTCTTTTGTTTTCAGCGTGTGTCTGCGCTATAACTTCTTTTTATGTCGGGCTTTCTGCACCCATGGGCTGCAATAGTGCAGCGACATCTGCCCATATATATATGCAAGCTATCACCAATAAACGTAGTTTTTGTGGTTGCTTCAACGACATGTATATACTCTCTGGGGACCCGAACAAGTGAAACTTGCATTTCCGACCACACCCTCCAAATGTGACTCCGCGTGAACTAAAGGACTCTTTAAAGGTTTCTGGTGATCGCAGGTGTTGCAACTGAACGTGAGGACGGTTCAATTTGGTGTCTGCCTGTGTTACAACTCTTGTGACCCTCCCAAAGTGTTTCGGCTAATAACGGGACTGTAAAAGTACTCTGTCGAACCCTTTCACTATTTCCTTCCAGTCAGCATGCACTGCAAAAGCGGTACTGATCGCTAGCACTTTGCGGCACTCTCTGACTTGCTCATCGAAGTACATATGCCTTCCTTTTTCCTTTGGATTGGTGGCTTTCTTTTTATAGGCGCTGTGAAATGCGTTGGTTGATGTATCGTAAGAAAAGCCCACCAATATCCGCTAGACCCCTGTACTAGCGTGACTCTAGCTATCTATGAATGCCAAGACTGTGACAGAAAGAGAGATATTTGAACAAGTAATTAGGTTATCTGAGTGTTATATATCAAGCTTCTGCCTGAGGCACTTTGCGAACCCCAAATATAGGAACTGTGTGTGGGTCGGCTACGTGCTGCAATCATTTAGGATATCAAAAAATTTGAAAAGGGTGTTTAGGGTCCGGTTGTTGTAAAGTGCGGAGCCTCCGAATGCCTTTTACTGCAAAGCAGTATAGTATATGTAACCCACCCCCCAGTTTTCCTTCCAGTATCATCGATTTACTCGGCGTCGCTCCGGGGCTCCTCCTTAGCACCGCTGGCACCTCTTTCACAACTATTTTCCCTCTCCTCCACGGATGGCAAGTGGCGCAGTCGGCAGCTAACGGCGGAATGCGGTTATCAGATAATTGCAAAAAATAAAGAGAAGCACGGATGGGCGTAAAAATGCAGTATTGATTACTACAAATTCTAACATAACGTTTCTGCGCAAAGCAACCCTTCGACAGACGCTCGTCTCCATTTTCTCTCTTTCGTCGCTGCTGCGTTCGCTCTCTGCTACGCGGACATAAACAGACGTCGCTCCCGCGAAGCCCAGGTAAGGGCTGCCGAATGGTTGCCCTCTAAAACGACCGAAACCAGCCGTGACTGTTTTCAATCAAATTCACTTCGCCAATTAGCTGCGAATCCCTCCCGGTAGAAGAGAAACTTCCCGAGTTGGAACGCCGGCTTGAGCCCATATTTTTTTATCGGCTTTTAAGGCCACCCGAGCGACATTTTCGCCTGTGTCCGCCATCACCGGTTGCCGGTTTATACGTGCATGATTTGAGGGTTTGCTGGTAGAAAAGGGGGGCGTGCACGCACCGCTAGGCTTCATGCCGCTACCGATAAAATGGCGGTTGTGCTGGTATTTAAATGTCGAAATTACTTGGCTCAATGGGGTTAGTCGGCTGTCCTCCTCGGTGATCTGGTTCTGGTGTGGGTTGATGTGTTACAGAGACATCTTACACACACAGTAAGATGCATACTAGGGGGAAGGAAAACGGAAAACCACATGTTTATACGCGAGAATATGAGCTAAAGGGCTTCCATGTTTAAAATCGTTATAGGACGCATGCATGTCTTTCGTTTGGAGGAAGAAGATCAAGATTCGAAGCGTTGGCCCACACACAAGTGCGACTGGGTGCAAAAACAACGGAACGCAGCTGGCACCGCATTACCGCCTGATGTTCAGCTCTTTGAGTAGCGGCGAATTACTCCCGGACGAACCGAAAATTGCCCGCTTTTAATGCCGGCGTGAGCCAATATCACTTCATCAGAGCGCTTTCAGGGCATACTTTCGATGGTGTCTGTCAATTCGAAGCACGCGCACATGACCGGCTGCCGGTTTATGCGTGCGGAGGTTTGTAGTGGAGAATAGTAAGAAGGGGGAGAGGAGGCATGCACGCGCATCTATAGGTTTTATGCCCGTACTGATGGATGATATGTCCGTTGTACTTGCTAGTGTGAGATCTAAACGCGGATCTTTACCAGTCCATAGGGACCGGTCCGGAGTCCTTAGTGGTACAGCGGATTGGGTTTGTGTGTTAGGCTATGTTCACATTACCGATGCAAAAACTCGTATGGTGATCTATAGACATAAAAAATGCCATGTAACGCAGTTCGGATGGCTGAGACGTGAAATGACCTCATTCTTTGGAGTTATAACGAAAGTAGCGGCAACAGTCTGAACCCGTCCACCACGATGCTGACGACGCGGGAGGGACACAGGCAGTTCCATGTTTATCTGAATGACCAAAGCTTGGATACGTGAGACGTTCATTCAGCTAATTAGCAAAAAAAATGCTCCATTGCAAATTACGATAAACATGTTTTGTTTTGTGTACTCAGTGCACCGCCTCAAGCTTTGCAGGTCCGGCTTGTTTACAGAGTGGAAAGGCACTAATATTTTGTCTTGTATATAAAAATACTGGTGGCGGATTGGCCCTGCCTATTTGGAACGCTTTGCTACATGGGGGAAGTAAGATTTTTCCTTCTGATAGCCATAGCGCTGCGGTTACATGTACATCACGCACGTTCAGCGGGAAGGAAATTCTGCCGTCAAAAAAGCACTCGGTATTTTAACCCGATGCAAAACAAAATTATCTCCTTGAGATCCAGACCCTTATTATTCTTCTCTGACGTAGATGGAGGCCCCTATTCCCACTTCAGAGCTGGGCACTGCAAAGCAAAGTTTGACATCCACCTAAATGCAGCCATACGGCTACAAAGGAAAGCTATACAGCTTTCTCGGAAACTTCGCGGTTGAAGAAAAATTCGTCCTATCGAGGATTCGAACCCGGGACCACTGCTTGACCGTAGCAGTCGCTCTACAAACTGAGCCAACCAGGAGGCTAGTTGTTAGTAGCGCGAAAGCGAATTGGTCAACAACTCGAAGTGAAAGACAGGTGTTAATTCACCAGATTTAGGGGAAATCCCCAAGGTGGAGGAAGTTTTTGTAAAGGAAAGTTTGACATCCACCTAAATGCAGCCATACGGTAACAAACGAAAGCAATACAGCTTTCTCGCAAACTTCGCAGTTGAAGAAAAATTCGTCCTGGTCCAGGATTCGAACCGTGGACCACAGCTTAACCGTAGCAGTCGCTCTACCAAATCAGCTAACCCTGTCTGCAGTCTTCCCATTGCAACGAACAAGTGATGAGATGCTTTCCCGGTGAGCCGAATTTGGAGATTACGATGACGTTAAATCAAAGTAGCCTTTTCTCAGTTTGCCTTCATAATAGGGCTTTGCAGAAATACCAAAATTAAAAATGGTTCCGGCAATATACTAAACTGTGTAAGTTCTCCACAGGGTAGCCCTTAAAATTTTCGCCAGCGTCTGGAACATCAAAATATATAAGTAGAAATGGAGCCCTGAAAAGGTTCGGCGAGCGTACAAACGTCAAAACACCCCTTTACACCCGTATCTATTACACAGGCACATTTTGCTAGGTGGCGACATGGTCAAAGGCCCCGAACAAGTTAGTACATATGCACTGGGGCAACCTAAACACTGGCTTTGAAACAGCAATAAAACAACGTAGAAGAAGTCCTCTATAGAGTGCATAGCAAATGACGATTTACAGTACATAATTATCAATCTACGTAGGACTCCTTTATGCCACTGTTTGAGACTATAATATTCAATAGATCATGTACAGCGCTATGGCATATTTAATAGTGCCAGTTGTGGCACGAGTATCTCTCTAGAAATGGCTATTGAACAAGAAGGGTACTGCCAACGTAAAGGACCTTTGTGCACATAACGAGTGCCTGGATATGCTTCAACTTTACGAAGAAAATGGTCCTTCACAGTTCCTTTACTTTTAATGTGGTGCGACGGGCGGCATGTCCTTCATTGCTGAACAGGAGACGTTGTTCTAGAGTCCTCATCATGATCAGCCTATCTGCGCCCACTGCAGGGCAAAGACCTCTCCCATAGATCTCCATTTGTTCAGGTCCTTTGCTAACCGCGACAAATTTATTCACATTGTTGTAAAGTACAACTGCTTTAAGTGATCGTTTGAGTTTCGTATTCTGCACTCACCGAAACTGTAATAATTTATATAGGTCTTAAGCACACATCACCCACTCTATCCTCTATGATTTTCAATGTGAACACACGGGATCATTTTAAGAAAAACCAGAAGTGAAAGAAGCAACCTTTCTGTTCGAAACCCGAAAATGAAAGCTGTGTAGAGGTTGTCTTTTACAAAAAATGCTAAAAAAAGGCGTTGATGAAACCTTAAACGGTAATACTCCTAAATCAAAAAGAGTTAGGCGTTTGTAATATGCACAAATGGCACACAAAAGTGTCCATAATGCACTGAGCGCCGGACCATCGACTAGAGGTGTAGAACCCCGCTTACGTGCTGGAGAAATCCAGACGATAGTTATTACGACGTTTTAGTGATGATGATGATGATGATATGATGGCGATGTTTGTTTTTGAATGGCAGATCCCCAAACCACTACATTGAATTCATTCTCTTCGTTCTTTTCCGTTTTTCCTGTTGACACAAATTGGCCGGTTTTTTTACTCTTCTATTCCGTGCACCTACGGTTTCGCGTCACGCGGAAGGCCCTGTTTTACAAGGTTTGCAATTCCGAATTCCTCTGCGATTATTTTCTTGACGAATACACGTTAGCGCAAAAGGTCTATATTTTAAGTATATACTCTATTTCCCAACTGGGCACGTTCTAAACGGAAAGGAACAACGAAGGCCACTATTTTGCTGCTGGAAACCGGCAGATAAATTGCGGTGATGGAGCACTGGGCTGCTACGGTAGAGGTCTGGGTTCAAATTGTATCCGACCGCACACGAGGTGGTAACGTACATTCGGCTGTGGCGATCATCGACAGAACAATAAAAGGACAGTTTGCGTGGATCGACGAACTTTTGATTTTCGCCTAATACAAAATGCCTAACTTGTAGGCATGTTGGCGAAAATCTTGCCTTCATGAACCGTCGAAGCCTGTTCCACGCCACCAATTAGAAAGATTGTTCGTAAGACAAGACACAGAGCATTCAATGGGCGGTTTTGGCGGTACGCAAATTAATTAATCAGATAACTTGCTAGTTCCCAGCAACACAGCAAACGGTTTGGTACTTCAAAACACAACGGGTTTTAAAACGAACTCGAGTTCTATTTTTCGGCAGAAGGTGACAGACGTTCCGTTACGTGAGAGAGGCCGCCACATACAAAACTGATTACAACCTGTGTAGTTTGACATTTTGTACACCAGCGTTGCCAGAACGCTTTGGACACCATGTACACAAAGTACAAATAATAAGTGGTGAGACTACAATATGGAGACTACATTATTACAATGACATTTACAAATGGAAGAGTTTGCCTTCGCTATGTAAAAATGGCCATATTGTGCCGTTCTCCAAAGGGGAGAAAGTTACCGCTAGCCAACAAAGATAATAACTTCCTAAACTTTTATGGAAAACATATTAAAATCGATGACAAAAAGCAGCAGGCGTCATGTAATATTCATGGACGCTTTCCGCGTTGGGACGCTGTATTGGTGACATTAAAGCGTTGGAATAGTTCAAAACCTCATGCCTCATAAAATAATGCTTGTAATAGCTGAAAACAGCGGCAGCGCTGCAAGCATTTCTCTTACACAGAAAAGGCCATGTTCAAACTGTGTTTATGTTTATCTCAGAGATAGCCGTTTCGCGTGACCGTTTGCTCGACAACTTAACCCCGCCCGTGACCACCGCAAATTGCCGCAAGTTGCGACCGTCCTCGATCTGCATTTAAAGACTGGAATAATCGCAACACCGACAAAAAGAGCCACTAGACGTCGCTCTTTCGTTAAAAAACAATTTGAACGAGCCGAAAACAGATCCCTACAAACCCCTGCTCAGGAAGCACGGCGACAACACTGATGTACGTACACATTTACGTACAAGGGTTTATGACCCGCCGCTGATTCCGTGAGTGGTAGTGTAGATAGTCTGAATATCTGTTTCACATTCCGGGCATGCGACTGCTGCAATATTGCACGGCGTGACTGGAGATCTGGGGAATTTCTAACGATAGCTCAAGAATGCTGAAAACCGAGGTTTACTTTTCTGAATGACGTAAAACAAGCCAGAAAGCAGGCCTACTTCCGCATCGTCGCAGCAACAACTTAGGTAGAACCAGCACCATCTGCTGGAACTCGTTCTTCCAGCTGATGGAACTACACCCATCGGAGTGGCCACATCGTCTTCTAGCAGGTGTTTTCCTTATATTTGATAGTTAAACCTGACTTATTGTCTCTGCTGTTTCAGCCGCTCCGCGTCTCCTCGGCAGTCTATTACTGTCATTGCATATGGTATAGCAACGCTGGTAAACAAAAGTGGTAGATTGCTGCCCGGTGTTGCCTGTTTTTAGCGTTGTTACTATTGAAAAGCAATTTCGTTAAAAGCCTTGTCAAATAAATGGGAGCACATGCCTATTCTTCAAGCAGTGGAAGTACGTGATGAAACACTACTGCGAGACTAAAACACGGTTCCAAATATTCACGCAAAATGTCTACTCAGCACAATATTGTGCGCAATTCGCTCAGAAACGAGGCTGCCTTTTCTCGAGTTGCATTTCAGAAAGAAAAATAGTTAGGTAAAAACACTATGGTTTCTTTATGAAGTAAACAGTGCCTAAACAATCGAGAATATTTGGGAACTCATAAGCAACCCCGTCTCGTCGCGTGTTGTTTCTGTGTGCTACAGGGTGTCCTAAATAAACTATCATTCCAACTCATGGTTTGATTTATCAAAATGAGACACATTTCTCTGATAAAGCTCATGACACGTAGTTGCCTCACATCGGCCTCACCTAATTCCCGGTGTATATTTACAGTATTTGTTTACTCATACATTTATAGTTTTATTTTTAGTTCTATATTTATATGTAGGGTATTTATTTATTTATTATTGATTCATTGTGTTATTTATGTTTTTTTACTGGTTTTTATCGGTAGGCAATACCCCACACATCTACTAATTGTAACGTGGCAGCAGAGCAGATCAGAAAAACCATAAAGAAGGGGATACCAGCCATTTACAGTATTTACATGACGGTGATCAGAAGCAATGCGATGAAAACCCCCAGTGAAGATGTGCCTGTCACCGCAGATGACCATGATATCCCTGATTATGCCTGGCCCCATAACAGCGATGTCTTGAAGGTAGAAGCGAACCACCGGAGGAACTCGAACCACGTCGAATGAGGGGTGTTACGACATTGCATCTTCTGTACATCTGGTCTCGGTTTGTAAAGGCAGGTCTAGATCAGCTGCTCACGGGCTGGGGACACGGGGCGGGTGACATTGGTCGAACGCTGGTTACTGTGGGCTGGGGCGGCCCGACACGGCCCACGTTCGCTCGACGATTTCGGCCAGGGAGGCGGGAGGCGGGAGGATGGCGAGAGGCGGATGACCCTGCACCTACCAAACAGTTACGTCGGGGCTGGACGAAAATAAGACGAAGGATGTGATGGGGTGAAGCTGCCTATTTACGTTATGTGCATAGCGGCCACGACACATTTCGCGGAACGTTTGTGCGTGGCACTAAATATTCGTTCCCATCGTTCCTTGTTGAAGAAGCTGCGAGGCATTGCCCGTATGATCCCCAAAACAGTTTAATACTTTTTTTGGGTAGTTACTCTTTAGTTAATATTTATTTTTTTTTACGGGGACCTTCTTCTATTCATTTCTTTACTTGATTATACCAATTGCAGCCGTTTCAGCGGTATTGTTAAAATGGACTCGCATGTATACCAGGCCCCCCAAAAATACGAGCACTGGGCAGAGTTGGCCAATTATAAGTAGTAAATACTGCACACAATGAACGAACGCAAGAAAAAAGAAATAGGAATCATGCATATATATGTGTTTACTATAATATTTTCACATAGACAAACTGACCTATAGAAATGACACGAGTAGCATACGATAGCAAGATCGAGTGTACAATAGGCCATGCAGAGACAACTCTATAAACAAACCAATAATGAGTTTAAGAAGTTTTATACCTATGCGTGGTGGTATGGCGGATGGTGTTTCAGGCTTCAGATACATGTGCAGTGATGGTAAGCGCTGTGAATAAACCGAGGCAAGGTACAAAGAAACTGCCGGCATTCCTGAGTGGCGCCCACAATGTAATGGATTTAAACCCGAAAGAGATAATTTGGAAAATCCGAAAACTTGTGGCCATGAGTTAGACTGATAAGGGGATGGGTGTTTAATGTGATTCTAATTTTCTAAGGCCGGAAGCTTTCTGATGATTGCACACAAAATTACAATATTCAAGTAATAACGTACTTGAGGCTTGTAATCAGGTGAGAGACGGGTAGAGGTAGAGATAAAATGGTCTTTAGCAGTACTGGTGAACCTAGCCTAGAAAAGGTGCCTCACTTGCTGTGCCAACTGCATAAAAAAGAAATTGATCATTGTGACGTTCATGATGATGTGTATAAGCGCACGCTTGCAAAACTTTGTTAGGGACACTAATAAAAGTATATTTAGATGAAAAATTCAATATTACAGAACTCATCGATTTGTCACGTCATATCTCAGTATTGCTAGTGACCCACACATGATTGTAGTACTACAGATGGTATGACGTTTCACTTGTTTTTAAACAGGCTTCAAATAACTTATTTTAACTTGTCATCTCTCTATGGTTGAGGCAATGCAATAGAGAGCACGGTATATAGTTCCTATAATAATGAAAACTGCCTGAGTTTGAGATTTCATATTTATGATTACGCGACGAGTGGCTAGCTCGCCCGAAGAGCTCCAAGAGCAGCACCATAAAACGCCCTAAAGATGACGTCGACAGGAATTTACGTTTGCAGGCTTAGGAGTGCGCCATGGGTGACTTGTTCCGAGAAACACCTGTATGCTTAACACCATTAGGTAAATTCCACATTAAGATGCTCTCACAATCATCGTGACCTTACTTCTTGTTCGAAAATGAATGGGTATGTCACATGTGATTCCTCTAACCGAAGTCGAAGCTGTACACTCAGCACCTTAAAAAACCCTAATTCTGGAGGTGTGACGACAATTCTGACCTGAATTCACATTCGATGGTCGGCCGATGAGGAGGCCGTAGTTCGGCCATCCGCTTGTGAACGTAACTATGACCGAGCTGGAAGCGTGGTGTAGACTGTAAAGTTCGTACACAAAAAAAGGTGGAAAACACCAACTCATCCCTCAGACGCATTAGGTATTGCTCGTTTAAGAGCATATTTCGCGTGTAGTATTGAGTCCTTTAGGAATCAGACGAATAACATTGACGGGTTTCATTACACGCAGTTATCACAACAGTTCTACAATGCACTTATCATAAAAGCAGATACATAATTTTTCAGCGGAAAATCTGCTTCAAAATGTGTACTGTCATGTAAACAGTTGCTTGCGTATATGCAAAGTGATCCTGGTAGCACAGTGATTATTTTCAGAAAATATAGCAGAGGCGGTAATTAGAAAGAAGCCCGAGGTTCAAGGTCGGTGCTCGTAACGAACACGTCAGCAGAGCTAAAGCAGCCCCACAGTGACGTATGCTTTAGCCAACAAAATCTGAAATTCAGCACATAAATGGCTTTAAATAGAGGTGACTTCTAAGGGCGACGACCATAACAGTTGCAATGCAAATTACTCATGAGCAGGTCTATGCAGGCACAGCCATAAGGAAAGGAGTTCACAGGTATGCGAGCCACTCGATAAGGAATTTAAAATTGCCTATTTACGACATTCTGAAAGCAATAGGTCTTTTGAAGTGTGCGGTTGTATATGTGGAGAAAATCGAAAGCGAAGGTTCTAATACCCAAATATAGAACGTCGCTGCTGCCCCTCGTTTGAGTTCATGTCCGGAAACATTTAAATTAGTCTTTTCTTGTCGGTTCACAGCAACCGTCTCCCAAAGACGCTTGCTACCAAGATCGGAAAAGTTAGAGAATGTGAAGTCACTTTTCTATGTTAAGAAATATTCGGGCTAAGCTAGCTAACCAGAACGCGGATAAAAAAGTTTCCTATTTAACGCACAGGAACTTAACTGTCTGTGCAAACGAGAGGAGGGTGTCGAGGTTACATAGATGTCATCAGCGAGTGTATGGTTACAGAGACTTTACGTGAGGTATTGCCATAGGGTTCAATTTTTATCTTGCGATGCTCTGGTTATCTCTGCTATCCAATTGTCTTCACACCTCCCTTCGTTGTGGCAAATGTGTTCCTATATTGCTACTACCCTCTCAGCGCGAACTTGGTTATCATTGTGGTCAATATTTTTCAGAACTTCGGATGACATGTTGATCGGACGTCACTTCTTCCTGTAATTTGTAGTCTGAGTTTGTCCTCTTCTAAACTGCATCGTATCAACAAAGAAACATAGAAAAATCAAGACTGTTGCCCACTCCAAAAAGCTTCTCTCTCGTCGACCTAGCTTTCCTGCTTCAGAAATGATAATAAGATGGTACCGCGTGAACAGATCTTATATTCTTGAAATGTTTTTGTCAAAAGAACGAGAAATGGGTCTGTTTGGCATAAGGTAAGAGTAACAAAGGCTATGCGTTGAAGAATATTGTGCTCGAGCACTTTTTTACAGCTTGACGGTGCGTGGCTGACCTGAGCGAAAGTTGCTTGTTATACAATAACAAATACGAGTGTTGAAATGGCCGATTTAGGCGCAGCACAAGAAATAGAAATCCTCACGGCGCAAATAAATAGATCGACGCGCGAAGTGTGGTGAAACCAAGAATCGACATGTTTTTTGTTCTCTGTAACCATTCTTTTAATGGAGTATCAACTAGCCTAAAGTTTTACGTTAAATCTTATGAACCCACTATAGCAGTTTACAAAAGGAAGTGCGAAAAATAAAGCAAATGCAGTATGGTTGTTACTCGCATTCGAAAATGTTACTGTAACAAAAAATAAAAAACAATACCCCTCCATGAAAGAGAAATCCCACGTATATTAGATACGGGCTGGGAAGCACTCGGCAAGCACTCAAAAATTATGAAAAGTAAGCTATTTCTATCACTCAAAAAAAAGCATCAACCAATGCATACTGCCGGTGATGATGTACGGAGCTTAAATTTGACACCATTGTAAACAACTTGAAGGCAAACTTAGACCAGCTCAGCGTACCAGGAAACGAATAATAATAGGAGTAACACCTAGGCACAGGAAAGGTGTTTCCTGGTTCAACGGAAAAACTCGGGTAGATGATATCGTAGTTTAAGCAAAGAAAAATGAATTTATTTGGGCAGGCCCTGTAGTCACACGCACCGACAACAGCAGAACAAGTAGTATAACTGAGTTGATAGCGAGAGATTGACACAGAAGGAGGACGCCAAGAATACGACAGATGGATAAAACAGGAAAAGTTGGCAGCCAGCAGTAGACTCGAGCAGCGCAGGACTGGAGTGGATAGAAGCGAGTGGGAGAGGCCTTCGCGCGGATGCAAATTACAGAAGGATGCTGCTGCTGCTACTGATGATGATGATAATGATGACTCGTAATGGTGACAGTAGATACCCTCGTGAAATATATAGACATGTATTAGCCAACACTCATAATGTTTGTTGTTATGACTGCCTCGTCTTCACCCCTGCTAGCAGACGACGCTTATCATCATCATTTTCAGCATGCTGTTCACGAGCTGCCGCATGCTCTCGCTGCTGCGTCGGCTCGCGCCCCTTTTCCCAAGTACCATTAAAGCATCATACTCTTTAGACGTGTCACTCCCCTTCCAGAGCAACGCGGAGCAGCTGGAGGACCCAGAGGTACAACACATGGGGCCGAGAACCCAGAAATTCTAGACTACGCCCAGCCCATCGACGCACGGAGGCGCGAAAGACGAGGATAAGACGCCGCTCCTGCGAACTTAGCGAGTTCTGAGCTGCGTGCGACCGAATGGAATGACACCTTCGACGACGAAGCAGCCTACGGGCGCAATATATCAGCCAAACTAAAAATGCCTTTCTTATACGGTTCAATAATTACAACCCTCATGCAAAAAGTTGCCGTTATTTTCCCCTCTCATGACATGTGAACGGTCCCGGTCATGCATGTGAACATCTTGAAGCAACAATTTAGAATCCGCTGTCAAAACCCATCGCGACCGCGAGGTTCGGGAATCTTATCTCATTTATAGGTTTGGGTCAGTTACGCTTGGTAATAACGAAAGCATGCAAAATAACGTGCTTATCCCTCGATTAAAATTGGCGACTTCAAAATTTTAACCACACTCTTCATTATTCCTACTCTGAAGTTTTCCATCAGAATTCGCAGAAACACCCCAAAAATACAGCAGCTTTATTTTCCTATTTAGAATCAACAATGCGATTTGTCCTTGCGAAGGAGGGCACGTTCTCCTCACCACTTACAAACGGTTAACCCTTTGTGATCTATGAACCCTACATATTCCCTGTTCAGTTGCTAGCTTCTGTGCAATGCCTTTTTGTGCGCTGCATCTATTCTTTCAATCTACGGGGGCACAACAGTTTGTTTCTTGAAGACCCGAAGGTAGCAGGTTGTACGATATAATGATGGGGTGGCCTTATCCATTCCCTTTGAGTGTGCAAGAAAAATATTGGCCAGACGGGTAGATCAGCCAAAGACGGGCAAAGAGAACACAATACCCTACCGAAAAGACTTGTTTTGGGCCAGTTAGCTTGGCGCCGTAAAATTGTGCTTGTGCTCCGATGTTTCGAGAGTGCGTATAGATTTCTAGAGAGAAGTATAAGAAGACATGCGAAGTAATCGAAGGTCTTCAAATTCAACTTCCTAATCACAAGAGTGTAATCGTGCCTTCGGTTGCGCTTTCGGGAACAAAATATCTCGTGCAACAATTCTGGCAAGCTAAGGCGAGGGCATAAGTGTTAGCGTCAGGTTGTTTCGAAAGTGCTATATAACATTTTGCGGTTTATAATTCCTGGTTTTCTGAATAAGAAATAAGTTGTAGTTCAGCGGTATCTCCAGTCGTTCCTTTCTTTGGTGTCCTAGGCCATGTGCGCTGGCAACCCTCTTACTATGCATCACCAACTAGGCCAACAAGCCATCCTCAGGATAATGCATATTTGCCAAATAAATGTCTCGTTTGTGCAGTTGAGTGTTGCGCTCAAAATGAAGGGGAATGGGTCATCATTGCCGGTAGCAGCAAATCTAACTTCTGTATAATCGACGCTAACTGAAATGATGGTGCCTGGGTAACCTTATTATTATGCTTTAACAAATATAGTGACGTTCAATTTCCGTCAATTGGAAATTTCTTCCCTTCCCGATTTGCAGTGGCATTCGCACTGGTATTTTCAGTTAGCACGTGCATTTTCCTATGATTTGCCATTCTTTCGATATAGTCTCTATTGTAGTGGTCCTTTATCTTGAGCCATTGGGAATCTCCCTGACAATGAATCTCACATTTCATATTTTTCTTCAGGCATCATTACACGAAAAGCTGCTGCGCTTTCCCTGTTTGTGAGACCTGAAACACACTGAACTTTCGTGGGGAAGATACGAGGGTCAACATATATCTAAAAAGTTGTCTTCAGTAGTGTGAGACATTCGTGCGATGTTGATGTAAAAAAGAGCGCTTGTAGAAAACAATCATAAGCTACAGCTACAATTCAGAATAACGCGAGGGCAGGGTTCTTTTCAAACTTGAATTACTTTTGTAAAATGAAAATAAAGGGAAATAAAAATATCGCATGCCTAAGTAAAATGTGCTTGGTTATTTATTTTTTCTGTCTATGTTTATTTATTTTATTTGTATTTTATAACTACTGCGCCCTGCGGCCTTGCAATGGAGGATGCATACCAAACAAAAAACACATAAAACCCAGTCACAGGAAGTGCTGGGTGGAGGTCAAAATAAAGAGAAACCAAAGAAATATTCTATTAATTTCTAACGGCCACATAAAATGACACATATTTATGAAATACAACATCCATATATTGAATGCAAAAGTGTAAAACTAAGAGGTGCGCGTTTCTACATTGGTTAAAACACAACTCTTCGAGTAATATAAACAGTTATACAAAAAGAATTGCTGTCTTACTTTTCAGATTTTCGGCACAAAACAACGGGAAATGCACAGAGTATACAAACGATACTGTTAGTTGGTATTTTACTTAGCTAACTCTCGAACTTAGTCACTTGAATTGTGTGTAAACCCCCCGAAAACCAGGTCACAAGCCAAAGTTTTAAGAGAAAAAGTTAAAAACATATTATATTTGCTAGCAGTCGCGCGAAATTTATAAAACATTTTGGTGCGAGGAGGTATCTGAAGCGCAGGCAAAGTTTTTTGCTCGCAGTGTACGATTTGGTGTATATATTAACCGTCATAAAACGAATAGGGCTAACACTGCTCAAAGATGGTCAAGTGACTTCCATTGATTTAAAAGTCAATTTGCCAGAAACTTGGGAACAAACAGTCCGCCACCCACTTGCACCGCCGACAAGAGGGGTAAGCTATCGGAAAGTGGAAGTGAGATTGGAGATGTCTGAGTAGGTAGACGAAAAAAGCCTTGTATGGAGAGGCAGCGAAAATAGAAAGTTAATAGGGGGGAAAAAGACACGAAGGCATGTAAAAGAAAATAAACAACAGAAACGGGAACACGGGCAAGGCCAACCGACGCGCACATGCACATATATGCTGTGAATACACAGAAACACCACAGTGGCATAAAAAAGACAAAAATACGACCAGTGGCTCTGCCGATTTACCAAAAGAACAAAATCAATCATTGGCCGATAAAACAAGCGAGGTAAACAGTGACAAGACCAATTTTTTGACGCGGTGGTACATACGGCGAGACAAACCGTCATCAATGTCTTCATGAAGAATGGCGTATAGAAACAAGTATGTGCTTATACCTACACACGCATACCCGCACAACTGCTAAACTATGCTATGTCTGTACATAATTACAATGAGCAGATTTTTTATATCCCCACTACCTACCTACTCTAAGGGAGTGTGTAGCTGTAAAAAGGTAGTACATCTGTGCGTTACGGTGACAAGAACGTAAGCTCGCCCTCTTGTCATATATTCAACCTGCAACCAAGGGGAATTTGGAGATTAGAAATGAGTCAAACATTTCTCTTTTGTTGTGTGTTCTCAACGTCCATTTCTGAAAGGTAACCCACAATTTGTCCGAGGAGTAGCCCAGGCAGGTGTCGTGCTTCGAGGCAGGGAGGTGAGCGGACCTTTCGCTGTGGGATCTGTGGCTATTAATTCGTACTCGCTGTGTTGTTCCGTCTGTATTTGCAATGTGCGCTCCTTAGAATGCGCTGAGGAAGATACACAACATTGACACAGTCACAATTGAAGGTTCCCCGTATTTCAAATGATAAGCTAGAGGCAGTGTTTTGAGCAACAAGCGTTTTTGGCATCATGGGGCACAACCTACAGCGGGATTAGTTGCATGGTGCAGTGCCTAAAAATTGGGGGTTTACTTTTTGAAGAAGTTACGATGTGTTTCAGGTTTCGTGCTCGCCTGTATACAACGCGGGGTCATGGGTTCGTACGACAAATGCGATGGCACACCTCTCAAACTTAACTTGACGGTTGAAGGGGAGGGGGGCACATAGCTCAGTTTGATTCTTCTTATTACAAGCGAGCAGTCAACAGCGTGATAAATGTCTCACCCGTTCGATACAACGTCGCTGTAATACATCTAAACTAAAATTATTTAGTTTCAATTTAAAGAACGTTTCCAGTTACTGGAATCGATCTGAGTAATAAAAAGGCTAGTTTTTTCAGTTTAACCCAAGTTGTATATTTCAAAGTTTTTTCTGCAGAAAAGTGTACATGTATTAGGACATCTACATATTTATCACTGTATTGAAGGAGACATTCTTATAACGCGAAAAATCGCTACAAGGGAAGAGATCTTTCCTAGGTCAAACACACCAAAGCCGATGGAACACCACTCAGGTTTCCCCATGTATATCCCATATGTGCTGGCCTTCGTCGCTGCGAGCAATAAACTGACTTCCGACATAGACGTAAAATAAGATATCACTGTGACATGGACTGCTGTAAATTACTTTTTTTAAAACCAGATGGGGCAAAGGTTGCAGCAAATCTATTTATATACGGATTTGTGTGCTGATTCTGTTATAGCTGGTTCTGATATAGCTGGTTCTGTTATATTTCAGAATTGTGTTTATTGTGTCTATGCATTTTTTCTATTGTTACTTAATGTATGTCATGAATAATATTATCTACGAGTATGTGCACTTATGCATTGTTATTGCATGTACACTTATGCATTTGTATATATCTGTTAATTTCACGTATATATTAGCATGTGTATGCTTTTTACCTTTGCCAGACAGCTGCTGCGTTTACGGGCTGCCAGGCACCCTTCAAGTGGTGACTGACCACTTTTTCGTCTGGTGGACCTCCAACACTGTAATGTTGGAAAAATAAACTTGAACTTGAACTTGAACTTCACTTCGAGGAAGCAAATATTAAAAAAAAAACAAGATAGCTGTTTTAGTTGTGGATGCCGGCTGTTCAAAACTTTACAAACGACTGAAATTCTCACGGAAAAGGAACAAAAATATAAAAAGAGCAGTTTAGTTACACTGGCGATAGCTGGGGAGGTGGCCGGAAATAAACTTCCAAAAAGCGATTGTACCATCCTAGGCAAAGCGAAGAGATGGGCAGTTTGGTGCAGCACTACTTATGCGTAATGCCTACAGAAATGTGAATTCAGAACTAACAGGCAATACAAAACCAACTGAATATTCCAAAGCTGAATATAAAACACTAAAATATTCCCAACCAAAACTCCAAAGTTTCTGTGGACACAAAAATATTATGCACATATTTTTCCAGCAAAACCGTGTTCACTTGTTCAGATCACCTGTGAACGACTGCTTACATTCTTGCACTTCTTTCAGCAGTGTTATTCTTTAATACACTTAGAACATGAAGTTCGAAGCCACATATGGGAATATCTGGTCGTCATGGCTCGTGCGGGGTCTTGGTGACCGGCACCCAAACCGAGGCTTCCAGAAGAAACTGATTGCCCTGGTCAGGACCTCACCTGGGTCCATTGCATTACGAAGAACATGTCGTTCCAATTGGGCTATAGAGGCTCACGGTGCTTACATGCAAAGTTCTGGGTGTTATCTTTGCGCACCTCTATTTCACCGGACGCTAGCGACGCTAGCCCACAAATAAGTACATATTATATAAAAGCAAAAATGCTGATAAATTCGTGCAATGGATAGACAAACTGATTAATAACCGTATATAGTTTTTATTTATAGACCTTCCCACGGGTATCCTGGCCCTCCCTTTATTAATTCGGGTATCAAGGCTAGGTTGTACTGAATAAGACAAAAGAAACTGCCACAGCCCCTTTGAGCCCGAAAGCAACAGCACCGCCGCCTCTAGCAGGCAAAGTGATAGAGGTAGGGTTGTAAGCCTGTTCCTATAAATACAACCTGCGAGCATTCAGTCATTCCCGCCGTGGACGCACAACAGTTGGCTCGGATCGTGCAGAAGCGGTGTGTTCTCACCAAAGACAGCAACTATATCACAATGAAAAAAATCAACACAAGACGCAAAAAAAGAGGAAAACACTACCGAGTCAGCGCCCGCACTTCCGACCACACTCACATTGACGACAAATCGTTTTTGCTCTTTCTCATTGTTTACGGATTTCCACAGGGCTTCTGTCCTGTCAAACACAGGTACTTGTGCAACGGCATAAACGATCCACCACATGCTCTCCACTCTAGACTGATTGTTCCGCACCTGTGTCCTCTCAAGTAGGTCATTTACGCCGTGCCCAGTTTGGCTTACGTATTGTTTGCGACAGGATAGTAGTGACTGCCATACCACGCGAAATGTTCACTCGAGGAATCGAGGCAGTATTTGTTTCCTGGCCATGTGCATTTCTTCGCAGGATCGTTTGTAAATAGGCGTGAAAAAATGGTCACCAGCCGGTCATTGCTAAAGGTAAAACCTCTGACACACGACCATTTTTCCAGCCGAATTCTTGAGGCTGTACGACATTTGCTGCACACAAGAAACAGGCATTATGTGCGTACATCAGGTATAGTGCTTGCCGAAGACGCATCAGCCCGACTTACTGGTTTTAGAGCACGTTCCGACACAACAAAAGACTACGATGTCATTCCAGAAGAGGACAGACAATCCGGCGTTGCCCTATTCCTTGATAAACGGCAACAAAAAATGTTGGAGCCTGGATTTTTTTATAGCTCGTGCACCGCCGTCCTGAGGAATGGCAACCCAGTGGTGAGCAGGTGGTTTCTAATACCAACTCCTGACTAACCTATAACCCTTCTGCCGAATGAGTTCAGAGACGTTTATGTTCTAGGTATGACTGTATATTCTTCACCAAGGAACACTGGCTTATCCGCCTTTCCGCAGTCATTTGCGGTATGCAGTACCAAACCCGATAACTGTAGAAGGTGCTTCTAGTGCCTCGATTGTCAAAAAATATTGTCAAAATCACTAGGGCCCTTACGTAGGCTGAATGATTTTCGATGCGCAAGCATTTAGGCCATCACAATTCATGAAAGAGACTGGCTCTTCTTACTGCAGCGGTGGTCTTCACTATTCGATCCCGCTTAGTGTTATGTTATGCCGTGACAGTGGATGACATAATGAATGCACTTTGCGATTCAGACGAGGGTGGGTATGGTCCCTCTCTAATATGATAATAATAGCCGTTCACTGCAGGCATGGTTCTCACCTCTAAACGTCAAGCTTTAGAATATATGTGTGGTAATTTTTTGGAAGCTAAACCGGACACGTGTAGCAGCAATGTATGATGGGTGGAGCAAAATATGTTCGCCTCTACAGCCCCTTACAAACCCAAGGTACCTAGAAATTTCTGTTCTATTTGTAGCAGGCTTTAAATACCAAGTAAGTGAATTGCCCGGTGCTTTGCGTGCTAGGGTTTTACCCTTTCCGCTCCCTGGCGGCCGCTGTACTTGTAATTGGTGAATAATGTACAGCATTTATGTGAACTTTTAAAAGATCATTCGGAACACCATATTGTTATACTTCAAAACTTTATTTTGGAAGGTTTCTAAAAACCAAGAATAAAAACAAGCAATGTAGCAATAAATACCACCAGGTAATGTCATAACCCCTTCGCATCCAAGGCACGTGAGCCGACGTATTTGCGAGCTCAAAGCTTTGGTTCGCGTGACATAATTGTGGATAGCCTTTGCAATAACCCTTGACGTCTTCAGGTGCTCCTGCGATGCTTGATCGAAGCGATCTCTGAACAGGGGCAGGATTTAACCAAGCAAAGAAATGAGTGCTATTCAGGACTACTAAGGGGTTAATGAAGAGCGGCAACCGAGAGAACGCATACGAGTAACAATATCACTGCAATGCATGACACCACAGGACGGGCACAGCGGCAGATGAATACCACCCTAGTCATTTGTGGTATAGTAACGTGCAGTCCGGGCGCTACTGCTTTTTAACACTACAAACTTGAAAACGCATTTAAGAGTGGATGCGGTCAATGTCCGATGGCCGGGGTACAAACGGTGTGAGTGCAGCGGTCGGAGCCTTGTTTTGCAAAATTTGGGAGACGTCCTTGGCATTCAGTACACAAGGAGCGTTATTCCGAGTTCCTCCTGCGCTGCGTTTATTACGTTGAGGAAGGATTTTGCAGTTATTATGGATAAGAAAATCGATTTCGAAAAATTTCATCCACCCAGGATCGAGTGGAGGAATGATTTAGATTAGCAGCAAAGATTATAAGCAACAAGCCCACAGAAAAATATGTGGAGCCTTTATAAGCCGAATTTCCCGCGCGGTACACCATTCAGGAGATCATTTACGTAACTACTGTCAGGTAACTAGTGTTTGTTGTTAAGAACCTTTTAGGTAAGGATGGTTTCCGAGATTTCAAAGACAAATTATTCTGACAAAACAATGAAGGTTACAAGATCTCGGGTATTTTCTACACAGCAAAAAATACAGGTAATGCTGCTAACACAAATGTAACAGTTACACAATATAGAGGCACGCACCGCCGTGGTAGTGTGGGCTATTCTAAGAGGAGCAACAAAGAAACAGTACAAATAAATAAACGAAACCAAAATACGTAACTCAACAAAAACAATCAAGAATGAAATACATCAAAGAAATAGCGTTTATAACAAGGAGGTGTAAGATACATTAGAAAAAAGTATAGCAGGCAACAACTCATCAATGCCTAGGGACGTGCAACAAAAGAAAAAGCGTACTGAGATAAAATCAAAGTTTTTTCGACGGGAAAATAATAAAGCAACCGTAACACAGTAGCCCGAAAGTGCGAAACACCCTGTGAAAACAGAAAACTGCTGAGGTAAGGTGTTACTGACTTCAAAGCAAAAAAGAGAATTCAGTGAATCTATAACTAGGTTCACCACAGGCATGCGTTTGCAGTAAAACCGGCAATGCGCATTACGTAACTATTATAAAAAACCCAAAGTTTGTGCTTCAATATAAATAGAATGCCTAATTAAAAATTGACTGGAATTCTTTGAGATGCCTTTTACATACATTGCCGAAGGGTGTTCTGAAGGGCTTGTTTGCTCATTTTACTTCAGTAAAATAGCGCAGAAGAAGGTACTAAGCAAAAACACTTGGCAATACAGGAGGCGTTATTCAGAAAAAAGTATAAGTTACGATAATTGTATCTTGCAGGCTATTCCCATTCAGAACTTTGTAAAAAAACACGTCAGTTTTCAGTAGTTCTTGCAAACTATTGTAAGAAAATATTTTAAGTCGAACCCCGAACCGGTCGCATAATGAGTGGTGAGAAAACCTAAGCTAAAAGTGCAAAAGAGGTTGCGTGTTAGTACTTATAATATAAGTAGTTTGAACAACAGCATAACTATGTTATATTGAAAGAGTTTCTAAACCTAAAAATATAGGTTACACTGTTGGGAAGGTGTGGTAGCGTCGAAACAGAAACCGCTATTAGTGATATTCCTGATGGTTTGGTTCTAAACTAGCATAGGATACGCGACAACTACACGTATTATGCCAAGCAACAACCTGAAATGACCGATGGCTTTGAATAAAGGCAAGCTCACATTTTCAGAAGTGCTCCGAACAAACAAATGGTCAGTCTTCTGCCCCCTGAAAGTGGAAGTTGAGCGAACCTGTTGAAAACCACTGCAAATGCTGATTGGGGATAGTGTGAAAATAATATCGCCGTTTCTGCCAGGTTCATCGCACCGCATGGCTTTCCGGAGGCAAATGCGTGGTCCTGACTGGTTTGACACATTCGCTCGGTGTCTTGAGCAAAAGCTGCTCTATTAAGTGATGGTAGCACACCTTAGCCTTCAACTATAATCCCAGACGTAATTTGCTTATTAGGTTTGCATGGTGGCGGGTTCTCTCTGTCCACAGGCACCTCATAAACCATATTGTGGTGTCGATGCTCATTATGCATAATTAAAACAAAACTTATCTCTATGCTCTATGGAAGATTACCATGACGCATGATCTTGGCATCTTCAGTGGGAACTGCTGTGTCCTAAACTAGAACGGTCGAAAATAAAATTGTCCAATTAACAAGATGGTAACAGCTCCGCTGCAAAACTACAGAGTCCTAATAGGTCTTGTAATCCTATGTGCAATATTTATCCTAAATGGTTGTAGAGGTTGTTGTAGATCGTGATTGAACTTTCACAGGAACAATTACGTGCTTGAAATTAGATACTCCTGCATGAGAAGACAAAGAAAAGATGAACGTGCAGCAAGCAGCACATGCTCGTGTTTTGTTCTTTGTGAACGTGAAAGATCAATACGCTCGCCGGTATAGGTGCCTGGTTTTTTGTGTCCTTTCTCGGCCACACCCACATATCGAGGCGCGGCTTCTCACTTCTATACTTGTGCCGAAACCGGGGGATCAACCCAATGGTGCTAGAGTTTTATGGCTGGCATGGTATACCTTCACTTTCCAGCTTAACTAGTCGGTAGCAAGAGAAGACCACGTGGTCCTAACGACGAGCCATGCGCACGAAGGTTGTGAATAAGTCACCAAGTGCTGCAGTCTCATCATATAAATTTTTTTGGTCTTCAAATTCTTCATCGGCGGAATGCGCGCCAGCAACTCGAAAGTTCGTGTCTTGAACAACAAGGTGGAAACACACCTGAGCAACTACCTAGCGGAAGACAGTTACAACGTGGTCATGAAGTACGACGACGCAGCCAACGCAACCTTACATTAGCTTGTGCATCACATTGACTAACACCAAAACTGCTCCAAGCCTTTGCCATTAATTTCAGCATCAGCAGCGGCCAATGAGTCTAGAACTACAGAACCCAGCGGACAAAAATTCCTCCCACGTAAGCTTAGAGCGAAGCTTCCAAAGTTAGAGCTCCTTCAGTGTGACGGAACAATGACAGGTTTCAAGCCCTTCTGCGATATATTTCGAAGTTCGGTGCCCAGAAGCTCTAAACTGTCGGCCGCTGATCGGTTCCTTTACGTGAATTCTCATTTGGACGGATGTGCTGCGCAGCCGTTTCTGACACTCAGGAGACCCAATCCAGCTATAGAGATGCACTCGAACATCTCAAGCTTCGTTTAGCAAAGTATAAGTTGAGGGAGCACAAATACACAGAAAATGTCCGAATGCAACATGGCTTTTTATGCAAGCTCTGGACGCGGTTGAACTGAATAGGAGAGGACTACATAGCCTCGGCGTCACACAGTGTTCATACCCAGCTGTACTAAATGCGATGCTGCTCATCGTGATCCAAGGGGACATCATAGTGGAGCACAACCACTTTTTCGAGAGCCACCAGGCCAAATCGGGCGTACACAATTGTGTAGTTCTCTCATTGCGGTCAGCATGACAGCCGTCATATAGATAAGAAACCTGTACAGATGTCATTTACATATGAAAAGATGTCTGAAATTGCGAGTAAGAGACGCCTTCTTCAAGGCATAGTTGCATAAGAGGAACAACTAGCAAATCCTCTCGTTTATTCGAGCCTGGATTTGGCGGTATGTTGGAATGTACCCATCCGCTGTATCTAAATGTGGTAGTTAACGCCGAGTAAGCGAAGTGAATTTAAACAATTCTGCCTCATGCACAATTAGCCAAAAGAGGGGATGAACTCTATGGGGTGTTTTTCCGGCGGGTGGGAGCAGCGCGGGATTCAAAGGAAGCAGCGAAGTTCGCGTTCTTGAAACATGTTGCCAAGACGCCGGGGGTCAATTTTCTATTGCAAAGAAATAGGGCATTCGATGCCATCGGAATTTCGGATACGCCAAGTTTACAGCACAACGCAAATGTCTTGGCACAATTTAACAACAGAGCAGTATCAGAAATGGAAGCTTTAAGGTTTCGCCGCCTTCTAAATTGCCTATTTTTGACATCGCTGAGAAAGGGTATGTACTCCTATGATGGCTTCGGGGAGTCGTCAGGAGTCTGTTATCTAACGACAAATCAATGACTGCCAAGAAAAAAGGTACATTAGGTGTGAAATGGCTGTACACGTATAGAAATTTTGATATGTTCCTTGTTCCCATCAGAATCATCGCCACGCCCAGCACAGCGAGAAAATACGAGAAACGTCTATGAGGACAATACCTCTCTTGGCGAATGCGCGATGTTAGGTTACGGGATACGCAAGGCGAGGTACTAGTAACACACGGTAAAGACAAACATAAAAGTGATTTACATGGGTTAACACAGGAATAGACGTAGGCAGAGAATTGCACAATAAAACACAGATATACACGACGGTGGAACGGCCCGGGTAGCAGGAAGTGTTATGACTGCCAATAGTCACAGTACACATTGTAAATAAAAATTAGTGTGCCCTAACGAAGCGAAGAAATGGCTCATGGCGGAGAGGCACGAGAGGGTAGGGTGGTGTTGATGCACCGATGGCAAAGGCCTTTCGTGGTCAGTACCAGAGGCGAATGGCCGGGGAAGGGCGGCCGCACCTCTACGCTTTCTAAAGGCTCACAAAAAACACAAGCTGAGTTTTACAGAAATGGTGCTTATGAAACCGATGTTTCGCATGTCTAAAAAGCGGGTTTCATTTCAAAAAATTACCCAGGATACTCAAAGGAGAAGTTCATAAATTGGGAGCGGTATGCACGTCAGCCAATATTTTGTTCCTTAGAAGAAACTGTTGTCCATAGATATATCAGAACGACTTTTATTATTAGGCGTTTGGAAAGAGGTGCTGAGTGCAAAACCTAATTCAAATTTTACTAGGTATTGTTGAAGAACAGGCGTGAGTACTGCCTAGAAATTAAAAAAAATATTTGTAAACGCACCAGGAACGAAATAAATCTCTTAACAGACGGAAGCCGCACGATCAACTGGTACAGGAAGCTTTTCATTCGTGTTGAAGAGAAACACAAAATTGAATATTTCTGGTGTAAAAACTGATAAAACTCTATATGCAATCGTTGTTTGGCAGAGTACACCCGTAAAGGGATCATGAAAACAAAATACAAACTTGTTTTATTCCAAAGGGTTTGTGTTTTATAGTGCCCCTAGCGCTTGTTCGGATGCAAGGTATGTTTTTTCTTCAGTGAGGAATATTATAATTTTATTGAAAATTTAGATTTTTCTGCTAAGTCGTGTGTTTTTCAGGTCAGCAATGACATCTCAGGAATCCACCGCTCTACAGCCGATTCCGAAGCCCTGTTTACCGTTAGTGAACATAGGTGGCGCCACCATACTGCGGGAAGCCATTTTCTGCCTTTCGTTTGTTTTTGACCGTATTTGAGCCAGGCTTGTTTTTGCTCAGGCAGAAAATATTGTTTTGGTTAAACGTAGTGTTCGCTCGACAATTATGTTCACATAAGACACGGGTGCTTGCGTCAATCGTCCAGTGTCGTCTGAGACAAACCCCAAGCCCCGAAGTAATGTGCAGCTAAGCCAACCATAGTGCGCCCAGTACTAAGAGCAGTACGCATCGGCACTTTCGTAACTTCCACGGTTTGTCCCACCATTCTCACTGTTTTTTTTTTAAATGTTCCCTAAATCTTAGAGAAAATAGATCTTTTTGAAAGCATATAGGTTCTGCATAATTGGCATTTGCTTGGCCCGGCCCCGCAAATCGCAGACCTGGCTGTTTGGACATCATAGGTGCTGTTGCGGGAAATGACCTAGTGGGTCGCAGGGCATTCCCTTTGTTTGCTAATTATATAGCTTATTTGAGCAAAATTTACATTAAAAGTTGTGAGCATGATTTTAACTAGGCAATCCTAAACGAGGTATGATTCTAACAACGCAAGAAACCAAACTTGTGTTTTGTCTTTATGGTTCCATCAAGATTGATAGCCTTCAAATGCTGGGGATAAACTCGCTACGGTATGCATCAGTATGCCTGAAGCACGTCAGGAGGGTACGCATTGTTGAGCCAATATTTGAACTTTGTTGCTTAAGTGTGAGTTCTTTTGCTCCAAACTCGTCATAAAAGACACAAAAAATCAGAAAGCTTAGCAATTGTACCTTGAAAATTTTTTTGTATGTATATATACTTTTTGTTGAGTTTCTCAACAGTCGGGGTTTGACATTATTATAAAGTGCAAATGATCACTGAGATGGCTGGGTAGAGTATATTGCAATTTGCTTCAGAATGAGGTTACCTCGTAGTTCTACCTCTGTTATTAATCTCTTGTAATGTGACGAGTGGTAGTGCCCTTGCGGCATTACACTCTTCAATTTCCAAGGTCGCGCCTCTTAAAGCCTTCTCAACATCCATCTTCTCAAAAAATGCATACTTTAACCTATATCAGACTCAGTCGCGATGACACTGCCTTGCAACAGGACCCATTTATTATTCCGTATAGTCCCGGACATAGGTATTAAAAACAACTTGTTAGCTAAGGCCACCAGCCTCCTTCAATCGATGTCGTAATTTCATACACTGAACCTGTATTTATTACCTTACAAGATAAGTTGCTTTGAAATCTTTCGAATACTCAGGTGTAATCGGTTACCACCTAAGGTAGACCAAGCACACGATCGACTTAACAAATTCTGGTTCCTATGTACCTAGCCTGTTGCATACACGTTTTCATCCGTTCCAATTGGTAATAACAAGTTTCTGTTTGAAAACTTTTGGTTCCCTAAAACATTCAGGCCAGTGTGGTTTACACTGCTCATCAGCCTTACCTCATCAACACCCTAGAATCCTTATGTATTGTGCTGCACATTTCACTTTGTCTATATATTTATTCTGTTCACTAAGTACGGCTTAAAAATTTTGGCTTCAGAGAGCACCATTAGAATCTCATCGAAAGATACTTCAGTTTTGCATAAAGCACCAACTGTTTACTCTCGCCCCAAACATCCAGTTATTAGCACTGTTGCATTCAAGTCTACCAAACGTCTCGATATCCAACTGTGGTATGTCTACCGCGTGCTGTTACTACTTTAAACGTTCATTTGTTATCCTCAGTGCCCGTCAGATGTACAGGATTTCAGACAGCAGTACCAGTTCCCCTAAATGTGCATTCAACGTAGGTTTCTTCCAGCTTTGAAAATTTTGCTTTCATGTATATTTTGAAATGCACGATCTGCTCCGGCCAGGTGTCCATAGGGATATGTGTATATACAAGATCGTTACGTTGAACCCGAGTAAGTTCCGCAACGAATCCCTCGAATCACGCGCCACCGCCCAGTTGCGTTGGCACCTGGTACACAGCCAGCAATGCACACAGTTATTTGACCAAGCAGGCTGCTTAAAATGTTGACGGAAAAATACACGTTTCATTATTCTAAACGTCACATAATCAACGCAATATTATGTGTTTTTTTTCTAATTGCTTTGATGATTACCAGAGTAAAGCAGTTTCTGTTTTGCAGTGGCAGGTGAGGTCACCGTAAGTCCAGTCAAAAAACCGCGAAGTCAGAACCAAGGCGGAAAAATACAAGAGATATTCCGCGTTGCGGAAGTGTTAAAAATAAAGTGTTCTCGGTGAACTACGTCGGTGAAGACGTGATTGCAGGGCGATGTTTTGTGTGCTTTTTATAACGGCGTCGTATCGCGCGTAAAAAGGGCAGAAACTGTCGCTGACAATCACGACCACGAAGACGAGGACACAGCGTAGTGCGGCGCCCGCGCCGAACTCCTCGCCGGGTGGAATTGCACTCACACCTCCTTCAGTTTTCGAGAACACAAAATTGAGGCATTCCGCTACATACATTTGTTAGAGACACAGTGCTTACTCTTGCTGCCAGTGTGCTCACTGTCAATGTCAATGTCAGTAACAAATGCAGGTCGCGTGATGGTCCCTTTGAGGCATCGAAGTGTTGACAAACCCTACTGCTTTTTAATTAGTGAGTGATGTTGTTCTTCACTTTATCAGATTGAAATGTCCTTATTTTTTTATTTAGGTTTGGTTTTAGTGTTTGGAAGTAAAGAGATTTAGCAGCATGCTTAAAGTGTTACATTTAGTATGCGTATGTACTATATTTCTTTGCTTATATTTGCACATTTCTGCTGTACGCATGTGCCCTCACGGGAATATACCCCATACGTACTAACGTGCTTTGGAGGCAGTAGCCTGGAGATACTCATTTACAACTTCTTTGATATGGCGTCGCATTTCATCGCGTTAGTCACTGCCGCTTTTACGTCCTTTAGTCCAAGGTATTTCAGTTACCGTCTTCTCTGCGAGACCACATATGTCTGACTTTTTTTGGTTTGAAGCTTTGTCTTATCGCGGGGATTGTCTCAGAAAGACGAGTGGCCCGAGCTGGAGATTCCTTAGAGTCAGAGATTTGCGCTGCTGACGTGGCCTCGTCTATTCACATATTGCCACTCTTAGGTGTCGCGTGGAAACCCCAAGTCCTAGAACTTTCATGCTTAGAATTCATAGTTTGGTGAATTTTTTAAGTGACACATTCCCCATCAAAATTGAATTCCTGGCCGATTCCCCAGCGGTTATGAGCTACAGAGAAATAAACGAGAACAACAACATTTGTGTGGTGCTGGTCTATCACTTGGTCTAGCACTGGGCTACAACTGCAGACGCATGTCGAGTCTCCACAAGATCACACTACCGCTTCTCAGATACGAGTATTCACTGCAGGGGCCCTTCTATTTACTACAGAATCATAACTATGCTTCCTCGCAGAATCCGGTACTTGTGGCTTTTACCCAGAAAATATTAAAGAGAACCCATGTAGGCTTGGTAAATTCATCTACTAGAGTAAATAACTAAACTACGTAAACCCCAACACAAGCCCATATACATGCACTCGAAAAGAAAGAATTCATTCGAGAAAAACCGGTTTATTCAACTCCACCCATCTGTGCATAAGGGGACGGGTAGGACGAAACGCCGTTGGGGAGGCTACGTTCGCTCACCCTGGACAGTGTAGCGCGGCCCTCTCAACGGGCTAATCATACTGTACATGAGGAAGTGAATAGATCCTCTTCGGGAAAATCCCTCTGAAACCTTCACCTCTAATTTTTAGATCGAGCTTAGATACAGGCGGGATGTATCGACTTAGCTGAACTCGGTAATCCACACGATCATTCGTCGTCCAGTTCGTCTATTCTGGGGTATAGTGTTACAAAGTACATCCTACATAGGTATACTACATCCGTAGCGTGTGCAGCGAATTGCATGTGGTCTGTTCGTCTCATGCTTTTGCTGTCGGACGCAATGTGTTGCTATCAAAAATGGTGTTTTTGGGCTGAATAATATCAGTACTTTTGTAACGCATGGAATTGTTATTGGACCTTTTTTAATGCGAATGTCGATGATGGTACTATGGTAGAAGGAAATGCAAACTTCATGCCTAATGCAGACGTTAGGGTCATTTTTTGAGTTGCATATTTGAACGGAATTACCACCTGGAGTTATTTGCCTACCAGACTTTTCCTAGAGGTTCCATTCAATGGCATAGATATTCATAAAAATAGCTCATATCACCCGGTAACCCAAACAAATAGTTACATGGCGTCCTTTTATTTTAAAACGGTTGCAAATTCTGCAAGCTCTATAGATATTTCTGCAAATATTGTTTTGCTGTGAATGTTGTGAAGATATGACATCACATGCTCGTTATGAAATTAATATACGCTACCTCGCACGCGCTTGCCAGATTCACAATTTCTTTCCGACCAAAGCTTAGCTGCAGATTTCTCATGCCCTCTTTGCAACAGATGTCAGGTACTGAACACTTGCGCGGTGAACAGCTACTGTTAATAAATGTAATATCATTTCACCTTTTGCAGGAAAAGGCACGATTAAGAACAGGCGATTTTTTTTTTCAAATGCAGGCTTGAAAAACGTTTGTTACTCAGTCTTGGTTACCTAAATTTAATTAGATCCCTCCTACCACACTGTGTTATTTAAAGGGCTTCCACATTTTTGGTGTACTCATAAATAAAGCTGTCGGTGCCTGACATGTTGGACCTCTGGTTCTTCTAGCTGCGGCGCAATGCTGAGGAACGGCAGTGAGATGTCTGAAGAGGATGAGGCTTAAACAGAATATGGAAAAGGTGGCGCGAGCAGAGGCAGCCACGACAGCATGCGGCAGCTTGTGAAGAGCATGATGAAAATGACGATGATAAGCGTCGTCTGCTAGAAGGGGTGAAGACGAGGAAGACACAACAATCTCCCCCGCCGACAAATGACATTAGGTGGCTTCCAAAGGGTGAGAAGCTGTACGGGGTGCTTGACGGTAGTGCCGCAGAGCCAACGTAGATAGAAGGACCTGACAATGCCGTCTCCTTCGTAGATCAACTTTTCGATTCGCCCCAAGGTCCACAGTTGCCCTGGACGCTGTCGTTCACCTAGTAAAACAATACAATCCTTCTGCAATAAATCAGTTCTTTTCACTTCGTAGGATGAAAAATTCAGAAGCTCATTAAGGTACACTTTGACCCAACTTTACCAGAAGGCTTGCAAATGATCGTCTTTTTTTGCGCCAAAGATTCTTTTGTTGATCGGTGGTCGAGTTGGTGTTGATTGTTGGATCGTAAGGTTATGACGCTGTAAGTCGCCGTCTGATGAGAAAGAATGCTGGAGACAGAGGATATGGTTCCTGAACGTCATTGAAAACGTAAGCTAAGGGCCACGAATTTACGACGGCCGCCACTCCTGTTAGCAGCGTGGCCAACTCTGTCTTGTTTACAAGCCGCCGTCCAAGCTTCTTTTAACAGTTTTTACAGACCGTACGAGCCTCTCGTAAAACCCGCCCCACCAGGGAGCGGTCGGAAATATGAATTTCGATTCAATTACCGAGGTTGAGAGGAAGCCAATCACGTTGGGGTTTCTAATCGTTCTCAAACGCTTCTGAAGTCCTTTGGACGTCGTTACAAATGTTTCTGCATTATCACTGTATACCGTTTGACAGAGACCACGTCGGAATGCGAACCACCGAAGGGTGCTCAGGAAACTTTCCTTCGTCATGTCTGCCAGTAATTCCAAATGACCAGCCCTTATTACTGCGCACCTAAAAAAGGCGAGATAGGAGCGCTTTTTGCAATGCGATTTGATGTACAGCGGTCCCGCCAAGTCGACTCTGGTCACCAGACGCGGAGAGGATTTCTTAAAACGGTCTTTGGGCAGGGAAAGTGACACTAGCTCGACTGGCTTACTTTGGAGGCGTTGACAGATCTCACACTGTCATATTGCCTTCTTCACCGACTGCCTCGTATTCAGAATCGAAAATTGTTCCGTTCCCGGACTTGTGATAGACTATCCCGGACTCTTCCATGGAAGACTTTCGCATGAGCATGAAGAATTATCAAGTTTGTGAGGTGAGACTCCTTCGGCAGTAGAAAAAGATGTCGAAATCAGTAACTGTCGTCAGCATTCTCTCCTCTTCTTTGAAATCAATGTACCCCGTCATCGTCGACAAACAGTCCCAACTGCGTGCTGGGACTTCGTGTGGGAAACGATTTTAAGGTAGCGACGCAATCTGTTTCAATTATGAAGTGAGTTTGTTGCTCAACGCGAAGCAAGTAGCGCTCCGCTTGGGGAACTTCTTCCGCAGACAGATCCCAACTTCTATCTCTTTCTTTAATTTAACGACATATGGTAGGATCCATGCCGTCACACGTACAAGTTTTGTGAGACTGCTGAACCGTTCAAAATCAATAAGTGAGGGCACCGGCGGCCTCGTATTAACACCGTAGGCAATATTTCTGTTCGCGTCTCAATTTTATCCAAGCTTGAGTATTTGAGGTCTATCTTCTCATCAAACTCCTGCCATAAAGCTTAAGGACTGGCAAGCCATCTATGTTCATGCCACCATAACTGTGACCGGCTCAGTTTGTGCGCGGGACAAAGCTGTAGTGTGCAAATCCCCCGCACTCTGTTTACCAGCAGAGAATCTGAACCCTGTTTTATCCGTTAACGTGTGGATTTATTGCGTGCGGTTTTTCAGAAACGCCTTCCAGTACGTGGGGTCTTTGCTTATCCAGCAGTGTAATCAAGGAATCCGACCAAAATGTTGTGTGAACAATGCTGAGTTCACCATTCTTGACGAAGTTGTCATACAGTCGGGACGGAAGAAAAGCTAACATCAATTCCTGCCTCGCTAGGTTGACCTTCTTTAGCGGCGCAACTCTCGTTTTCTCGATTAGTAAAATTCTGCTGAGAGTAACATTCTGCTATGCATCTGGATCGCGTTTTCACTGGTGTCGGATTCAATCAGAGATCGTTTATGTACATCGAGTCTTGTAGGAGTCAAGCTGGCACTGGGAACTAGGTCTCTACAGAGTAAAAAATCCTCCGTCGCATGCCCCCGCGCGAGGGACACGAGTAAATGCAGAGCATTGGGGTCGTTTACGTGGCGTAGGTTTGGTGGTTGTGGTGGTGGTAGTTTTTGGTGGTAGTTGTTGGTGGTGGTAGTTGGGTTTGAGAGAGAGAGAGGGAGAGAAGAGAGACGTAAGTAGATAACGTCAACTTGTCGGCGTCGGCGGCACGCTTACGATGCCTGCATTCGGCGTCGGCAGCGCGCCGCCTCACCGCCTTGTCTTCTGCCGACGTCAACGAAGAAGATGGTACGATGTCTTGTACTGGTTCCGCGACGCTGATGTTGGATTGCGTCGGGGTACTAATTGAAGGTCTTGCTTCCATCACTTATCGACTGCGACCGCCGACGAACGCAAGAGAAGAGAGCGCAGGAGTTGACTGGAGTGGAGCCCGCGCCAACCCGCTTTATTGGTTGTATTGCGGTAACGTTTAGTGTTTGGGGGGTTGGTGCTATCACGTGTACACCACGCAGCTATCACGCCACTAGCGGGCCGCTGAGTCGCCAACGCACGCCGCAGAATACGTAGTTGAATGATTCAAGGGTATAAGGCGCATTCGTAGCCTTTGATTTTGTGTCGTTTTGTGGCGCAGTGGGTAGAGCACCATGTACCTTATGTTCCGCCCGCAGGGTCGTGGGATCGAAACCAGGGGCTGGTAACTGTTATTTCTTTTTCTTTTTATAGTGTAGGGGGAGGCTGGCTGCTGCGGGCGCCGGCGCACGGGTGACATGGTGAGTTATACAAATGCTCTGCATTTAAAAATGGTGCTTCAAAATAGCTGCCAGTAGGAAATGACTCGAAGTGGCTCAAAAGGGCACCTGAGTCATTATCCCGACATCCCGTTTTTGTAGTGTTTCCTCCGCTTTGGGTGATGTCCTGAACCACAAGAAGCGAAGCGCATCTCTATTTGATTCCTTGAGGCCAAGCTGGAGGAACGCGTTTTCCATGTCGGCAATCATGGCAAATTTGTGCCGTCCGAAACGGAGGAATAGCCTTGCTACATCGGAAATTACACTCGGGCCGGTTTCTAGATTCTTGTTCAATGACTTTGCTACCGATTCATGAAACGACGCGTCGAACAAGATGCGTACTTCTGTTGCAGCAAGGTCCTCACGTATTACAGCTCTTCTGCATGTGATATAGTCTTTCTGAAGAGCGCCCTTTTGTTTGTGGTACTCTTTCCGCAGATTGCTCGTTGAGGTATTCTCGAATAGTCGAGTCGTATCTTTCGAGGAGCTCAGGGTCTCTGTTGAGCTTCTCCATCAAGCCGTGCAGATGCTTGTTTGCAACAGCGTAATTATCACACAGATCAACCCTCTCTTTCCATGGTAACGCGGCTTTGTATCACTGGCATTTCATAGAGATGTCTTCAAAAGTCGTCAGCACTGAATCGCTGCTCATCGCTCGGTCTTCTTCGGCCTTTATTTCGATGCTAGGCTCCAGAACCGAGGCAAAAGTTTTGAGATCTCCTGCTCTTTGACAAATGTTTGAAGAACAATAACATTGACACACTGCATGATGTCGGCTGCAGCAGGCAGTGGACCTTGAACCGTCCATCCTAGTTTGGTGTCTACGGCCTTCAGCTTTCCATGCACAGGCCTCACTGCACCGGACACTATCTCGGAACGATATTCTCACCCAAAGAGGACCGCAATCTGTTTATCCTCTACTCCTGTACCGAAAGAGCCTTCTTATTTATGTGCATAAAATTCAATTAACTTAGAACACTTCCTCCAGATACAGGGGTGTTACCGCTGCAAATTGTGTCCACTTCCATGGCTTCCTTGCTCATGGGACGTTTGTTGTCGGCAGCGAAAAGCAGAACTCGCTTCTTCGTCGTTGTGTGTGTCGGCCTTCGAACACGCCAACGGTCAGCGTCTCCTCTTCAAGCAGTTCGCAACCGAGTCACTGAGCAGCATGCGCTGTAATAAACCTTCGCTGACTTCCTTTATTGAAGAGAACTCGGTAGCGCACGGATCTTGTCGTGCGTGCTATTTTGGCTATAAGTCTGCAGCAGCACGACTCTTCCGCTTGTTTGGAGACCAAGTTGACAGGAATCAAAGTAACACTGCCCTCGACGTCGTAATGCTGTCTGATGCACACACAGACGTTACATGCCTCCTCGAGCACATGCCACATTTAGGCTGGCTTCTGCACTGTTTAGCTATGTGGCTCTTCTTGATGCAACGGAAGCATCTTCCGGCTTTGGCGAGCATCTGCTTTTGCGTGATAGGCTCAGTGCCTTGGAATCGCAGGCATCCGCACAATGCTGTCTATAGGGGCAACAAAGCACTCCTGTGGGCCACTCGTCGACCCTTGGAGCGCAAAGGTTGTAGGAGCATCACGCAATTTGTTCGCTTTACATTATTCTTCTGTGATACGATAAATTATCTGTGCGGCGTTTTCAGGAACGGCCTCTCGACACATAGGCTGATGTCGAAAAAATTTCAAGAGCAATTGAAGCTCCTGGTCGGGCTGGCCCGTTTGACTGGCCGAGTAGCGTCGTTCGTTTGACGAAGCGTAAGCTGTGTAACGTGACGTCTTTAGTCCCTCATAGAATCGCAGGATCATGCCTGTCGGTAGAACCCTAGGCACGATTTCTCGAAGCATGGTGCACAGGTAGTAGAGATCGTGCCAAGCGCCTTGAGGCAGCGGAATTGCACGTGAACTCCATCGTAAAGTTACCTCAGTTGTCGGACGTCGGGTGACGGTGACACCGGCTACAAGTCCAGGAGGCCTCGAAGATGATCTTGCTCGATGGTGCCATCATCTCCGAAGCGCTGTTTTACTATCTCCATGGCGTCCCTGTAGTAGCCATAGGTAGCTTGCAGTTCGGCTATGGCTGATGCAGCTGCTCCAGTCACGAGGTTGCTCAAGTAGTTAAACTTGTCAGCCGTGCTGACCTCGTCATTGTTGCGGACGGCTACCGAAAACTGCGTCCAGAATCGCTGCAACCATCTCAGGTTCCCGTTGAACTTGCGGAGTTCTAGCTGGGGAATCTTGCGTTTGCCAGTTGTTTATGAGTTGACAGTCATCGGACGTGGCATTAAAGACCGGGATTCGTGCAGCTTGAGACGAAGATTAGAGGTAGCGCTGACAACATTGTCGCGGTATTGTCCCGCGTCTGTCGTCTCGCTATCCACAAGGTCATCGGGTGTTTTTTCAAAGATCGCGTCGTCCAACTCCTATTTCTGGCCATAAAATGCGTCGATTCATTCGAGCGGTACACTCACCGCTGCTTCCGTCACCTCTCTACTTCCACTTATGTGGCCTTCCGCTTCTGTTAGTAGGCCATCAATTGGCGCCCGTAGGCTGCTTCGTCGTCGAAGGTGTCATTCCATTAGGTCGCACGCAGCTCAGAACTCGCCAAGTTCGCAGGAGCGGCGTCTTATCCTCGTTTTTCGCGCCTCCATGCGTCGATGGGCTGGGCGTAGTCTAGAATTTCTGGGTTCTCGGCCCCATGTGTTGTACCTCTGGGTCCTCCAGCTGCTCCGCGTTGCTCAGGAAGGGGAGTGACACGTCTAAAGAGTATGATGCTTTAATGGTACTTGGGAAAAGGGGCGCGAGCCGACGCAGCAGCGAGAGCATGCGGCAGCTCGTGAACAGCATGATGAAAATGAGGATGATAAGCGTCGTCTGCTAGCAGGGGTGAAGACGAGGCAGTCATAACAACAAACATTATGAGTGTTGGCTAATACATGTCCACAAAAAGGTGTTAATCTTGAAGACAATACACAACGATAATTTGTGGAATGTCTTAGGGAATATTTCACGAGGGTATCTACTGTCACCATTACGAGTCATCATTATTCATCAATCATCAGTAGCAGCAGCAGCATTCCTTCTTGTAATTTGCATCCGGGCGAAGGCCCTCTCCCCACTCGCTTCTATCCACTCCAGTCCTGCGCTGCTCGAGTCTACTGCTGGCTGCCAACTTTTCCTGTTTTATCCATCTGTCGTATCTTGGCGTCCCCCCTTCTGTGTCAATCTCTCGCTATCAACTCAGTTATACTACTTGTTCTGCTGTTGTCGGTGCGTGTGACTACAGGGCCTGCCCAAATAAATTCATTTTTCTTTGCTTAAACTACGATATCATCTACCCCGAGTTTTTCCGTTGAACCAGGAAACCACCTTCCTGTCCCTAGGTGTTACTCCTATTATTATTCGTTCCTGGTACGCTGAGCTGGTCTAAGTTTGCCTTCAAGTTGTTTACAATGGTGTCAAATTTAAGCTCCTGTACATCATCACCGGCAGTATGCATTGGTTGATGCTTTTTTTTGAGTGATAGAGGTAGCTTACTTTTCATAATTTTTGAGTGCTTGCCGAGTGCTTCCCAGCCCATATCTAATATACGTGGGATTTCTCTTTCATGGAGGGGTATTGTTTTTTATTTTTCGTACAGTAACATTTTCGAATGCGAGTAACAACCATACTGCATTTGCCTTTATTTTTCGCACTTCCTTTTGTAAACTGCTATAGTGGGTTCATAAGATTTAACGTAAAACTTTAGGCTAGTTGATACTCCATTAAAAGAATGGTTACAGAGAACAAAAAACATGTCGAATTCTTGGTTTCACCACACTTCGCGCGTCGATCTATTTATTTGCGCCGTGAGGATTTCTATTCTTGTGCTGCGCCTAAATCGGCCATTTCAACACTCGTATTTGTTATTGTATAACAAGCAACTTTCGCTCAGGTCAGCCACGCACCGTCAAGCTGTATAAAAAAGTGCTCGAGCACAATATTCTTCAACGCATAGCCTTTGTTACTCTTACCTTATGCCAACAGACCCATTTCTCGTTCTTTTGACAAAACATTTCAAAGAATATAAGATCTGTTCCCGCGGTACCATCTTATTATCATTTCTGAAGCAGGAAAGCTAGGTCGACGAGAGAGAAGCTTTTTGGAGTGGGACAACAGTCTTGATTTTTCTATGTTTCTTTGTTGATACGATGCAGTTTAGAAGAGGACAAACTCAGGCTACAAATTACAGGAAGAAGTGACGTCCGATCAACATGTCATCCGAAGGTGTGAAAAATGTTGACCACGATAATAAGCAAGTTCACACTGAGAGGTAGGTAGTAGCAATATAGGAACACATTTGCCTCAACGAAGGGAGGTGTGAAGACAATTGGATAGCAGAGATAACCAGAGCATCGCAAGATAAAAATTGAACCCTATGGCAATACCTCACGTAAAGTCTCTGTAACCATACACTCGCTGATAACATCTATGTAACCTCGACACCCTCCTCTCGTTTGCACAGACAGTTAAGTTCCTGTGCGTTAAATAGGAAACTTTTTTATCCGCGTTCTGGTTAGCTAGCTTAGCCCGAATATTTCTTAACATAGAAAAGTGACTTCACATTCTCTAACTTTTCCGATCTTGGTAGCAAGCGTCTTTGGGAGACGGTTGCGGTGAACCGACAAGAAAAGACTAATTTAAATGTTTCCGGACATGAACTCAAACGAGGGGCAGCAGCGACGTTCTATATTTGGGTATTAGAACCTTCGCTTTCGATTTTCTCCACATATACAATCGCAGACTTCAAAAGAAGACCTATTGCTTTCAGAATGTCGTAAATAGGCAATTTTAAATTCCTTATCGAGTGGCTCGCATACATGTGAACTCCTGTCCTTATGGTTGTGCCTGCATAGACCTGCTCATGAGTAATTTGCATTGCAACTGTTACGGTCGTCGCCCTTAGAAGTCACTTCTATTTAAAGCGATTTATGTGCTGAATTTCAGATTTTGTTGGCTAAAGCGTACGTCACTGTGGGGCTGCTTTAGCTGTGCTGACGTGTTCGTTACGAGCACCGACATTGAACCTCGGGCTTCTTTCTAATTACCGCCTCTGCTATATTTTCTAAAAATAATGGCTGTGCTAACAGGATCACTTTGCATATACGCAAGCAATTGTTTACATGACAGTACACATTTTGAAGCAGATGTTCCTCTGAAAAATTATGTATCTGCTTTTATGATAAGTGCATTGTAGAACTGTTGTGATAACTGCGTGTAATGAAACCCGTCAATGTTATTCGTCTGATTCCTAAAGGAATCAATACTACACGCGAAATATGCTCTTAAACGAGCAATACCCAATGCGTCTGAGGGATGAGTTGGTGTTTTCCACGTTTTTTTTGTGTACGAACTTTACAGTCTACACCACGCTTCCAGCTCGGTCATAGTTACGTTCACAAGCGGATGACCGAACTACGGCCTCCTCATCGGCCGACAATCGAATGTGAATTCAGGTCAGAACTGTCGTCACACCTCCAGAATTAGGGTTTTTTATGGTGCTGAGTGTACAGCTTCGACTTCGGTTAGAGAAATCACATGTGACATACCCATTCACTTTCGAACAAGAAGTAAGGTCACGATGATTGTGAGAGCATCTTAATGTGGAATTTACCCAATGGTGTTCAGCATACAGGTGTTTCTCGGAACAAGTCACCCATGGCCCACTCCTAAACCTGCAAACGTAAATTCCTGTCGACGTCATCTTTAGGGCGTTTTATGGTGCTGCTCTTGGAGCTCTTCGGGCGAGCTAACCACTCGTCCCGTAATCATAAATATGAAATCTCAAACTCAGGCAGTTTTCATTGTTATAGGAACTATATACCGTGCTCTCTATTGCGTTGCCTCAACCATACAGAGATGACAAGTTAAAATAAGTTATTTGAAGCCTGTTTAAAAACAAGTGAAACGTCATACCATCTGTAGTACTACAATCATGTGTGGGTCACTAGCAATACTGAGATATGACGTGACAAATCGATGAGTTCTGTAATGTTGGATTTTTCATCTAAATATACTTTTATTAGTGTCCCTAACAAAGTTTTGCAAGCGTGCGCTTATACACATCATCATGAACGTCACAATGATCAATTTCTTTTTGATGCAGTTGGCACAGCAAGTGAGGCACCTTTTCTAGGCTAGGTTCACCAGTACTGCTAAAGACCATTTTATCTCTACCTCTACCCGTCTCTCACCTGATTACAAGCCTCAAGTACGTTATTACTTGAATATTGTAATTTTGTGTGCAATCACTCAGAAAGCATTCCGGGCCTTAGAAAATTAGAATCAACATTAAACACCCATCCCCTTATCAGTCTAACTCATGGCCACAAGTTTTCGGATTTTCCAATTATCTCTTTCGGTTTAAATCCATTACATTGTGGGCGCACTCAGGAATGCCGGCAGTTTCTTTGTACCTTGCCTCGGTTTATTCACAGCGCTTACCATCACTGCACATGTATCTGAGCCTGAAACACCATCCGCCATACCACCACGCATAAGTATAAACCTTCTTAAACTCATTATTGGTTTGTTTATAGAGTTGTACTCTGCATGGCCTATTGTACACTCGATCTTGCTATCGTATGCTACTCGTGTCATTTTCTATAGGTCAGCTTTGTCTATGTGAAAATATTATAGTAACACATATTTATGGCATGATTCCTATTTCTTTGTTCTTGCGTTCGTTCATTGTGTGCAGTATTTACTACTTATAATTGGCCAACTCTGCCCAGTGCTCGTATTTTTGGGGGGCCTGGTATACATGCGAGTCCATTTTAACAATACCGCTGAAACGGCTGCAATTGGTATAATCAAATAAATAAATGAATAGAAGAAGGTCCCCGTAAAAAATAAATAAATAATAACTAAAGAGTAACTAGCTAAAAAAAGTAATAAACTGTTTTGGGGATCATACGGGCAATGCCTCGCAGCTTCTTCAACAAGGAACGATGGGAACGAATATTTAGTGCCACGCACAACGTTCCGCGAAGCTGTGTCATGGCGCTATGCACATAACGTAAATAGGTCGCTTCACCCCATCACATCCTTCGTCTTATTTTCGTCCAGCCCCGACGTAACTATTTGGTAGGTGCTGGGTCATCCGCCTCTCGCCATCCTCCCGCCTCCCGCCTCCCTGGCCGAAATCGTCGAGGGAGCGTGGGCCGTGTCGGGCCGCCCCAGCACACAGCAACCAGCGTTCGACCAATGTCACCCGCCCCGTGTCCCCAGCCCGTGAGCAGCTGATCTAGACCGTGCCTTTACAAGCCGAGACCAGATGTACAGAAGATGCAATGTCGTAACACCCCTCATTCGACGTGGTTCGAGTTCCTCCGGTGGTTCGCTTCTATCCTTCAAGACATCGCTGTTATGGGGCCAGGCATAATCAGGGATATCATGGTCATCTGCGGTGACAGGCACATCTTCACTGGGGGTTTTCATCGCATTGCTTCTGATCACCGTCATGTAAATACTGTAAATGGCTGGTATCCCCTTCTTTATGGTTTTTTCTGATCTGCTCTGCTGCCACGTTACAATTAGTAGATGTGTGGGGTATTGCCTACCGATATCAAACCAGTAAAAAAACATAAATAACACTAATGAATAATAATAAATAAATAAATACCCTACATATAAATATAGAACTAAAAATAAAACTATAAATATATGAGTAAACAAATACTGTAATATACACCGGGAATTAGGGAGGCCGATGTGGGAGGCAACTACGTGTCATGAGCTTTATCAGAGAAATGTGTCTCATTTGATAAATCAAACCATGAGTTGGAATGATAGTTTATTTAGGACACCCTGTAGCACACAGAAACAACACGCGACGAGACGTGGTTGCTTATGAGTTCCCAAATATTCTCGATTGTTTAGGCACTGTTTACTTCATAAAGAAAACATATTGTTTTTACCTGACTATTTTTCTTTCTTAAATGCAACTCGAGAAAAGGCAGCCTCGTTTCTGAGCGAATTGCGCACAATATTGTGCTGAGTAGACATTTTGCGTGAATATTTGGAACCGTGTTTTAGTCTCGCAGTAGTGTTTCATCGGGTACTTCCACTGCTTGAGGAATAGGCATGTGCTCCCATTTATTTGACAAGGCTTTTAACGAAATTGCTTTTCAATAGCAACAACGCTAAAAACAGGCAACACCGGGCAGCAATCTACCCCTTTTGTTTACCAGTGTTGTTATACCATATGCAATGACAGTAATAGACTGCCGAGGAGACGCGGAGCGGCTGAAACAGCAGAGACAATAAGTCAGGTTTAACTATCAAATATAGGGAAAACACCTGCTTGAAGACGATGTGGCCACTCCGATGGGTGTAGTTCCATCAGCTGGAAGAACGAGTTCCAGCAGATGGTGCTGGTTCTACCTAAGTTGTTGCTGCGACGATGCGCAAGTAGGCCTGCTTTCTGGCTTGTTTTACGTCATTCAGAAAAGTAAACCTCGGTTTTCAGCATTCTTCAGCTATCGTTAGAAATTCCCCAGATCTCCAGTCACGCCGTGCAATATTGCAGCAGTCGCATGCCCGGAATGTGAAACAGATATTCGGACTATCTACACTACCACTCACGGAATCAGTGGCGGGTCATAAACCCTTGTACGTAAATGTGTACGTACATCAGTGTTGTCGCCGTGCTTCCTGAGCAGGGGTTTGTATGGATCTGTTTTCGGCTCGTTCAAATTATTTTTTAACGAAAGAGCGACGTCTAGTGGCTCTTTTTGTCGGTGTTGCGATTATTCCAGTCTTTAAATGCAGATCGAGGACGGTCGCAACTTGCGGCAATTTGCGGTGGTCACGGGTGGGGTTAAGTTGTCGAGCAAACGGTCACGCGAACCGGCTATCTCTGAGATAAACATAAACACAGTTTGAACATGGCCTTTTCTGTGTAAGAGAAATGCTTGCAGCGCTGCCGCTGTTTCCAGCTATTACAAGTATTATTTTATGAGGCATGAGGTTTTGAACTATTCCAACGCTTTAATGTCACCAATACAGCGTCCCAACGCGGAAAGCGTTCAGGAATATTAGATGACGCGTGCTGCTTTTTGTCATCGATTTATTTATGTTTTCCATAAAAATTTAGGAAGTTATTATCTTTGTTGGCTAGCGGTAATTGTCTAGAACAAGTTAGCATAAGTAGCTGATTAACTTTCTTCCCTTTGGAGAACGGCACAATATGGCCATTTTTACATAGCGAAGGCAAACTCTTCCATTTGTAAATACCATTGTAATAATGTAGTCTCCATATTGTAGTCTCACCACTTATTATTTGTACTTTGTGTACATGGTGTCCAAAGCGTTCTGGCCACGCTGTGTACAAAATGTCAAACTACACAGGTTTTAATCGGTTTTGTATGTGGCGGCCTCTCTCACGTAACGGAACGTCTGTCACCTTCCGCCGAAAAATAGAACTCGAGTTCGTTTTAAAACCCGTTATGTTTTGAAGTACCAAACCGTTTGCTCTGTTGCTGGGAACTAGCAAGTTATCTGATTAATTAATTTGCGTACCGCCAAAACCGCCCATTGAATGCTCTGTGTCTTGTCTTACGAAAAATGTTTCTTATTGGTGGCGTGGAACAGGCTTCGACGGTTCATGAAGGCAAGATTTTCGCCAACATGCCTACAAGTTAGCCATTTTGTATTAGGCGAAAATCAAAAGTTCGTCGATCTACGCAAACTGTCCTTTTATTGTTCGGTCGATGATCGCCACAGCCGAATGTACGTTACCACCTCGTGTGCGGTCCGATATAATTTGAACCCGGACATCTACCGTAGCAGCCCAGTGCTCCATTACCGCAATTTATCTGCCGGTTTCCAGCAACAAAATAGTGGCCTTCGTTGTTCCTTTCCGTTTAGAACGTGCCCAGTTCGGAAATAGCGTATATACTTAGAATATAGACCTTTTGCCCTAACGTGTATTCCTCAAGAAAATAATCGCAGAGGAATTCGGAATTGCAAACCTTTTGAAACAGTGCCTTCAGCGTGACGCGAAACCGTAGGTGCACGGAATAGAAGAGTAAAAAAACCGGCAAATTTGTGTCAACAAGAAAAACGGAAAAGAACGAAGAGAATGAATTCAATGTAGTGGTTTGGGGATCTGCCATTCAAAAACAAACATCGCCATCATAATCATCATCATAATCATCACTAAAACGTCGTAATAACTATCGTCTGGATTTCTCCAGCACGCAAGCGGGGTTATACACCTCTAGTCGATGGTCCGGCGCTCAGTGCATTCTGGACAATTTTGTGTGCCGTTTGTGCATATTACAAACGTCTAACTCTTTTTGATTTAGAAGTATTACCGTTTAAGATTTCATCAACGCCTTTTTTTCCTTAGCATTTTTTGTAGAAGACGACCTCTAGACAGCTTTCATTTTCGGGTTTCGAACAGAAAGGTTGCTTCCTTCACTTCTGGTTTTTCTTAAAATGATCCCGTGTGTTCACATTGAAAATCATAGAGGATAGAGTGGGTGATGTGTGCTTAAGACCTATATAAATTATTACAGTTTCGGTGAGTGCAGAATACGAAACTCAAACGATCACCTAAAGCAGTTGTACTTTACAAGAATGTGAATAAATTTGTCGCGGTTAGCAAAGGACCTGAACAAATGGAGATCTATGGGAGAGGTCTTTGCCCTGCAGTGGGTGCAGATAGGCTGATCATGATGAGGACTCTAGAACAACGTCTCCTGTTCAGCAATGAAGGACATGCCGCCCGTCACACCACATTAGAAGTAAAAGAACTGTGAAGGAACATTTTCTTCGTAAAGTTGAAGCATATCCAGGCACTCGTTATGTGCACAAAGGTCCTTTACGTTGGCAGTACCCTTCTTGTTCTATAGCCATATCTAGAGAGATACTCGTGCCACAACTGGCACTATTAAATATGCCATAGCGCTTTACATGATCTATTGAATATTATAGTCTCAAACAGTGGCATACAGGAGTCCTACGTAGATTGATGATTATGTACTGTAAATCGTCATTTGCTATGCACTCTATAGAGGACTTCTTCTCCGTTGTTTTATTGCTGTTTCAAAGCCAGTGTTTAGGTTGCCCCAGTGCATATGTACTAACTTGTTCGGGGCCTTTGACCATGTCGCCACCTAACAAAATGTGCCTGTGTAATAGATACGGGTGTAAAGGGGTGTTTTGACGTTTGTACGCTCGCCGAACCTTTTCAGGGCTCCATTTCTACTTATATATTTTTATGTTCCAGACGCTGGCGAAAATTTTAAGGGCGAGCCTGTGGAGAACTTACACAGTTTAGTATATTGCCGGAACCATTTTTAATTTTGGTATTTCTGGAAAGCCCTATTATGAAGGCAAACTGAGAAAAGGCTACTTTGATTTAACGTCATCGTAATCTCCAAATTCGGCTCACCGGGAAAGCATCTCATCACTTGTTCGTTGCAATGGGAAGACTGCAGACAGGGTTAGCTGATTTGGTAGAGCGACTGCTACGGTTAAGCTGTGGTCCCAGGTTCGAATCCTGGACCAGGACGAATTTTTCTTCAACTGCGAAGCTTGCGAGAAAGCTGTATAGATTTCCTTTGTTACCGTATGGCTGCATTTAGGTGGATGTCAAACTTTCCTTTACAAAAACTTCCTCCACCTTGGGGATTTCCCCTAAATCTGGTGAATTAACACCTGTCCTTCACTTCGAGTTGTTGATCAATTCGCTTTCGCGCTACTAACAACTGGCCTCCTGGTTAGCTCAGTTGGTAGAGCGACTGCTCCGGTCAAGCAGCGGTCCCAGGTTCGAATCCTCGATAGGACGAATTTTTCTTCAACCGCGAAGTTTCCGAGAAAGCTGTATAGCTTTCCTTTGTAGCCGTATGGCTGCATTTAGGTGGATGCCAAACTTTGCTTTGCAGTGCCCAGCTCTGAAGTGGGAATAGGGGCCTCCATCTACGTCAGAGAAGATTAATAAGGGTCTGGATCTCAAGGAGATAATTTTGTTTTGCATCGGGTTAAAATACCGAGTGCTTTTTTGACGGCAGAATTTCCCGCTGAACGTGCGTGATGTACATGTAACCGCAGCGGTATGGCTATCAGAAGGAAACATCTTACTTCCCCCATGTAGCAAAGTGTTCCAAATAGGCAGGGCCAATCCGCCACCAGTATTTTTATATACAAGACAAAATATTAGTGCCTTTCCACTCTGTAAACAAGGCGGACCTGCAAAGCTTGACGCGGTGCACTGAGTACACAAAACAAACACGTTTATCGTAATTTGCGATGGAGCATATTTTTTTGCTAATTAGCTGAATGAACGTCTCACGTATCTAAGCTTTGGTCATTCAGACAAACATGGAACTGCCTGTGTCCCTCCCGCGTCGTCAGCATCGTGGAGGACGGGTTCAGACTGTTGCCGCTACTTTCGTATTAACTCCAAAGAATGAGGTCATTTCACGTCTCAGCCATCCGAACTGCGTTACATGGCATTTTTTATGTCTATAGATCACGATACGAGTTTTGCATTGGTAATGTGAACATGGCCTAACACACAAACCCAATCCGCTGTACCACTAAGGACTCCGGACAGGTCCAATTGGACTGGTAAACATCCGCGTTTAGATCTCACACCAGCAAGTACAACGGACATATCATCCATAGTACGGGCATAAAACCTATAGATGCGCGTGCATGCCTCCCCTCCCCCTTCTTACTATTCTCCACTTCAAACCTGCGCACGCATAAACCGGCAGCCGGTCATGTGCGCGTGCTTCGAATTGACAGACACCGTCGAAAGTATCCCCTGAAAGCGCTCTGAAGAAGTGATATTGGCTCACGCCGGCATTAAAAGCGGGCAATTTTCGGTTCATCCGGGAGTAATTCGCCGCTACTCAAAGAGCTGAACTTCAGGCAGTAATGCGGTGCCAGCTGCGTTCCGTTGTTTTTGCACCCATTCGCACTTGTGTTTGGGCCAACGCTTCGAATCTTGATCCTTCCTCCAAACGAACGACATGCATGCGTCCTATAACGATTTTAAACATGGAAGCCCTTTAGCTCATATTCTCGCGTATAAACATGTGGTTTTCCGTTTTCCTTCCCCCTAGTATGCATCTTACTGTGTGTGTAAGATGTCTCTGTAACACATCAACCCACACCAGAACCAGATCACCGAGGAGGACAGCCGACTAACCCCATTGAGCCAAGTAATTTCGAAATTTACATACCAGCACAACCGCCATTTTATCGGTAGCGGCATGAAGCCTAGCGGTGCGTGCACGCCCCCCTTTTCTACCAGCAAACCTGCAAATCATGCACGTATAAACCGGCAACTGGTGATGGCGGATACTTAGGTGTGACAGACACAGGCGAAAATGTCGCTCGGGTGGCCTTACAAGCCGATAAAAAAATATGGGCTCAAGCCGGCGTTCCAACTCGGGAAGTTTCTCTTCTACCGGGAGGGATTCGCAGCTAATTGGCGAAGTGAATTTGATTGGAAACAGTGACGGCTGGTTTCGGTCGTTTTAGAGGGCAACCATTCGGCAGCCCTTACCTGGGCTTCGCGGGAGCGACGTCTGTTTATGTCCGCGTAGCCGAGAGAGCGAATGCAGCAGCGACGAAAGAGAGAAAATGGAGACGAGCGTCTGTCGAAGGGTTGCTTTGCGCAGAAACTTTATGTTAGAGTTTGTAGTAATCATTACTGCATTTTTACGCCCATCCGTGCTTCTCTTTATTTTTTGCAATTATCTGATAACCGCATTCCGCCGTTAGCTGCCGACTGCGCCACTTGCCATCCGTGGAGGAGAGGGAAAATAGTTGTGAAAGAGGTGCCAGCGGTGCTAAGGAGGAGCCCCGGAGCGACGCCGAGTAAATCGATGATACTGGAAGGAAAACTGGGGGGTGGGTTACATATACTATACTGCTTTGCAGTAAAAGGCATTCGGAGGCTCCGCACTTTACAACAACCGGACCCTAAACACCCTTTTCAAATTTTTTGATATCCTAAATGATTGCAGCACGTAGCCGACCCACACACAGTTCCTATATTTGGGGTTCGCAAAGTGCCTCAGGCAGAAGCTTGATATATAACACTCAGATAACCTAATTACTTGTTCAAATATCTCTCTTTCTGTCACAGTCTTGGCATTCATAGATAGCTAGAGTCACGCTAGTACAGGGGTCTAGCGGATATTGGTGGGCTTTTCTTACGATACATCAACCAACGCATTTCACAGCGCCTATAAAAAGAAAGCCACCAATCCAAAGGAAAAAGGAAGGCATATGTACTTCGATGAGCAAGTCAGAGAGTGCCGCAAAGTGCTAGCGATCAGTACCGCTTTTGCAGTGCATGCTGACTGGAAGTAAATAGTGAAAGGGTTCGACAGAGTACTTCTACCGTCCCGTTATTAGCCGCAACAATTTGGGAGGGTCAGAAGAGTTGTAACACAGGCAGACACCAAATTGAACCGTCCTCACGTTCAGTTGCAACACCTGCGATCACCAGAAACCTTTAAAGAGTCCTTTAGTTCACGCGGAGTCACATTTGGAGGGTGTGGTCGGAAATGCAAGTTTCACTTGTTCGGGTCCCCAGAGAGTATATACATGTCGTTGAAGCAACCAGAAAAACTACGTTTATTGGTGATAGCTTGCATGTATATATAGGCAGATGTCGCTGCACTATTGCAGCCCGTGGGTGCAGAAAGCGCGACATAAAAAGAAGTTATAGCGCAGACACACGCTGAAAACAAAAGAACTTTGCACCACGAACGCCTATTTTCAACGTTTATTGCAGAGAAACGTTTCTGCAATAAACGTCTACAACAAACGTTCAACGTTTACTGCAGACATGAAACTTACATTGAAAAAAAAACAAAAAAAGTGCACGTTGGGATACCTAACTTGGCTGTGGGCATTTGCGAAGGTAATCATGGACGCGTGTATAATTCCTGCCGAAACATCAATTTGTTTTATGTTAGATCCAATGAAGTGGCACTTACGCAGTGATATTGCAGCCTGGCGATCTCTCCTGCCTTTATTAGCTCATGCACTTCCTCTGCACCGCCCCGGCAGGAGCCCTGGACGTAGGGGTGGCCCTTTGTGCCTCCTGCACCCATTTACTCTAAACATAACGTTAAATAAAGTAGCTTATACTTCATATAGTCTTTCTCAGCGGGGTGTCTAGCTAGAATCCGGGTGCGCGCGATAAAAGAGGCAGCCGACGTAGCACGTGAGATAATAAAGAGGGATTTGGAGAAGACAGGGTTAGGTCTGGTGCAGCGACAAACGGAATATTGTAGGGTTTTTGTTCAGTTTTTTTTCTGATGGTCTCTCTATGAGGATTTACACTTGACTGTTGGCACTTTCATTCATGCTACTTCAGCGTTCATACTGGCAGATGCAAGATCATTGTGGGTTGATTATGTTTAGGCGTATATTTTTGTGTATAAACACGCTCTAGCAGAATACTTGAAGTTTACTCAATGAACGGTCGTTTCAGGTGATTGGTTGTTATATCATTTCGATACACCTCACGGCAAAGCGTTTCCTTTTATTACCAGCTCACTCAAGCCTTCAACCCCGTTGCCATTGTCATTGTCGATCAGTTCTGTTTTAAGAAAGGAGCTATATAAAGGAGTAATCTTTTATATCCGGTCACGGTGATTTTAATGTTGCCCACCTTAGCTTTTACTTGCTCGTTCCCCTAAATTTTACCATTCCCGCAGAATTTTTAGGGTTTGGTATTTGTTCAGAAAAAAAAAAACAATTCGGCACCGTTTTCCTAGAATAATTTTTCTTGGAAGCAGTTCTCTGCTAAACAAAACAGGAAAAAATCAACGGAGCTTCTTTTTTCGAGGCGTGCAGAATGGAAGGAAAAATGAAGAGAAAACATTTAAAGATATCATTCCAGTATAGCAAAGTCGGGCGTGAGAGATTATCAATGCCATGCTGACGATTAATTCCATTCTTATGAGTCTGCGGTTCTTCTTAGCGGCTTCTTTCGCATGCGTGCGTGTGGTTATTGCACATACATCTCGTTGGACACCAGTAGTTTGAACTTTCATCACACTGTAAAAGATATGTAGGTTCAAGTTGAAGGACAAGCGAATCTTTAACGATAAACTTGGAATTTCTCAAGAAATATCACTCGCACTTGATGTTTTGTTATAAAAGGCGCAGAAAATAAAGACGCTTTATGTTTATATATATTATTAGCTTTTGAATATCACACACAAGTAACACTGAGCAACAGTCTTTACTTTTCTTGTGAAGCAAACTACCGTATTTCTCGTAACTCCCCCTCCATGCAGAAAAAAGAACTCCAGAAGTGTGAGGAGTTTCATTATTTAGCAAACTTAGGTACCTTTTTGGATAATCTTTTTGTTTGCTAAAGTCACAAAATACTAAAATTCTACGGTTTTCTTACAAAGACAGCGCATGGATAGTATCAATGAATATACCGCAGGAATTAATTTGAGGTGGAATATTTATTATGTGCTTCAATATATAAAAAAACAAAAAATCGGGCCGTCTGGTGCATTTTGTTGTTGCTGCAGTGGAGGGTTGAGCGGAAAAGTAATTCAAATTTTTGTATTGACCATCCGCATTTAGAAATTTTAACAATGATTTCGTAAACTATACAACTCAAGTTCAAGCTGCAGGTAACATCCGTGTGCCTTGTGGCTAATACTAGGACGCATATTTGAGGGACATGGCAACCACACTGGCAAAAACACAGGTACTAGGGAACGTCCCGCAACCGGATGCTCTACGACCTCCTGATGTGCCTTTGTCGCGAACAGATTTCACTACTTATTTGGTTCTGCGCACGGTGCGCTCCGAATCCGCTCGTAACAAGCATTCCGCTAGGCTATCCGTTACGCGTTGACACAAAACCGCACCTAGAACAAAATTGTTGTTTGCTCTGCGGTCAGCAATGCCCCACTGATTTCACACAGTAAATCCACAGCGTCCTTGTCACGCAGGCAGGGCGACCACACTGCATGTACGTTTCAGTGAACTCTGTATTTTTCTCGGTTAATTATTTAATTATTGATTTACACAATACTGCAGGCCCAGATAAAGGCCCAAGCTGGAGGGACATAACTACAAATGCTGTATAATGAACGACAGAAGTTGAAATAACATAAAAAGCGCGAAGATCAGGGACATCAATCAAACAACGCATAAGAAAGAAATTAAACCCATAACAATACAGGTCAAAATGCAATATGGTCAATTGAGTCAATGCTATTTCAAAATAATGCAGGAAATTGCTTCCATTCAGTTACAGTGCGCGGGAAAAGGAGAATTTGAAAATGTTAGTTCCAGCATTGAAGGGTGTTAAGGAGTCGGCGTGCCGGGTTCATGTTCTGCGAGGGGTGAGTGGTTATATGTATTGGTCTGGTCTCATTGGCATTTTATTATTCTTGAGAAGGGAAAAAATTATACTTTGAATTTTTCGTATGAATTCAAAGGTTGGCATGTTATTGTCTCTCTTGAGTTTGGTTGGTCAATTGTTAGAACAGTATTTCGAGTAAATGAACCTAACAGCTTTACGCTGAATCATCTCTAGTGGATGAATGTTAGTATTTGAGTAAAGATCCAGATAATGCATGCATACTCCAATTTAGGTATTACAATAGATGTATAGGCTCGCTTTCTAACATTTGCAGGAGCATGTTTGTGCTTATGTCCCTAAAGACTCAATTGATGAAAAGATGATGCACAGATGCTTGAGATGAGTTTGTTCCAACTGAAAGTGTTTGTTATGGTAAGATCCAGGTACTTATATTCAGTAACTTCGTTCAAAGGTTGTCCTGAAAGTTGTAAGAAAAGGATAAAAAAATTCTTACTGGTTATTTTTATGAAAACTGATTTGTCTTTTTGTCGGCATTTAGGTTCATATTCCACTTAGTAAACCAGTCGTATATGTAGCAAAGATTAGAATTCAGTACTGATTGGTCTTCGCGGCATGTTATATCATTATTATTACACAATCACCTGCAAACAGCCTTATTTTAACAGGGCAAGTAATTACATCCGCAATATTGTTAGCATATATGAAAACAACAAAGGACCTAAGACACTTCCTTGAGGAACGCCAGATGAAAGGGGAGAGATTGTGAACAGCAATTATTAATGCGAACGAATAGCTTGCGATTACTCAGGTGCGAAGATATCCAGTTATTATAAATGCAGGAAGAGCAGTTGATTGTCATTTATTGATTAGGTTAACATAAGAAACACCTTCAAAATCTTTGAAAAAAAATAGCATCTACTTCGCCCGACTTGTCAAGAATAGCGGCAAAACTGAACAGCGGAACTTCTTGCGTTATCCAGAGAGTTGTTTTGCATATATGCCTTATTTTGTTTGGGATGAAATTGTCGAGGCAGTATAAGCAAATGTGTTTGAATTAGTACCATAATTCGACGGCATCAGAACCACAAAACCTGCCGAGGGAAAGATAGAGATTCTATAACAAACCTTTATTCTGCGCCATCGAAAACTTTTTGACAAATACAGATTTGGCCCGAAGCCTGGGGGAGTGTATTTTTTTAGCACAGGACAATTCCACAATTAAATGGTAAGAAATGCCACTTTCAATATTCGTAGTAACATTTTCAATGATACGGCTCAGGAAAACTAGGTCAAGCATCGAGTTACTTGACCCAAAAACACGTGTTGGTTGCTTTCCGATTTGGTGCACGTTATGGCTTAACATTAGATCAAAAAGGTAAGACACGTGAGTGCCTAATCCTGGACGGCAAATAGGATTTTCTCAATAAATGCCAGTTCAAATGGTAGGAGACAGGAACGGGTTCGAATGATAAGAGAAAGGAACGATTCAATGTTCGAAGCAAGATCAAGATAAGAGACAATATAGAATGCAGGTGGAGGAGGGGAACAAACTGAACAACGACATACAGAAAAAGTAATGGTACCTAGTAGTGTCTGTAGTCTATAAGGGCCGTTAATGGCAAAGCTATAGTCCTACTTCAAAACTAACGAAATCCTACAATATGAGAGTCTACAAAGCGTTTAGGGGCCAGAAACGGACGCCGTCGTTGACTAGGTGTTGACCATGGGCCGAGACGTTTGGCAAGGTTAAACGGCCTATTCTCTAAAGATATTAGCGCACTTTTAAAACGCTGCCACGCAGCTTCATGACGGGGACATTCTAAAATGACATCAGCCATAGTTTAATCACAATGAGCACATAAAGAAAATTTGCTTTGATATTTGCCAATTTCGTGTAGAAAATATGTTGTAGCAATAGCACTGTAGGAATAGCTTTGCAGCACTGTCAGAACGCAGGCTGTTTATAAGTGTCTAGAAGTCAGTGAAGCATCTCATGTGCACTTGTCGGTGCTACATTGACTTCCAGTACTTTACAGGCCGATACAGTCTACAAACTCGCAATCTAAGTCGCAATGTGAAGTTGTACTAGGCGAACAAATTGCAACGACACACCAGCGGCGGGCCTAACTGACTCGGTCGGCGATTCGGCGAGACAGGCACTAGCGCAGTCAAGCCAAGCCTTATCAAGTGTGTGTCACACAAACATCATAAAAAAACTGCATACAGCATGCAGACAGACAGACAGCCCTGTTGAATTAACTTTTCTGCTAAATACAACCACTTACACGTAACCAGAGGGGTCCAAACATGGCATGGGTACTCCAAAATACCATTAGTTGCAAGTGATACCAGCATTTTCACATGTCAGTTCGGTGTACCTCTAACAACACAGCTGGAAATTACGAAAGGTCGTTGCCTTGGGTAAACAATAATTGTGGCTTGAGAGCACGGAAGCGGACGTTTCTTTTCATGTGAATAATAGTACTATCAAACCAGGGAATGACAAAAACGTCAAGACCGTAGGGGTGTAATCAGAAAACTGGATAACCTGTTCTTGCATAACCGTGACGGCCACCTCAAGAATAGGCCAACACTCACTGCGGAAAATGAGATGCCTGGAAAGTTGTGGAAAAAGGGATACCTGGAAAGACGAAATATACAGGTTTAACAATATTCTAAATATTTCACCTATAGCTAGACCTGGAAACTCCTTAATTAAATGTTTGCTCTAGTTTTCTTTCCACTCTCTTCAATGAACGTAAGGAACACAATAGAAGTTTTAGTTCTTACCATTGCTTCTTGAGGGAAAGAAATGCCTGGAAGTCGAGTTGTCGTTTTTGCACCCCTAGAATAAAAGTTGCACCAAGGCTGAATACACAATTTTATTTAACCTCAGTCGTATTTGAAAGGAACAGCTTCTGTGGATCTTGCGGGGGCCGCATTTAGTATTTGTTGTTATTGCAAATATGATAAGCCAAGCACAGACAATTTCTGCTACCTCTGTATTATTTTTCATTTAAAATTTGCCGCAAGCTCTCCCCCAAAACATCTGGCAGTGTTTACGGCAGGATTTTCCGCGCTATGGTTCTTTGGCATTTGCGGCGGTCACCACTGACAACCGCCACGAGCGCTTAACCTCGAGCTCGTCGCCGTCATCGAGGCATACGCCTGAGGCTTGGCGCTACAAACGTTACAAGAATTTCAGCTATCAATGCGTGGAAATTTTCAGACTGTGCCGAGGCCCTCCATCCTGCCCTAGAGCCGCCCTGAAGCACCTCAGCCGCCTACCAGATAAAAATATTTCTGGAGGTCATTTCATAAGATGTTCAGAACTTTTGTTAGTATGCAGTGGGCTTGTGTCTGTGCTGGAAACCTTGATACATATGCCTGCACCGCTGGGATAGTGAGCGAGGTAGGAATCTTCGTAATGCCGCCCTCGTAGGACCGAGCTCCCGCAATGTACACATTGACTCAACCCATGGAGTCTATGTTTGCTTCGAGACGTGTTTTTGTAGGCGCGATTTTTTTGTAAGCTGTACTGTGAGTGCAACTCCATGATAGCGCAAGACAGACATGCCGTGTGCGTTTACCTCTACATAGAACTGTGCACGGCTGGGGGGTCAATTTCTCATACGAGGTTTGGGCGCCTCCACGGGAGTCTTTGTATCAAGAAGCAGCTTACGATGACTGCATTGGGCCCGCCAACTGCAGAGAACGACTTACGGAGATGTCCTTGTCAGTCTTTAGGTTTCTTCGTGGGCTCCCGGCTCGTCTGAAATTGTCTGCGGCACCGATCTACTTCCGTTTGACCTCATTAGTGGGAGCCGGTGTAAGTCATACCAGTCTTCGCACATGCTTCTTGATGACAGCATTGCCAGCTGCAGGCGAGGGCAGCTAGTGTCAGCTGTTTATGCGCCGCTGCCAAATGTTTTAGAAAAGCTACACGTTGTTTGAGGATTGTCTCTGGCGTCGGTATACAAATATCAGACCTCCATTTTTACTAGTAGTGAAAAAAATGCTGTGTTGTTGAAATTCAGTTTCAGCGTGCGTTTTATGCCGGTAGCAGCAAGGCTAAACTCCTTAAATACACAAGCCACATTAACCCGTATTCCAGATCTGCCTTCCCGCCTACATCGCGGACAAGCGTTTTTGAAAAGGAACGCTCTGTCTTTACCAAAACCAAAAACGTTGTCGGGCACTCGCAAGAGTCCGCGTTTATTATGCCGACGCTGATCAACCGCTCCGATATTATCATCGAGTTATTGCAATGAGTATATTGGATTTGTGAAAAATAAACTTTATGAACTAGCTTTCCTTCTGTGGACCCAAGAAGACATAAAAATTTGACCAATGCAAACTCGGCGGGTTCCGATAGAGCTGTTGCATTTCAGAAGTTACGCATTAATTAATTATGATCAATTATCTAACTCAAGAAGTACTGTCCTGATCATTAAAGTGTCAATGGGGCACTTGTAGCTACTAACAATGGGCATTTAACTGCGGTATTTCAAGCTACCAACTAATTGCGTCTCATTTATTCTGGCTAGTAAAGAAATCCCGCGAAATCAGAAAAATACCACGTGACGACGCTCTGGACTGCACTATATAGTTTAGCCTTGGAACAGGCTGCCTCTGAGTTACAGGCAATGAAACAAAGACAGGAGAAAGAAAAAAGAAATTGCGACCGAGTTCGCGCCTTATCTGCCACACGCGCCCCAAGAAACTTTGTTCAGTTGCGTGGCGCCTTCCTTGCATTCAATTATCAAGCTGATGCGCTGTCTCTTCGGGCATGTGGTAGGCAAGGCAGTCGCTTCCAATAAGTTTATTTCAGAGCGCTGCTTTATGATGCGGACTCCAGCGTCGTAACGTGGTATTTTAGGGGCGAAGCACTTTAGTACTTCTCTCTGTCCGGGTCTTGGCGTCCGTGTACACAGTGTTGCGCATGCGCGAGGAGCATTGGATTAGATTGGATTATATATAAGTGGATTCATCCGGATTTGGGTTGGAGTTTATTGAAATGGATTCGATTGGATCGATTGGATTGGAACTGAACATACTGTACACACGCGTTGCCACTTATTTACATGCGTGAGTGGGCAGTGCCACGGTGCTTTGCAGCAAAAAGATACCCAGTGCTTCGGCGACTCGTCATGATTCACTTCGTGGAGATGGGGGAATTTTTCTGGTATTTCGCAGAATATCTTTATCAAGCGGAACAAGCGAAGGGGCAATAAGTTCATCGCTGATAATTCCGCAGTTACATGGCTCTCCTGGGTACCTATATGCGCCTTATTCACAGTTTATAGACTGTGGCAGTACTTCTCGAGATAGAGAGCACATTACAAATGAATAATAAAATGTTAACAAAAACAATACCGGCCGATGCTTCGCTGTACTGAAAATTCTATGAACTCGGTTTTTTTCAAATAGAGTCATTGCACATTTTAAACATCTTGGTTCATGGTAGCTGGGCAACAATGTATTAAGGTAGCTGAATGGTTTTACGCCATGCTGTACGCCAGCGAAGTTAGACTAGGGGAAACTACTGTGAAGAGAAGCTGAACATGCGCTATCCCACAAGTAACCAAAGAGGACGTTAGAAAGGCTCTCAAGAGCATAAAAATAAGAAAAGCTGTAGTTTGCGATGGCATAACCGTGGGTCTTTTGAAGTAGGGAGGAGATATTGTACTAAAAAAACTTCCTGTAGTATTTTCCGAATGCTTGCAGACGAAAAAGTGCCCAGAGCGGGTGAAAAAGGCACTATTATTCCTATTCATTAGAAGAGAGATCCCAAGGAGCTCAAGAATTACAGGTTCCTCTGCCTACCATGAGTGGATTGCAAGCTGTTTACCAAAGTTTTACTTATCTATCTAGGTAACAGCCGGAATTCCCAACAACCCAGTTACCCGGCTAGGTTTCGGAAAGAGTATTCAACCATGTATCACATCCACGCCGTCAATCAAGTGAAAAAAATTAAGCAGAGTACAGTAAACCTTTTTAGGAGGCATTTATATATATGGAAGCGTTTGATTCTGTACACAACGCAGTGGTGCTAGAAGGCCTCAAATGCCGATGAATAGAGGAAATCTACATGAACTTTCTAGAAGATATATGTAAGGAATTCACGGGCAGGATAACAATCCCCAAGCAAAGCGATGACGTCGATTCGGAAGAGTATAAGACAGGAAGATACCTTTTCGCCAAAAGTATTTACAGCATGTCTACAGAAGGTATTTACAAATCTTGCTGAAACATGGGGGTAAGGATAAACGGGGAATATTTGAGCTACTTGAGCTTTGCGGAGACATAGTCTTGCTGAGTGAGACTGCAGAATACACAGAAAAATACTTAAACTACAACCACAAATCCCTGCCGTGAGGCTGAAAATAAATGCGAATAAATCTAAAACAAGAATGAATGTGCAAGCCAAACACGTCCTATTATGTTTAGTAAACAAAACTCTCGAAGAAGTAAATGGATATACCTTCCTCGGGCCGATGGTTAGTGCTGACCCCAACCACAAGAGAGAAATCTGGAGTAGAATAGGTATTCGTTTTGAGGCCTCGGCAAGCACTATCAAATAATTGAATGTAAGCTACCACTGTCGCTCTAAAGAAAATCCTAGGACCAGTCCATACTGCCGGTTATGACTTATAGAGGTGAACTATTATTCCTATTCATTAGAAGAGAGATCCCAAGGAGCTCAAGAATTACAGGTTCCTCTGCCTACCATGATTGGATTGCAAGCTGTTTACCAAAGTTTTACTTACCAAAGAAGTAAATGAATATACCTTCCTCGGGCCGATGGTTAGTGCTGACCCCAACCACAAGAGAGAAATCTGGAGTAGAATAGGTATTCGTTTTGAGGCCTCGGCAAGCACTATCAAATATTTGAATGTGCGCTACCACTGTCGCTCTAAAGAAAATCCTAGGACCAGTCCATACTGCCGGTTATGACTTATAGAGGTGAACGTTGGGGCATTATAAAACAAGAAGAAAGAAATCTTGGGTGGGGTCAACGGGCCATTGAACGAATCATGTTAGGAGTAAAATTCAGAGACAGGATACAAGCAACGTGAATCGGGGTGAAAAACCAGACTCGAGCAGCGCCGGAGAGGAACGGTTGTATGTCAATGGGAGAGGCATTCTTTCTGCCGTGAACCATATAAGCATGATTATGATGATGATGCCGACAACAACATTTTGCTCTTCCATATATTAAGCGGTTAGCGAAAACTGATGTCAATGCGACAGTAATAAATCAGGGAGTAATATTTAAAACCTCTAAAACCGCATTGCAATACCCATAACATAACGAATGCCCCGGAGAGGAAGTAAACACCCCCTGTACCACTAGGTAGTCCTCACTGATGGGCAATAACTTTGCTCCTCATCAAGCCTGTGGGCTGTGCTTCCGTGCTACCAAAATAGTGGGAATTTTTTCTCCGAATTTACATCAACAGTATTACTCAATGTCACTTTGCGTAGAACCACACTTACCTTGTCTATACCATTATCTCCAAAAAAAAAAAGAATCACTGCTCCACTGAAACACGGGAGTATATTCTCTCAGCCAGTCTACGTTTATCGTTCGCTTCGCGCTTAATGCCCCTTACGAATGAAATTTCAGCTTACGGGCCGGAATTTGTCGTACAATGAACTGGAGCGATACCTTATCCTCCTTCTTTTCCACCCATTCCCCTCCCATGAGCTGTCGAGAAAGCGGTGACCGTAAGTGATCTGTAAGATCAGATGCTTTTGGAAGGCACAACAAAGGCTGCAGGCTCACTGCAGGGATTTTAATAATAGAGAACTCTTTGCAGTTGACTGAATAAGTAAGTGTTTTAGTGAATATATTAATACTACTACTACTACTGCTAACAGGTGGGACTCCACGGCTGGTTAATAAGTCGTTTGCGTGTAGAAGCACCACGGCAGCTATTTTTAATTCTCGATATTTAGGTGTCGCATAAAACTCCAGAAGTGGTTAGACTTCGTCGTCGGCGTCAGCACAAATGGATTAAAAAAGCTGCCGCCTTAAACAAAATTATTTCAATATTGTGATTCCCGTAGGATTGAAATGCGGTAATCAGAGCAGCTGTCAAGTGTCCGAACGGCTTAGCGACAGAGCACCGCGCAAGAATGAATTGAGAGTTCGCCTGATGTTTGTCCCATTAAAGGTGAACCTGATAGAACGTGCGCAGCACATTGGCTTGTAGAGGGGAGTGTTCATCTGTGGGGAACGTTCACCATGAAAGGAGGCAAGAATCTCTGCTGGGGTAAATTGCACCAACGGAGGAAGAAATAAAAGTATAGGAACAGGACAATCAGGGATGTAGCAGTGAAGGAGCATTTGTTTATTAGCGGTTTTTTCCTTAAAAGAACCAACTAAACTCACTTGTCCGATCAATATATTTCTTATGGCATGACGTCAAACTTACAGAGCAGCCCTCTGATTTTCCGAAAACATTGGTGTTCATGTATGCTTACCACCACATTTTGGCCTTGTTGCCAGTTTATTTTTATAAATATAACCAGGAATACTTAATATTTTTAAACGTTCGAAAACCCTCGCTATGCGGCTTACTCCTTAGTGGGGCGGGGTATAAAATTTCATTATTTCAGTGAAATCGTTATGATGTTTCCCGGGCATGTCTTGTCATGAGCAGACAACCGTTGGAATATTCTTTTACAGATGAGTGGAAAAAAATCCGCGAGCTGTCTCATTCCTGATGCCAGGGGTAGCATTCGGTTATCCCGGGATTGGCACATATTAAAGATGGTTTTACACATATTGTATAATGAGCGGTTAGTCCGCCGCTAGAGAATTTTTACACATTCGAAATGGTTTGTCTAACAGCAAATAAAATGCTCTATATCTTAAGGGCCTACAATATCAAGAGTCTTGTAACCCTTCGCACGAGCTTTATTGTAGTTTTGTTACAAAACATGGTACGGTTTTGAAGGAAAAATATTTACACTTGTTTGATTTTGATTCGAGCGCGTGTTAAAACGGGCTGCTCAAAAACATACACACCGCCTAAATTGTCATATTTCTCCGAAAGTGGAATACCATAAACCGTTTTTTGCTTAGATACGTGTGTCTGTTTGAGCTCAGATGGTTTTGATGGATTTCAAAGGATCGTTTACAACAATGCCTTGAAATTTTCTTTTCAACAAACCACATAAAGAGCGGAACATACAGAAAAACTGGTCACCAAATAATAGCAAATATTTATAACGTAGAGTTACAATGAATATGAAAGCATTCCTAATTACACAAAAAATGTGCGGCTTTTATTGAGGATTACACAACTGTACATTTTAAAATGAAAGGTGAACACTTCGGAGACCATGCAATTTAGCGTGAGGTACAATCAAGCTCACTTTATTTCAGACAGAACACCGGTATGAATAGCAAGGTTGTGCACAAATCTGATATTATATTATCGAGTTTTTGGAAACCATCCGAAATTTTTAATTTTGGATTCCTGACCTCTTGAAGGTCCTGACCTCTTGAATGAAACCGAAACCGATTTGCTGGAGGGCCTAAAAATCCAGGGCGTAACAGCAGTGAGGCGCATAACAATACGCAGAGAAGACAAAGAAATTCCTACCACACACCTTATCTTATCGTTTGACCGGTCAACACTACAAAAAAATATATTAACGCAGGATACATTTTCATGTTAAGTTCGGTCATACATCCCTAACCCCCGACGCTGCTTTAATTGCCAGCGGTTCGGGGATGATACCAACTCTTGCCGTGGTCGTCTGACCTGCGCAAATTGCGCACAGCATGATCACCCACCTGACATTTCTCCATCATCAACCCTTACCTGCGCAAACTGCCAGGAACCCCATGCCAAGTACTCTCGAAAATGATGAGGTTCACGCAGGAGAACGAGATTATCAAAGTAAAAGTACTGAGAACCCTACCTACCCAAAGGCGCGAAAGAGGTGCGCCTCTTATACCCTGGTGAGGTACGCCGACGCAGCTCGCCGGGTGGGCGGAGCGGGGTCTGGTTTCGGCGGGAACCCAGTACGGCAAATCAGGAACTGGTCCCGTCCGCGCCCTCCCCCCTGGGTTGCCTCGTGCAGCTCAACCCGCCTAGATTACGGATAGGGACCCACTCATGCAAAGCACTCGCACCTTCTCACTGGGTCTCGGGGGCTTCCGTGCGGCGGGAGCAGAAAGGCCCTATCCGTGTTTCACATCCTCATACAATGTAGGGCACTTGACACAACACGACGAATATACTTACCACAACTACACGCATGACGTAATCCACCACAGCCGTCATACTTAGGAGACGAAGCCATTTTTTCAATCAAACGCGTTTTTGAGTTTCTTACCTGGGAAAAATTTTCACGTCTCATTTCTTATCTTGCATCTTGACAACCTGGCCCCTTAGACCAACCATCTTAATTATTTTGGGTTTTACTCTGTTTATTTTTACAGAAATGTTCTACTTTCACCTCTACGTAACCCTCATGTAATCCCTATTGTTTGGCGCTCTCTGCCCTTTGTTGGGTTTGCATCATTAAACTCCAAACATCATCATCACAAAACCGCCTCCGCACTGCCCGCTGAGCAAGCGGCGGCTGTGGTGGGATCCACGTCCGTTGGGCATGATGCTGCACCCACTGTTTCGTCCTTCCACCGGACCAAAGCACACCCGAGGGGCCGCAGGAGATGGAGAGGGGGAAATCACAGCAGTTCCCACCCGGAACGTTTCCACCCGAGACGGGGGAAACCGCAGCAGTTACCACGCTTAGCACGCCCTCGGAGGTCGCGGCTCGAACAAAGGGCACCGAAAACGGTGCTTTGTACAGGGAGTCCAATCCCTTGGGTACTCCTTCCGAATCTAATCACGACATGAACGTGAGACCTTTTCAATCTGGTCTGCAGCGGAAGGAGCGATTCACTCCATAGAAACCTCAAGAGAAGGTTAAAAGCGCCCTCCCAAGAGTACAAGCACCGAAAGACCTTACATAAATAGTCACCCTCCAGTAGCTCCATACACTTCGTAATGGGAAGAGAAAACATAATACTATGCAACTGCAGAGGCCTTTTTAAAAATCTTGACGATGTATGCGAAACACTGCACGCTAATCACCCAAGTGTAATGTGTATTCAGAAAACACATTTGAATTCTAAACACACAAATGTCTTGAATAGTTACCCGGTATAATACAGAAAGCACAGGGAGTCTGCACACACTCTTCTGGGGGGGTTTGCATAATTGCCCGGAAGTCCTTAGCTTGCTACCCTGTCACTTTGAACACTGTCCTTGAGGCTGTAGCAATTCGAACAATATTATTTATTAGGTTGATAAAGGTATGCTCTATATACACGCCTTCTTATTTTACGATTTCGAGCAATCACTTTGATGCGCTGGTTGACCAGCTGCCTGAACCATACATCATGACTGGTGGCCTTAATGCAAACAATTATCTTTAGGGCTCTTCTTGCACGGATGCCCGAGGTCGCCAGATAGAGAAGTTTTTAACATCCTCTGGAGCATGCGTTTTCAATAACAGACAGCCTACATGCCATAACTTTCGACACAATACATACTCAAACCTTCACTTGTCTATCAGTTCTGTAATTCTCTTTCCATGCCTTGAGTGGGGTTTGGGCAAAGACCCATATAGTAGTGACTACTTCCTCACCTCACTAACATATATAGGTAAGGCCGACGCAGTCCATCTTTGCAAAACTGGTTCAATGAATCAAGAGCTAACTAGGATACATTTACATAGACATCCATACTACACCACACATCCGCGGTACGCCTACACGTTGAAGAAGCAACCCAACTGCTCACGGTGCACATCCTCGACGCCGCCGAAAAGTTCATTCTCCAGGCCTCTGGTGCCCCTCGCAACCAGAGGAGGCCGTTGTGGAGTGAAAACTATAGGCGGGCGTGAGAGGCCCAGAACAGGGTGTGGATATCCTTCGTCGGTACCCCACGTGGGGTAACCGTTTTTTGTAAAAACGTGCAAAGGCGTTAGGAAAACGAGTGTACCGTGAGGCGAAACGACATTGTTGGGCGTTCCTTCATAACATCAATAAACTCCTACACAGACACACGAAAAGTATGGACAAGAATGCGCGAACTGAAAGGACAACAAACACACAGCCTGCCTCTTGTCAGCACAACAGGAGAGCCCCTCGAAGATAGGGATGACGCACTCGCACAACACTTCCAACACGCATCCAGCTTAGATCATTACACTAACACTTTCATGCCACACAAAACATCTGCAGAGAAAAAGCCCTTACATAAAAAAGACAAATCAAAAGCTTCTTACAACTTGAAATTCACACTCTATGAGTCAAGGGCTACCCTAAGCACATCAAAACCTTCAGCTCTAGGTGCAGATAAAATTACATATGCCATAATGCAACACCTACACCCAGACAATGTTGAGACACTGCTACACCTATACAACAAAATATGGCTTTCGGGGCAGCTTACAAGGTCTTGGAGGGAGGCCATTGTAGTGGCTTTCCTGAAGGAAGGGAAGGACCCTTCCTCTCCCGCTAGCTATCGAACTATTGCCCTGACCAGCTGCCTGTGCAATCTTCTCGAGAAGATGATCAACAAGAGACTCATGTACTTATTAAAGTGCAATGGTCTTTTCGAGAACTGCACGCTAGATTCAGGATGGGGAGATCCACCAACGATCAACTGCTTGCGTTTGAACCATATATAAAGAATGCCTTCGTTCACAAACACTTCTGTCTGACGGTGTTTTTTGACATAGAGAAGGCCTATGACACTGCTTGGCGTTACGGCATACATAGTGACCTCAAGTCGTTCGGTGTCCCGGGTAACATGTTAAATACCTTTATTCGTTACTTGTCGGAGAGAATCTTTCGCGTGAGAGTCGCTAGTGCCCTCTCAAATGTTCACGTGCAAAAAAATGGCGTGCCGCAAGGTGAAGTTCTAAGCTGCACTCTGCTCATGGCTCAAATGTTCACGTGCAAGAAAATGGCGTGCCGCAAGGTGAAGTTCTAAGCTGCACTCTGCTCATGGTAACGATGAACTCCCTTGGGAAGGCATTGCACATATGATTCCTTATTCAATGTATTTACCTGACGCAAAGATATCCTTTAGGTCGTGTAATATGTCAATCTGCGAACGTCAAGTCAAGTTTGGCGTCAAGAAACTTCCCGGCTGGGCATACAAGAAAGGTTTTACAGTGAATCCTCCAAAAAGCTCTTGTGTTGTGTTCTCCGGAAAGCGTGGGGTCTATCCGGACCCAGACATTACTCCTAATTGCATGTCATTTCCTGTGAACCAGAAGCACAATTTTCTATGTGTTGTGTTTGGCCCCAAACTCACATTCATTCCACACATCCAGGAAGTTCAGCATAAATGTCGGAAAACAATATTTATCCTAAAGGTTCTCTCCAACCAATCGTATGGTGCAGACAAAGAACTGCTGTGCTTGTATACTGCTTTGGTTAGGTCTCGTTTGGACTATGGCAGTGTCGTGTATGGGTCGGCGACTAAAACGGCATTGCGAATGCTTGACCCAGTGCTACACTTCGGGCTACGTCTTGCGTCGGGTGCTTTTCGCACTAGCCTGGTCCAAAGTTTGTATGTCGAGTGTAACAATAGTCCCTTGAGAACCAACGCACGCACGAGGACTTGAATATGCTTTCAAAATTTCATTGCTGAACAACCATCCTTTTTATCCTGTGTTGATCAATACATCCACATCACTTCTCTTTGTAAATGGCCCATCTGTTCCTCTGTCCTTCTCGCATAGAGAGAGAGAACGATTCGTTTTCAGATGTGTCGAGATCATCCTTTTCAGACATTTTCCGCATAGAAAGTTGGTCCTGTGTCCTGCAACATTTCTTATATAACAGTTGACAAAAATCGGGTACCGCTAGCTACACTACTGCAGCAAGTTCTGTCTTTGTAGTTGAAATACCCGTGTGCAGAATTTTACAGTGACGCTTCAAAAACCTCCTCTATGGTGTCCTGCCCAGCTCATGGTCAGAAATTTAATGCAGCCAGAGCCATGAACGTGCACCCAACCAAGTTTTGCTCAGAAGCGCATTGAATCATACTGATTGTACGACACATTTCTGAAAATCAAATTTCCAATTCTATCATCTATACAGTTTCTTTGAGTGTTGTTCGCGCACTATCACGCACAAGCCCCCCAAAACCATATAAGTCATGTTGTAATCAACAGGAATATGTCTGTGTATGCGCAAAAGCATGAGCTCCTCATTGTCTAGGACCCAGAACACGCTGGCATCGCTTGGAACGAGTTGGCAGATGAGAGGGCCGCTGCTACGGCACTCAGAAACACTGTAAGATAAGAACCGTACCATATACAAACCTCAAGCCACACATAAGACAACACTAAGCGTAAAACATGGCAAACACACTGGAGTGAACAGACAGATAACTTACACGCTATAAACCCCGCTTGGGACCATACACCAGTGACACACGCAAAAGACACACCGAAGTCGCTTTGGCTAGGCTACGAATTGGGCACACCCTTGCAACGCACTCGTATCGCTCACAGGATCTTCAAGACCCCAGTGCTGCATATGCGGAGAGGCCCTATACATAGTTCACATTCTCATCATTGGACCGCACTTCCCACAACTATACAGACTACACGTCCCACTACACGCAGCGTTTTTCTTGTTTTACGATCCAATTTAAATACAGAGCATTTTTTTTAACTCACGATGTCACCCGTTCTAGGCGCCCGTAGTAGTCCGCATCGCTCGCCTCGACATCCCCGGCTCAGACGTTCCGCTATCGGCACGATCAACATTTGAGAGCGCGACCAGGCACGTTCCAAAGACACTCTCTCCCCTCTCTCGGACTCAACGTGCGCCGAGGCTGCCAATTTTACGGCTGACGAGCGCTGTCTCGTCAGCAGTTGCCACAAGTGCAACAACATTTACGTAACGCAAACTGCTTAACGTCATGCGCCCCCGGAAATGATCTGCATTTGATCGTGCCCCTTGCGAGGGGCATGTTTCACTGCGTCGCCATGCCAATAGTTTGAGACGCTTTAGTTTGAGTTCCGTATCTCCCCACCGCGGCCGTGGAGAGAAGGTGGCTGGCCGCGACTCTCGCCACCGCGGCGCTGCGGTTGCAAGTTGCGCTAGAAAAGCGAGCGTCGTCTGCTAGCGAGGAGAGGAACGCGTTCCGCTCGGCATCTCTGGTCTTCGCCACTTCTGGCTGCGCACTGCAAAAGAAATTTTTCCACCTATTTTCTATCAAGTGTATTTTTAAATATTTAGAGAAGTTAAATTACTAGACCTCATTTCATACCGCGCGTAATCACTCCCTAGCCCTCTACACCACCCAAGCGCATTGTCATTTTCAGATTTTACTTCTGTTTTTTCTGTCTTATATAAGTGTTTACGGTTTCACCTCTCATGTAAAAGCATTGTTTTGGTGCTCTTTGCTCCAGTTGGCTTTGCGGCATTAACATCCAACCTTCATCGAAACCGATTAAAGTCCGCTACAGCGACTTTATATCCCAGTATACAATTGCAACAGGAATACCGCAAAAACCTAACAAGAATTCCTGTCATACGACAAAATGTTTGTTGTGGAGATAGAAGTCGTGTTGTTACGACAAGGCTATCTGTCGTTACGACACACAGTGTTGTCGTAACAACAAAGTTAATTTTATCAACGAAAAACATTCTTGTAATCAAAACAGAACTGCCATTTACGCTACTCATGACAACGAGCAGAAACATTCAAACCATGTGGTAATCGATGGAACATCTGGACCACGACAAGACAGGAATTTGCAACGACGGAACATCAAAACCAGGATACGAATACGACACATGACAGAACATCAGAGTCACAATGCGACAAGAATACGACAAGGCGAAAGTACGACACGTGCAAATACGTCAAGACTACTGGAATTTTTCTTCTCGTCTTTTTCGAATACAATAGTTTAGTAAAAACAACCATTCCTTCAATTGTGCGAGGGAAGTTGCAACATCCTGTTATCACGCATCACATGTTCTCGTATGTAGTGCTGTGTGGAATTTTCGTTTCCGCAAACATATCTACAGTTAGCTAAACGTGTAAATGGCCTAACGTTTATGGAAAAATACACTAAGCACAGCTTGACAATTTTATTTTATTTTCGCTGGATACACATACACTCATACGCTGGATACACTGTGGGCACTTTCTTAATCCACATTTTGGTCACATATCTACAGTTACTCATTTGTTTATATACGCCGAAAGCTTAGGCCCTCTCCTAATAATAAAATAAAAAAACACTGGGTCTCCAAGTAGACTTGTCCACAAAACGCGGACATGTAACGGGAAACAAAAAAAAATATACACTTACCCCCCTCCGCATGCCTCTGCAGTGCTAAAAATGGTGATGGCCGCCAAGACACAAACTCCTGCAAAAATGTTCTCCACACTGCGCATTCCTAACTGTGAGCGGGCAATCGTAAACATGACACCACTTTATAAAAGCGCTTCAACACTATCGCTACTCCCGCTTCAGAAAAAAAAAACATTTTGATAGGCAACGCTGTTATAAATAACATTGCAAATTTGTCAATACAGTTCCTTTTGCTCTAGCCGAGCTTCCCTTGGAAGGGCCTTTTGTAATCACTGACTCGGATACCATCACTTCAAAGTAAAGTCCAGAAATCTGTAGGTCATTTTAAGTGTTGTAAACGTTTATTAAAATTCGTATCCCAAAGCAATAGAGCTGGTTCGAAGAACTGCCGAGTGTCTTCGAGATAACAAAACAGAATAACAGCCGAGGATGGCTTCGAGATAACAAAATAGCATATGCAGTGTTTTTCAGATATTCCTTCGTAGAATTCACCAGAAAAGTAATGCTAACATAGTGTTGGCATGAATATGACGACATTGCTCAAGAACATGTGCAGAATTGAGTTATATCACACAAAAAACTAAAAGAAAAACACATGAAACAAACTTTTTAGCAATGATTGGTGCCCGTTGTCTTGTTGCCATTATATAAAAAGTACAATATTAGGTGCCGGAAATTCATCCACGCATATGAACAAGTATTCAGTAGAGCGAAGTGCGTGGCGTGGCGAAACAAGAATTTTATGATATAGCAGAACGTTATGCCTTGTGAAAATACAATTATGTACGTCAAGAGAACAAAGACCAGGACTTCATCCACAACTGTCACGTTACAGCATCTCAAACCAACCTTCGAAAGCGGTTCGCTTGAAGAAAAGATACTGTGTGTAAGAAGTGTAAAGGATGCGTGAATATGCGTCTCAAACGCATTTTGTCGCCCACTGCAGTTTAAAAACGATGATTGTTTCTCTAAATATGATCATCTGCTTCAGAGAAGATAAGTGAATAGCTCGATGCACATACCAAGGTGGCGTGTATGACAAACAATTATGGCGGTCCAACGCGCTTTGTTATACAGACGTTTGAGTGTATAGCGGGTATTGCACTGTAATGCTTTTCCGCTCAACAGCAATGTAGGTAGCGAGAAGAAACGAGAATGTTAGCTCTGATGTTCATGATCCTTTGCGCAAAATAGTCGTATGTTAAAAACTCTGCTTAGGATGTCGCATACTACACAGTAAAACACGTATGCACTAGAGGAAGGTGTATTTTTAATGTAAGGAGTACTTACGTAGACAGTGTTTTAAAGCTGTTGTGTTTTAATATAGAGACAACAGAACTTCCAACAAAATATACACTTGAGGCTCTTTTCCAGGACAGTTTAGAATGTACGCAAACAATTAAACAAAACACAATTGTCTCTGAAAGTGCATTCGCATATCTTTGGCCGTAGCGGGGGTATGTATTCGCGAAAGATATAACATGAAAATGGACACTACGACTGCTATTGGTATGGCACTACAAAAATGCATAGTGCAATTAAGCCTGTCCCTTCAGTAGGAATTCCAGAAGATTTGTTTGCAGCTGAAAGGTTATTCCTTCGCGCTGGTTCCAACTTCGAATATGAAGCTTGTTATATTCGGCCACTGGGGAGTTCTCTTTGAAGGCAATGATTTAAAATGAAAAATCTAAATCAATATCAAAGTTTATTTCACTCACAGTTACATCGACGTGCAAGCTGAAACATTTAGGGCTAACGCTACTTAAAAATTGGTGTCTTTTAAAATAAATAATAAATTTTCTCCCTTTTGGTACAAATTTTTAGAAAGCGCCACCTATGTTAGACTTTTTAGTGCGTGTTAACACGTTTCATGTGAATACTACCGCCAATAAAATGAAGACGTCTTCTAAACACCGAAGATTTTGCTTGGTTCCAACTTGAAATCTGATGATGGTTATATTCTGCCGCTTTGGAGTTCCGTTTGAAGGCAACCCTATAAAGCATTTAGGGATATTGGTGCTGCTAACCCGGTTCCTTTTAGAACAAATAGTGAGTTTTCTCCCGGTTCATTAGCATTTTGAGAAAGCACAACATATGTTAGACTTTTTCCTGCGTGTAAACACTGGACATGTGAAGACTACTGCAAATAACATAAAGACAACTTCTAAAAGGCGAAGAATTTCTATCTTCTGAACCTTTAAAGAATTTTCAAACCTGGTTCATAAATGGTGAAAGAGGCCTGCACACAATGCTCCGTAATTTCACTCTGTCCCTGTAGTGAGCTCAATTCAGAGTTTCCAGACACAAGAAGCAAGAAGCCGACAACTAAGTCTTCTGAATTTTTGTCAAGTTTTTATTTATTGTCTATACTAAAATGGCATTTTTGCATGAACTGTGCCTAACTTTTTTCATACATATTGCCGTCGTAAAGCGACGAATCATTCAAACGAAAAAACTAACTTCACCATTACAAGAAACAAATATTTCATATCTACAACCGTTCACCGAAGCTAGATCAGTTTTTTAATGTAAACGCATACAGGGTAGTTGTGTAATAGCATTGTTTTAAAACATTTCAACAAAACGCGCTTCGCCATGCAAAATACGGATTTCGCTCTGCTTCAGAAATATCGTTTCCTATTCTTAAGGTAGGGAAAGTTTGGTGATCTGAGAATGCCGCCGAGTGTCTTTTTTATTTATTTATTTATTTAAAATACCTTACAGGAATCTGTTCAGGGAATTGAATAAGGGGGTAACAAAGGAAGGAGTCATAGATCATTCATTACAAAATCAAGACTTAAAAACAAGTCAGAACAACTTATGACGACAATATTTACTAGCACGTGTAAGTTCTATAACAATAACAAGTAAAAGAAAAGTCAACAGCATATCGCACACACGTAAACTGAGCACAATCATTGCAAGTATACTGAACATAAAACACGCTAGTCGGTAAACTAGACAGCAACCAACGATACACAACTATGCGCAGGCAAAGTGCACCAATCAGTTTTTGTAGTTTTGAGTATGCACAATAGAAAGAGCGCAGGAGAAGAACGCCGAACATTTCAGTGTGCGTAAAAAGACATTTCCAGCATGAAATGTTCGAACTCAGGAACAAAGGGCGACACTCGATGAAAAAAAAGAAAGAAAAGTAGAAAAATTGTGCTATGACAGGTTGTTTTGGTCTTCCAGAACAAAAAAATTCTGAAGTTTCAAAGAGCGATACAGGACATAGCAGAAGAAAAAAATGCAAAAACAGTATTAAGGCATTATTGCAAAACGAGAGTGATCAGTAATTTATGAAAAGTATTGCTGTCTTATACTGATGCGATATTGTCGGGAAGAAAATTCCACAAACGTAAGGCGCGATCAAGACAAGTTGAGTTGAACAAATCAATTAAGCCATATAACCGCGTAAAACTGATGCGATTATGAAACCTACGTGAAGTAATGGAATGAACATCAAGGTGAAATGGGGTTTGTCTATTTCTGTATAATTATTTCTGAAAGAGGCAGAGAAAAGAAATGTCGTGGCGAGTGCTGAGCGGTTAAAGTGGAAGGTGGTGCTTAATTTTAGTTATGCTGCTGTGATAGTCATGATTGCTTGAATTGAAACTGGCCCCCTATTCTGAATCGCTTCTAGCCTATTATTTAGTAGTTGGGGTGACTGGACCATATAGAAGCGGCGAACTCAAGCTGTGGGCGAACAAACGTTTGATAGGCTAGTTGACGGACGTGAGTTGGGCAACTATGTATAGCGTAGATATCCTAAAGATTTTGAAGCTCTTGCGCTTATGGTGGCAATGTGGTGAAACCAGGAGAGATTTGGCGTGAGATAGATTCCAAGATACTTATAGGAAGGTGCCTCTGATAGTGGGTGGGTTTTGATACTATAGCGATAGTTAGAAATGTTTTATTTGAGCCTAAAAGAGATTATTTTGCATTTTTAGTGTTCAGTGACATTATCCATTTTTGACACCAGTCATTAGTTGATAAATGTCGTTTTCTAGTGCTAATTCGTCGTCGCGGGAGGATATAGGACGATATATAGTCACGAAGCCCAAGAGAATGCTGTCGTCTTGAAGGAAAAGAACGTTTATTGCAGGGAACCTGAGCTCCCATAAGAAATAAAAAAGTACAAAGGGGGAGAAGCAGCAGTCAACAAAGTGACGTGCGTCGCCGGGCGTCGGAGTGTTGAAATAACGCCGTGGGGTCTGCTCTGCAGGCTTTTATCTTTTGGCGCGAGTGTTTCTACAACCGTTGATTTACATACAGAACAAAGAAGATTATTCTAGGCTGTTTACGTTAGTCCGGAACCTCTCCCTATCAGAAGAGATGACACATGCGGCATAGAAACAAAGAATGGAACAAACGCTTGCTTTGGCACACAGATAAAACACATAACAAAGACCAGTGCAGCCAGGTGGTAAAAGCAAAACATAAATAAACAAACCCAATGCATGGTTTGCGGCATTACCGTCGATCCAAGAGTGCATCGACCCGATGCTAACATAACCGACAGTCCAAACAAATAAAAAAAAATTACTGCCATCTTCCCGCGAGGGAACTCTGATGTGATGCGACGCATCAGGGGGGAGCGTTCGGACTGACGCTGGTAGTGTATTGCGTCAGTCCACTCGCTGAAGGGACTGTCGCTTCCATCACGTCTTCATCGGAAGATCTTGCACGAAGGTATCGTCAAGCAATGTCAAGTTAAGTGCGGGAGCGAGCGCTGGACTGATCCGGCGCCGTTCGCTCCCCCGCTTATATTCCCGCTTTGGAAAGGAGAGGAGCAGGGGGGGAGAGTCGCGCGCATGCGCACACAAGCGCGCACACAGAGCAGCGAAGCGCACATGCGCAGATGTTGTTATGATAATGAGACGGAGTTACAGTTCGCACACATGCGCCACCCAGAGCAGCGAAGCGCACACGCGCCACTGTTGCTATGATAATGAGACTGAGCGAGAGTGTTGCGCACAGCTGTCGGAGAGAAGAACGGACGAGATTAGCGCATGTTCAGTGAGCGCGCGGACAACGCCGCGACGACAACGGAGGGACATACGCGATAGCAAGAGATGCGTCGCATCTAATAAACGTCCGTCATCGTGCGTACAAAGGATCTAAGCGAACCACGTGAACAACTTCGGACCACGTGCGTAGTCGTGATGTTCCGGAATCACCATCGGGGATCAGCTCGTACGTAAGTAGGCCAACACGTAGAATCTGGTAAGGTCCGAAATACCGTTGCAGAAGCTTCTCACTGAGTCCGCGTAGTCGGATGAGAGTCCAAACCCATACACGACCTCCAGTGTGGTACTCGGAATGTCGGCGTCGGGGATTGTAGCATCCGGCATCAACCAGCTGCTAATCGGTTATACGAACCCGAGCGAGCTAGCGGGCCTCTTCCGCACGTTGACAGTATCCTTGGACGTCGGCGTTGAGGCCGTCGTCTTCTACGTGTGGAAGCATGGCGTCGAGCATCGTAGTCGGCCGTTTTCCGTAGACAAGCTCGACGGTGGCATCAGCTTAGTTTCCTGGCTCGCTGTATTGTACGCAAACGTGACATACGAAAGGACTTCGTCCCAAGACCTATGTTCAACGTCGACGTCCATAGACCGCATATCCGCGATTGTCTTGTTCAGACTTTGCGTTAGTCCGTTCCTTTTGGGGTGGTACGCGGTCGTCCTTCGGTGATCCGTGTTGCTGTACAGTAAGATTCCTTGCATGAGCTCCGCAGTGAAGGCCGTTCCGCGGTCCGAGATTAGGATTTCGGGGGCTGCATACCGCAGCACCACTTGGATCATGAAGAACTTTGCGAATCCACTTGTTCTCGCATGAGGACGTAGAAAACGGCCCCAGGAGGTCCATTCCAATCTGCTGAAAGGTCCTCGATGGCACGGCAATTGGATGCAAAATCCGGTGGGTTCCGTCGGTGGCGTTTTTCATCGCTGGCAGTCACGGCAGCTCCGGACGTAGTGAGTGACGTCGGATGTAAGGCGGGGCCAGTAGTACTTTGCCTTGATTTTTCAATTCTGCGAGCTGTGCCGAGCTGTCCGGAAGACGGGTCGTCGTGGCACGCTTCCAAAATTTCGTCACAAAGGTCTGCGCGTATGACGAGATAATTCGTTCTCGTTCCGGGGCTGAAATTCTTCTTCACGAGTATGGAGAATTTTAGGCTGAATGCTGATAGGTTGTGTTTGAAGGTCATAGGCACGACGACGTTGCATCCTTCTAGGTAGTCGATTATGACCCATAGGTTATGGTAGGCAAGGTTCTGGGGGGCAAAGTCACTCCCCGTCACGATTCCGAAGAACACGCTGTCTTCATCAGAGACCTGTGGCGGCGGATCGACGGGGGCGCGGGACAGGCAGTCGGCGTGATAGTGTTTCCTTTTGAATTTTTAGACAATTTTAACGTAGAACTCTTGGAGGCGCAAGCTCCACCGCCCAAGACGGCCGGAGGGGTCCTTCAAATTGGCTAGCTAACACAGCGCATGGTGGGCTGTCACAATGTTGAACGGTCTACATACACGTAAGGGAGAAATGTTGAAATGGCCCTTATAATAGCCAAGCACTCTTTCTCAGAGGCAGAGTAGTTTTCCTCCCCCTTAGACAGACCAGGGCTGGTATAGGCGATTACCTTTTCGCAACTGCATTGCTTTTGGACGAAGAAAGCACCCAAACCTATATCCCTGACATCCGTGTGCATTCCCGTTTCGGCGTTTTCATCGAAATGAGCGAGCACGGGCGGGCTTTGCAGGCATTTCTGCAGCTCGCAAAATGCTTTTTCTTGGTTGTTTCCCCGACTAAATGGGTGCTATACTTCGTCAAGTGCGTGAGTGGCTCTGCAATGCGTGCGAAGTTTGTGACGAAGCCCCGGTAGTATGCGCCCAGTCCAAGAAATCTTCGCACGTCCTTCTCGTTTTTGGGTCTTAGGAAGTAGGCTATGGCTAAGTTTTTGCAAGGTCAGGTAGGACTTCCGCGTCGTTGACGACGTGGCCAAAGAACATGAGATCCTAACACGTGAAATTGCACTTTGAAGTGTTTACCATTAACCCCGAAGTACGAATGGCCTCGAGTATAGACTCCAACCTTGCAAGGTGTTCGTCGAAAGTGTGGGCGAATACCACAACATCGTGTAGGTATGCGAGGCCAGTTTGCCACTTCTCTGGGTTTCTCTCGTCCACTTCAATTTGCCAGTAGCTTGTCTTCGTATCCATCGATGAGAAGTACTTAGGATGGCAGAGGTGGTCGTGGGTGTCGTCGATTCGTGGAAGGGGGAACACATACTTGGTGGTGATTTAGTTGAGTCGCCGGTATTCAAAGCAGAACCTTTATTGGGCCGTCTTTTTTCTTTAAGAGTGCGACCGGTGCAGCCCAGGGGCTTTTCGACGGCTGTATAAGGTCGTCGCTGAACATGTCGTCGACTTGACAACGGATGTCTTCCCGCTCGTGAGAAGAGACGCGGTACGGTGACTGTCGGGTAGGTCGGGCTGCTTCTTCGGTTATAATTCGATGCTTCGATAGGGGTGTCTTGCGTAATTTTGAGCTTGACGAAAAGCACTCGCTGTAGCGCAGTCGCAAATCCACTAATCTGTCCCGATTTTCTTGCAGCAGCGCCGCGTTGAGGGCGAAAGGATGCGGCAGTTTGTTAGCATCTGCGCTTGCGGGTTCAAACTTGGTGACCGCGATCATTTGATTTGCTTCTTGCGTTTCTCCGAGGAACGAAATTGCAGAGCACTTGTTTAGATGCTGGTACTCCTCGGTGAAATTGGTGACCGAACCGTAAAGTTGCATTGCCTAAAGCGTGTATTGCCTCTTGCGACGGAGACACCACGGTTGAGAAGCAACCTTTGGTCACTCTCTATGATAGCGTCGATGTCAGTACCAGCATCCTCAGAGTAGACGGCGATGATCAAGCTTGCGGGGGGTAAGGGTGACGTGATCGTCGGCGATCCTTACAGCCGCACAGTGATTGGGAATCGGTTGCGGCATCGTGGAGTTATCGGAGGAAAAATTTATCGTCTTGGTCTGAATATCAATTATTGAGCCTTTGTCAGTCAAAACGTCCATTGCGAGAATTACGTCGCGGGAGCAATTAGGCGAAATGACGAACGCAGCAGGGTACTTGGTGCTGCCTATGGTGATGCGTGATGTGCACGTTATACTGTGTGTTATAATTTTTCCTCCTGCTGCGCGTATACGCGGATCGTCCAATCTTGTCCTAACTTTCTTAAGCTCAGACGCAAATGATCCGGTAATTACCGAGTAGTCGGCTCCCGTGTGGATGAGGGCGACGACGTCAAAGTCATCGATGAAAAACTGGATGTCGGTCGCCGCCTTGGAGTTCCGGCGTTGAATCTCGGCTAGTGCGTAATCGCGGTCGGTAACTGTGAAACGTCGCGGTTGTCGTATTCTCAGCGGCCGTATCGGTCATGGTGGGTACGCTCTGCGCCGGGTAGCTGTTGTCGTGTTCGGGTGTCTCGTCAGGGTTCCGTCGGGTCGTCGGGAACAGGGCAAATCCTTAATCACTGTCTTCGGCGTGCCATTGCGTCGTTGAAATGTCTTCCTTTTCCCGCGGTTGGGCAACTTCACCTCCAGAAGTTGCTGCCTTTAGTAGGGACCTTCCACGTGCGATGTCAGCATTGGTAGGGAGGTTCGGCGACTCGTATGGGAAGAGCGAAGTCGAGTGGGTAAAAGAAGCTGGACAATCACTGGTTTGAGATAGATACTCATCGATCTCACGTGGTCGTTACCCAGGAAGAGCGCGAGGTGCGGCGATGGAGAAACCACGCAGTTGGAGTCTCTTGTATGGGCAGCGACAGTAGATGTGGTCGCCCTCTCCGCAGTGGTAGCACAGAGAACGACTATCGGGAGTTTGCCACATTTCTGTCTTCCTTGGCGTCTGGTTTCGGACTTCAGGTGGTCGGACGGGCTACAGTGGGCGGCGGTACAGCGGGGCCTCTTGACGACGTCTTGGAGCACGGGGGGGTTGACGAACACACGACGAGTCTGTCATAGCTTGTGGCTCGCAGAGTGCTTCGGATGGCGTAGAAGTTCCCAACGCTTGTTGTACTTCTTCTCTAATCACGTAGGTAAGGGTAGCGACTTGGTGATGCGACGGGGCGGGGAGAAGTTTCTGTAGCTCCTCACTAACTACTGCGTGGATGGTATCGCGTAGGCCATCAGCCGGAACCCTCATGTTGTCGATGTTTTTCGCAATGGCCACGCCAACAAAGTTTCGTTCATACAGTTTAGCACGCATGTCGAGGGCCTTCTCAATTGTATTGGCTTCGGTTACAAATTCGGCGACGGTTTTGGGCGGGTTGCTGAAACGTCCAGCGAACAGTTCCCACTTCACACCGTGTGTTAAGGTACCTTCTTTTCTTCCGTCGTTTCGGGGTCCGTGCGGCGAAATATTTGCTTGATCTCCTCAACGCAAAATCATAACCCCTTCGGTTGGCTGTTGCGATCGCGTTTCTAAGAAAAGTGCGGCTCTGTCTTTACGCACGACGGCAGCGAATGTTTCAGGAACTGGCTCCTAAAGAAAGTCTAGTCAGTTAGGGAGCTTTCATGGTTCTCAAACCACGTTCTGGCCGTATCTTCTAAATAGAAGAGAACATGGCCGAACATTTGTTCGTCATTCCACCTGTTAAAGGTGCGGACGGGCTCCACGGTCTCTTACCAGACTTCAGGGTCTCCTCCGGGTGAGCCACGGAGCGATGGTGGTTCCTGGGGCTGTTGCAACACGAGGGCAGTATTAGAAGTGCTAGTCATGGTGCGTGCAGTGATCACTGTGGTTTTCACATCATGTTCTTTCATCACGTTATCCGGAATCAGTCGAAACTCTGGGTGAAGACCTTGCTGTCGGCGACTAACAGGAGTTGAGCTTTCTTGTGGGCTTGACGAGGGCTTAGAGGTGCATGTACCCGAGAACCTCCACCAGATGTCATGAAGCCGAAGATGAGACAGTCGCCTTGAAGGAAAAGCACGTTTATTGAAGCGAACTTGCGCTCCTCTAACAACTCAAAAACTACACTGGGAGCGGAGCAGCAGGTAACAAAGTGACGTGTGTCGGCGGGCGTTGGACAATCGAATTATTGCTGCGGCGCCTGCTCAGCAGGCTTTTATCTTTCGGCGTGAGTGTTTTTGGAAGCGTTGATTTACATCCATAACAAAGAAGATTATTCTAGGCTGTTCACGTTAGTTCGGAACGCTCTCCCAATCAGAAGAGATAATTCATGCAGCATAGAAAAAAAGAATTAAACACGCCCTTCTTTGGTACACATATAACACACTTAACAGAGACCGGCGCAGCCTTGCGGTAAAAGCAAAACATAAATAAACAAACCCAATGCATGGTTCACGGCAATATTAGGAAATCGTCTGCGAACATTCGCATGCAGGATGAAACGTTATTTGGCAGATCATTTATATAGATTAAGAACAATAGAGCGCCGAAAACGCACCCTTGTGGTACGCCAGGAGTAACGGGGGAAAGGAAGGAGGGGGAATTGCTAATTACAGGAAACTGCTCACGAAATGAAAGAAAGTTATGAAGCCACGATAGGGTTAAAGAGTCTAATCGCAGGGCAGATAATTTAAGATTAGATGGCAATAGGCTACACGATTGAAAGCTTTTGACAAATCAATAAAAGCACTGTCAGAAGGTTATTGTTCATGCTAGAGTGCAATTCTGTTGTTAGTTCTATCATCTGTGTATAGCAAGGAAAACCTTTCCTGAATCCCTGTTGGTTGTAAAAGACAAAGTTATTAGATTATAAGTGGCAGAAAACATGCGAAGCTAATATATGGTCAAGAAGTGGGGAGCAGATACAATTTGGGAAATTGGGTGATAAATTTCGGGTGAATGCTTATTACCTGATTTAAAAACAGGCCCCCCCGAACCACTAACATCCCTGCGAGGTCCCAAAAAGATCAGAACGTCTATGTCCCAGCAGTATCTCGATTAGACATCCGTACAACATGCAATATTTTAATGAAAAGTTTTGGATGTTGAGATAACGTTGCTGGTACCTTAATGTCGGACGCTCTTTCAACTTTGCTAAAGACGTACTCTCGATGTTGCTGCTGCTTCATTTAGGAACAGTATTTAAACATATTTTGCGGACGTTGTTCAGATGTTGCTGGTATGTCCGTTTTTTACTTCGAACATGTCTATCGCAGTTACATTTATTTTAGCTATATCTACTATACTTTATTTTCAAACTCTCCGCAGGCATACTGTACTGAAGTTACCGAGGGGTTTTGTACGTGTTTTGTAAGGGTTTTGTACCGAGGGGTTTTGTGCAAGTATTGTAATCCACCACTATTGCTTTGAACCTTTGACCTGCAAAACAGTAGCCCAATACTGAACCTCACGGAAAGAGGCAGGGACTTAGTGCAGAATTCGTTTACAAGCGACGTTGCCAACGAGCCTTCTAAGGTTTTCTTTTTTTTGGAAGGGGGGGTCGAGGGAGGAGGGGCGGGGGTCATTGCCGTCAAATCTGCACAAAATAAGATAGGATGATGAACGAAGACGCAATTCGCATAACTTTACTTGCTACGTGATTTAAAATTGATGTTATGTACCGAATGCAGCTGTGAGCAAAGCAAATTTCGGGTCTGCCTTGATACTGATGTTACCGTCAAACGTCACTTGTAAGTTATACGGCAAGGTACTCTGCCTTTTTTTTTGCCTTGAAAAAAATTTTGATGACACCCTCATTGCAAAAAAACTAAAAAAATCCGTGAGGTTTTGCCAAGATTCGAACCATACACTTTCAAAACACAACACCAGCACCTAAGCTCCAATCCACTGGAACACGACGGAAAACAATGCGTGGACCCATGAATTTTGTACCCTGACAGAGGCTGCCAGCGAATATTGTTGGGTGATTTGTTTTGGCCGTATTTGATGAATTTCGGCGGTGCTAACGCTTGTTTCTCCGCACCGATCTTGGAGGCGAGGTCATCAATTATGCTACTACTGCAAGTGATATAACCAAGGCTTCCTTATTTAAGACAAGAAAAGCTATCGCGCTTCATCGTTCCCCCTATGCAAGCTAGGGTAGCCGCGAATGAAATTGAATGCACAGCTAGATTACTGGCGTTGATAAACTTTGTTCGTTACGCACCGTTCTTGCAGACACGCCCATCATGCTAACACTACAAGCGATGTAGCCAGAGCTCCCGTATTTAACTCTCAAAAAGCTCTCCCAGACTCCCGATCTCCCCGATGAAAGCCAAGCTAGCCACGAAGGAATGCGCACTTTCGAACAGAAATAGCTTGTAATTTGCCTCAAGGCACCATATTTCGGCACGTTAAAAAAATGATTCTTTTCCGCGAACGTAATGACCCCAAACCAGGAGATGGACATGGCATCCGGACGATGTCGCGTGCTTTCGGATTGTTTCTCGCCCTGCGTCGACGCTGATATCTAGCGAACAGCATAGACATCGGCGTAGCTACATAACAGCAGTGTGAAAGTGAACTTGCCAGCTCGGACCTAAGTAAGCAGCTTTGGCTCGCTGAAAGGGCGAATACGGCAGGCCGCACCAACGGGGCCTGGACTGAGGACCCCGCCCACTTCCAAGCTCGATCTACCTGTTCAATAAAGTTTTCTTCTCCGCGTCCTCCTCCCGCGTCAGTTAAAGTCGCAGTGCATTTTGCCGACGCCGTCAACGCGGGGCGATGTCGGCGCACGAAAGCGCGGAAAATACGCTGCAAGTGGTTGCGGCCTCAGAACAAACCGTAAAATTACGGCACCCACAAGCCCACGTCAGCTGTATTTCCACCGCAGACCCTGAAATTGCCTTAAATGCCGTAATCTACATTGCCGGTACAATTACCTTTTTCTGTAAGGGATACCCACGCTGAAGCTTTTCTTGTATATAATTGGAAACTAATATATGTATTTACCAATAACGTGGACATATATTTCGCAACGCGTTTTTATGAAGGTGGGTGTCTTTCAGGAACTAGTTTTTCCCTCGGACAAAGACGAGACAGGAAGTCGTTGCGCGGCGAGTCCGATCGTCCTACAGTGTATTAACTGCACTCCGTATCGATACGCGTGCTACAGGCTGGTGACGGCACGGGTGTGCACGCCTTCAACTTTCGTTATTTCGGTGATTTGACTACCATGGATTTATCTACCGGACGAAGAAATATTGCCAACTAGTGGAGGTAAGTGAGTACTAGTGCACCTTGTTTTCTTGTCATATTTATTTAACGTAGCAGAGTTGCTCTCGAGCTTCCGTACGCGTAAGCGGTTAGCCCTAACGATTTGAGGGACTCGCTTTGTGCGTTGTGGAGATTTGTCGGTAAACCTTTGCACGTGGCTGCTGCGTTTGTAAACAGAATCAATTCTCGCGCAATTTCTATGCCTGTGTTTCGTGAAGTGTTTGTGTTCTGTCCTGTTTTGCTAGGCGAAAGTTTTGATATGAAATGAAATAAGGGAAGATTGAGAGTGCGAATATAAGTCCGTGTGCGAATATAGGCGTGTATAGGTTACACGCACATTGTGTACTTTTAGCGTGATATTGGTGTTTGTTTTGTTTCTGCCGATGCCGTTTTTTTTTTGGTCGTATTAGGTTTCGGTTAAAACACGTGCCCAATAAATTGAATGATTGCCGTGCGTGTAGTATTAAAATAAAATAATAAATCGAGTGAATTCCGGAGAGTACAGCATCAGGTTAAAATGCAATCTGAATGCTTTTTTCGCGTTTTGATGGAGTGTTCAACCTTTTCGAACGTTCAGTTTGGTCGTGAAATGTTGGAATGAACAACGTGTATGGAACCCGAATTTATTTGTAACGTCAGAACTACACGCATGTCGAAACTGGTATGAGCAGCGCTGGTTGTGCTTCGTACTCTTACTGCAGCATCCAAACGTAAATTAACCTTTCAGAACCCAGTAAAATATTCAAAAATGGCTGGTAAAATTTCTGTCATTTATAAATTTTCAGCTTAATGAATTAGTGTGGAACAACCTCCCATTGGTGATCACGAGTAACACAGCATTGGGATTTCGCGGTTTAAGGCAAGAGTATGATGTCTGGTTTCTGCCTTGTCGTTTCCTAATAACTTACATGTTGCAGGCTGCTGACTGGGGCCACTTAGGACTCTGTGTGAATGTCATTGTGTTGTAAAAATTTCTTGCACTACTTTGATGCTTCCCGCTGTACAACGTATACCTTCCATACTAAAAATGTAGGCTAGCAGGTACAAGCGAACATGGACAACATGACGAGTGTTCATTAATGTGCTTTTTGCAGGTTTAGTTATGCCATATATACCAGCCTAGCCCACTTCGCCATCTCTTGCTGCACGCACAGTTATCGTCAATGCGCTAGTTGAACGCTGTCCTGGTTCGTGCATGTTTTATTTTGCCACATATATTGTGGACATGGCCTTCATACGTGTATATATTGGTCCACTTCAATCCACTAAGTGGTTAGATAGACACAGAAAATATTTTGCAAGTTCAGATGGGACCTGTAGCTGGCTAAAATGTCCTCAGAGTCCCCATTCACGAAATATAGTTCTCATATCAGCTCACATTAGCTTTATATTATATTTACCTCACATTAGCTGTCATAGTTAGTGTTAAGGTTGCCTTAGTAGTGCCAATGCTGACATTAAAGTATATCCACTCCGCTCTCTTCCTGTCCCTTAATGTTACACCCATCTTCTAGCGTTCTATTGCCTGCTAAGTCGTCCTTAATTTAAGTTAGACCCTTTTAGTTAGCCTGGAAGTTTCTGCCTCGTAGGCGAGTACCGGTAGGATGCAGCTGTCATACACTGTCTTTTTCAGGGACAATGTAAGCGGCCATTCTGTATTATACCAGTCTTAAAAATCTGTATTAACAACACAGATTTTCCTGTACCCATGCCTAGATTGATGAACTGGCTTGCAAGGGAGGTGCTACTGCAACAGTCTGCACAAGGCGCCTGCTCAAGCTACTGTTGACGGTCAACTTGGCGCAGGACTTCTCCTGGTTTGGGAAACAGGGAACACGCTTTTTTCCACCTGCGAGTGGCATCCTGCATTGTGTGTAACTAGATATCTTTCGAGTTGTTACAGGACATCAAATTCTGTTCACCAGACAATGTATAGGGCCCAGATTTTGTATTGTCAGTCACATCCTGCGCAAATATCAGCTTTGTCGACAACCTGCGGCTTCTTAGTTTTTATTGCTAGAAGCGGTATTAAATTTCTTTCAGCCTTTGCACCATGAAATTTTTACTCACTTTCCAACCAATCCGGTCTGCAACTATTTTGGCAGTTTCTGGCACCACAACGAAGAACGCAAACTGTTCAAGAATCCCTACCATAACTGATGATAGAGGCATGCACCATTGAACCATTATTGAATCATTTCCGTGCTTCCAGGCGTTTTTATTTTGTGTGATTGTTCTTTGAAGCGTATCACTTGGTGTGAATCACGTAGTCAAGTAAATCTGTCTTCTTGTAACTAATATTCAATCATTTCGTGTTCCCGTTTTTTCGTTTGTTCCCAATCATATCACTTTGTGTGAAATATTGAAATAGTGTAACCTTTTGTTTTCCTAACCAGAATTCAATAAGTTGTTTCAAAAGTTTTTGTTGTTTTATTGTTGTCCTGCCATTTCACAAGTGTGAATCATTTCATCACGTAAATTTCTACTGCTCTTGTAACCGCCGTAGTCATTTCTTTATACACACCTTTTCTATAGATCATAACCATTTCCCTAATGTTGGTTTGTTTAAAGTAGCTTAAATTTGTATGGCACTCACAACCACCACTCAACACCACTTCTGTGTTTCCTAGGTGCTTTTGTTTTATTGTTCCACAAACTTTCACTACATGTGAACTATTTAGTTCCGTAAATTTGCTGTGTTTTTATAACCACCATTCAATCATTTCTTTGTTTTCACACTTTTCTTGCGTTGTTTTTCACCCAATTATTTTAATGTGCGATATTTCAAGTTGGATAACTATCTTGCGCTTGTACCCTGGGTTTACATGTTTGCTTTTCTTCCTATTTTTTGTCACCTTTCTGCGTGTGTGACTTATTTATAGTCATGAATATCTGTACTATTCTTGTAATTGTACAATGTGTACCCTGTGGGCCAGGGCAGATAGGAATGAAAATTAAAGTGGTGTGTTGCGAAAGCATATTACATAATTGGAAGTCAATATAAACTGTTTTACCTGAACTCTTTTGTGTTTTATGTGTACTTTGAAAGCGTTCTTTACTACCCAGCTGCAGGTACTTACAGATAGGATGGGAGACTGTCATTTTAATTAGTTTAATTTTTGAATTGTTTCTGTGATAGTTTATTTGCAGAAGGCCTGTACAGCCGTGCTGTATGGTACAATTCGATGACGCTACTGTGGTTGCCTTAGTGTCCAGGGCGCTTGTGCTGATCAGGACTGGTTTGCTGTTACTTACTGCCTCTTGTTTTCGATGCGACATTTCTTGTTTAGAGCTGTGCTTCGTGTGCTTCTGCGAGAGTGTGGGTCAGCTTGGCACTTCACATATGAGACTTCATGCAGTATGCAGCACTTCAAAAGTGGAAACACATTAATCTAGAAACCAGGTGACAGTAACAGCAAACAGTGCTGAATAGCTAGTAAGACATGTATTTGAAGGTATAAATGCCCAAACACGTAGGCAACCTTGGAAAAGGGGGCTGGCAAACGTCCAAATAATGTATTAAAGAATGTAAATTTCAGGCATACAGGTTCATCTCAACAATATCATACTAACGTACACAAGTCATGAATATAAAAACTAATGCTTGTGCCAAAGACAGAAACCAATGTAGAACAGACATCTATATACGTCTGCATGCGTACCACTACAATATCCATAAGACGTACCACTAAGGTAACGTCCCGTAAACAGCATATAAAAGTACCATGAGACGTCTATTGTACGTTATCCTTCGTGTGATTTAGGAGGGTTTTTGCAGTTGTAGCAACGTTGACAATATGTAACTTTGATCCCAACGGTACGTCTCCTGGACATCTGCAATGTCGATTGCTGACGTCTCCGGGATATCTGCACGACGTAACGTGGTTTGCTGGGGCATTATTTTACCAATTTTTAAGTTGGAGGGCAGTTGAAGTGCCGCATACCTTTTTTTGAAAAGGTAATGCAAAATGTTAACAAAAACAGAGGCGGTGTTTTTAAGAATTTTAGAACTCATGTTGTTAATACCTGATGAATTAGAGAGCGTGAGGTTATTACTAGATGTGCAATACCTTCGGTAGATATTTCAATTGGTTTTTTGTATGCGTTGTCAAGTTCTGGAAAGTATGGTACGTCAGATTGGTCTTCAAGTGTGAAAACAGATGAGAAAATGCGTTAAATGCTGATGTGCAATGACTATCTGAGAGGAGAACATAGTCATCATGTAGCATGGATAATTGTTGGCAATCATGTTGAGAGGAAACCAGGGACAAGAACATTTTAGAATTTTATTTCAAAAGTGACGGTAAATCGACAGAGTAATAGTTATGTTTAGTAGACTGTACGGAGGAACAGTAGTTTTTTATGAATTTTTTGTATGCTTGCCACGCAGAAGGCGTGTCGTGGAGTTTAGCTGTACGGTATAAACGTTTCCTTTTATTTCAAAGCTGCGCGGGAGATTCGTAAATCAGGAGTTCTATTTATCATATTTTAAATTTGATGAGTGACACATACTGATTAGCTGAAGCGTATAATTTATTTGTGTACAGCACCCGGTAATCATTTACTGAACGATGGTTGAAAATTGTAGGAATGTGTCTGTGTAAAAGGTTTCGAGTTCGGCGTTAAATTGGTTGTTGTTGGCTTTTGTATAGTCGCGAATTTTTTGTTGTCAGTGCCGGAGAAGGGTAGGGCAATGTTAAGGGATACTTGAAAGAGTCTGTGATCGCTGAAACCGTCCTTTTATGTGGTACGGGACCTACCGTTTCAGGAGCCGTCGTAAGAATTAAGTAGAGGATGTTGGAAACTCGCGTAGGTTTATTCACTATTTGGAATAAGTAAAAATCTAAGGCCGGATTGACAAATTCAGTAGAAGAGTGCAAGAAGAAGACCGCTTATTTGAATCTTTTGCGGGAAAATTAGTCACCGAAAATGTAAAGGGCACCGGAGCGACATAACTTTGTGGCTTTGGTTATGCTACTCCGGAAGTCGTCAACAAATGAATGGCTACAATCAGGTGACCGGTAGCAATTGACGACAAGGTGGTGAACTTGGAAACACAGGCTACCCACCTAATTTCTATGCCAGAGTGTACATTGATTGCAAATAATTAACAGTATTTTTATTGCTAGAAGTACACTGCCGCCAGGCCGATTTTTAAGGTAAATGTGGTAAATGTAGAAGGTATTATGATAAAAAAATTTATTAGCAGTGATATCAGAGTAAGGCCATGTTTCGGTAAGGGCACGAATGTCGCATTCTCTGTCATCTAGAAACAAACAGACTAGATCCCGTCTCAGCATCAGGCAACGTGTATTAGAAAATGATATCGATAATGTTGGGATGGTTTTAAGTGAAATTTTAATTCGGATCTTGCATGCACTTGTTCAGCTCGAGCTATCTACTTGCTAGTACAACTGCGTTAGTGTTAATGTCATAGACGTACCTTTCTTTAATCAATATGCAGGCGGTCAACTGTTACTCTGAAGGGCTTGTTTTGGGTCTTGGCAAACCCCACAAATTTGCGCCGAGCGTGTCGCATCGCAAGCAACAAATCTTCGCCTATGAAAAATTCGTTCCTTTTAGTTTTCTGGCAGAGGACAATGTGTGCTGTTTGTACTTGAAGAAAGTTATTTTTCAATATTGGGTATAGTTTTTCTCTGTAAACTTGCCGAGCCTGGAGGCTCACTCAAACTGCTGACTAGTTGTCCTAACTTCCAGTCGTTCAGAGCAGAAGGTAATTATTTTCTCCTCTGCCTAGTCTCATTCCTCCGTTTCGCTAATTCAATCCCAAAGAAAAGAAGATATGAACGATGTTGCCTATTTTAAGCATCGTCACATCTATACGTAATTTTAGTGAGCCAATCTGATACTTTGAGCAAAGCATTTTCACTGCGCCCTTTGGCGTTATTTCGCAATGCAAGCATTGCCTCGAGGGCAGAAATTTTAGCGTTGAGTAGTTTCATTTCATTTTTAGCAGTTTAGTGTTCGCCGCTTAGTCGCTTCAAATCAGCTGACATTGTAGCGTGATCAGCTTCAATTTTTTTAGTGATTTCAATGCTTTGCTCATCGGCCCGGTTTCGATTCGACATCGCCCAAAAGCATGAGCAATGTTAATAAGACGTCAGAACAAAAGTAAGATACACGAAAAATTGCTTTAAAGCATCGCAAAACTCTGGTATGCACGACACCGCAATGAGACATGGAAGACTACACTTGGTACAGGAAGCACCCTTCATGTAACTAACCTGTAGCATCAGTGGGCGTAAGTGATTCATCCCAGATGCGGCGCGGTATTCAAATAGGCGGCTAATGGTTGGCGTTTATATCCTTCCCCGGTCACGTCATAAGCTGATATGGACGTTCCGCGTTGCCAGATTTAAGTAACAATTTCGTCGAAGGTTCGCATCCGGAAGGTTTAGTCGGCCAAGCAAGAGGCAGGCGGTCGGAAACAGTCAGCTCGGAGGATCCGCGGACCCAGGAGCAAACAGCCTAGATGACTGCAGCCTGCAATATCAGTGGGCGTTAATGATTCATCAAAGATTCGGCGCCTTAAATACTGTCTTCAGTATGTACTATCGAAGACTTTTGTGTTACTATTGAGAGGTCGTCTGAATCTTGTCCGGCAGAAAAAAACAAACACACTGTTTATTTTTCCAAAGTTCTGCCAGAAATTGTGTTGCGAAATGAACTGGTATATGCCCTTATATTTCAAAGAAAGAATAAGCAAGTGTCTTGCACAGTTGGGTACAGTGAATACAATGCGTATGAATAAACACAGCTGGGACAGCATTTATTTCAATAAAGCCGTATATTACCGTGAATGCAGTGAATTAAATCACAACAGTCTAGGTTTTGACCAATGCATTGCATCTGCCACTAGCAATACAGAATGCTTGGGATGCCATAACCATAAACAAATTGAACAGTTCTCCTTTTTCGAGCTAAGGAAGCAGGCCCGGAGCAGCGGTCGGAGGTTACAAATAACCAATTATTCGTAGTTCCCAAATTCCCAAATTTTCTAACGATAACATTAAGACTACCGCTACTCCTATCAGAAAAAAAGCAGCAGCCACAAAAAACATGGACACCACAAAGAATTGAAAAAGTGGTACAAACAATGTTGAAAATTTTGCTGTAGAAAGTATTAGAACACTAAACTCTTACAGTTTTGTGTGAAGGCAGAGTGTTACGGCGTTTTGACGTCATTCCACGTTTTCGCTTGGTGTTAGTGCTGTGCGTTCCAGCGGCAACCTCGAAGAGACCGGAATGCAAGATTTAGTAAAGTGGTAGAAATAATATAGGTAAACTAGTCGTCATAGTAGGCTTGATTTAGTGCGGTTACGGTGACTCGGAGTTTTATTGTAGTCGCAGTTCTCATTTTTCTACTTAGAAGGCAAGAAGGCATTCCAGTTTTTCCCTCGTTAGTGAGCATTTTCTTTCCTTTTTGGTAACTTATTCAGTTACAGCCACTTTGGCAGCACGAAACAAAGAAATTTATTACGAAACTATCTTCCCGCTCGCCTTATTTGTACTCTTGTATTAGAATGCCCAAATAGCAAGCCATGCTTCCAGTCCTAAACAGACAATAGTAAACTCAAAACCAAGCACGTTTATTATTCCTAGCAGCCGTGTTTTGATGTCTCCGAGCAACTGTGTTATTTTAAACTGCAAAAAAGCCCCCCCCCCCCTTCCCAAGGTTCCCGGGTGAAATGTTACAAGCGCCCAAACTTACCAGGATTTTCCCACCTCAATTACTGAACTTGGAACGTGGCAGGTTGGCTGAAATGCTTTGACAGCTATCAAATACTCCAAATTTGTTTTCCCTCTTCCATGAGTACGCTGTTTTGTGTAGTTTTTTAATGTCTTTGCGCTAGCTCGCATAGTGGAAGGACGGCATTTTATCGATATACCAAGTAAGCCAATTCCTTTACGTCAATCTGAGGTTAATGTTTCGACCGAAATGTCATTTTATATCCTAAAGTTGCCAAAATTTATGTGACGATATCACCGGATGTTCGCAGCTGTTTGGGTTTAACAATTCTAGCACGTTGTTCGAAAAAAGATTTTGTTAAAGCTACACAGAAGACTTGTCTGTTAGATTTAAAAGAACAAAAAATATTGTTGAATGTTGACTTAGTGATGATGTGGCACTACATTTCTGCATTGTATACAAACTTTAGCGCCATTCTACTATGTGAAGTAGGATGACCTGCGAAGCAGCAGGTCCCCCACGGACTGCACGAAACAAAGACGTTTCTTTGTAATTTACGACACAGCATACTTCCTAGCCTGTATAAAACTTGGTATAGGCCCGAGCTTTATCCAAGCGTAAATGGCAGTGTCCCTTTTCTTCCCGCGTTATAGGCATCTTACTGTTTGTGTAACGCGCGAACCAAATGTACTCTACCATACATGACACCAGACCGGCCGCATTGGGGTCTTTGAGAGCCACGTTGGGATCTTTGAGAGCCACGTTGAACCTCACGCCAGCACATTGGACGTGTCATCAGTAAGGGTATGAAACCTATATTCGTGCGTGCTGGCGAACATGTCGCTCTGAATGCCCCTTAAGCTGAAGGAGTGATATTAGGCCCCATCGACGTCCCAAGCGAAACAGTTGCTATTCATCCCGGAGGGATTCACAGATTGTCATAAGTAACCCCCCGAACGGGTATGTGCCAAAACCCTCGAAGGTGTTTGCGCCGAAAACTCCCATGAAGTATGTGGCAATCAAGAAGGTAACAATTGGGCAAACAATGAAATGAACATCGAGACCCGAAGAAGAGGACCAGGCGACGCTCCTGGGACCGACCCCAGCGTGATCGGGGCCTGACGACGCCTCAGGCATATTGACTGGAGCTCCAGGCTGCGATCCTGGAGGGAGACCCCACGGCAGCGCACCGTCGGCGGCTCCAGGTTTCCAACTAAGCTACAGGCGGGGACGTCCGGGCTACGCTGCGACACCAGCTCCACAACGCAACTAGGGCTACGCTCCCTTGGCTGTCGGCAGCGTCGGCTGGGCCCACGTCCTGCAAGCCTATACGAGACGCTACGAGACGCATCGACTGTAACGTGAGGCTACGTCACACTCGAAGATCTAAACGCGATCTCAAACCGCCAGAACGCTTCAATGACTCTTTACCGTTTTTTCTTGTGCTCTAATACTGTCGCCATCGATTAAACCATTTTTTTCTGTGTGTCCAATCCGCATGATGAATTGACGTGACACAGATACACGACCCGGAAGAACTGAAGCCGAATACGGCAGTGGCAGTGGCTTTCTGTGCTTTTCTGGCCCATATACGGTTCTATTCTGGATGACCATTCTGAAGTTTCTGCTGTTCTTCCTGAAAGCGAGCAGCATGCGTCCGTCCCTTAGGAAGTTAACATGTCGAGGGGTTTGACCTCTTTAATAGTGGACCCACACGTTGGTGTCCCTTTCGTTGCCGAGTCATAGGCATGTCATTGTCTGTGAAACACGCCAACCCACATCCAAACCGCTCGAATGCGGAGGACAGCTGACTGGGCACTCCACCACACTGACGGGTAGTCATCGGTAGCAGCATTAAGCCATGCTGTGCGTGCATGCGCCATCCGATGACCCCAACCAGTGCACACCTAAACCGTAAACGGGGGATAGGAGCCTAATTAGGCTTAAAATACACGGCCGAATGGAGAGTGAAATACCTTACATACCGACTGACTAAGATCTAATATTATAGTTTCGCCAGAACTGTAACAGTCTGGTCAATGGTGAGCAGGACAATGTTGCTGCGAATGCCTTTCAAGCTAAACAAAAATGTGCTCACGGCGGCGTTCCACAGGGGAAAGTTGCTTGCTGACGGCAGGGGTGCGCAACTAGTGGGTGTGGTGGAATTTGAAGCAACAGGTGCCGCAGCTATATCCTCGGTGCCGACGGTGGCAACGGCACCTTTCGGGCGTCTTTACGCCCATTCGCGCTAGTGTTGATTGTCCGCAATCTTCTGATAACGGAGCTACGGCCAATGTCATAAGACGGCACAATTTGTGAAAGAGGCATCAGTGGTGGCAAAGAGAATAATCGTTGTTATAACCGTTGTAAAAGAGGGTTCGGCGATGGCGAGGAGGAGTCCCGGACCGGTGCCGAGTAAATCTGCTTCAGCAGAATAAAAACTAAGTTGCGAGTGAGACATTGACTGCTTTGTAGTAAAAAAGTGCCGCTCGGGTATCCTAATTCGGGAGACCTGTTTTGCGGATAAAGCAAGGTACGGCCAGTGTTTCCTCAAACACAAACTCATCCAGCAATATTTTGTTCCTATATATTCGGTGTATTGTTAACCCGATGCCACCTTTACAACCTTTCTGCAGACCATGGCTACAACACCTCAAAGGTAACTTTGTTTCCCGTACTACACCAGAAGCATTACTTTTTTTATAGGCGGGGTTCCAGAAAAGACTCAGTAAGTTTCGAAGGAGGCTTTGTAGGCAGAATTCTTTTGTCTTGTGCGAATTATGCAATAAAAGCGTCCCGCCATATAAAACGAATGTCAAATGCAAATGGGGGAACATCTACCCAGCATCTATAAATAAGCTTTTTATTGTTGCCTTAATGTGTCTGATGGTAGTGTTAAAATTGTAGAAGATCACCAGTAGAACCGATGTCCGCTATTAAATTTTCGGAAACGTGAGTACTCCCAGAACTATAGGATGTGCGCCTCAGTTTTCCAAAATACATATAGTGACCTGGCCGGGCGAGCACATAGCTGCAAAGGCAACGTGTTGACGTCAATTGCAGCTGCACATACCTCACAAACGACGTGCTCTTTCGAGTATAGCACAAATTCATGCGTGCGTTGGTGTGACGCTTCCAGCTTGAGTGACATCCGTAGAGGTCATGGATTTTCTGCGTGTTGCACTTGTGCAGCTCGAGATGCCCGCATCTCTTGGACTGAAACCCGCACCTCGCAGTTTTGCATGCATTTACATTTTCGCACACATAACGATGGATATCAGGTCGATGTATTCCTCTACAATTTCCACTTTACAATCAGATGCGTACGTGTAATAAGTATGAGACAATAAAAATACTGTGTAAGTCTTCTCCTAATATAAAAAGAAACCTTTTTTTATTGCGCAACCTCTGCACTGATCACTTCACGTAAGAAACAAGTGTAAGTCTCAAAGCCAATTTCTAATTTTACTGTGGCTCTTCTCTCAAACACCTTGTCTATGCAAAGCATAGGTGATAGTTACAGTATGTTGGTTTTGTATTACGCTGGTGCTTCTTTCAAAGAAAGTTAAAAAATAGTACAGACTCCGTCTTCTTCTGCCTCCGTCTGGGCCCAATAGAGTCACTTGTTCGAGTAGGCCTTTATTTTTTTAAAACGTACGTGCCAGACAAAAACACGAGGACATCTACAAATTTACCCTCTTATGTGCGAAAAAATACAGCTCCATTATTCCTACTTTTTATCAGGTAATCTAATACCTCTTGTGCCTGCGTAAGTACAACAAGCATAGACTGCCTCATAAAAAATGAAGCAAGCTAACCTTAATGCCTTGACTTGAAGCTAGCGAAGCTGCGAGCAACAGTAGCGTTTTTTTGCTTTTTCGGCTCACGCCGCAGTTCAGCCCTCGGCGGTTTCCGAGAGACCACATCTGGTTGTTCGTCTTTCCCTATTGCACATGGTTTTGCGCCACACGCGGCCATGTTGCCTTTCTTCGTGGCGCGTAGTTTTGGTTTTTGATTTAACCCAGGAGGGAAGAAAAAAAGAACTGGGGCTATTGTTGAGCTTATTGGCGAGTTAACCCTCATACAATCGAGTCCTGGGTAGGGGAGTATTGTTTCAAAACATAGGAAGAGAGAGGGGTGAAGAGAAGAGGGGTAGGAGAGTGCAAAACAGTCTATGTCGCGTTGGCTCCGTCCATGACTTCACGGCTACAAACGCATCGCTAGTACGGTCACAACCACGAAGTTGAGTATGTGCTCAAAGACCTACCGTCGGATGGCGTCCGGTCACGTGGAGAATGGGAAGTTTTCCAGCTTGTGGCTTGGGTCACCGAGTCGCTGGAGTGTGGACCCGAGTTGCGTTCTCGTGGTGTCATGCTGGCAATAAGAGCAGAGCAAGTCCTCTAGCATCTTGGGCACTCGCAGTCGGCGCAGGTGGGGGACACCCGAGGCCTTGGTTGTGCAAGAGGGCTCCCACGCTGCAGCAATGAAGCCGCAGGCGAAGCAGGAGTGACCGGGAACCTCTACTAATGCGTCCTGCAATAATCATTGGGGCCTGGCGAGTGACTACTAGGCATCTAGATGCATGGCCTCCACCCCTCATGGCAGGGTTGTCCTTGCAGCGTCAAATGACACCACGTCTCGTGAGGCTGAGACCCCGGCCTGGGGGCAGTACCCTTAGTCGAGGCATCTGCAACCTGGTTGCCCGTGATGTGCACGTGCGATGGCAGCCAGTGAAGTCGCAGTGGACACCCCTGCGCATCCACCACATGAAGCTTGGCCACCAGCAGCTGGAGCTGGCTGCCTGCTTGAAAGAACGCAGACGTAGGAGGGAAGACCGTGTGTAAATCAAGATGATGGCCCCCCGGTCTGGGTGCCCTGCTTCAGAAGAAGACCTGCGGCTAAGTGGAGTCCAGCCAGCTCTGCGTAGGTGGACCAAGCAAGGAAGGGCACGGTGCACACCACGCTGGTTCCGAATTTTGTGGCAGCGCAGGCGGCTCCGGATCTGCCCGTCGACTGTTGCACGGAGCCATCCGTGTGCACCTGCAAAAGTCCGGCAATGTCGTCCTGCAGCAGGGCATCTACCTCTTGGTGGACGGCCTGGGGTGGAGTAGACCTCTTGCTACGGATCCCCAAAAATGTGCTGCGATGCATAGGGCCTTCCCGGTGACTGGCGGTGGTGGCTTCAGGCGGGGCCGCTGCGGCAACGCGATGTGCTGAGCAGCACGTAGTCAGCAGCACGTACGCTCTGAGCAGCATGCTCATCCGAGAGTACTGCAGGAGCAGCGGCGGAGTAGCGCTGCGGTAGCTCTGGAGGAGTGCCGTGCCGTCCGGTGTGCCCTGCAGGTATTGGATGTCGTGGAGCCCCTCCTGCCAAACTCGCATCTGGATAGGCCAGAAGCCTGCCACCGTGTACGTCGCCGCTACCGGAGATGCGACGGAAGGCCCAAGCAGAAGCGAATTGCCGGCGCTGATCCACCTTCAGCTCCTCCCATCGTCGCGACTTGAGATGCACTAAAGGCAGAGCATAGAGGACGGCGGATGACGCCATCCTGTGGAACACCCGCAGGGCCACGTTGTGTGTGCAGCCCTGTCTACGCGCCACAACCTACGCACGCGCTGGTGGACCATCGTTGTGCGTTGCTGGAGCACCTTCACCGCAGGTAGCCTGGACAACTGGCAGCGGACCAGTTGCCCCAGATACTTGGCACTGGGGCACCACGGAAGGGACTGGCCGTTCAAGGTGAGCAGCAGTGTCGTCTTGCGTGCCCTGTATCACCTTTGGTGGAATATTATGGCCTGCGTTTTTGTCTCGGACAGCTACAGGCAAGGACTTGTCATGAAGGCGGTGATTACCCACTGTACAACCTGGAAACACGCCTTCACCTTGTAGAGTAGGCTCGGTGGTTCGTGCGCCCAGATGGCGATGTCGTCAGCATAGACTGCCATCACCACTGGAAATGCAAGCCCAGCTGGGATGCAGTTCGGGAGTGGACCCAGGACGAGGTTGAAAAGGAAAGGGCTCAGAACACTCCCCTGGAGAACACCAGAGCTGGCGTCTCTTGGACTACTCGTTGCTCGGCCCGCCCTGACTCGTAGGGTTTGGTTAGTCAGGAACGACCTCACGGAACTACGGAGGTGCCCGAAACGCCCATGATGTCAAGGACCTCCACGATGGCCGCGTAGAGGATTGGTGGCGCGTGCTCATCGCTGTGGCGGCGGCCTCCTCGCCTTCCTCCACCACTTACTGCGCTCGCTTCCCTCGCATTGCTCATTTCCCTCCTCGCCTATCTCTGCCCTGCCGCCGATCTGTCCCGCCATCGCGCCGCTGCTCTGTTCCGGACGCTTGAGGAATGCAGTGTAGCTTGACCTCTAGCGCTAAAGGTCAAACCTCATCGCCTCGCGAAGGCTTCTCGAGGTAGCGTAGTGTAGCTTGCACTGCAACATTAAAATCTAAGCTGACCAACGAAATATTGATAGGTGCCGGGAACATCTGCGTGTGACTGCTTCCTTATGGTTAAGTTAAATAGCTTATCCTCTCGCGCCCGATATATGGAATGCCTGAAAACTAGCTTCAAAAGAACACTTTCGACACTAGGCTTCTACGAAGATCCTTTTTGATTAGTTAACCAGTATGAAACTTCGCTATCGATTTACCGATAATCGGAAGCTTTCTGAATTTCTTGATTGGATCTGATAGTAACGACTGAAAACATATTGTGCCACGGATCAAGTAATGGCGCACGCAATTTGCTTTCTCTGGGCTGTTCAACTAACGGTGTGCAAGTGTTCCATGCACGTCTGCTTTTATAGCACAAATTTTCAGCAACACCAAATTAGTATTCTAGAGGCATCCGTCTCAACGAATATCGTAATTACGATATTCTAGAGGCATTCGCCTCAACGTGGCATCTGAGAGAACGCCAGGGTAGTATTTCTTTGTTTTTTTTGCGACCAATGAAAACCAGCCACACGTTTACAGATAAAACATTGCGCTTACTACATGAACTTCCCCTAATGTTTGCTGTCGTCTTCTGTGCAACAACGGAAAAAGAGGCAGCGACGTACCCGGTCAACGCTGCCACCATTACCGGCGCCGCAAATTGTAAATCCGCAGTGATTTATTGACCCTGTATATTACCATAATTTGGCGGGTCACATCCAAAAAACTTGAGAAAAATGGTTGGATCCACTCACGTAGCTAAATATTTTTTTACTGGCCCGCCGACGGCTCCTGTTCGCGTTCAGAATATTGCCAATTACGCATTGCATAAGGCGAGACTTTCAGTCTCTTGCAGAAAGCTAAGTGAGATTAATAAATTCGAAATAACACAACTCTCCCTTCATTTTTAGGGGCGTCAGCATGCTCGTGAAAGTATTCGTAAAAGTACATTTCAGAGAAGACCAAACATCTGCAGTGCTACTTAAACCATACGAGTTATCATCCCCGATATTACAATTATGCAAATAGGCATTTTGGTATGACCAGCTTACGCTTTTGGAACAGTATGCATTGAACACAGGGGCAACAAAACTTTTTGAACTATTTCCAGTCTGAGGCGGCCGCTTTTCTGATGGAGGCGAAAAGCAAAAACGCCCGTGTGTACGAGATTTCGGCGCACGTAAAGATCCCTAGGTGGTCAAAATTAATCCGGAGCCCTCCACTACGGCGCGCCTCATCGTCTGCGTTGCGTCGGCGCGTTAAACCCCACAATCAATCAATCAATCAATCAATTTCCAGTCTGCCATATAAAGCACGAATGGCCCCGTAAGCTTACTTTATAAGCTTTCAAAAGGGCCTCTAAGATTTAAATAGTCGTAGTGCTGCGCAAACCGTGTCAATGTAGGCCCGGAGACAGCGCTAACACTCCAAGTCTAAAACCCTAGCAATATCCTATACATATTAACGCAATTTTCTGAAAAAACGGTACTCGGTGCGAATACTACGTCATGGGTTCCAGCAATATTTGACACCTAAAGATGTTCACCAGCGGAAAATGGGTGACGCATGGAGAAATGGGTGCCAAAAAAGTATTCATACAATGCCATAATTAATCAGTTCCGTTCCACATAAAATATTGTAGGCACTTGCAGACTTGTAGCATTGCAATGACGCACGTATAAATACATTTACAAGAATATTTCAAGATTCACGTGCACTTCTTGAAACGTTTTGTTTATGCTGGAATGCTCACTGCGTCACGAGCGCTTTATAGCAGACGCTTTTTTCTATGCTGCTCACACGGAGCAGCATAAGCGGCATCACAGCTGCAGATGACATTAACGCTTAGACACTAGAATGGACGGCGCGATATCCTAAATATGTTTTTAAGCGTTTTCTAACAGCGGCGCTGCATTTAATATTTTCACTTCTCAAGCAACAAAGGGCAGAAAGTGGACTAGACTACATGCAACGATTTTCACTACTATTGCACACGACAAGCGGAAATTTTCTCGAATTTCGGGGTTGAAGGTGTCGGTGTGAAAGGTTACGCAGTTTAGTATTTTGTATAATGGGCGATTCCATAATAGAAGCGTCCCGCGCTATAAAACTAGTGTAGGGCTCTAAAAAATAAATACCGCCTTATGGCCCGGATAATCAATGAAAAGTTCATTTATTGTAGCCAGTCTACGCAGTGCAAGCAAAAACAGCAGCTTGACAAATTACCTTCAGTGTCCCTGTAATGTTCCTCTTCTGTCTGTGCACGAACTGTGTTTAGGGTGAAAGCCACAACTCTTTATGTTTCGCTGCGTGTGTTGTAAGTTTCTCAAAATTGGTCGTCCCAAAAAAAGTGCAAGTTGGGGAACCGGTGAGCTTCAGATTGGGACAGTTTACGAGATAGGAGCGCCAGCGAGACAACGGGACTCCGGCATCGCACGCCATGATGCAGGAACAGCAGTGCCAGATTAGAGAGTTAGGAGAGATCTGAGTAGCGCCTACGGAGCACGTGACAGAAAATGCTTATGGCTTCCCAGCGCAACAACCTCAAGGGCGTGCTGACCGCAAGACTGGGGGAGTGGTGGCTGCACCGGAGAGAACTTCCATATAAAGTTCAACATGACATCTATAAAGCGTCCTGGCAATGGCCAGTGAGCGAATCTAGCTTAAAGGAGCCATGAAGAGAAAACACAAGATTGGTTCATTCGAAAGATTGCCTCGTTAGAACCATAACGACACCACTTATAACGCAAAAATCGCTCAAATAAGCTACATAATTAGGAAAAAATGAAATGACCATGCGACCCACCAGCTCATTTCCCCAACAGAACCTATGATGTCACTCGAGAATGCTCTGCGATTGGCGGAGGCCGGCAAAAGCAAACGCATGTTAGGCAGTGTTTACAGTTTGCATAGCGAGCTAAATGCCCGTGAAACATACTGCACATTCTTTTTATGACAAACAACGTTGGAGTAAACGGTTGAAGTTCCGAACGAACACGCAAGCGTGTGCGCCAATGCCTACGAAGCTACCGCCGGCCGAGCTCGACATCTCGTCGTCGCGCAGATGAATTTTCGGGTTCGAGGCTCTTCAGGGCCAACAAACCGTTCCAGCACGTACAGCCGCGACCTTACTTGGTACCTTAATCCCTTGACAGGAGGTTGGCCGTCATATCGGCAACCAGCAAAGGTAAAAATAAAAACGAGGGGAGTAAGAAACAGCAAGAAGCGACGAGATAATGCCAGTCGTCAAGGAAGTTTTGAACGGTGTTGGCTTGCTGCTGTCGTTACGAGCTCGTTTCTAGTTTACAACCGCTGAAAACTTCAGTTTTTTCGAGTACTTTACAATAAAATTTTGTTGCTGTGTTTGAAATGCCCATGAAGTACGGGCAAATCATCGAGGGAAGTGCGACATCCCGCGCCGGTGAGGAGATCTCCTTTCATTGGGGTGTGCCCAACGACGAAAAGCAAGTGGCTACGTTTTGTGAACTTTGCAACGGAGGAGAAAGAGAGGCTAACTCAGGAAGTACGAGAGTGCTCATTTCATATTCCGAAGAAGTGATTACGGAAGGGACCCTTACGTTAGCTCCCTCTGGCATATGCTGGCGCTCGTCGCCGACTCGTCGTCAAATCACCGTCGTCAAACGCTCTGACCTGGGGAAAAAAATGCCGTACACAGACCGCGCATTGACGCTCGTATCTCTCTGGTTCGAATCAGAGTGCTGGCGCGAACGGCTTTCCATACACGACCCCCGGCCAACTGGCATAAGCGATACTACTGCTACTGAAATGAACTATTATTACCGTAATAAAAATACGGCACATAGATACCAGTCGTATTCGTCCGTCGCGACGGGGCTGACGAGGCAGCGGTGCCGACGGCAGGGCGTTCGTCTGTTGTGGCTATCGCGGAATGGTCGCTTTCCGTCCACCGCGTAACTCGCACTACCACAACTCCTGCCGCTCGTGCACTTAGAAGCATTGAGCATTCAAGTGGTGTGAGGTTGTTAAATGCAAGCCCGAGCTCCTCGGCGAGAGTTTTGTCCTCCGGATCAGGCGATTCCACGACTAGGGCTGCGGGTGCACTAGGTTTACTAGTATTTTTTAAAATGGCCGCCGTATCGGTAGACTCCCGCGTGTGGGTGCTATATGGAGTCGACATACAAGTATCTGTTTCATGGACCTTCTGTCGTATGGCGCCATTGTTCACGTCACGAAATGTGCAATTTTAGCGGGCGTAGATAGAAAATTTTGGCTTAAATTGCCTTATTCCTCAGTGAATAAAGCATCATATGCTTCCGGGAAAGGCGCTTGGGGTACTGTGAAGCACCTAATCTTTCGAATAAAACAAACTTTGTTTCCTCTCTTCATGGCTCCTTTAAGGGGTCCCTGTATATTCAAAGTTTAGAGAGGATCGCCCCGGGCGCATCCGTCTGGTGGTTGTGACGTCACTTGGGCATTCCAGGCCATTAGCCGGGCCAATCGGTTAGTGCCGAGAGTGGCTTCATGCAGGAATTGTGCATTGTTTTGATTATTGCTGTGAACGACTAAAAAATGGAGCGTGCGTAGAATTGTGAGCTAACCTTTAGAGGCGTCTCAGTCCTGAATAACGTCTCATAAAAGTTAAAGTGGTGCATTCTTACTGCAGCCTATCGCGACGGCTGTGCACGTGTGTCATAGACGTTTGCGGGAGTTTTTCTGTTTTTACGTATTCAGCAATCACGTATATCATGGGTTTTGCAACCTTGAACCGTGGCCGCGCGCAGGGAAGAAATATGCGGACCCAAAACCACGTCACAACCAGCGCCTAATTCACTTTTTAGGGCTGACATGGCAATAGTAATCTCAAATGAGGTTAGACAGAAACAAAGCAAGATCGCTGCTTGTTGCCACTGTGCCCATCTTCACGCTTAGCCAAATGACGTCTTCACTTCCTTTTGTCGCATCCGTAATAAAAAACCCGACTACACCACCCCCTCTGCCCCATTTCCCGTCTGGACCTTGCCATGTCGTACTCATGTAACTGCGCCTTCCACCTAAAAGATTGGCGTCTCCTGATATAAATGAAGCGCGTTTGAGCTGCTGGTTGCACACTTTTATCTTATTAGAATATAGATTGGTTCGTACACGTATATTAACGGAGTGGGAATAACGTCGAAGCTGCGGCTTCTGCGGAAGCCAACGGCCCTGCGGATTAGCTATAGTAGGGCCAACGTGAATAATAAATGTCTGCTTATACGAAACACGCCATGCTTAGTAAAGCCAGGCATCTACGCTCGCACCGAGTGGAGGAGGGGGGGGGGGGTAGCGGCAGCGCCGAACAGGGGCTCTGAACACGATGGCGATATGATGAAAGGCGCTTGAGGCCCCATTCTGCGACGTGCAAAGCTGATATGAGCCAGCAAAACTATGAAACAACCTGGAAGCCACCGCATGGTTGGAATTAAAACCGTCAGGCTGGGTCGTTGCGCAGTAACATTGCGTACGCATGGGTAAACACAAGAGACATGGTTCACAACTGGGGTCAGCCAACTGCGGCCCGCAGGCCGCATGTGTCCCACGAAGCAGTATTAGGCGGCCCTTGCACGATGTAAACATCCCGCCTTTGTCCCCCTCATCAATGTATCTGAACGCGGACATGTAATCTTTGTCCTCAAACGGGGTTAGATAGGAACAAAGAAACATCGCTTCCATTTGGCATTATTGCCATCATTACAGTTACGGGACATCTTCACTCTCTCCCCGCCTGTCATCCCCTCGTTTTCCCCCGGGTCCACGTTGTATGGGGTTCATGCCAACTGGCCCACAACTTAAAATGTTGCCGGCCCATGCTTGAAAACAAACGCCTCGAGGCAGACGGGTGTGCACTAGACTACGCTAGTCGATACCTTTCCGTTTACGGTTCTGAAAAATTCCCTACTTCCGAAGTTCTTGGAATAAAATTCTTCTTTTGGAGAATGGCAATGCCGCCACGCTGGTATCCGTGTCGCACTCACTGTGCGGAAGTGGTGCATCGCGAAACGCCGTACACGCGGACAGTCTTTGTTGCTGCCAGTGATACCTCGCATGGCGATTCGTCCTCCACTTGAGGTCCCAATCGGAGTGGTACATCTCAATACGGCGTACGTTTTCCCCTTGTAACTTCCACATTTTGTGACTGGGCGCTTCACTGAGCACCATGTACCGCCTCCTACGGCGTAATTGCAACCACCTTTCTGAAAGCCAGTTGTGGCAAGTACGGCACTAGCGTCACCTGTTAAGGTTCACCCAACTGCTCGGAGTAAAAGGTCTATAATGGGTCCGTGCTACAACTCCTCGCGTCCTACGAGTGGCTATAGTGAAAATGGATTCGGATGGACTCGGCCTAACTGTTTAACGAAAAAATGACGATCAGTCCGAAGGCCCTGGCGAATGCAGACGACCGGAATGCGCTTAAAAAGTACTGGCGAAAGGGCTGATCAACGGGTAACAACCGCGGCCGCAAAGTTCAGCCAAACATTCACAGCAATTTTGCTGAAGGGTTTAACTAGGCTTTTAACCCAACGTGCCTTGGATGTTCTGATCATCGCCTGCAGTTCTATAACTTATTTTTATATTTAGCCATCTAGCAACTCTCCCAGCAAGGCATTTTACTAGTACCGAATATATATATCACTCCGTAGTTCTGTCAGTATCGGGGCTTTTACGAGATTTCGCCTTCACATCCCTACGATCTTCGTTCATCGTGATTAAGGATTAGAAAGCACTTTGTGCTTCCCAGGAAAACTACTTAAAAAGTACCTGTCAGGTTGACGGGCTAAATAAACTGAAACTTTCGTGATGTAAAGTTACTACGAAGTTCTAGCTTTGATGGTGGGCCAAAATCTTCATATCTTTACACACCTCAACAATGACCCCCATGAATAAATAAAAACAACTGTCTGGTTTTGTCGCATACAGGGACAAGTTTCTCTTTCTAGCAACGGAATTTGTTTTAAAAGAACAATCTTCCCTTTACGTTTGCAGTAAATACCATCACTGTACCGTCCTCTGGTTCTTCAAAAGGTGTCGAAATTTGGACTTCAATCGTTAAATTTGGTCAGCGGGCAATGTTTCTTTAAGTAAGTTCAGAACAGTACTCATGTGTATTCAGGCCTTCTCGACGTGTTGTAACCGCTTCCATCGCAGCCTTGTTAACACGCACAGCTGTTTCTGGCGCATACAACTTGGAATACCTGAAGTGTTATCTGCACCACATAGATTCCTAAATATAAAAACTGCAAAGCCATGCTTGTCATTTTTTATTGGTTTTGGTGGCAACGCCACTTATTCAGCATATCGAACAGGTAGCACGTTTTATGTCAGTATTCGTAGATGTATTCATCATCATGCTCTCTTGCAGTCAAATGGCTAACGATCAACCCAAATAATGGCCGCAAATATTTAAATAAATGGATATCTAAACTAGGCCCGAGGCATGCCCACGTACTTTATTCAAACTATGCAAGTACCCATGGAGTACAATACTTTTAACATCTATGGTTTTCATAATTGTTCAATGATAAATGAGCAGCCAGAGTTTTAAAATACCGGCATTTATTAAATTTGCAAGATTCCAGCCCCTTCACAGTGATACTGGAGCATGTACCGCACCATGGGTGAATTGTCGGCCTAACA
>CM023455.1:9745667-9826155 GCA_013339765.2 Haemaphysalis longicornis | reverse complement strand
CCCCCTCCAAAACTGCTCCTTCTATTTTTCCCGGGGTTGTTTTCATGGAGTCGAGAAGCTGGGTGTAAGGGCGATGCAGATCGACGGTGAGAAGTCGAACGGCGTCTGAAGGAGGTCGAGTTGCGCTGTTGGTCAACGAGTCCGGGGGGGGGAAAAAGGGAAACGCGTGGAGCATATGGGAAAGGCTGTGGTAAGGTCGTAAAATTGGCTTGGTCTTGCGAAAAAAAATCAAGGTAGGCGCGGCGTTCATCCTGCTGGCGTCTCCGACAAAAGCGAGATATAGGGCCTCGAATGCCACAGTAATAACACGAGGGACGAGGCTGACGCCAGGCCGAGAAGTAGAGGGACTGTGGAGGAGCTGTAGACAATGGAGCCACGTGTGGGTGGTAAGGTTGCGGGAGGGATGGAGCAAGAGGAACCGCAGGAGCACTGGGCGGCGGTGGAGGGACGGCGGCAGGCGGCGGGGCTGTGGCAATGTCTCGCTTTGGGGAAGGCCGCACGTGACAAAGGCGAGCTCTTCGCAAATTTACCCCACGCAACCCAGGAACAGATGACTGAGGGTGAACACCGGCATACTCAGATGACGGCTCGTCCGTAAGTTCCTCACGGATGATGGACCGTATAAGCGCCCGTAGGTCGGAGTCATGGTGGGAGGTAGTGTCCAACTTGGTCTGTTGCAAACGCAATGACTGTAGATCTTCAAAGCGGTCACAGGTTGTGATGATCTGAGGAACACTGGAGGGGTTTTACACGGCGAGCGCGTTGAACGCAAATGCGTTATTTCCTTTGAGGATGTGGCGAACAAGGTCTTCCTCCGCCATGTTTGTGTTGGCGCGTCGACAGAGGGCCAAAACGTCCTCAATGTATGACGTAATGACTCACCGGGTTGTTGAATGCGGTTTAGCAATTTCTTTTTGGCCGCTTCTGAACGTCTGGAGGCAGTCCCGAAAATACGAGGGAGTTCAGCTGTAAAGCGATCCCAGTCCATCAAATCTGCTTTGTTGTTGTAAAGCCAAGTTTCTGCCACCTGGGCCAAAGACCACGACACGTTCTGGAACTTGAAGGAGTCGTCCCATCTATTGAAGGCACTCACACGGTTGTAGCTGTCAAGCCAGTCTTCTACGTCGTCTCCGGGGAGTCCAGTGAAAAACGGGGGGTCACGCTGCCCGGGATGTGACAGTCCAGCAAGAGGTTTGAGTGCTAGCCGTCGTCGCATTAGCCGTAGTCATTGTGGCAAGTAGCCGACCCGAACGGAGCTCCCGAAAAGTGCCGAAAGGGGTCCAGGTACGAGAGATCGATGTTGGCAAACCTCCACCACTTGAGAGACGTCGCCCAGGGGTCCTGGTGAAGCGTTTATTGCAAGGCAACGGTGCAACCGGCTTTGGTGTGAGACCAGCCAAGATGGAGCCCGAAACGAACGCGCCCGTCGGCGAGATGATGATGGTAATGGGAGTGTTCCTGGATGGTGCAGGTTGTGGTGAATTGACCACTGCAGGACACGATATCCGATAAGACGGAGAGACTGTGCTCACAATATATATATACATAACATATATATATATTATATATAATATATATATTATATATATTATATATATAATATATATTATATTTTTACTATATATATAATAGATTTCCATTATAGATTTATATATATTTTCTTTTTCCTTAGATTCAAAAGGTGAACACACTGGGCGATCCATTTTTTGGCATTTCATTGGCACTGGTACCGAAAACCTCTCGCGCTTTGTGGATATACTCATTTGTGACAGTCCACCCAGCTTCACTTCTTCATTAACAATAACACTGATTTTCTCTCAAACATCTCAAAAACTGAAATTCCTGATAACTGCCTCGTAGTCACACTCGAAACAACGTCATGTGCACTAACATCCAGCCTTAAGATGGCATCACCGCGGTACCGCTTGCGTATGAGCAGTCATCGTCTGATAAACCTATCGATTTTCCAACTCTACAAATTTTCCTTAGGCCTATTCTTGATCTTACCAATTTTGAGTTTGATGGGGTTCATTACGTGCACGTCAGCCGAACATCAATGGGAACTCGAATAGGACGCAACTACGCCAATATCTTTATGGCTCACCTCGGATGAAACTTTGTTGACACCCAAAATTTAAAGCCACTGCACTATAGAAAGAATATTGACGACATATTTATGTTCTGCCAGCATGGGGACGCGGAGCTCCTCATATTCATTGAAAAATTTTGGGTAGCCCTTACTAGTATTTCCCTTACTCATTCCTATTATAAACAAAGTGTAAACGTTCTGGACGTTACGGTTACTACTTCACAAGGTCATCTTCAAATTAAACTCAGGTGAACAAGTTAATACATGACCGCCAGAGCACTCCCAACTCCACGTTTTGTAACTCTCAGTGAAACAAGTGCTTAGAAGTCGCTAATACTATAGCTTTACTTGTTTGAATTACCCCTGTGTGCAGCTACTTTGATCTCCTGTATGCCGCTGTTTTACATAAATAGTGCCGGCGTAACCTTCCTAAAGCAATATAGGACTTCTCAATTCCAAGGTATCTCCTGTGTGTGTTTTAATGTAGGAATTGTGCAACCGGAAGCGCACCTGTAGTCGCTCTGCAGTTGCTGTGTGTACGTTATGATTGCGTGCGTGTCTGAATACGGGACCTGTACTCAAACAATAGCGGCATCTATGTATCTAGGCGTATATAACAAATACCACAATCCTCAAGTCTGTATTGCTTAAGCCGCGCCCGCCGTCATCGACTACAACTTCTTACGGTGTATGTATGGCTACGGCATTATTTGCCTGCCAGGTTTATGTATCTTCGCAAATGTCTTTTTACCATATACGATCGTCTTTATCCTCACAAATTTCATTCTACAATACAATTCTAGACAACTTTACCTAAAGTTAGTTTTTTTAATGTGGTGTTAAGGAAAGCATCGTTGTCCAATAAAACGTAAAATTGATGGCTGCCCACCCATGTAGTTGCAAAGACAACCAATGAAAAAAATTGGCGCAACTTGCATTACGGGTGTAAGACTGGAGAAACAGCGTAGTTAGGTGTCTAACCCGCTTCTTCCGGTTTTGCTGTTATGCTACGTTTGGCAAGGCTTTGGTTAGTTTTCTTAGGTTTTGAGATTCTCCTGCTACTGCACGCTAAGTAGTAAAGGATGAGGCGAACTTGAGCCGGATTTTACAAGAACGTTCCCGTCGGTCCCTGCAACTGAAAGAAAATAATAGGTGGAAAAATGCTAGGTCGACCCTCAGCTCCGCTGTTTCTCCCGCCTTGCACTACTACTGCAGGATGCGCCATTTTTCGCACTTTATAGTCCAAGAAAGAAAATTACTTTGACAATTGTATAGTAAGAGGTCTACGTAGGCATATGCATATTATGCTCAAACTCGTGGAGAGACGAAAACCGGTTTCAGTGTAAAATTACTCCCTCTGTGGGGGTGCACCCTTTACCGGCGGAGCATTGTTTCCTGGTTATTTGTTTTGCCAATGTCACCGAAACAAGCTCAAGCGTAAACAGTTAAACAGTTAAAAGCGCTAGGTGCACAATGAATCCTGAAAAGACCCTACTAGTAGAGAAAAAAGTGTCCGGTCGGTGTATCTGAAATGAAGCATACAAAATACCTTCTGCAAGAATTTGATGCCAAAAAACAATAGCGAAAATCTAAACTGTTTCCACCTTCTTGAGCGAAAGCCTGGAGACGACTATGAAGTTTTGGTACTACATTACAACACGCCTATTTCTTCTTTTTGTATTGTCTCTTGGCGCAATTATGCTACTGGAAGAAAACATTAATTGGCGGAACTTGCACTAGTAGTGCAAGGCTGCAGAAGCAGAAAAGCTGGCAGTCGACACACCACCTCCTTCCCCTACAGCGACTAGTAGGTGAAGAGCAGCTGAAAGAGCCAGTCTTATCACGTTCTTCGAACGGCGAGCGGCCACAAAAGACTGTCACCATCGATATTAAACACCGCCAAGACGTTGTCGCCACAAGCTGAGATAAGCCCGCATACATTGCCTCGTTCCAACCTAACCAGGACTTCCCCGTTTTAAAAATTAGCCCTGTTAGTACTTACTGTTCACGTCGGTGGCCATGTTCTCAGAGTGACAAAAATTACGGTAGATAGTAAAGCACATCACTTCACCCTTCTCCCTATTAGAAAGATCCAAGAACAGGTGAGGCCAAAATGTTCCCCAGAGAACAAAAATATAATCCCGTAGCTTTTTTGGCAGTGGTCGTGTCCATTACCGACACCATAAAAAATTACCGCCTATCCACTTTGTGAAGAAGAATCACCTGCAAAGGTGGACGCAGTCCATGGAGTGCATGAAACAAAAAAACGTTTACTGGTATTTGTGCTGGAGCATGCTTCCTAGCTGCTGAATGAACCTCTGAAGGATCCAACCTTTGTTCTTGCCGATAAACATCGAGCTGACGGTGACCTTCCCGCGTCGTAAGCATCTTACTAGCGAAGGGTGAGGTGGAGTACGACACATGGCGGCTACGGCGTCATCTCTCTCCATTGCCTTTCCCTCACTCGTCTCATGCGTCCCCACCAACGGGCGCCATCCCCCTGACACTTTTGCAGACGCTGTTCTATTCTCTGTTACAAAACCACCTGACGTTGGCGCGGGAGGTTCAAACGCGATATGAAACATGCTGCCCAGCGGCGGCAGCACACTGCGAGGTAACAGCGGAGTAGCGCTTGCCGCCGTGCGTTCGACGATCACGCGAACACTTCCTGCGACGCAGCAGAAATGCACCATTACCGAAAAGAGTGCAGCTCGCGCGGCACACAAATTTCACATTAGGTCCTGTAGTAACCATCAGTGAATTTTTTTACGGCCATCCGTGCTCCTGTTTATTTTTTGTAATTATCTGATAACTGCACTACCACCGCAAGCTACCGACTGCGCAACTTTGCAAAGGGTCGACAGTGGAGGCGAGGGTGAAAATAGCTGTGAAAGAGGTGTCAGCGGTTGGTAGGAGGAGCCCTGGAGTGGCGCCAAGTGAATTGATGACAGCAGAATGAAAACTGAGGACTTTGACATGTACAGCTTGGTAGTAAAAACATTCTGATGCACTTTGAAAATAAAAGCAAAAAATTAGGTTTCGCGAAAATGAGTTCCTTAGAGATGCGTCTAGCAATAGACATCTCCGTTGCTGCATTATCGGGGGCGGAACGGTATAAAAAAGCTGGACGGGCCCGAAGGTGTCACGGAGGGGCGGGTGCAAAAACTTGAGTGGTGATTCTTAAAAATGTCCGTAAATCTGTATATACTTGCAGTGATAGTTTTATGCCGCAAAAAACAAGCAGCCAAGTACGTAGATTTTTGTACGGAATCCTCAAGGAATCGGTAGTACCGGAGGTAGGGGCATGACAGTACCACGGCCTGTGGAACCAAGTGTTTCGGGATGGGCCAGTGCTCTCACCTCCAGATAGGTTTTAATTCCCCCGACGGTTGGAGTCCCCGTTGCAGGGGCGCAAAATTTTTGAATGTGCGATGTTTTGTGCCATCTCTGAGAGGGAAGCTGAGGCCTGAAAAGGAACCAGAAATGTTGAACCACATCAAATAACCGCGGTCTCGATTCTGTTCCCATTTCTCGTTACCCATGTCCTTGCATATTGCCTCGTTCCCCTCAACAGAGCCATTTCCGTTGCGTCCTAGGAAGATCAGAGGGTTCTATTCAGGCTCGTACTCCTCTCGAGGGCGTAGGAACAAAGCGAAAACGCTTTAAAAACAAAAGAAACGATATTTTTGGCCAGAATTCAAAGGAAAACGCTAGGGTATTTTTCTGTTTCCTTGAGGAGCAAAACAGCAAACCTTTTGTTTCTTCCTGTGTTACGAGTGTAAGGTGCTATGAGTATGTAAGTATAAGGTGGTAAGATAAGGTTTTTCAGGATTCTTTAACGTTGCATGCAGCGAGGTGGGGGTTGGCCGTCGGTGCACTCGCATAAAATAATGTTTCGGCAAGTGGAGGCCCTTTCTCCTTCGGCAGGCTCCCTGCCTTAACTGTACTTTCTGATTCTCAGTCTACAGCGCAGTGCTGAAGTTTGCGCAATATCGCTGAGCATCTGGGTGCGATTCAGACGTGACGGCCTTATTCATTTACTTATTCAATTATTAACATGCCGACAATAGCCCTACGGCACTGCTGTAAGGGTGGTTTATGCATGAATTTTTTGTACAACTGTATAGTGTCCAAGTAGTTTCTTACGATTGTGGCGTAAACAAACATAATATGCAGAAGTTCAAGACTTTGTTTTTACTTGGAAAGCAGTCTAATCTACTTTAAATAAACAAAATATTATAAAACCTGACTAATGGGGTTAAGGAAGAAAAGCCTGTTTTGGGGCCACCGAAAAAAGACCAGGTAAACCGGAAAAGCCCCCCATTGAGTCCGCCCACTCAATGGCAAACTCAAGCCGGAGCAAAGAGGAGAATATTTCACAAAAGGTGGGGGAAGGGGGAAGCCCAAGTTTGATTGCCTTAAGAAAAGGAGTTCCGTGAGGTGGCTCCATAAATTTAAAACATCTTTCTTGCTGTCAACCCTCCGTTTGGTGGCACAAGGGGGGGGGATTGCCAAAGCTACCGATGTTAGTCTTTAGCTACCTCCTCTGTAACATGTCTCATAAGGTTAAACAAATCTGCAATGCGGTGCTTTATGAAGAAGTGGTTTAATCGTGTAAAGATACTATGTCAACTTTTCTAGATAGACAAAAAAACTCAATGCAAGGTCTTAAATTGCTTCAAATTATTCAGAAGAATTTTTTCGTTCAGGCCCCTATGAAGGCGATACTCTCAAGAGGGCGACCACTGTACGATTGTTTTGGGGAAGTTTGAGATCTTTGACCGACATGCCATCGCCGCTGTGCCGCTTGTGGAAGCTCGGGTCCAGACTCACTAAGGACTTACGTCAGGACTCCGCATTTAAGCACAGCAATGATGGCACCCGGTCTCCGATACTCCTCGTTATCTGTTGACGAAAGATACCGTTGAATAAGCACCGTCAACTGAGTGCAACAGTAGCCGCGACGCACCGCATAAGCAATGGTGATGCTACACCTGTGCACATACGGACCTTTCGGGTGTCTCATGCTGAACGCCTCGTGATCGCACAAGAGGTGAAGAAAATGTTCAGCAAGAAATTGTTGAACAGACATCTAGTCCGTGGGCGTCTCCTGCCATTTTCTTAGGGCAGAAAGACCGAAATTTGCGTTTCTGCGTGGATAATCTACATTTCAACAGGGTCGCCAAAAAAGATGTCTGCACGTTTCTGTGCATTGACAAAGCTGTTGACAGCCTGCATAGTGGCAGACACGTTTACTCTATCAACCTTAGATCTGCATACTGGTCTATAGCTGCCGATGAGAAATAACGTAAATGACTGCATTTAGGACCCCTGATGACATTTTCAATTCCGGGTTATGCCATTTGGTCTCTGCAATGCTCACGAAACGTTCGATAGAATCACGGACTCCATATAGCACGGTTTTACATGTACCACATGCGTATTTTATCTAAACGACGTCATCGTCTCTTCACCAACATTTGCGGTGCATCTGGAGCACCTGTGGTATATACTTCGACTATTTCGACGCGATGGCCTGCAGCTAAATTCAAAGAAGTGTCGAGTTGGCAGCCGCCGGATAGCAATTCTTGAGCACCTTGTCGACGCCTGTGGGGTTCAGCCTGGTCATAAAAACGCTCGGGGCGTCTCCGATTTTCCCACGCCAGGGTCGACTGACACTGTCCGCCACTTGAGAGGCTTTGCTCCTATTTCAGCCGATTTATTCGAAATTTCGCCAACGCCGTTCGTCCTCCCACAGACCTTTCAAGGGCGGTGGCAGCTTTACGTGGGGTCCCGATCAAGCCCAAACATTCAGAACAATCAGACTTTCATCCTAACGTCATCGCTAATTTTGGGTCACTTCGACGCTTCTGCCCCGCCGAAGTGCGTACCGACGCAAGGAGCCATGGGATCGGCTCCGTATTGGCACAATCGAAAGCGGGTCAAAGCCGTGTGATACTTACTCCAGCTATTTCCTGTCCAAGTCAGAGTCATCATAATCACCAGCCTATCTACGGCCACTTCAGGGCAAAGGCATCTCCCATTATTCTCCAATTACCCGGTCCGTGCTAATTGCAACCAATTTATCCCTGAAACTTCTTGTTAAATCTGCCCACCTAACTTTCTGCAGCCCCCTACAACGCTTGCCTTCACTAGCGATCCTATCTGTTACCCTTAATGACCAACGGTTATCTTACCTTCGCATCATATGCCCTGCCCTGGTCTATTTCTTCTTAATTTCTACTAATATGTCCTTAACACACCTTTGTTCCCTGACCAACTCCGCTCTCTTCTTGTCCCTTAATGTTACACCTATCATTTTCCGCTCCATTGCACGCTGAGTCGTTCTCAATTTAACTTGAACCCTCTAGTGAGCCTCCAGGTTTCTGCCCCGTAGGTAAGTACTGGTAAGATGCAGCTGTCATACAGTTTCTTTTTTCAGGGACAATGGTAGGCAGCCATTATTATCTGAGAATATCTGCCGTATGCACTCCACCCCATTCTTTTCCCTTTTATTTATCTCTGCGTCATGGTTTGGGATCCGGGGTCACACTTGAACTAAGTAGATGTATTCTCTTACCACTTCCACTGCCTCGTCATTTATCTCAAACCGCTATGCGCTTCCGAGGTTATTGATCATTACTTATTTTTCCCCATTATAATTTTCAGACCCATGGTTCTACTTTGTCCAGTGCGCAAAGCATGCATTGCAATTCGTCCCCCGAGTTACTTAGCAAGGCAACGTCATCAGCAAATCTGAGGTTACTGAGGTATTTGCATTAACCATTACTCCCACGTGTTCCCAATGCAATGTTCTGAATACTTCTTGTAAACATCCTGTGAATAACATTCGACAGATTGTGTCTCCTTGTCTGACGCCCTTCTTTATAGGTATTTTACTGCTATCCTTATGGAGGATGATGGTAGCTGTGAACGCATTGTAGATATCCTCTAGTATTCTTACATAAGATCATCTACCCCCTGGTTCCGTAATGCCTGAATGACTGCTAGGGTTTCGACCGAGTCAAATGCTTTCTCATAATCTAATGAAGCCCATATAGATTTCTTCAGGGTACTCAACACACTTCTCTATCACCTAATTGATCGTGTGATATATGGTCATTGTTGATAGCCTTTACGGAACCCTGCTTGTTCTTTAGGTTGACAGAAATCTAAGGTTTAGAAATTTGTTAGTGATTCCCTTAGTAAGTACCTTGTAGACGGCTCCCAGTAAGCTGATCGGCCTGTAATTTTTTCAAGTTGTTCATGTAACTTTTCTTATGAATAAGGATGGTGTTCGCGTTCTTCCCAAGATTCCGGTACCATTGCGGTCATTAGGCATTGCGTTTACAGGTTTGCCAGTTTTTCAAGTACAATTTTTCAGCCATCCTTCAAGAAGTCTGCTGTTATGCGTTTCTCACCTGGTGATTTGCCCCCTTTCATTTCTCTCAAAGCCTTCCTTACTTCTTGTGTCGTTGCTGGTCGGATGTCTATTTCCTCTGAAATTCTTTCTTGTTCGGCATTATCCTAGATGTCTCGACTACTGTACAGATCTCTATGGAACTCCTCGGCTACAGTGACTTTTTATCCCTGTTTGTTCTCTATTATGATGACATTGCCTTGCTTTTATTTAGGTGCTTACAAGTCCAGAGTGCAAGTATTCAATTACGGAGACCGAGTGCTTGGGCTTGTCTCAGCCATCCCAAATTTCTACACTACTTGTTCGTCAGACCGTTTACAGTCATCACCGATCACCGCGTGCTGTACTGACTTACTAACGTGAAAGACCCAACAAGACGGCTTGGTCGCTGGGCGTTGCGTTGCAGAATTTAAGTTTTCCGCCGCCTATAAGATGGGTAACTGGCATTAAGACGCGGACAACCACTCACGTCACCCTGCTGACCCCTTGAGACAACCCCACTTGCTGATCCGCTTTTCGTCTTCACATTATCCGACCTCCTTTACATCGCTGACGAGCAGCGCTGAGATCTCGCTCCGTTCACTCCTTCAACGTATGAGCTCTGCGTCACCAGACCACTGTGTACGAAACATCACTTTTGAAATGCCGTTTATGTCACCATAACTTTAGTTATGACGGTCCTGAACTCCTCCTGGTTGTTCCCAGCCACCAGCATTCTCGCGTCCTGTACCAAATGCACGACAACATAACCACAGCAGGCCACCACGAGAGAACCATAACTCTTTATCAAGAAGGCTTCGGTGAATTTGGTCAGGCCTTTGCCGATCAGTACGCCGCTACGTTGCGTCGTGTAACTGCTGTCAGCATTCGCAAAAGCCCTCCCCCCTTCCTTTTGGAGGCGTTCAACCAATGGACATTTCACATGGGCCTTTATTCGGTAGGTCTCTATTTACTTGTCCCGTTCGCACTGTTGTCCGCAAGCAACCCGCGAGGGCCGTAGCGACGGATTACACGACGCGGTACCCGTCCCACGTGCCCTTGCAGGCAGCTGCGCCACTCAAGTCGCTGACTTTCTCCTATACGATGTACTCTGCAACATGCGCTCCCGGACAGCTTGTTACTGACCGCGGAAAAAATTTTTGTAGAAAGTTATAGACAATATCCTCCCCTCTTGGTTGACAAAACACAATCTTTCCACGGCCTATCACCCATAAATAATGGCCTCACCGAGCGCTTTAACCGGACGCTGACCGACATGTTGTCTGTGAACGTGTCTTCTGATAGCGAGATTGGGACCTCGCATTACATTCGTCCCATTCGCTTACAACTCCTCCCGCCATGACACGCCCGGTTTGTCCCATTTTATTTCTTGTATGGCCGTGAACCGGCTTTGCCTTTGGACTCACTACTTCCTGCCTGCTTCCTCTCAATACGCTCGCGATGCCATCGCTCGGGCTCGTCAACTCGTAAATGCGCTCGCGACAACGTTGTCGCTTCGCAGGTATCAGAGAAGACACGGTACGATGATCGTAGCTTCGCAGGTATCAGAGAAGACACGGTATGAGAATAGGCATCACGTGGTTCATCTTCCTCCGGGCTCACTCGTCCTGCTCTGCCCCCTGCACGTCGTGTTTGCCTCTCTGAAAAACTGCTTCAGCCCTATTCTGGGCCATACGAAGTGTTGCGTCGCGTCACAGATGTGACGTATGAGGTTGTTCCTACCGTCTGTCCTAGGCCACATTCTCTACTGTCCCGCCTACTAGTATTGTCCACGTCGCCCGTCTCGAACCTTACCAGCTACACCCACCGATTCTCCATAACAAGCACCGAGATGGTAGATATTCCCCGGGGGTAATGTGACGGTGCAATCCCTGTGAGAAACAACAGTGCAGGACGAGAACGACGACACTCGGCTCTGGACTAAGCTGCTGCTTACCCCTACACTTTGCAGCTTCTTGCAACTTGTAAATATCTGTAAATAAACGTATCCTAGCCACGTAACAATATACTTTACCCAGTGGGTGCCCCAAAAAATAACGGTTGGGGATTTTTCCTCTACTAGAGCGTCTCAACCAAACCTGTGTGGAAGGTTGAGGACTGCCGGATTGTTGTTTCCTGGGCGTCATTTGCTTGGCACCATAGAACTGGAGCGTCATTTGCATGGCACCTTAGACGTCCTAAGATTTTGTGCGCCGTAGAGTCATTTAACGAACATTTTTACAAAAACATAATAAGCATTTCCTAATCGGTTTTTTATATAAATCTCAATTTCGTCTGGGCACAAGCACGAGCCGTTTTCCAACAAAATAACCTCTATTATTTTCTTTGTCCCGTAGATGAACGGGAACGGAACGTTTATTATTGAACGAAACTCAAACCGGAAATAAAAACGCCGGGTTCCTACACCCTGCTCCTGTCTCTGGGTTGCTGAGCAACCTAACCCATTTATTTCAGCTCGTCTTCTTGTGGTGAACCTTCCACTAACCATTTCACCGAATAATTGGTTTTACGATTGGGTATAAAACAGTTGTATTTCCTGTGGTACCAGTTAAAATTATTGGATTTATCTTCTTTTATCTGGCAAACTCAAAGTGGGCTAGGGGAAACGCTTTTACTTCGGTGGTACCCGCGGAGGCTGTTTGATTCACATTCATTTGCCTGATGTACTCCATGTAGTCCCAGGAACTGTACCTTTGAGGAATCTTGACTATAATTCTTATCGAGAGAAAAATTCCTTTTGCTGAATGACCTATATAATTGGCATGCCTGAAAATCAATAAATACTTCCAGTACAAGCCCAATTTTTGTTTCTTGGCTTCTAACGACGTGCAGCTTCTGAAAACACAGAAAGAGCATTGCTCGAAATAAAATTCCAGGGATGAATGAGCTAGACATTATATAAGGACCGTTGTACAAACTTGTTGACACAAAACAAAATATAAAAAGTCGCGTGAGTATATAGAGTACACCCGCAATTGTTCGCATGGAGAACGCACCAACAAAGAGGCTGCAAACGGAGCGCTGCAGTTCTTTTCCTTCATTGAAAAGTGAGAGATGGGATCACAAACGAGATAACAATACGTAACACTCACGATGGCCTAAGGGATTTCTAATAGCGTACATGAGTGGTGCCTGAACGGTGTTCTGCATCTTTTATTGAAAGAGCAAAAAAATGTGGTGGGACAAATTCACGACGTATTTTCTGAACCCTGTGAACTTGAAAAAATACGTTGGTCGTGGAGGAATGCCCACTCGGTGCTCCTTCAGAAAAAGTAGGACCTCGATAAGGTAAACGAGGTAAAGCGTTCTAGGTCTCTGACGCCTCCAAACACCGATTGTGAGATTTATAAGTGTATGAAGTAAACAAAAGCCATTTGTGGTGCAATCTACATAGCCCTCAAAAAAGTTATTGTAATGAGACAGGAACTTTGTTTCCACATATTTACCACAGCAAGCAAGTTGCATTGCTGTTGTGCCGAATTTATAGTTTTGACCTGTTTGAAAAAGTCATGGCAGAAGCTTGTTACAAGCTTGCGCAAACAATGTAAACATACTAGCGAGAAAAGCAGCCCAGCCCCCGCCTTTCTTACCCAAGAAACGTTGTCTTTCAAATGTCTTCTGCTGATATGGTAGGACATACAACTATTGTTTTGAGTTACATTGATGCATGCTGAACAATTAGCTTGAACAACACATGATACACTACTATGATAATTAAAAAAAGCATTTACGTATTGAACAAACTTTTTCTCAGCTCATGATTGTGAACAATAAACAAAGAACGCAGCTTTAGATAAATAATGCTGAAACCATCTTTAGTACAGGTACCAAAAAATACATTTAGGTAAGAAATATTTTGTTTTGTTGAGGGCGCGAACATTGCCGAAACCCGTGAGATGCTTGGGGGAGACTTAAGCGAAGTAACGACCACTGCGGCAATAATGTCTGCCTCCACGTCTCTAAATATATCAATCTTTCAAAAAAATACTGTTCGATGCCAGCATCGTTCCAAATTAGACACAGTTCTCCGAAAAAAACACGTCATAAGTGCTTTCTTGACGTCTAGCGCTGTTAAGCGTCTGCTATTTACGTAAATGTTCTTGCCGTAGTTTATGGACCAATTTGGATGAACAATTTCGATGAAATAGAGAACATATCAAACAAGTCCCAAAATAGAAGGAGCACTACGCAAGCGAATCCAAAGTATATGGAAGCAGCATATCGCATTAGCCGAGTTTCTCAACAGGATTTTTTTGTACACAACACTCCAACATATGACAGTGCTAAAGACCCTCTAAACCCCCACAGAGAAATATTTCACTGACCTAACCACACTTATCCGGCGCTTCCTAATAGCCCGATCGGCACGAGTCGAATATGACCTAACCATCGTCCTTTTGTAGCGATTAGGCTGACACTGGATCTTGTTTCGACCGCGGTAAACTGAGATCGTAATAACAGCGACGTCTCGCGTCTACCTTGGTACTCTTCATCCGGTTAAACTTACTTTAAATTATTGAAGGCATGTTGCAGCCAGTAAAAATTATCATCAATCTTTATCAGCACAAGCTTTTATCCCCGATGACCCCCTAACCTCCATCGCTGGACCTAAACCCTCCCCCCCACCACCCCCTTCTTACCTTCCTTTGAGCGACGGGTGCCCATCATTTTATGCCAACGGGAACGCCGGGGCAAAAATAACAATCAAATATTTCCAGCGAGTTTTGGGAAGGCCAAAAACGCGATGGTCTGTACAAGCAAAATGACGACGCGTACACCTACAGACAAAGCGTATTATGCAATTTAATAGAGACACCTGGAAAATAACTAGAGCCCACAACAAAAAAAGCAAGAAAGGATAGGTATAGCTTTACAAGGCCCTTTATTGGGTGACCACCATCCCGAATACGAGAATTCTTTCTGAACTATGATGAAAATCATAAAGTGCGGCATATAAATGAGGTTGTGCTGATGATGAACGTGTCGGGTAAGAAGAAGATGCACTGATGGCTAATAAAGGGAGGCAAAGCTCTGTGCTTAAATTCATTTCCTGGCGCCCCAACATATCGCATACAAAGAGTGAAGTTAACAATCTCGCCACGGTTTTCTGTGAGGGTTGTCGAATAAATTTCATCAGGGGTAAGACCTGACAGATTTCCGTCCCATGGCAGTGAAGGTAACAAACGGTGCAAATAGGAGCCACGCGGTAATGAACTCGTGATCTTTGTTTCAGCATGGTTTTAGGGTCTTCAAAGCAAGATAAAACTTTTTCCCCGACGCGTGTGTTACCGACTTGTGTCCAGAGTACAACTTCGTCCTCTAGTGCAAACGATACATCTTGGTGAGGGAAGTCTTAGTTTGCGGACCTGTTGGCTAATTTCAATTTTCTCACGAGCCAGTCGTCCGCAACGCGTATCCCTGGACAAATAATATTCAGAAACGCTGGCAGTGCGGAAGCGGCAAAGGCAAACTCGTGACGTGTTTGGATGTTGTTATTGACACAATATCCACGGGATGTCGATTGCACGTGGTCCTCTGCTGGCTGCTCGTCTGCGTTTCGCACACTTTAAAATTGATTTTAAATATGTTCTAGGCTGTATTCGCCGCTGATATTTTGCAGATGATGTATATGTGTTCACACCAATCTATGTCCGAAGTTATCTCGCCTTAAAATTTTGTGTCAGTACCCCTTGTAGGGAGCGCCTTGGCACGACACCTTCTGGCCTAGAGGGTGTTGCCCAGAGCCCCACGCCGCGAGCTCCCTTCCCTTGCCCTCCCCGCCTGCCGTGCGGCTACCGGGCCGCGGGACCTGGGGACGTCGGGGCCCGAGAGATGGCGCTGGCGGACACGAGGGCAGCGGGCAAGCGATGGGAAGGAGCGGGCGGTGGTGCTGAAGAACCGCGCACGCGGACTCGCGACGCAAGAGTGTTTTTGTTGTCGTGTGTATGCCCGGCGAGGATGTAAGTAGAGTTCTTTCACGCAACCGCAGTGTGCCATTCCTCATGCCGTAGAGAGCAGGCCCCCACCTTTAAGAATACAATTGCGCGAAGCTCAATCATCTTGGGATAAATTTTAAAGGAATCACTCGATAAATGTACGCTTCCTCCTAAATCCAAAATACCATCTACAAATCCGGAAATATATTTTTATCCTACTAACACTCGCACGATTCCCTCAATAGCACCTCCTTCAAACTTCTAGAACATATGATAATTACAAACTTTGTAAACGTCCTTCATTCGAACTCATTTTTCCCTCCAGCGCTGCACGGGGTTCGAAAAACATACTCCCGCGAAGGACACCCAATATCTTCTCCTGAAATATTGTATACTATCATAGACACCTCACCTCAAAATGACTCCATTTAAATACGTTTCCCTAACGCATTCAATCATGTTTGGCACCAACTTCTACTTTACAAGATAAATAACCTCAACCTTGATAATAACGTGTTACAATAAATTTAATCCTTCCTCACCCGCCTCACTCAATTTGTTTATGTCAATGCCTTTACTCTCCTTTCTATTTAGTGCGCTCTGAGCTACCACAAGGTTCTGCCATGGGGCCCGGCCGGTTTTTACTTATATAAAGACCTTCCTTCCAATGTATAGTATTATTCGTTTTTTTTCGATTTTTCAATGTTTTGTCTTTTATTTTTCGTAAGAGTAATAGTACTGGTACACTAGAATCATTGAGTCTTATCTAACCACTGTTTCTAACTTGTGCCAAACATGGCTGATGGAAATAAACATTAACACATGTAAAGTTATGCACGTATCCCGGCACCCTCGACATCGGTAAACTTTCTGTCGGAACAACGTAGCTTTAGAACCAGTTACATCTTTTAGGTACCGTAAAGTTCACATTACAACTAACCTCAGCTGACCTACACATATTGAGCGTATCATTAGCAATGCTAAGATCATGTAATTCATCTCCGGCGTAATTTTGCCAGTGCACCATCGTCCCCAAAATTATTTATTTACAAATCATAATACCTCCTTGGTTAGAATACGCCGCATCGGTGTAGGATCCAAGCCATGGAAATGTAATTGCTTCTCTGGATCATGTTTGAAATATTTCGGTTCGTTTTATCCTATCAAAGTATAGTCATACTGTCAGCATCTCATAAATGAAAAGCAGCCGTTCACTTTCCTGCTATTATCACGCAGAAAACTTTATTGGTTAACCATGCTACACAAAATATAAGATCATTGCACCCTGCGCAACGAACTCTTAACTCAATGAATGTGCATTTCTCATCACATGAACCACGGTCACAAGGTGGGCATTAACTTTTGTCTTTCAAAATCTGCAACTCAGTCATACTTGCCACGCTCATTCAGAGACCGGAATTTCCTTCCAGTTGAAATAGCAGATATCTCGCATAAATAATTGTTTGATGAAGCCCAAGCCCTCTATTGTATACGCAGAAAATATCTGATGCTTCATTTCTGTCGGAAAAAACTAGTTGCGATATTCCTAATTGGTTTTGTATTTTCTTTTCTTATACACACCACACTTTGGTAACCATTCTACTTCATTTTGTATGGCGTTATTTTATCATTTTATTTCCCTCCGGGTACAATAAATCATTCAATAAATATTCCAGTAGGAGGGAAGCAGGCTGTAGACCAAACAGTTGGGGACTATGGTCATGGTTGTGGAAATAACCGAGGGGAGTGATTGCTACAGTTCGCAAAACGGAATAATGTTCCTTTCATAAATACATTCTGCCGCAATCGGGAAGGACGTAAGTGGACGTGGAAGAGCCCGAAGCAGCAGCATCAAAATATTATATTCTCTGTACTATGTTATGACCGTGGCGTGGTGCAGGATATGCAAGTGTCCGGTAAGGTAAGCGTAGTGACCACAGGATACTACGATCTCAAATTCGGCTGGATTTAAGGAGGGACCGTAATAGCGTAGTACAAAACAAGGAGATCAATGAACTAGCAGTAAGACGGAAAGTAGAATAATTCAGAATCGCGCAGCAGAACCGATTTTCAGCTCCAACCGAGCAAGCAATATTTAGGACACAGGAAGCGAGTGACAATTTTAAATGCATTATCACGAATTGTGCAATATAACTCGAAGATAAGATCGCTATACAGGAAATTGGGAAACTTTCCCAATAGGCGAAACATTTATTTATTAAACGGCTAACCTGTATACGCTATGGCGAATGACCGCGAGCGTACCCGCGATCTTGGAAGAACGCGAACAATATCCTAATCTATAGAAAAGGCACACGAAGGGCTTGAAAAAGTACAGGCCGATGAGTTTACTGTTAGTCGCCTACGAGGTACCAACCAAGGTAATCGCAAACAGAATTTCTGCCCCCTCAGATTTTAGTCAACATAAAGAAGAAGCAGGGTTTAGTAAAGGCACTACAATTACTGGACAATATTTGCACCGTCAATCACGTGATAGAAATGTGCTCGGACTATACTGAACTCCAATATATAGCCTTCAGATATTATGAGAAAGCATTTTGCTCTTTCGAAATCTCAGCAGCCATGCAGGTATTGCGGCATCTGGGTATAGACGAGAATTACGTAAAAATGCTAGAGGATATCTAAAATGGGTTCATAGCTACCATAGTCCTCCACAAGAATAGCAGTAAAATACCTAAAATGAAACGTGTCCGACAAGGAGACACAATCGCACCAGCGTTATTCACAGCATGTTAATATGTGGCATTAAGGCTAAGGGTTAATAGAGAATACCTCAGTAATCTCCGATTTGCTGATTAGGTTGCCTTTCTCAGAAACTCGGGTGACTAATTGGAAGCCATGATTAAGTCACTGGAAAAGCAGAGTGGAATCGTGAGCCTAAAATTAATATTGTCGCGAAGTAAAAGACGGTGCAGTCATGTTGATAGAAAAACAAGTCAATTGGATCAAACGTGTGCTCACCTAACAACTCAAAGAATACACAGACGACGAAGCAGCGGTCAAAAAAGTGACTTGAGCTGGTGAATGTTGGCGAAACATATGCCACGGCGTCTGCTCTGCGGCTCTAGGCTCGTGCGTTTCTTGAACAGTCGAATTACATTGAGAGCACTGAAGAATAAACAACACTATTCTAAGCTAACGATGTAAGGACGAAACATTCTGCCTATAAGTGACATAACACGTTGGGCCTGCGAAAAAATGGCAGCATCTCCACTCTCCTGGATGATGGCGAGGGTGCGGAGTACAGGGACTCGAAATAATATCCAAGTTGCTCCCCGAGTGACATCTCATTTGCGCCCCGACCGTCATTCGATTTGAGCCATGAGTTGCAGCTTGATTATTCCCTAAATGAAACTGCAACTCACGAGTGAAATCAAATTTTGGTGGATTTTCGCTGCTGGTGGCGTGCGCACAGATTGACACGGACGAACATTGGGTGTCCGAAGGTTCTCCGCACCGTTACAGGCGAGGGAATAAGCAGCTTGACTGACGGGTACTAACTCATGGTCGTAGCCCAATAGGTAAGACGACAGGCACTAACTCTGTCTGGTCTACCAGACACAGCCTCGAATCCTTACGGTGCCTGTGTGATACTTTTTGCGATTGTAAATGCTATGCGCACGGGTGCGGCCGCACATCGTGTGGTCATAAGGTATTCCGCACTAAATAGAATCTAACACGAGCTTTAGTTCGGATACAGATAACCTAACCCGGAGCTGAAAACAAAACATACCCAAACCCAGTTCCTGATTCCCAGCAATATGCAAGAAAAGTAAGTCTCAGTTGCCTCGGAGAGCAAATGTAGGTGGCGAGGCAGCTAAAGTAGTAAGCGAATATAGATATCTACTTCGGACAAGTAGTGACCCCTTATCCCAAACCAGAGGCAAAGATAATAAGGAGGATATGAGTGGGGTGGTACTTACAAAGATAATCGCTAACAGAATTTCTGCCACCTTAGGTTTCAGTCAACCAAATGAACAAGCAGCATTTAGTAAAGGCCGTTCAGCAATATACCATACTCACACTATGAATCAGGTGATAGACAAATGCACGACGTCTACTCAACCCCTATATAAAGCCTTGATAGAATAAAGAAAGCACTGAACTCGATCGAAACCTAAGCAGTCATCCGTGTCTATACGAGCCCTACGTAAGAATACTAGGTTACATCTACAATGGGTCCGCAGCCACCATTATCCAAGGAAAGGAGAGCATTAAAATACCTATAAGAAAGGGCGTCAGGCAAGGACGGGCAATCTGCCCAACGTTATTCATAGAATGTTCACGAGAATGTTGGGTTAGAAAAAGGTGGGAGGAAGAATTAGCGGAAAATACCTCAGTAGCCTCAGACTTGTGATAACGTTGCTTCCCTAAGTCACTCGAGGGACGAATTGCAAAGCATGCTTACCGCCCTGAACATGCAGAGCAGAACCGTGTACCTGGAAATTATAATGCAAAAAAGGGAAGTAATGCTCAGCAACCTCGGGAAAACACAGTGGTCTGAGATATATGCCGAGGCAGTGGGAGTAGTGAGGGAATATATAATGTTAATAAAAGTAGTGACTCCGTTACCCAACCACGAGGCAGTGATACTTAAAATGATAAGAATAGGGTGGACTGCATTCCGCAGGCCTTCTCAGATAATTAAAACAACCTGCCATTCTTTCTTAACAGAAAAGTTTTAACAGGTGCATCTTACCGGCAGTCGCTAACCGGGCGAAAACTTGGAGGCTCACTAAAAAGTTTCAACTTAAATTAAGGATGAAAGAGCCAGCAATGAACGGAAAATGATAGGTGTAACGTTAAGGGACAAGAAGAAAACGGAGTGGGTTAGGGAACAAGCGCGTACTAAGGACCTATTAATAAATATCTACGAGAAGAAGTGAATGTGGGCAGGGCCATTGGCAAGGCAAGATAGCCATTATTATTAAGGGTAACAGAGTGTATTCCTAGAGAAGGAAAGCATGGCATGGCGAGGAAGAGAGCTAGGGGGGCAGTTATGATCAAGAAGTTTGCAGGGAAGAATTGGTCGCCATTACACAGGACCCGGATAATGAAAGATTTAAGGGAAAGGCCTTTACCCTGCAGTAGGCGTAGACAGGTGATCATGAAGATGACGGCGTCGACGGTGATGATGATTTTTAATTTGATTTTCTATACTCACAATATTGGTGAAAACAATGCAGAGCAGGTTCCTACAAATGGTTTTACAGGGAGGCAAGATAAAAGCCAAGGGGTAGAAAGAATTTCGCAGGATTGCAGAACAGATTCAAACATATATTCAGTGCACAGGTTCATACGTACGACAAAAAACCAACAATACTGGGAAAGAAGAAAGCAATCACGGAAAAAGCGGGTGGGGATTATTAAGCATACATAGCTGTAGAAGGGCTTCCCATCACTAAGAACTTGTGTGAAAGCATCAAGTTTTAAAACAGTCGCTCTGGCTGATAGGAAGGCGCTTGAGACACGTTATACTCGTTATATAAATCAAAAAGTGACTTAGTGCGGGGGAAACCAACACGGCCACCATAAAAATTGATCGTGTATCTCATCCTATCGTTGCAAATGTCACCCAAAGACGATAGTCATTCGCGACATTTGCCAAGTAAATTCCTCCCTTCGGTTTCCCACTCACCGCTTATGTTGTTCTTCTCCCTGTTGTCCTCCTCCCAAGAAAAACAGCGCAGAGGTTTGGTCACGTCGATTTAAATTTACCGCGCTATATTGCTCTATTCCGGGTGCCTCTATGCCAGGCCTTCCGTATGGGGGCGACGCGCGTGAATCGAGGCGGCTTACGTCAACGTTCAGAGAACCACATTTCCTTACTTCACGTGCGTTCCAAGCGGAACGTGGGATCTCTCTTAGGGCACCTTTTGTAACCGTTCCCGTTTGAGTTCTTAAAATGCTTCCACAAGCCCCAGTGGCGCGGGCGACGGCGATCGAGGGAGAGAATTTTACTTTACAGTGGACATAGCCTTTTATTTTCGGTCACAAAAATCAAGCATCCATGCAGGATAGCAGCAAATATCACTGGTGTATTGATTTTCTGCCTCGTATTTGTGTAATGGTTTGTTCTTGTTGGACAATGTTGACGAGTATTAAGTTTGCCACAGGACCCAGGCCTTTAGATTTGGCTCGGGGTATATTACACGATTGCAAAGCATTTGTTCACTTTTGCCGGTTGGTTGAATCGAGTGACAGACAGACAGACAGACAGACAGACAGACAGACAGACAGACAGACAGACAGACAGACAGACAGACAAACAAAACTTTTCCCATTAGAGTAGCCCAGAAAGACTATCGTCTTTAAAACGAAAGTCTATCGTCTTTATTAGGTGGAAAAATTTTTAGATTGTTGCACTGCCGTATTTTGTAATATTCTTTAAAACAGTCGTACATGTTTTGGCGATAATAAATATTCTAATCAAATTAGGATATCTCACACAGTAATTATTAGAGCTGCGCGAATAAATTTGGAAATACGGGTTCTAGCAGAGTTGTACTGAACCGTTTCTACTATAAGAAAGAAATATGCTTGGTCTTTGTTGAAAACATATATCCCCCATGTTTAATTTATCTTGTAATATATTTTATAAACAAGAAACATTAAGGTAGAGCAATGTTTACCCCAACATATTCAAAGTTCCGACAGTATTACGACTAACGACGTGAATCTAGTCGTTAATAGGCAATGTTGCCGGATATACCAACCGCAAACAAACCTGCTCAAAAACCTTCCAAGCAGGTTTGGCTCAAAAACCTGCCAAGCAGGACATCAAAACTTACCAAGCTTAGGAATTACACCTTTAAAATTCCCCTGCGTATACAAAACATTCTTTTTCTTATGTTGTTCGACCGGCGGGCTTTGATATTCACATGCAAATGCAAAAAGAGATGATCACTGAGCCGGATGGGTATGGTATATTACAAACTGGTTCTCGAGGAAGTTAACACCAAATCACCAGTCTTTTTAAATCTCGTGTACTGAAATTGGGCCGTTACACCTTTTAATTTTGCAATAATCGTGCTTCTTACAGTTTTCTTTAACAGCCTGTTTTAAAGGAAAACTGTAATATGACGCATATTATACCAAGTCGCGTTGACACGGCCGTGCAACCAGACCTGTATATTATTAACCATTACTTCCAAACATGGCTAATAAAAGCAATGTTACCTATGATTATGGAGCGCTCTTTAATCGGCGTCGTAAATATAAACGTTGTACCTGTACATACAGCACTAACGCATAAGCTTCCGCTGACTCGCTAAAATACTCCAATATGCATTCATACACTCTTTCAAAAACATTTGCTATTACCTAACGTCCACCCATCACATGAATGACACAACAAATTCTCGTTCATAATCACTTGGCTTGCTTCATGGAAGTCTAATCTCCTCCCCTTGGCAATTGGCTTTTTGCTTTCGAAAGGTTTAGTTAGATAAAGAAATCACGGGCCAGCTCCACTAACGTAATGTAAAACCTGGGGAGGGGCGCATCATAAGTCTGTCCGTGGCGTCATGGCATGTATTTCCAACGGAGATGAAACTGTTGGGGGGTGGAGGTATACAGCTTTGCTGTAAGTCTCCGGTCTTTGAACCACGAAGCTCTCTAGCGCGACACAGGTAAACGAGTCTACCTGTGCTTTCTTTAGTGCACGTTATGAAGCGCTCCAGCGGGAGGTGTAAAGGAGTGTCCCGGTGTTTTTTTAGTGCACGTTATGTTCTAGCGCTAGGCCTGAAGAAGTATCCCGATGTTTCAGTACCGTGACTTCATAAGACGATGATTACGACGACGACGACGACAGGAGATGCCAAAAGCCCCAGCACCTCAAGGTCTTCTCCCCAAAACAAGTAGGCGCGTGTGGTCTAACCCCGGGCAACCTAATATTAGCGACATCCTGAAATGTAAAGAATTTTTCTGCGTGTTTCTGTTTGTGTACACTTTATTCTGTTCATGCATGCCGACATGTTAAGTTTGCCATAAAATACCATCGTTTGCATTCCATCGAACGATGCGTCAGTGATGGCTTTACCACTGACACTCCTAATTCCTCCCCAAACAACCATGGAATTGCAGCAGCGCATTCCAGTCTACCGCCGTTATCGCAATCCCACATCGATATGTCTAGCACGTGCAGTGACGACTTTCAACGTTCATCGGCAGCCTTCAGAGCACGGGACTAAAAAACCTCCCAGTGAGCACTACCGAGACACCAAAAATATGCAGCCAAAGCGCGTTCATTCAAACTTCAGGTTTTTCGCATTTATGGACATTTTGTTCGGCACTGTGCTGTGTGTCGAGGTCTCCGTAGAGGTATATGTATAAAAAATCCCGTTATCTCAACATCGAGTAAGTTCCGCCACGGGTAATGCGAAGTGATTCCACCGTACCGCCGCCTTGCCACCTGGCACACTACCAGAAGTACCAGCGAGTGGCTACACATCGGGATATGTCAAATACGGGATAAGAACATTTTAAATCCAACACAACGGATGCAATAACAACAGTATTTCGGGGGGGGGGGATAGTTTGCGAATTACGTTGAAGAGGACGCGAGTGCAGTAGTGTGTCCTACGGTGGCAGGTGATGGCACCATTTCTCAATTTAAAAAACGTCAATATTAGAATGGAGACCGCAAACTACCCAGAAAAACAATTTATATTCTACATAGCACACCAGATAAATGCTGTGTTTTCGGCAAATTATGCCGATGACAAAGCGAGTATAGTGGTATGTGTTCTGCGCTGACAGGTGCTGGCAACATATGCGACGTCAACGCGCTGAAACTGTCACTGCCACTGATGACGAAGTAGGGGAGGACGAAGGATAATGCGACGCCTGCTCAGAAATTCTGGCCGAGTGAAATGATGATGACGATGATGATGATAATACCATCAACAATTTTTTTCACACCCCCACAAAGGGAATTCAGCACTGCTTAATGTATTACTGAAATGGGCGCGTGCCTAAAATTGCTAATTTACCTCTGGAAAAGCAGAGGTTATAGTCTGAAAATTATTTATGAAAAAACGCTAGTACCCAATAATTGCTACCCTTTAGCAATTCAAGTGACCTGAATATAATATTATATATAATATATATTATATAATATAATAATATTATTTATATCAGTCACTAAATTGCTGAAGGGTAGCAATATTGACTAGGGTTTTTTCATAAGCATTTTCAGACTATACCTCTCTTTCTAATAGTAATGTTATATATTATATATTATATATTATAATATATATATTATATATATATATATAATATATATATTATTATGTCATAAAAACATACTAGTAGCACCCAGACCCCTGCCAACGTATCGACAAGGAGACTTGTGTTTTTAAGACATGGCTTGTTCAAGCACTTCCTTGAAAATGACAAGTCTCCTCTTCTAAACGTTGCCAGAGGTCTGAGCCTACTTCTCCAGTATTTTTTATTGATGACCATCTTCAAGGCCCTCATTCATTATATATATATATATATATATATATATTATATGTTCTCATACCCCAAACATCTTGCCCCAAAAGATAACTTATGTGTACCAGATAGAGCCAACTCAAAACGCTCGATAGCATCCTTCAAAAACAGTTGTCTAGCCACCCCGAAGAGGCGATAGGGGAGAAATAAATGTTGAATTCTTCCGAGGACTTGGCACCCAACACATGGTTCGGTAGGTGAAAGCTCTGTTCTATACAGATATAAGGTTTGCCCGCCCCAGTCTAATTCACTTTTCGAGAAGGCGAACTAGGGCTCTCCGCTTCATTTATCTGTTACAGAAAAAGTGCACCGTGTAACTTCTAGGAAAGAAAGGCAGGCCGCCGAGAGAGGATTTTTCAAGCAGCAAAGTGTTCGTGTGCCCTACTGCTTAAGAATTTGGGGTATTGTTATTATTTCTCACTTTCAATAGTTCAAACTCTTATTGTTTCTAACTAAAATTCCGGACTTTAGGTGTTCGGAAAACCGATTTGCATAGTCAACTACAATTGTTCTATTTATTATTCGTATCTGCTGTTTATTTTTGCAATTTTTTCTTTTCTACTGCTGTATACACCTGCTCATCTTGTGGTCCTTCAGTCGTACGTGCAAACCTTCTTTCTAGGCTAAAGCCTTCAGATACTCATTTACGTTGTTCATGGGGAACCGCAAATAAATCGCATCAGTCTCCCCCGTTTCTATGTGTTTTTGAGCAAAATATTTCGTCTATCGTCTTTTCTGCTGGACATTGCATGCCTTTGTTTTTTCTCTCCACCTTTGTCTTACTGCGCGAAACATTTCAGAAATACGAGTGGCCTACGCCACAGCTTCCGTAGAGTGAGAGATCTGCGGTGCTGGCGTGGCCTGGTCTACTTCTGTGCGGGGACGTTTTGGCGTAACGCGACACGCGAATCCCTACAACATTCAAGTTGCAAATTTGTAAATTCGTGAATTTCTTGAAGCGGCACATTCCCCATAAAAGCTGCAAATTTGTGGTCAATCTCGAAATGTGTGAATACTAAAAAGAAAAGGGACAACTGCAAGTTTTCTGCTGGGCTGGAAACATGCGGAAATAGCACTCTTGGTGTAGTGCTGGGCTTACACAATTACGCAAGTGCTTGTCACTTATGACTATTTAATGCAGAGGGCATTGTCTTGACCGGAGAACAAATATGGTACTTTCTTGAATAGTGGGACACTTACAAAATTTTCACCTAAAATATCGAAAGCGACATATGTAGGCTTGGTAAATGTATGCTGCTAATATAAAGCTTTTGTCTGCATTAGGCATAAAATAGGCACCTTATATATGGACAGGAAGAGGCTGACGACAGTCGAGAAAAATGGTTATCAACTCCACCCATGCATGTGTAGGCGAGTGAGTTGTAGAGCCGTCAAGGTGATTGGTTCGACCGGCAGGTATGGGGTAGGGTGACTCTAACTGTGGGCTAAATCAGAGGACACGTGAGGAACAGAATATATCCTTTTCGGGCAGCCCCTCTGCTCCCGTCACCTCGATTCATTGCATGAAGTTCATATAGATGCTAGAGGGGTCGAAGTAGCGGCACTCGCCAACCGTCTTGATATGTATTGCACCAAGATGGCAAGCTGGGCGCGTTGGTACTGGTTCATGATAGAAAACAACCAGCGCAAGAGAGACGAGGACGAGGAAGGCAACAGACACAGCGCGGTACTGCACTCTGTCTGTAGCCTTTCACGTTCTCGTCTCTCTCCCGCTGGTTCTTTTCTATCATCATGAACTGGCATGATCCTCCGTCGTCGAGTTCTTCTATCCGTGGGCTATGGTGCTACGAACCGTATATGTGTACGGTTTTGAGGGGAGTGATTTTGCTTTGTTACATTCGTAGCTTTGCAGTGAACGCAATAGGTTGGCATTAAATAATTGGTTTCTCGATGAATAAAATACGTTCTCTTGTACTGAGCAGAAGCGTTTTAGGACTGTTTATTTTTAATGTTACTAGGAACAACACCTGTAAGCTTGGCGAGAATGCAACCTTTATGCCTGATGCAGAGGTCAGCCTCATTATTCCTGTGGAGGGTTCATATGAAATTACCACCCTAGCAAAAATTACCTTCCGAAACATTTCAATTTGTCGAATAAGACGGCCTAAAAATAAATACGCATACACTAATAGCCTATATTTGTTGATGCCCGTGGTTTCCCGTGGTATTTTTGGAAAGGTATGTCAAGACATACCATGTACAGCTTGTAAAATCTCTGTACTCCTCTTCGCCGGTGCTTGCCAAATGTCATCATATCTCTCCGACTAAAGCTAAGTGCGGATTTATCCTACCCTGTTTGCTTTGCATGTAAAATGATGTCAACCTGTGTGGTAGACCAGTGCCGTTAATATATATGAAATCAATTCCCTTTTCACAGGAAATAACACGACAACACAACGAGTAAGTTTTTCTATTTGAGTTTTTTTATTGTGGGCTTTAAAATATTTTTTACTCAGTGTCTGGGCTTTCCAAAAAATTTGTTGCTGACTCACAAGAGGAAGTGATAAAGCGCTGGCAACTTTTCGGCACACTCACAATTAAACCTATATCTAGCATACACATTAGTGTTGTCTAATACATGCGAAGAAAAAGGCGCTAGTGTTGAAAATGTTACGCGAAAAGAATTGGCAAAATTTGTAAGGCAATATTTAGGGAAGATATCTAATCTTATCATCATCATCATCAACCACAGGTAAGTTCTGTCCACTGCAGGGCAAAGCGTCTCTTTTCCAACGCCTCCTGTGCGGCGCTCTTGTAGTCCAGTCTTGGCTCCCGAATTTCCGAGTTTCATCGTTCCACCCTTTTATTGGTTTCCCCTTCTTCTTTACTCATCTCTTGATACCCACTCGGTTACTCAAAATTGTGCCCCGCTTGGTATCCGTCCCACTACATGGCCAGCACTACTGCATTTATTTTTCTTCACTTTAGCTAAATCGTCTACTCCAGTTGGTTCCCTGATACAGGAAGCTCGTTTCCTGTCCATAAGCGTTACTCCTCTTATCAGGTATTCTATGAACCGTTGACCCGATTTCAGTTTGCTGTCTAGTTGATATTAAAGCCCCAAAATGTAACTCCGTATATCTTCACTCGGAGTATGCACTGGTTGTATTTTTTTTCTTTTGAGGGATAAAACTAGCTTACTTTTTATTTTCTGGGAGTGCTTTCTGAGTTAACCCCAGTCTGTGCCTATTCTTCACCGGATTTGTTTTCTCGTAGTTTGGATATTTTATTTTATTTTTCGTTTTTGTTTGCTGAGAGTCACTTGTTATGTGTGAGCGACGTCCATGCTATATTCCTTTCCTTTATCCCAATTACTTTCGAAAATTGATGTCGTGGGCGTATATGGTTTATGAAGAGTTTAGGCTTGTTGGCACTGAATTGAACCAATGTTCAGAGAGTAAAAACAACCGGGCCAGTTCCACTAACGTGAAACCTGGGGAGAGCCCAGGTTTCACGTTAGTGGAACTGGAGAGCCCAGGGGAGAGCCCAAAGTTGCTTTCATGGAGAATGCTTTTACGTCACCCAGTGCATAATTCGGAGATACGTTTCATACACGTCATCCCCATAGCAGTGGGTGCACAACCCGATTTGATGTGTAGTGGGGTTCAATATTACGGCACAATGATCACTTTTTGCCCAGTTAGTGAGGTGTTTTGAAACATTACACTCCTTGCAATGGCTCGGTAATATTATTTTCGTTATTGGCAGTGTAGCCTTTTTTTGCAAGGCCAAAATTGCGTCTTCCCGTTCCTTCCCCTCCAAGTTATCACAGCCATGTCTTTCGAGTCATAGTTTAGGTGGTTTTCTTCAATGCAACAATTCAGAATGTCACAGTTGTTCTGCGCTTCCTTTTCTTCTGGCTTTTTCGAAATTATCACCGGACTGGTAAGACTTAGGTCATCATGGCTCTTCAAAGTCTTTTTTGGGTATTCCCAAGCTTTAGATGCCGACCGTCATGTCCAGGAAGGCCTCTTATTCTTCCGGAAGCTTGATTTCACCAACAAAATGTGGGATGGGCACGTTAAAATGGAAAATGGTTTGTTTTTGGAAACAGTGCTGCTAACATTACTGTAGGATAATGTAATTATGAAGAAAAGTAACCAAGAAAACATTCGCCTGCTGCTAAATTTGTATCGTATATTTCAGTTAAATTAACATTGTAACGAAGCATACCGTTCACCACAAATACAAAGAAACGACTCGACAAAAAGGCTCTTTCAAAAGGTGGAAACGTATAACTTCCAAGTGTACATTTATTGAAAAGCGCTTCTGATTTTTTTACTGCTTTTAAGTAGTGTAAGAAAAACTTTCCTACGTAAAACTTTTATTTTAGACCCTTTAAATGTGGATTCGTGCTGTTTTATTTGCTAATAAAATATAGCGCACATGAAAGGATTTTTTGGTCTTTTTAATATAAATAACTATGTCTAGAGCAAAATGAGCGCAATGGGTGATCTATCATCAATGAAATCGTAAGAACCATTTGCTGGCTAATGGTATTTTTGACGAGGTTTGGGAAAACATTTATTGCCGCAGCGTATGCTTTTTCAGGCCTAACCGAATAATGTATTTTACGTGTATTCGGAAGAGAAATACGTCCGTAGCAAGTCACAAGATCAGCATTTTTAGCTATGCTATCATCAAATCCTCGTATTACCCGTTTGCACCCCTTCTAATGCTCTTATGCTGGGGACAGCCTGCAAACAGTAAATTATGTAAGTCTCCGGAAATGGAACCATGCTCTTTAATATTCGAAGTAAGTTCTATGCTGTTTTGTTAACCTTTTAGGTGAATTATATTACCTACGGAAACATTTGTCTGTCACGTGACCACTTACAAAATAAAAAAATATTTTTTATCGCGTATTTATTATTTATTGGTTTACCTATTTGAAGTGCTCACTAACAACGCAAAGGCCTTCACGGGTGAAGCAATGTGTTCACCTATATCTAGCATACACATTAGTGTTGTCTAATACATGCGAAGAAAAAGGCGCAAATGTTGAAAATGTTACGCGAAAAGAATTGGCAAAATTTGTAAGGCAATATTTAGGGAAGATATCTAATTTTCATCATCATTCAACCACAGGAAAGTTCTGTCCACTGCAGGGCAAAGCGTCTCTTTTCCAACGCCTCCTGTGCGGCGCTCTTGTAGTCCAGTCTTGGCTCCCGAATTTCCGAGTTTCATCGTTCCACCCTTTTATTGGTTTCCCCTTCTTCTTTACTCATCTCTTGATACCCACTCGGTTACTCAAAATTGTGCCCCGCTTGGTATCCGTCCCACTACATGGCCAGCACTACTGCATTTATTTTTCTTCACTTTAGCTAAATCGTCTACTCCAGTTGGTTCCCTGATACAGGAAGCTCGTTTCCTGTCCATAATTTTACCCTTTATCAGGTATTCTAGGGAACCGTTGACCCGATTTCAGTTTGCTGTCTAGTTGAAAATTAAAGCCCCAAAATGTAACTCCGTATATCTTCACTCGGAGTATGCACTGGTTGTTTTTTTTTTCTTTTGAGGGATAAAACTAGCTTACTTTTTATTTTCTGGGAGTGCTTTCTGAGTTAACCCCAGTCTGTGCCTATTCTTCACCGGATTTGTTTTCTCGTAGTTTGGATTTTTTATTTTATTTTTTTTTTGTTTGCTCAGAGTCACGTGTTATGTGTGAGCGACGTCCATGCTATATTCCTTTCCTTTATCACAATTACTTTCGAAAATTGATGTCGTGGGCGTATATGGTTTATGAAGAGTTTAGGCTTGTTGGCACTGAATTGAACCAATGCTCAGAGAGTAAAAACAACCGGGCCAGTTCCACTAACGTGAAACCTGGGGAGAGCCAAAACATACAGTGCATAAGTGTATTCCTGGTGCCTCCTGATTTTGGCCATGGATATGAAGCCATTAGGGGGTAGAGATTTACAGCATTGCTGTATAGTGTAAAGTCTCGGCCCTATGAACCAGGAAGGTTCTAGCGCGAGGCGTCGGAAAACGAGTGTGCCGATGTGTTCTTTTAGTGCGCGTAATGTTATGGGGCGCGGCGTTGGAAAATAGGTGTGGAGGTGTTTTTGTACCGCGACTGCATGAAACGACGACAAAAACGACAGGAGACGACGACCGTCGGAGCCCTTAAGGGGCTTCGCCCATATTAAAACCAACGATGGACAGTGGTATTTCTCCGTGTCACCACTCTTACGACGGAGAACGTACAAAGAGAACCACGCGCTGCCTTTATTCACGCGTAAACAGTTCTACAGGTTTTCAATCCTCCATTTCATTGTGCGTGTTATTTTATAACACGAAACTGTCATTAGGTCCCCCATTCTCCACAAGCAGTGTACACCTGCTCGAGCACCTGTTTATTGAGTATGTAACCTTACGTAACTATCATCTTGTGTGAAAATTTAGGTTTCCTTTGATTTGAACCCTATCCTAACAATTGTATGTGCTGTTCGCGCGGTGAAATTTAATTATAGTTTCTGAAGCAGGAAGGTTTCGTTGAGGGGAACAAAAGCTTTTTAAAATCAGCAATATTTCTCATTCAATGTTTCTCACTTTAATGTTTTGTAGTCCAGTATGAGAGAATCGCTTATTAGTGGATGACCTAACGCGGAAGATATGTTCAAAGTAGAGAAAGAAGTGACCTCCAACAGACATGTTATCGGGAGTTCTGATAAATGCTGGAACACCAAGCAAAGCTAGTCGGTGCTGAGAGACGGTAGAACAATAGAGGAACACAATGATCTTAAAAAAGGAATATATCCAGGCGTTTTCCAAGGAGAAATAAACCGGGGCATCGCAAGAAAGAAGCACAAATTCCTGACAATGACTCAGGCTTAACAATCGCTTCAATACTCAACATGCAGACGACTTAGTTAACTGCGACAGCCTCCTCTCATAAAAAATATTCCCTTCCTATGGGTAAATTTTTGAAACTTTTCTTCCCGAGTCCTTTGATTTGCTACTTTAGATAAAATTTCCCGAACCTAAAAAAGCGACTTCACATTCACTAACTTCTTCCGACCTCCATAGCAATAGTCTTTCGGAGATGGATGTGAAAAATGGACAAAGATAGACTGTTGTTGCATGTGAACTCGAACGAGATGCAGCGGCCGCGTTCTATTGTTGTGTACAGGAGCCTGAAGTTTCGAATTTGTCCACATTGGCATTCGCGCATTTAAAAGAAAATATATTTCTTTCCCATAAAAAAAATTGTTTTCACAATGTCATACGGAAGCAGTTCTAAATTCATAATGTAAAAGCTTACTTAGCATTAGACTGTCATTAGACTAATTCGCATTGCAGCTGTGACGCAGCATCGTAGCAGCTGTTCTGATATATAAAACCATATGTCACATTTGTTTCGCCAAACCGCGCACCGCCTTGAGGCTGCTTCGGGTCTGTTACCGCGTTTTTTTACAAAAAGAAAATCTTTACCCTACGGATGATTCCCTCTAATTACCGCCTCTGTATCCTAATCTGAATATCATCGCTGTGCTATCAGGATGAGTATTTGTATTACGCAACCAATTGATTAGGGGTACAATACACTCCTTAAAGCCTATATGCTTCCATGACAAGCACATGAAAAAACTATCAGAGATAAATGATGAATTCACCCAAAATAATATCCCTCATTTCCCCGAAATACCAGCAATGTTTACAAGATATTAAGACAAGTATCTGGTGATATCCCTAAAATGATACGTCCCTTTCTATAAAAAAGGATAAAACGCGGGAACTTAATGTGAAAAAAAGAATGCACACGACACTGAGGCATACTTCATTTTTACCGCCTTGTTCGACTTAGGAACCTGCAGGTCTGCACGACGCTCACGGGCAGGGTCACGATTACTTATATCAGCGAATGCTTAAATAACGTCCTGCTCTTCTGCCGAAACAATCAGCTGTGGACTGCCCACAGATCAGTGAACGGGAATTCACGTCAACATTGTCATAACAGCTCGTCAAGGTAGGCTTTCTCTTGTGGCGTTGAGCATACAGCTCTTCTCTCAACGAATCGTCATCATCCCCAGCCTATCTACGAATTCACTCGGCCTTTGCCACTGCAGGGCAAAGGCCTATCCCATTATTCTCCAACTACCCCGATCCTGCGCTAACTGAACGAATCCTCCATGGCCAACCCATAGACCTGCGAATGAGAATTTGGGTCTACGTCATCATGACAGCTCCTTAACGTGGGCTTTATGTCTTGCGTTCAGCATACAGCATTTCGGCCGAAAGAATGATCCGACGCCTCACCATACACATACAGAATCAACTATGGTCATCAGGTTTTGTACGAACTACTTAACGTGGGCTTTACAGTGTGGCCTAATTCATAAAGCAATCGCAAGTTCACGTTAGCTTTTGAAGCCTCATCTAAAAACAGGTGCAATGTCATTACCTCATTAGTGCTACGTTTGGGGTAGGTAAGAACACTATGATGTGGGGTCAAAATGTGTGTTTTTATAACATGGATTTTTCTGCTGATCATGATTGATTGTGTTCCTAACACCGTTTCAGAAGATTGGGTATCATTAACATCATATTCATATTTATCATCATCGTCCCCACTTTAATCAAATTCATTCTTTGTACATGTAGTGCAGCAAACTGAGGCCCTCTGTCTAAGCGAACTTAAACAGTACTGCTGGAGAAGTTAGCAGGGAAACACATGCGCGATCCCTCATCATTTATATCCCAACCTCCACCGTAGCAGCCCAGTGCTCCGCCACTGTTCTGTGTCCAGGTTCACAGCGCAGAATATATTTATCTTCTTTGCTGTTCTGTTGTGTTTTGAACGTTTCATCTTGAGGGATAAACCATAGATTTGGAACACGGACCTTTTGGTTTAATGTGCCCTTTTTACGAAGTAAACACTTAGTTATGCATAAACGCATACCTTGTAGAATTGTGCCTTCCAGATGACGCCTAAGCGTGGGGCCATGGACTAAAACAGTAAAAGGCGGCTGAAGAAATTTTCACCCTAAGGCAAAAGAACAATGGAAATGAATGGAATGCAGCAGTATGTATGTCAGCATTCAGGAAAGAACGTAATCATTGTCATCACCAACATCTTCAGTAAAACAGTTCTCCGCGATTTCGCGAAATCCCAGAGAACAAAATCCCGCCGGCGAAATTCAGGGACTATCACCGGGATTTCGCCAACAGAGCACCTAACCGGGATTAAGAACCTTTACTAATATTTCGGCTCAAAATGCCTCTCGGCACTTTTTTGTCTCCTGTCATTAATAAAAGGACATATTTCGCATGTATTTATAATTATTTAGAGCATACATTTGCATCAAAGGCATGTTTTTTCGTCAAATATTGTTTGTAACTCACGATCCTTATAGAGCTTTCATCTTAAGGTTTTTATTAAAACGTTTGCGTTCCTTCAGTTTTGTTTTCTAGCAAAACATTCCCAATAGTCCTTTCACGAAAGCATATGGGATAGAGTGGATCTTGGATGGCCTAAAAATACCGGTATGAAGCAATACAGGTTCGGTGCCCGATGAATTCCAAACCAATACGAAGCCCATTAGTAGTCCTGTCGAATGTCAGCTGTTCAGCCTGCCCGAGTAAATTTTTTAACGGAAAGATAACGAAGTGGAGCTTTCTCTTCGTACAGGTGTGACACATACCGACATTTTTGATCTGCACAAAGGTCCTGTAGGTAGGCACACAATCTTTTCCCTTCGTGTTTTGTAACCCTATCTAGAAATATACTAGAACTACGGCTGCGCTGGAAATTGCTCTACAGCGGTATGCATGAACTGTGGAAACTGATACTCTGAAACAGTCCCAAATTAGAGCCCTACGTAGCTTCACGCAGGAATATTTAAACGTGTACAGTTACTATGCACTCTATACAGCATTTCTTCGTCTTTTTGTTTCCCTTTTGTTTCAAAGCGTGTCTTTACGGTGCTTCAGAGCTTATGTACTAACAAGTGTTCTGCCTTTCACCTTGTCGCAGCTTCAAAAATTGTGCCTGGGTAATATGTGCATGCGTCAGTGGCATACTTAAGGGGAGCTTTCATGTCAGTACTCCCCTAAAACTTTCTCAGTGCTCTCTTTTTACTTTTACAGGAGTAGGTTGGGAATGCGAGCGAGAATTGTCGTGAGGATCAGCCTGTGAAGAACGCGCAGTAGTTTCAATATTATCGGGGCCATTTTAATTGCGGTCTGTTCAGTAACGGTGAAGGTTCGAGAATTATGAAATGGCTCGTTCCTTGTAAAGTCAATCTGATCTTTAAATTCAGCGAAGGGGAAGCCAGCGCTTCTTGCGACTGCACAGTGAAAGCGCCTAATCGCTGATTTGTTGCAGTAGCGGGGGTGTGGAGAGGCAAAAGTTTAGGAAAAAGGACGGATGCTCTATAAAATATTACAAGGCGCTCTTACTGCATTCCAATTTACATGCGGATTTACGCCTACAGTGATGACAGCACCAAGTGTTTGTTACGATTCGATATTGACATTTAATTCAATTGTTATCATCAATCAGGTAATTTTGGTCTTTATGTCAGCAACACCACAACAGCATGCGCACTGTAATCACTCCCACCCCTTGTTTTATCGCAAAATATTCCTTTAAGGTATGGTAGTAGAATATGCTTATTTTAGGCAGTGCTTTTGGGGCACAGAATTCGTGAAAAATAAACGTGCGCATGCCGAAGGGAGCCGCCCAAGAACACGTCGGAACAGTGTGTGGGAGGAGAAAGATCAACAAGAGGTGGCGAGCGCTGGAGGCAAGAAGGTAAGGCAGTTAGAGAAGCTCTCGGCTGGGCGAGAACGCCTAGGAGACTGAACGCCCAGCCATATCCTCCTCCAGGCCTTCGATCCTGGCCAGACCTCGCAACGTCCGGAACACAATTCTCTCCACGCTTTGGATAGTGCACGGGAAACAGCTCCAAGGCTTCGCAGCCGCCAGCACCAACGGCAATGTGACATAGCGCCAGTGGCCGTGACACCGGACGAGCGCACTACTCCGCGGCTCAATAACGATATCGACGTCATTCAACCTTGAGCCCGAGCTATTTTCAGTGGGACTTTCTCATGGGACAATTAGTCTATTGAATAATATAGTGTATGGGTGATTTGTGTACTAAGATATGTCCTCGTCTCGACATTACAGTCCGTGTCTGACGTCACCTGCTTCGCTTCCTCTCCGTTAATTTGCCACAACCTCCTCGTCATAAAACAGCCTGCTTCATATAATGGCGTCCGCGAGAGGACTCTGCGTAATTCCCAGAGAGTGGAGGAGGAAAGTATTGTGGCGGAGAGAAGAGCACTTGGTGCCAGATATGAACAGAAAAATTGCTGGCAGTTAGGAAAGCGCGAGGTCTGACGGGCAAGGCGCTGAAGGAGGGCCTAAAAGTGAGTCAAAGGCCGCTCGGGAAAAGAGAGCGCTCGCGAGACAAGCCGCGACTCGCAGGCTTTAGCTCGAACGCGACGAGCTAGACCGCGACGTACAGCTCCAAGAAAAGAAATGGTTGTCTCCAGATTTAGATCCCGATTTTGACGAAACAGCACCACCACATCGCCGAAAAAAAGATGCCAGAAGAGCATCGAACACCACGCGCGTGGTAGAGAAGGCATGCTGGTCCCTGGCAGTGATGAGGCCACATGCGGAACAGAAGAAAAAGGAAAGGATTTCGAGCTGACACCCGTGCAGGTGAAACACTTGTTCCAGGCACGAAACAGTGCACGTGTTGACTGCGGCGTGGAGGTACCCTTGCCGCGTGCCTTATGGGGAGGCGACAAATAAGGAAAGCGGTCCCCAGCCGTGTCGCGAGCTGCCTAACCAATTGGGACAGCGTTAATATTGGAGACTGAGCATATACGCTGCCTTGAGAGTCCTTACGTTATATTCACCGAAGTGTTTCACTGCCCTGGCAGCATACCCGCAACCACCGCATACCACAAAGCGCGATAGTGTACTGAAGATAACAGCTGCTGTAAGAAGCTCAAGGCCGATTCACGAACTCCTTTCGCTTACATTCTTTAGCACTCAAACTGTTTCTGCCTAAATAAGAGCCCCTGTTACTTGGTCTACATAACTAGCCCCTCATGGTATGTACGGAAGTAGAAGCACCTGCTACAATTAGTGGGCGCAGTCCTGCCTGTGAAAATGATAGCGAATCGACGGATACGTCAGGGCTCCTTGCGGAAAGAATATTTATAACAATATAATATTATCTTTATAATATTATAAGTACGAAATTATTCTTTCATACTTATAGTAATATAGTAATATTATTGTAATATAATAAAAACATAGGAGTTACTCATTACTTATTGGTTCCTATTCTATGTAACGCCTTGTCTCCTCTAGGTTCCGGTGCACCAGGTCGGCTGAGGAACAACTAGAAAAAAATTCCAGCCACAACAACGTCCGGCCGTGTATACATAGGTGAGCAATGCCTGATTTCTGCCACTGTTCTGGAGCAACTCTTAGCCTTTGTTTTGGGAAAGGTCGTAAAGGAGGTGAATCCTGCGAGCGCAGCGGCCAGAGCGGCACCTGATTCACGCTATAGGAACTTTTTGGCTGTACCGTGTGTCCACTAAATGCCATACCGTCTGAAGAAGGTGGACTACAACTGTGGTGTTACCTTCATATTTTCGGCGAAGGGTGGTGTTCACAAGTTTTTAACATCATTCGCAGCGTCCGCAACAGAGCACATTGAAAAAAAAACTACGCGGCTTGGTTCCAATGTTATACAACATACCGCTATAGTGTCGCAAATACAACGTGGGCTGACCAGGATGGTGCAAAAATAACCGACTCGAGAGCACACAGGTGCATTACAATTAGCTACTGGTGCGGCATATTTTGTAGATTGTTGTCGCCGCTGCACGCGTACAAGTGTTTGAAAGGGAACACGCGCTGCGAAAATCAATGCCAAGGGAAAGAGCAAAAATACGTTCCACTCAACGTGAGAGCTGTCCGAAGTGCGGAGCAGTGATTCAGCAGTTTCGCAGCAGTTTCATTGATTTGTTTTTGCAATTTTATTACACCCAGTAAATAGAGTTGACATCGCTGGGCGTGACAAGTAAGCGCCGCTTTTTGTCGATCCGAACCAACTGCAGGGCGCCCATGGGTGTGAAAGAACTGGATGCTCGCAGGTTGTATTTATAGGCCTATTCAATTAACACTGCATGTTTAACATATACTAATATAGGCGGCATTGCTGCTTCTTTCCTTCAAATAATGCTGCTGTTCCCGCTTTCGAATAGCTTCAGTATGAGCCTTGCGGTTTTGCCGAAACTAATTATGAGGGAGGGTCGCATACACTGAAAAGGCTTATGAAGATACACTATATTGAGATTGTATTGATTTGGGGTAATAATTGCCATAAGTCATGACGGTGTTTCGTATTTTTATTCCTGTGTTCTCATTTGCGGCACAGCAAAACCAGCATGCGGGGCCGCGGCGTAGCTTGAATATCACTTCCAACACTTTGCTTGTGGGTAAAGTGTACCTGTTTGCCGCAGAAGGCTAGACACTGGCTTCTTAATGCAATGGTCTAGTTTTGATCCTGATTAGTGTAAGCGGTTTTCTCTTCAAAACCTCTGCTTGGGTTCCCGACACCGTGACCCCGTACTGCCATGACGACCAGCATTGCACAAACGTCTCCCTACTTTATATTCGAAGTGCACCAAATAATTAATAGGGCTCCCACATGTGCAAGCATGCAAGCAGCCCTTCATTGCCACTGTAAACAAACGAATTCGGTTATATTGTAAAAAAATGCGCACAATAATTTGTTGTTGCGCGAGGAGCCATGTGAGGTTTCGTAGAGTCTCTTTTACTATTCTACGTTTACTTTCCAATATTCAGTTTAGGTGTAGTGGCTGTCAGGTCCACCCTCTTCAGTGTGTTCCCAATTTTTTTTCTGTGGGAATTATGCATAAGTTTTCACAGTTCCAAAGTGCCTGGCTGTCCGCCATGGTTAGGTTGCTTTCATGTTCTTTTTAGACGAGTTACTCTAAGCCACCACCAAAGCCGTGGCCCATGTATCCGACCTGCTATTTATATTAATTGTTTCTTTTGCTATACAAGGTCGGTTGTTTGAAACACTTTAATGCAGCTGGCATCCACAAATAAAAACAGTCGTCTTATTTTTTGTAGATGTTTTGCTTCACAGACGCGTATATAAAGAGATTGGCTGCGCCAGTTCTTCTATGTAGCTCTAAAAAAGTGATGTACAGCACTCAATGGCACAACTGTATCTTAGTTTGCGTCTCGGTCAATATGGATAGTACAGATTACTTTATTGCTACCGGCAACGAAGACCAGTTCATGCTAATCTCATGTGTGTACACCTTACTTTCGTGTGTTTTCCTCATGAGATCTTCTCTCCCCTCGTGGCGATTTTCACTCCTCTAAGACTATCCCTCTTTCAAAATAGAGATAAACATATATAAAAATGTGGGTAGTAATTCCCGCAGGTAAAAGCGCGCCAAATTCTACTTTGGCCAACTGAAAAGAACCACCCGTTATGGTTCACTCAGGTTGATTGCGCGCACGCCACACGCTTTTTAGATTGAAAACTCGAGAAATGTATTGTTTTATTTTATTTGTGTTACAGCGACGTAGGGCCGATGCAATATGGGGCTATTTTAAATCCATATAATTCAGTGTGTGCTACACGTTAGTCGAAGTACAATAAACTTAACTTATCCTCTATAAAGTATTGCCATGTTACCTATTGTTGACGTTGATAGGTGGCCCCCAGTCACACTAACAAGGGTCTGGGACCTAATATAGGCGTCTCCCGATCTTTGGACTTGCCGCTGTTCATTTGTTTGGCACAAAATATTATTGACTATATTCAGAAAGAAGGAGCGTTGTTAATCAGCTACTATTTTATTTACACTTGATATCCCTTTCAAATTACCCTGAAAAGATGAATGTGAAGAAGCCGCCTATATGAAGCCAGTTGAAAAAAGGCAACAAAAAAATTACATGAATTGCCAAGAATAGACGAATCGTTTGCCATCTAACATTTTCAACCTATCTCATTCTCTCTCGCTCTCTCTTTCTGTATATATATATATATATATATGGGTTTGGGGTGTATATGTGTTGATGTGTGTGTGTGTGTGTGGTGTGTGTGTGTGTGGGTGTGGGGTGTGTGTGTGTGTGTGTGTGTGTGTGTGTGTGTGTGTGGCGGTGTGTGGTGTTTGTCTGGTGACAAGATGTGATATAGCTCAACAATAAATATTGACAACGTTTCGGGCGGGTATCGTCGTTTCTCGAGTGCAATGTGTCAATAGTGGTCATGGTTCATATACAGTTAAGGAACGTGAACGTCAAGGGGCGGTTACGGATGTTGAAGATGGGCAGAGATCAGGAAACAAATCATAAAAATTCAGTTAGGGATAGAAGGATATACACCAGTGTTTCGCTGGCTAGAGGAGGAGCGGAAGAGTACATATAATTGTGTGATTTATAGGGGGACGAGCTGTAACTGCCGTCACTAAGCGCCGGCTACCGAGTAAAAATAACTAAGTGTGGTATTACGTGCACGCCTACAGGAAGCCTGGGGCTGACCGCCGGCAGTTGCAGTGTGTGACCGACGCCAACCCCTACACCGCCTCAGCTGGCCAGCGAAATATTGGTGGATAGTCTTCTCCCGCACTCTAATTTTTTATCTTGGTAGTTTTCTGCCACATCTGTCGCTCACTCACTTTTAGGTTCTTTATTTTTTTGTTTCTCTCTGTTCCTCTCCTCTTTGTTTTCCCTCTCGACGTCTACAGCGTGTGATGAGTGGGTAACTGGCGGGAAGCCCTTTTATGCTACCTAAGCATCAAGGCTTATGCTCCCTAGGCATCAAGGCTGCCGCTCACGACAGGCTGTAGACGTTTCCAGTCACGCCCCGGGGGTTAAAAAGAAGGTCCCCTTCTCCCCGTGCAGTCAGAGTGGCGCTGGCTACCACCCTCAAGCGTCAGATACACTGTAGTCAATATAAATAGCCCAGAAAGTGAAGGGAAACACAGTCGCCCAGATAGCGAATTGGTAAGGCATTCGAGATCTAATCGAAAGGCGTGGGTTCGGTCCCCACTTGGGCGCGTGTTTCTTTCTTTCTCCCGTATATTAAAAATATCAACTTCATTACCGTAGTAAAAAAAAGAGCCTACCACACCCCTATGCCTCCATGGCGTTGTAGACTGCCGACCTATCTTTCTCTATTTTCCCAACGAGCCCCCATTCCTTACTATATATATATAATATATATATAATATATATATATAATGTAGCGAATCAGAAAATGGGAATGAGGGCTCGTGAAATAAGACAGAAAAGGGTTTGGCAGTCAAGAAAACCTCGGAAAGCAAAGGGGAGGTGTGTGGTGGGTCATAGAAAGGGATGAAGAATTTTTTGAGTCGAAAAAAAAGTGGTTGAAAAAATCCCGCCAGTGGGATCCGAACCCACGACCTCCAGAATACCGGTCTGGTGCGATAACACTACGCTACCGGCGGGGCTCTTCCCCGCCACTTTCTCGGGTATTTATGTTAAGTAATTTTGTTCCTGCACTTGGGGGTGGTAGCCAGCACCACTCGGACTTATCGGGGTGAAGGGGACCTTCTTTTTAACCCCAGGGCCGTGACTCGAGTGTCTACGACATGTCGAGAGTGGGTCGACCAGCGTTGAACCCTCTTAAGCACCTTTGGCACCAAGACTGCCAGAACAGAGGCCCTCGCTATGCATGTAGCGAATCAGAAAATGGGAAATGAAGGGCTCGGTGAAATAAGACAAAATAAGGGTTGGCAGTCAAGAAAAACCCGGAAAGCAAGGGGAGGTTGTGGGGGTCATAGAAAGGGATGAAGAATTTTTGAGTCCAAAAGAAAGTGGTGAAAAATCCCGCCAGGTGGGATCCGAACCCACGGACTCCAGAATACCGGTCTGGTGCGATAACCACTACGCTACCGGCGGGGCTCTTTCCCTAGCACTTTCTCGGGTATTTATGTTAAGTAATTTTTGTTTCCTGCACTTGGGGGTTGTAGAGCAGCGCCACTCGGACTTCTCGGGGTGAAGGGGACCTCTTTTTAAACCCCGGGCCGTGACTCGAGTGTCTACGACATGTCGAGAGTGGTCGACCAAGCGTTTGAACTCTCCTAAGCTCCCTTTGGCACCAAGACTGCCAGAACAGAGGCCCTCGCATGCATGTAGCGAATCAGAAATGGGAAATGAGCGGGATCCGTGAAATAAGACAGAAAATAAGGGTTGGCAGTCAAGAAAACCTCGGAAGAGCAAAAGGGGGAGGTTGTGGTTGGTCATAGAAAGTGATGAAGATTACTTGAGTCGAAAAGAAAGTGGTGAAAAAATTCCCGCCAGGTGGGATCCGAACCCACGACCTCCAGAATACCGGTCTGGTGCGATAACCACTACGCTACCGGCGGGGCTCTTTCCCCAGCACTTTCTCGGGTATTTATGTTAAGTAATTTTTGTTTCCTGCACTTGGGGGTGGTAGCCAGCGCCACTCGGACTTCTCGGGGTGAAGGGGACCTTCTTTTTAACCCCCGGGCCGTGACTCGAGTGTCTACGACATGTCGAGAGTGGTCGACCAGCGTTGAACCCTCTTAAGCTCCCTTTGGCACCAAGACTGCCAGAACAGAGGCCCTCGCTATGCATGTAGCGAATCAGAAAATGGGAAATGAGGGGCTCCGTGAAATAAGACAGAAAATAAGGGTTGGCAGTCAAGAAAACCTCGGAAAGCAAAGGGGAGGTTGTGGTGGGTCATAGAAAGGGATGAAGAATTTTTTGAGTCGAAAAGAAAGTGGTGAAAAAATTCCCGCCAGGTGGGATCCGAACCCACGACCTCCAGAATACCGGTCTGGTGCGATAACCACTACGCTACCGGCGGGGCTCTTTCCCCAGCACTTTCTCGGGTATTTATGTTAAGTAATTTTTGTTTCCTGCACTTGGGGGTGGTAGCCAGCGCCACTCGGACTTCTCGGGGTGAAGGGGACCTTCTTTTTAACCCCCGGGCCGTGACTCGAGTGTCTACGACATGTCGAGAGTGGTCGACCAGCGTTGAACCCTCTTAAGCTCCCTTTGGCACCAAGACTGCCAGAACAGAGGCCCTCGCTATGCATGTAGCGAATCAGAAAATGGGAAATGAGGGGCTCCGTGAAATAAGACAGAAAATAAGGGTTGGCAGTCAAGAAAACCTCGGAAAGCAAAGGGGAGGTTGTGGTGGGTCATAGAAAGGGATGAAGAATTTTTTGAGTCGAAAAGAAAGTGGTGAAAAAAATTCCCGCCGGGTGGGATCCGAACGCACGACCTCCAGAATACCGGTCTGGTGTGATAACCACTACGCTACCGGCAGGGCTCTTTCCCCAGCACATTCTCGGGTATTTATGTTAAGTAATTTTTGTTTCCTGCACTTGGGGGTTTTAGCCAGCGCCACTCGGACTTCTCGGGGTGAAGGGGACCTTCTTTTTAACCCCCGGGCCGTGACTCGAGTGTCTACGACATGTCGAGAGTGGTCGACCAGCGTTGAACCCTCTTAAGCTCCCTTTGGCACCAAGACTGCCAGAACAGAGGCCCTCGCTATGCATGTAGCGAATCAGAAAATGGGAAATGAGGGGCTCCGTGAAATAAGACAGAAAATAAGGGTTGGCAGTCAAGAAAACCTCGGAAAGCAAAGTGGAGGTTGTGGTGGGTCATAGAAAGGGATGAAGAATTTTTTGAGTCGAAAAGAAAGTGGTGAAAAAATTCCCGCCAGGTGGGATCCGAACTCACGGCCTCCAGAATACCGGTCTGGTGCGATAACCACTACGCTACCGGCGGGGCTCTTTCCCCAGCACTTTCTCGGGTATTTATGTTCAGTAATTTTTGTTTCCTGCACTTGGGGGTGGTAGCCAGCGCCACTCGGACTTCTCGGGGTGAAGGGGACCTTCTTTTTAACCCCCGGGCCGTTACTCGAGTGTCTACGACATGTCGAGTGTGGTCGACCAGCGTTGAACCCTCTTAAGCTCCCTTTGGCACCAAGACTGCCAGAACAGAGGCCCTCGCTATGAATGTAGCGAATCAGAAAATGGGAAATGAGGGGCTCCGTGAAATAAGACAGAAAATAAGGGTTGGCAGTCAAGAAAACCTCGGAAAGCAAATGGGAGGTTGTGGTGGGTAATAGAAAGGGATGAAGAATTTTCATTACTTCCTTTCGACTCAAAAAATTCTTCATCCCTTTCTATGACCCACCACAACCTCCCCTTTGCTTTCCCAGGTTTTCTTGACTGCCAACCCTTATTTTCTATCTTATATATATATATATATATATAATATATATATATATTTATATATACAGAAAGATAGGTCAGCAGTTAAATATATATATATATTTATATATATATATATATATATATATATATATATATATATATATATATATATATACATATATACGTTAGCCGTATCTGAAGCCCTGAAGTAAATTATCAAAAGTGACGTCGGGTTTACCAATCAAAATATGGCCATGGCATGTCAATCGTTAATCACATACTGGGGTGACCTCATCACAGCAAATAATGCGAAGTGTATAATGCGGATTTGAAACTTTACGTCGCCAATGAGTGGAGGTAATCGCTGAAATCAGACACGAATGCTCTAGATTTACCGTTAGCTATAATTAGCTAATAAAAAGTTGAAGAGCATATATACGTCTATTTGCTAAGTTCTACCACGCAACAGCGTTAATTAGACGCCCTGTGATAGTTGTGTGTCAGCGTTGCTATATGTATGAGGTATACGTCATGGGCACTAAGACTCTGCAAATTGAGAAGCACTAGCAGTAAGTATTCGCTTCTTTCATTCCTTAGTGTGGGGGACTGTGCTGGAGTCCCGAATATTGCGGAGGTAGTCCGCTGCGACCATTGTTCCATGAGTACTTTTCACACATTCCGGCGTCCGGGGTACTAGGTTTGCATGGTTTTAGAACTTTTGGAATTTCATCGCGCCTCCTCGCGTGCCCTTGTGCAAGTTTGATTGCAATGATTTCAGTATTGATGACGTTTTCTGAGGAGTCGCTGGTTCGGCGAGAAGTCCATCAGGGCGTACAGTTTTTCTGCGCCGGGGAGCGAGGGTGCGTACCTTGCCCAGTCGCCTCTAGCAATTTTTATAAAATCCGCTTCCTTTACTCTGGGCGAGTGGCTTCTCTGATATCTTCAAAATAGTTATAAAAAGCGAATTTTTTCACCTTTAAGGCGAACGCGACAATTGATACGTTGATATCTGCCTTATATGCATTGGTGATGACCGTGGTATTTGGTTTTCTTTGGTGACGGTAAGTGGTTCTGCCCACTGGCTGCAGGATATCTGTCTCAAAATCAGTGCCCTCGTGAGTTTCATCACTTTCTTTTTCTCTTTTGGTGTTCCCGTCATTAGGCGCTTTACAATGGGGGCTCATTGGCTAAAGAGTTTATTTCTCTGATTGTGAGAACAGTTCTCCCGTTTTTCTGCGAGGCCATGGCAAGTACTCTTCATGGCAGTTCTCTGATATGATATCCTTCAATATTTTAGGGTGATTTTTCATCTTGACAAAGTGTTGCCATTACTCCCTTGCTCTACGCGCTATTGCGGTGTTCATATAACCATTAAAAATTTGAAAAGGTGGTAAAAGATTTCTGTGATTGAGCACTCTAAACGTGTTTTTGTCTTACTAGATCTTGCTCGGTTTTCTCAGACGCTGGCGGTAATCTGTTGTCAACCTGTTAGTTATCTGAAATGGTGTTTGTGATCCCAGTAGTTACGATGAAGGAGCCGCTTTGGTTTGAGGGCGTCAGTTGCGGGAAGGACTGGCGACTGGAAGCAAGATTTTGGCGACTGAAAAAGCGTAGAAGGAGCATCTTTTCTTTCGGCTTGGCCGTACTGTCGGTGTCGTTCTTTTTATATACCGGTTTGTGCTCCGCGTATTCAAAATGCAGATGAGCTTTCACATCTGCCTCCGCCAGTCGTAGGTTTCAGGGAAACGCGGCGATGCCATATTTTTGCGACACACTGATGAGCATATCTAACCAGCTCCTGGCTAACAGCCATGAGGAACTCGAAAAATAAGGTTAATAACGCTATTGCGTAACAATAACTTATTGTCGAGTGGTAATCACTTGTGCCCTCTTGGGCTCCTCTCTACCGCGCCTTCTAATGTTTCCCTGCTCTGTTATGACCGTGCAAAATTTGCGGTCCAACCCGTACAAAGTCGTTCTCTTGCTACTGTGTAAGTAATCCGAAATTTGGCCACTAGTTATATGTAACACGAATACATAGGCTATGACTGCAAACTTTAAATGCTTCTAACGCAAGGGGACCATGCAGAAAAATACAGGTTTTGTTCGTTAAAATATGCTTTGTTTTAAAAAAAGGATACCAATTTTATCGATGAAGGCAAAAATATTCAGGATAAAAATAAAACATATGAAGGTGTGGTGACTCCGCAGCCAGCTCCCGGTGATTTATTTATTACGTTACAGAATATTGTATATGCACTGGGGGCCGCGCACAAAAGCCACTGCCTTAACTTGAATAATTGATTGTTTTGAAGCATCTAGTCCCGTATGATCGAATTACTTGATTGCTAACGTGTCCTTAGCATTCAAACATCAGTGTGCAGTTGGCCCATGGAGGGACGCTGCAGTATGTTTCTATTAAAACATAATTACGGCTGAATTGGAGTTTAGTGAGTTACCAAGGCCAGTTCTTTTTTGTCATATTCAGCAAAGAAGTGTTTTGTCTTCATGGTGCTTTTAATACAACAAAAGTGACGCCAAGAGCTATGGAGAACTTTTAAAAACTCCGAGCAACACTTGGGCTGCCTTCTGTGTTTTCTGTTTTAGTTTGAAAAAGTGCCGAGAAGTGTGTTGAAGACTTACTTTTGCTGAATGTTTGGTTTTGCTAGAAGTGTTCTGGTCCGCGCTTTTATCACTTTTCACCGAAGTGTTGACGACGTATAGATATAGTGATGGCATTCATCGAAGAGAACAACATTCTTGCGTATGGCGTGATGAAATAATATCAGCACATCACGCCATCTATCGTAGGTTAATAAAACTACCTGGTGCTTACGGAATTTTAGTATATTTTTTGATGGGAAAACATTTTTACGTAAATTATTTATATCCAGCATTTATAGGCTGCATATAAAACTCCACATAAAGCATAAAAATTCCGCGAAAACTTTACCTGCTGAAACTGGGCTGCCTTTTCTGCATGTTATTATATTTTTTTGGTTAGACTGTACCCACAGTCCTAAATACAAGTTCACTTTTAAGTAAGCCACTAACATGTGCAGGACATGTTGTTCTGATGAAGAAATGCAAGGAATCCGACTACAAGTTGGTTTTAATAATAATTACCCGTTGCGCTCTCTTACGGTAGCCTTGGTTAAAACAGACCCGTGAGCAGAAACGTTCGCCCTACGTACGATTCTCGACGTAGCACAGATACGTTGCGTAGATTGGTAGCAGGTTTTCCGGCATAGCGAGTAAGCGTGTGCTCCTTCGTTTGTATGTGAGGTTACTGTAGATGGAGGCGTGTGGTTGCACTCCTATATTTAGAGTAGACACGTGAGCAGACGGGTTGATTGTGTGCGTTGTGGTATCGCAGTTCTTTATTAGGAAACTTGTAGTCACGTGGATTTGTTTACATAGTTTTTAAGCTGGTGCAGGCGTTCCATAGTTTCCAGACTCAGCAGTGTACGCGTACCGGGTATGTACTCAACGAATGAGGTAGCGCATAACCGATACCTCTCTTTTTTCTGTTTCCCTTCACTTTCGCAAGTTTATGTCAGTTTCCAACACGGAACGTGGGCTGTTTTGACAATATACGAGCCTAGTATGTGTAAGAAAGCCTCGCTGCTGACGGCTTTCTGTTATTGTGACGACTGTGTGAAAAAATCCTCTGTTTAACTGAAACTGTTGCGCGCTTGCTTTTATGGTACAAACGGCTGATTGGTAGGTTTTACTCTTAATCGTGATCTTTTTTTTTGTTACTCGTGGTGTTTCAAGTCCACCTTCTACGATATCACCTTCGATCTATATCACTTTCACCTTGCATTGAATTTATTTGTTTACTTTTTTTTACCGCCTGGCTGTGCCGGTCTGTTTTATCTCCGTGCTAAGGGAAGCGCTTGTTCCATTTTTTATTTTTATGCCGCGCGTGTTATCGCTTTGATAGGGAGAGCGTTTCGAACTATCGCCAACAGCCTAGAATAATCGTCTTTGATCTACAGTGTTGTGGATGTAATTCGACGGTTCGAGAAACACTCGCGGCAAAAGATAAATTCCCTAAAAGAAGACGCCGCCGTATTCTACTCACCGACGCTCGCTTGCGCACGTCACTTTGATTGCTGCATCGGCACCTGTGTATTCTTTCAGTTGTTAAGGAAGCACAAGTTTGCTCCAATATACTTGTTTTTCTTGAGTAAAACTGCATCGTCTTCGGCTTCGTGACATCTGGTGAGGTGCTGTGTAGGGCCACGGCGTATGGTTGAAAATGGCTGGTCTAGGGCTGATGTTGAACAAGCATTCTCCGATTTAAGATCGTCGCTGGCCTAGTCGGAGGTGTGGTTCGTAAACAGAGAACCTTCGTATACGGAGTCTCTGGTTGGGCCAGCGATGGTAGATGTGGCCTGCCTCTCCGCAATGCTAGCACAGCGGACGTATATGAGGAGTTCGGCACATGTCGGCCTTCCTCGGCGTGGGGTTTCGAGGTGCACCCGGTCGGGCAGGCGACAGTGGACGGCGGTACGGCGGGGCCTCTTGACGACGTGGTGGAGCAGGGCGGGGTCGACGAACGGCTGCTGAGTAGGTAATAGCTTGTAGCTCGCGGGGTGCTTCGGATGCCGTGGACGTTGTGAGTGCCTCTTGAACTTCTTCTCGGATGACGACAGACAGGGAAGCGACTGGAGGTTGCGCCATCGTTCGAAAAGTTTCAGACGCTCCTTCCTGACGACTACGCGGATGGTCTCCAGTGGTGTGTCGGAGCGAATAGCCCCGGCACCAACTGGGTCCGAAACCAGAGCATGAATGGGGCGGTCTTAGTGCCTCGTTGCCTACTGCGGGTGTGCTTTGACATGGAACCTCTGAAGTCCTAAACACGGACAGCGGAACTGCCTTTACTATGGAACTTATGCGAGAAATCTTACGCTACATCAACACACATAACCGAAGAACGACAGCGTACCAGCCCCAAACGAACGAACTGACGGAACATCTCAACAAGACGATCGCGCGTATGCTGTTATGTACGTCGACGTTGCACATAAGACACTGCGACGACGCCCTTTTTTATGTTACGTTTGCGTACAACACGGCTATCCAGGAAACTACGCAGATGACACCGTTCAAGCTTCTCTACGGGAGGCGGTCAACTACGCTGCTTGACGCCATGCTTCCGCACGTTGAAGACGATGTTCTCAACGCCGACGTCCGAGGATACCTTCAGCATGCGAGGAGGCCAGCCAGCTCGCTCGAGTTCCTACAACGGACCAGCAGCTGGTGGATGTCGGAAGCTACACCTTCCGACGCCGAGACGCCAAATACTGCCCAGGGGATCGTGTGTGGGTTTGGACTCCCATCCGACGACGTGGCCTCCCTGGAAGCTTCTGCGACGGTAATTTGGACACTACCAGATTCTACGAAGTGTTTTCAAATTACCTAAGAGATGATTCTTGATGCTGATTCCGGAACATCACCACGACGTACGTGGCCCAAGTCGTCCACGTGGTTCGCCTTAAACCTTACTACGCATGATGACTGACTTTTCTGTTTGTTTGTACAGGCTGTTTTTATTTTAGCATCCAATCAATGCACTCTTTGAAGGGGGTAAAGCCGCGAACATTGCATTGGGTTTTTGTTTTTATGTATTCCACCGCCCCGCTGCGCCAGTCTATGTTATCGGTGTTACAAGTGAAGCGCTTGTTCCATTCTTAATTTTTATGCCGCACGCGTTATCTGCTTTGATAGGGAGAGCGTTTTGAAATAACGTCAACCGTCTAGAATAATCTTCTTTCATCTACAATGTTCTGCATGCAATTCGACGTTTCCAGAAACACTCTCAGCCAAAGATAAATTCCCGCAGATCAGACGCCGCGATATTGGACTTGCCGATGCTCGCTTGCGCACGCCACTTTGTTGACTGCAGCTTCGCCGCCTGTGTATTCTCTATTTGTTAGGGGAGCACAATTTCGCTCCAAAAAATTTCTTTCCCTTGAAGACAACTGCGTCATCTTTGGCTTCGTGACAATATTCTACTTCATTTTAGGCCGGTGGAGGAGGTGCATCCCTAATCTAGAAGGAGGAAAAATAAAATTAACTATTACATTTCAGCTATAACTCCGGCGATTGATAAATTCACTGCCACGTATCCATGGATTTTCCTCACTCTCGTCAAAAAGCAATTCCACATGTGCGTTTTTTTATTCGTCCCTAGTCCATAGGTTAACATCAGACGTTATTCAGACGTTTTTCTCAAAGTTGCTTTCATGGAGAATGCTTTTACGTCACCCAGTGCATAAGTGGGAGATACGTTTCATACGCGTCATCCCCATAGCAGTGGGTGCACAACCCGATGTGATGTGTAGTTGGGTTCAACATTACGGCACAATGATCACTTTTTCGCCCAGTTAGTGAGGTGTTTTGAAACATTACACTCCTTGTAATGGCTCGGTAATATTCTTTTTGTTATTGGCAGTGTAGCCTTTTTTGGCAAGGCCAAAATTGCGTCTTCCCATTCCTTCCCTCCAAGTTATCACAGCGATGTCTTTCGAGTCATAGTTTAGGTGGTTTTCTTCAATGCAACAATTCAGAATGTCACAGTTGTTCTGCGCTTCCTCTTCGTCTGGCCTTTTCGATGTTATCACCGGGCTGGTAAGACTTAGGTCATCATGGCGCTTCAAAGTCTTTTTTGGGTATTCCCAAGCTTTAGATGCCGACCGTCGTGTCCAGGAAGGTCTCTTATTCTTCCGGAAGCTTGATGTCACCAACAAAATGTAGGATGTGCACGTTAAAATGGAAAATGGTATGTTTTTGGAAACACTGCTGCTAACATTTCTGTAGGATAATGTAATTATGACGAAAAGTAACTAAGAAAACATTTGCCTGCTGCTAAATTTGTATCGTATATTTCAGTTCAATTAACATTGTAACGAAGCATACCGTTCACCACAAATATAAAGAAACGACTGGACAAAAAGGCTCTTTCAAAAGGTGGAAACGTATAACTCCCAACTGTATATTTATTAAAAAGCGCTTCTCATTTTTTTACTGCTTTTAAGTAGTGTAACAAAAACTTTCCTACTTAAAAGTTTTATTTTAGACCCTTTCAATGTGGATTCGTGCTGTTATATTTGCTACTAAAATATAGCGCACATGAAAGGATTTTTTGGTCTTTTTAATATAAATAGCTATGCCTAGAGCAAAATGAGCGCAATGGGTGATGTATCATCAATAAAATCGTAAGAACCATTTGCTGGCTGATGCTATTTTTGACTAGGTTTGGGAAAACATTTATTGCCGCTGCGTATGCTTTTTCAGGCCTAACCGAATAATGTATTTTACGTGTATTCGGAAGAGAAATACGCCCGTAGCAAGTCACAAGATCAGCATTTTTGGCAATGCTATCATCAAATCTTCGTATTACCCGTTTGCACCCCTTCTAATGCTCTTATGCTGGGGGCAGCCTGCAAACACTAAATTATGTAAATGTCGGAAAATGGAACCATGCTCTTTAATATTCGAAGTAAGTTCTATGCGGTTTTGTTAATCCTTTAGCTGAATTTTATTACCTACGCGAACATTTATCTGTCACCTGACCACTTACAAAATAAAAAAAAATTTCTCGCGTATTTATTAATTTATTGATTTACTTATTTCAAGTGCTCACTAACAACGCAAAGGCCTTCACGGGTGAAGCAATGTGTTCACGAATAAGAGGCATACAAAATACAACAGACGGGAAGGAAAACGATTTAAAAATTGGTAAAAATAAATGTGTGGATAAAATAAACAGTCATCAACGAACTTGAAATATTTTCTGAACAACCAGAGCTAGAAATTTGTCTGAAGAGGTTGCCTTAACAAAAACAAGCATATTCAACGTCGTAGTTTTGGCGAAGAAACAAAGGAATAGCGGAAGAAGTGCATGTGCGTCCGCTCTACAACATGTACATTCAAAATCAGATTTTCCAACGAGCATTTCAAAAGAACAATGTCATTGTAAAAATAGCATTTAAAAATAAAAGCAGACTGTTATAGACGGTTGGCACCGGTCAGCTGATGCCAGGCTCAGTGTTTAGTCAACATGAAAGCCGCCATGAGGCCGGAGTTGTCTGCTTGCCACTCGCAGGTAAACAGGGCTGACAATGCAATGGCAGTCAAACTTGGAATGAATGAAGTTAAAAAGAAAACCAGCTCACGCCTGAAACGCCTTATCCATAGCTCATGAAAATTCTGTAGTTTGAGAAGGCTACCATGCAGATAATGGCTCACCTGTGAGTAACTATAAATCACGGTGCTAGTGAAGCGTTCCTGAATACTTTGTAAACAAAGTGCCGACAAAGGGCTCACACAATTCGAAATAGCATTGCAAAGTAGAGCTTCGGTAAAATTATGGTGCACCAGAGGGAGACAAATCATGTTGGTCGGTGAATTCACTTGTGGCCTGGAAATCACGCCAAGCGTTCTGACACAGCAGCTGGTCAGGTGGTTCAGGTGAGAGTTTAAAAGTGGTTTTACCTCCTTCATCCACACCCATAAATCATGCATTAGCGCTAGCCGCGTTTTAACGGGAACACCAAACATGAGAGGTTTGGGGAAATGGGCCCGGGCAGGTACTTAATTAGTATATGTAAGTCACTAAATTATTCGGATTAGATTGAGCTCAGGACATAGTTGGCTGTCGGCACCATGCGGAAACTCCGTTGATGTCATTTCGCAGAAGGAGGCGAGTTTTGCTAAGACCACACTACGGTAATAGCGCCCCCAATTTTAATCCTCGGATAACTGAGAGACAGCCAGGCAGGTGTCCTACGATCCCGGGTGGGTCGTGTTTTTATTTAAAATGTTATAGAGAAGAGAGCCCCCCAGTGTCGACACCACTCCCGGTATCCCTGATATCATCGCGAAAGGCTGGAGGTGTCGCCCTTGCATAACTGCCACAATTGTTTTTATTTATTTGCTTGTCAAGGAGCTGAACGCACCTTCCGCCACATTCAGCGTGGAGGGCAGAGGCGTTACAGCCCATTACGAGGCCCTTTCCTCCCAAAATAACTTACACTTGAAGTCGGGAAGCAGCACACATCACAAATATACTGAAAATAAAAATACTTAGACAACAATATTTTTTTACTATCATGCCGCAAAGAACAACACAGCCTAAGCACACATTTTCGAAGCCCAAAAAGGAAAGGACAGGGCTATCCGTAATTAAAAATAAAAACAATACACACATTACCATTGCACTAACAAACTTTACCGCTTATAACTTTACAAATCACCAGAAAAAAATGAAAAAAGGCGTGACATGCACACCTTTATTACAGCCCAACAGGTCAAATAAAAGTGAAAACACGACAAAAAAGGCAAGTTTAACAGCAAGTTACTCAACTTAAACATAAAAAAGGAGCTTTTTAAAGTAAGAAACGCAAACTTAACACTCTTTCAATGAAAACTATACTCTCCGCTAGCGCATGGTAAGCTGGACATGTTGTAACAATACCTGATGTAATGTTTTGTTGCAACAGTTGGACCTGTCATTTTAAATAACTGTTAGAACCAAATGATAGAACTCACTGCATAGGCCGTATGCGGACAATGTGCAAAGCATTAAGTCATTATTACCAGCGTCGAACGCCTTTTTATATTATAAGTCTTCTGTATCTACCGGTTGACAAGATAAAACTGAAGGGCCAATGTCGTTTAGTAAACATGCGGTATTTGATCCTACTGACCTTGCGGGCGTGTAACCGTGTTGGTTGAGAGGAATGAACGGGTGCACGGCTGCTAGAAAATAAGGATGCATGACTTTTTTGAAGACATTCCAACACGAAGACAATTATGAGATCGGCCTACAATTTCCAGGGATAGTAATTCCCTCCGGGCTTGTGCAAATTGAAGATAGCCCCTATTTTTCAGTCTGCTGGAAAATGTTGCTCAACAAGTGACATGCGTATGATGTGAATGAGCCGAGGTGCATAGACAGCCTAACAGCCTTTAAGGATGAAGCATGGAATGCTGTCACAGCCCACGGACTTTTTCGAGTGGAGTTTCGTAATAGCGGAAACGACGTCGTTCTCGGTAATGTTCCGTATTTTAAATACTAGCCCATGAGACTGGAAGCAAAGCTCGCTTCCGCTGTCAGAAGACGTCGATAGGTCGAAGAAAAATGACCTGTTAAATGTTGACATATGCCTTCCCGGTCAGACACAACTTGCCACCATTCTGAACAGTTATGGTATCGCGTGAATGACATTTGAGGGACCTAATATACCGACAGAACTCACGATGGGAGTGGGTGAGAGATGATTCAGTGTAGTGACTGAAAGATTTTTTGTCGCGGGTGAGAAGCCTTTTTGCTAAAGACAGCCAATACTTGAAACTGGCGACAGAAGACAGTTCATTGTGAGCATTAAAGAACAGGAGAAAATGATGGTTTTTTTCGAAGCGCGCCTCGCAGCTCGTGACTGAAACAAAAGGAAAATTTGTGGAGCCATGTCGCTGATTTGGGATGTCCTCGTATATAGCGTTTCGTACAATGTTAGATCACGGAGAGACAGGTCAATGCAGGGCGCGTAGTACAGAGGGCCACCCAGCATTGCAAGAGATTGGTAAAGAGATGTGCAGTCACCACGAGCAAAGCTGTGTTTAGGAATTGTCCAGCTCCGGTCACGCGCCTAGATGCGTGAGCTATACCTGCTAATGGAGGATGCCTTGCATCCACGGCAACAACAGGGTCAGGGATTTGATAAACATCGACTGGGGCGCAGTTTGTAAATATCGTGTTTAGGACTATTTCAGCAGGGTTCAGGTGTCGCAGAAACAAAATAAATTAAAAAAGTCAGCTGCTTCGCACTTTCTAGTGTCATTTTCTTCGGGGTCCAACCGAGAGCATGGCACAATAAAGTCGCCAAAGAGAAGAATTTTGTAATTTTTGCTTCCAACTTTTCTGATAAACTCTCTATAGCTGATGCAAACGTAGAATTTCTAGGAGGTGGATATCGGTACTAAACTCCAAGAACATTTTTCGCACCTTTAACTTTCACCTCAACCCATAGCCATTCACTATACAGCTGAAGATTAGAAGATCAGACCGCCTGACCACAAAAAAATTTCATCACAGCAATGAAGACTCCGCCGCCTACTTTGGCCCTGTCGCAACATAGTTTCGGTAACTAAGAAAAACTGTGCATTCATCCGTAATGTATTTGGCTCAGACAATGTGGTGAGGCAACCAGGTCTCCGTGATTCCGTACGCATCGTAAATACTCAAGACGACGTTGTCAAAAACGGGTTACATTTTGTTCGTAACCCACGAATATCTTGATGGTAGATTGCGAAACGCATTCCGATTGGGCAACAAAGCGTAGCATGCGGTCCTCGTGGAGAGACCCTCAAAAATGGCGGAACAACCATCCGTTTGGCCAGACGGTAGCTTCCTTCACTGCAGCAAAAGTTTCGGCACTAACGCTAATACGAAAGGATGCAAAGGTAGAATACTTGCTTTTTTGCGTGTGCACGCAGCGCTATTGTCAGTAACAACTGAGTTCACAAGCTCCAGAACGTCGGGTATAGAAGTGTCATGGTGCAAACGCGACACAAACAAAGCTGTTTTGCCTGGTCACTGGAGGGCACTGAGCATGTCGGAGCTGCTGTTTGCTCCAATTGCTTAATCTTGAACACGTTAGCGCGTTTCTCCTGGACTCTCTTTACTCAAGGTGGCCCAGTTTATAGTTGCCGGAAACAGAGAAGCAGGCGACGAGGCACATTCAGAAGCGTTGTTGTCCATTCGTTGTTGTGCGGCCGGGAGGGCCTTAGGGAAGGTGGATGCTGTGATCAAAGCACTGTCAAGCCCCTCATCCATCTCATCAAATGCATCAAAAACCAACGTGAAGGCCACAGAGAAGACGATGCAATACGAATATTTCAAGCCCTTTTATTTACTCGCATCAGATATTCCACTCAATACATCGACCTCAAACCTAAAGAACCAGAAAAAGTCAATATACGAATTCGAAAAGCTTTCGAAATTGGACTTGACCTCCCCGCTCAAACCTCTACTTTTCGTTTCTTTCAACTAGGAATCACAACACCCTCAAAAAAACTCCTTGAAGCTCAACGCAACTCCTTACCACTATCAGCCAACACTTCCTCCAGGCCCTCCGATACATAACCCCACCTGCTTCACAAGCTCTTAAGCGCCTTTCATCTTGAACCGGTCCTACAACTGTATCAAAAATTTCTAACAGTATGCAGCCAGAATTCGACCAAGGTAGAAGACTCTCCCGGGTTAAATATCTTTGATCACAATTCTACTTTCACCCCGATACTGGCTACAGCGACACTGCCATCTATGCCTCACGCCAGGCTCATGCTCTGGCGGTTGACCTCAGAAGGTACACTACTCACATCCCTGACAACTCTGCTGACATTAACAACTACTGCCAAAGAATTTGCCATAGCCACTACCGCTACAACTGGTTACCAATATTTGTTTAAGGAGCGCGGTCAGGACGGGAAAAAAGTAGAGACCACACAGGACTACCGCTAGTCCTGTTTGTCCCATCCTTACCGCGCTACTTAACCATGTTTCACAGCTCGAACCAACTAGCCCACATTTACGCAATGAATGGTTCCCAATACCTTACAATAATTACAAAGTCCCAGCAATCCTGTCATAACATTCAACATGGACGCACCTTACGTCCCGCCTTACGCCCACTCGCATCAATCAATCTCCTCCCCGAGCTGTACATCACCTCGACCCCTGGCCACTCGTCGCTCGAGGAAAAAGGGTCAGCTCACGCCGGTGCCCTAGCCCTTCCACACCTGTCATTATATTAAAGGAACAGAAACAACGGTCCAGCCTCCTCCACCTGCCGCTGTTCCATCACGCTACTACGACATCCTTTACCATTATTGCAACCTTCGCCTCACTTTGCCTCAACCAACCCCTCAACTAACCAAGGAGGAAGCAATCGCCTGGCGTCAATAATAAACACCTATTACAACGCACCCATTCTCCACGTTATCTCCCCTACTCAATACACCCTTACCTGTCGCTTCTGCCCCTCTCCTAATACTACCTGCCACGTGGTGTAGGTCTGTCAAGCACCCCATCGCTTACCCCAAATCCCAACCCTTCCCGAGGGCAGTGGGAGGGCTACTGACCAGCTTCCTTAACGCTGACCAGATCATTCTGCTCAACCGTGGCATGGCTGCAGCCAATGCCCAAGGGTACCTGGACTGAGGCAAACCCGCCCCACCTAGTGACGGCTCAACCACCACCCTTTGCTCTAACAAATGTTTAATCTCTCTCGCTAATCACACAAAAAAACTTGAAAACGCTCAATCCGGATTGGGTATTAAATCAATAACAACGAAACACTGACACACTCGCTTTCTCAATCAAGCTTACCAACACCCCACAGCCGGAAGATTTCTTGCTCACATCCTAACCCACAGAAGCACAGAGGGCATCCGTCTCTCCTGGACCATTGCGATTTAACACCCTTGCTTCTAGTCTTCCTCTCCTGGCTGACCTTTAGTGGCCACAAAGTATAGATCTTAAACGCAGAATGTTGTTCTTAAATGCTCCCGTATAGTCGATGTAAAAAGTGCCGCGTCGTAGAACTTCTTACCCAAATGAATGTGTCATCGGCAACTTTCTCCTTTGTATACCAAGGATTTTTGTTCTTCAAGTTGAACTCTATATTTTCTCCAAAAATAAAAACCAGAAAAATTGGTTTCTCTCTTACGAACTTTGTTTTGCGCGAGAACATGTTGGCATTGAAACACGCATATTCTTGCAGCTATAAAACAGCATGTGCTCGAAAAAGGGTTCTTATCCCAGGCGCCCCTAGATTACTGTCTGGGAAAACGAGGAGAGGAGCTAACTTACGTTGAAAGTTTGTTGAACCAGAGTGAAATATATAAAGGTAGAAAGACAGCTTACAAGAGACAGAGGAAAGGTCACAACTACACGAAAAGTTGCAATACCGTAGCAACTTGGTGCTGTCCGACACGCGTCAGTTCCTTTCATGACCCGTTCTTTTCATAAAAACCCTGCCTCCATTTCAAGCAATGCTATCGATGTCGTACAGGGTAATTCAAAATCGCGTAGTGCAATTGAGCTGCTTGTACTATCTCACGCGTGCGGAACAAAACCATAGTACAACTTGCCTGAATTTTCAAAGTATGGCTCACACTCGCGTCAATCACCCGAGGGAATGAAGTGATTCCCATTGTCCTTCTTTGCACGTAGTGGCGATGATCGCATAGCCTAGAGTTGATACAGAGTAACGTCGGTCCTGCATATACACTTCCAGAGGCCAAAGGAACACGGTATACACCTCCGGGAACTCATGTGAGGTAACTATTGTGAAGCCAAACAATACCCCCCCCCCTTTTTTTTCCTCTGGACCTGTGTCTGCAAAAGCAAAAAGATGCTATAGAGTCTACAAAAAGCCTGTTTCATTGGTAGCGTTTCCCGCCTGCGGACAATCTCACAGACCGACACAGTGACATGCAAAAGATACCGTCATTGTCTCAGTCGAGAAACGTGTGCCCCCGCATCGCTCTGCGCGTGGTTAGCACAGGTCTTTTTGAGGGCGTTTTGAAGCATATCGTCGTTACGGAGCGTTTCACCATAATTGAATTGGCAGAGTTAAACGGCAACAAAGCCTTCTGGTGGCAGAGGGCGCTACTTGAGAAAATATGGTTGTCTGAAAACAAGAGGCTTATATCTAACAACCTGAACTCGTCACTCCCGGGTAACCAGACTCAGGCAATCTTCCAACATTGCCGGTTTTGACATTGCATCCTTTACAAAACTAGATGCACTATTTCAAAGAACTACCAAAAATTTATCAACATTATTTAATAACATTTTTCCACCTCAATAAAACCACCACCACCTAACACTTGAGAAAGCTCACATATTTCTCCGGTGCTAACATCTTTTTTGGGGATCTGGCGGGTTTAACGAGGCCCACAAATATCATCAAAGCGTTCACGTTCATGGATCATTTTTTGTTGTGCTTCAGAGGGGTGCGTCTAGCTCCGAAATCAAAGTAGTGTATTCCCTGGCAGTGTTCAGAGATGACCTCAGCGCGATTCAGATAACGCACGAGATACTGAAAAGTAACGCATTGAAGCTTGTGACATCAGCCTGCCTACACGAAGCTGGTGAAACGCTCATTAACAACTATGTGGTTCACCACCGTCCTCAATAAATCCTGTTTTCGTCATGTGAAGGCCGCTGTGGAGGCCAAGGATTCCCGCCTATAATAAAAAGGGTATCCTGAACAGGCCACTTTGGCAGTCTATGAGGCCGTCCACAGACAAGGACAGATAGCACATAACTGGGGTGAAAATAGCTTTCATGACGGCAATGACTGGCGAAAGGCGGTTGTTATACGGTATTTGCATGTGGTGCCACATAGGCTATGTAAAGTAGTAAAAAAATCTGGTGTTCTGATCGTTATGTCCGCACCACTGCTGCTTCTGAAGATTAGCAGAGATGCAAGTCCAGTGGCAAAACGACATTCTGTAACTTTGGCCATCACAACAAGCGCTTCTACGGTGCAGCTGGCGTTATGCACCGTAGTTCGTTGACCTGTGAAAGGCTGTATGCAGGACAAAACGGCACTGTCTATTTACTCCAGGCTACGCAAGCAGCAAGAAAGGAACCAAAACTGGAAACCTCTTGATTTTTATGGGAATGCCGAAGGTAGGAGCCAGGGTTAGTAAATTCAGTTATATAGTTTTATGGTACTGATCAGCGCACTGGCGAGATAGTAGAGGGGGCTTAAATCCATCAAAGTGAATTTTAATATCAGTACGCCAACGATAGCTTAGTCCGAAAAGTACGCAGTGTGTATCAAAACAGAGCTTGTCATGGTAGATATTGTCATGTGTGGAATGCCACCAAGTTTTTCAGAGTTATATTTCTCGTCAGCAGTGTTTTACACACACACACACACACACACACACACACACACACACACACACACACACACACACACACACATATATATATATATATTAATATATAGTATATATATATATATATATTATATATAGTTATAGATATATATTTAGCATTTGTTCGATAAAATTCACATTAGAGTTTGCGGCTCTCCTTCTATTTCGTGTCCTTGTTATTTTTGTGCTTTTTGGAATTACCTTTATGCAATACCTACAATCCCGAACAGCGGCATTTCTTGCACAGAAGCTTTACGACAACGTCATTCCTGACGTTTCCACGTAAAAAGTATATTACAAAAACTCCCTGTTTTCTGCAACATAAGAACACTTTATTAGAGGTACTGTAACAGAAACCAATGGCAAATGACGTATATTTAAACGGATTGTTGTGATATGGGACCAGTGTAGTTAAAACAGTAGGCCAGATCACTATGTAAAACGTATTTCTACCATAAATGTTTTATATGGTTGTGCACTGCGTATTGTTGCGCTATATATCCTGAATTCTTGTTACAACATAATTAAATTATAGTGCGAGAAAAGTTGCGCAGTTTTAAACATTCTGTAAATTAGACGGTGGAATGAAGCTCAAGCACTCATCCTGGAAAATTCCCACTCAATATTAAACTTCGTAATGGCTTTCATCTAGAAAACATACTCTGTAAACTTCCACAGGAAGATTTCTAATTAGCATGTGGGGGTGAAGGAGCTCAGTCACATTCCAACCCCTAACCCACTTAGGGCTTCATCGTTAACAACTGAGAAAATTAACATTTTTTGAATGCGGTGATTGCAGAAATTTTACTGAAAAAAGTTAATCTCGGCTGTCTAACGACCAGGGAATTCAAACACGAACGCTTCTTTTGTGAGGAAATCAAATGGTGAAATGCTCAAGTCAAAACCCCTGAATTCAAATTACATGCTTCAATGTTTCAAGTGCAAACAGCCTGCGAGTCAAACTCAAAATTGAGACAACAGCAAATGAATCCCACACAAGAATTCCTGATGCTTAACCCCCCCCCCCTGCTCCCCCAACGCCGTTCATTCCGTGGGCATTGCGCTGGGTGAATTGGATAATTTTTTTATGCATTAAAAAGAGTCGGAATGACGCAGTCGGATAGACTGCAGGACCTAGGTTATATTCCTCAGCGTCAGCATCATCATCATCATCGTCGTCATTATCATTATCATGGGCTTTCCCGCTGTAAACTTGGCAGTCCTGCATTGCCTCTTTGTTACAAACCCGCCATCAGTAGGACTAAAACTATTCGCACTAAATATTTAAAACACTCAGGTACATTTCTAGGGGTCGCATATCCATATCATTAGTGTTCTCAATGCGAGGTGGACAACTCCAATAAATGCCTATTAGTGACGCTACGGTACATAGCAACGTGCAAAACATTGTAGCTAACTTTGATGCTTTGGAAGAAAAAAATACAGAAGCATGATGCAGAATGAATGAATGGATGCATTTATTGTAAACAAGGAAAGGAAAGAGCACCAGCTGGCGTAGTTTGTCTCACCCAAGCGTGAACAACTTTATTATTTCTGTTTTTGCGCCATTTAAATAAAAACAACAAAATTACACCACAGCCCCTGATTCCGGCTTTCCTTCCCATAAGGAGAGCTTTACGGGACACCACATATAATTTGAATGGATCTAAAATCAGAGCTTGCCGACTGGTTGCTCCTCGGGCACGAGCGATTGCAGTGAAGCTTTTGATTTCATGTGGTGAAGCTTCTCATTTTGATTTTGATTGCGGTGAAGTGTTTGATTCATTTGATCTCGTCTCTAGCCACTACGTACCGTCCTCAGTTTTGTTTTTTGTCCTCAAGTTATGTTTCATTAACATATTTGTCGCCATATTTTTTTTGTAGTTTATGGACGTACCTGATCAAATATGGACTGAGTATGCAGACCACCCCCCGAATCAACTTTGCAAGATTGACGAAGTTAAAACGAATTATGAAAATAATACATTCAAGTTCAATAGACGCAAAGGCCCAGATTATGACAAGTAAATCAATCATTCTGTCCTTGCACTGCAGGTTTCGCGGGTTTTGTATGTGGCTAAGCTAATGCTTCTTTTTATTTGCAGACGCACTCAATTGATGAATGCCAAAGTAGAAGGTTACGTAGGGACAATCGGCGAACAAATTTTTGTTACTGACCCAGGTAAAGCATCTGCTATTATTCAAGTATAATTTAGGCTACGAAATTTCTTTGCAAGGATATGTTTGTACCTGATGAATATTCGAAGCTATTTGGGCGCCCATTGTATTAAAAAAAAAAGATAGGGTCTGCAATAGGGTGCACAAATGGAAAAATTGGATTGTAATGAGTTCTTTTTTGCAGTCGAAGTCAATATCATCGTCTGTGATCTGATGCTTCACATTGGACTGTCTTCATCGGAAGCCGCTGTCTTCATCAGAGTGTTGTGGTGGTGGGTCGGCGGGAGCGTGGGACAGGCAGTCGGTGTCGGGGTGTTTCCTGCCGGATTTATAGGCAATTGTGACGTCGAACTCAGGCGCACGCGTCAACGCCCAAGACGGCCTGAGGGGTCCTTCAAATTGGCTAGCCAACACAGCGCATGATTGTCTGTCACAGCCTCCATGGTCTACCATACACGTATGGGCGAAATTTTAAAATCACCCATATAACAGTGAGGCACTCTTTTTCAGACGCTGAGTAGTTTTTCTCCTCCATCGACAGACAACGCCTGGCAAAGGCGATGACTTTTTCGCAACCGCTTTGTTTTTGGACGAGGACGGCACCCAAGTCTATATCTCTAGCGTCCGTGTGTATTTGCGTTTCGGTGTCTTTATCGAAATGAGCAGCACAAGCGGGCTTTGCAGGCGTTATTTCAGCTCGCGGAATGAATTTTCTTGGTCGTTTCCCCAGCTAAAAGTGGTGCTACATTTCGTCATATGTTGTGAGTGGCTCTGCAATGCGTGCGAAGTTTGCGACGAAGCGCCGGTAGTATGCGCACAGTCCGAAAAATCTTCGTACGCCCTTCTTGTCTTCAGGCCTTGGGAAGTTCGCAATGGTTAAAGTTTTTGCCGGATCAGGTAGGACTCCCGCGTCGTCGACGACGTCGCCCAAAAACTTGAGCTCCTCGTACGCGAAACGGCACTTTCAGGGTTCAGCGTTTACCCCGACGTACGAATGGCCCCGAGTACAGACTCCAACAATGCTAGGTGTTCCTGTGCAAGTCCTGGTGAATACCAAAACGTCGTCGATGTATATGAGGCTGGTGTGCCACTTCAGCGCAGCTAGCACAGTGTCCATGACTCTTTGAAACGTTGCCGGCGCCGTACACAGCCCAAATGTCATCACCTTGAACTCGTATAGGCCGTCCGGGGTTATAAATGCGGTGTTATCTCGGTGTCTCTCGTCCACTGCAACTTTCCAGTAACCCGTATTCAGATCAATCGATTGGAAGTAGTTCGCATGGCAGAGGTGGTCGAGGGCGTCGTCAGTTCGTTGCAGGGGGTACACGACCTTTTTGAAGATTTTGTTGAGTCACCGGTAGTCAACGCAAAATGCTGACGACGACTTTCGGGTAGGTCGGATCTATGTTCGGTTATTATTGGGTACTTTGCTAGGGCTGTCTGACGGAATTTTGAGCTCGATGAAAAACACTCGCTGTAGCGACGCAGCAAAACCAATAATATGTTCCGTTGTTCTTCCGGTAGCGCCGGCTTCAAGTCTAAGGGATGCGGAATCTTGAAGGTGTCTTCCGGTGTGCGTTCAAAGTCGGCGGCCAAAATCTCGTCACTTGCTTCTTGCGTTTCTTCGAGCAACGCAATTGCCACGCCCTTGTTTAAATGCTGGTACTCCTCGGTTAAAAGGGTGACCAAAACGTGGGATTCGTGTTCCCTGAAGTGCGCAATGCCTCTTGCAACAGAGACACCGCGGTCGAGAAGCAACCTTCGATCAATCTCTACGATAGCGCCGACGTCCGTTGCAGCATTTTCACAGTAGTCCGTGGTCACCAAGCTTGCGCAGGCTGGCCGTGTGACATGATCATTGGCAATCCTTTCAGCAGCACGATATTCTGTGTTCGGTTTCTCCGTCATACAGTGATCGTGGGAAAATGTTATTCATTCGGTCCGCAGATTGATTATTGCAGCAATGTCCATCAAAAAGTCCCTTCCAAGAATTACGTCACTGGAGCAGTTGGGCAAAATCACGAACGCGCGTTCCACTAGACGTTACACGATGGCCTCCTGCTGTGCGTATGTGCGGAGCGTCCCATCCGGTCCTAACTTCGTAAGCTTAGACGCGAATCATCCGCTCATGAGTGAGTAGTCTGCTCCCGTGTCTATGAGGGCATATACCTCAAAGCCATCGATAAACAAGCGGACGTCGGACGCCGCCTTCCTCGAGTTCCTAGTGCATCGTGGCCTCGTATCTCGGCTTGTGCGTCTTGACGGTTTAGCACTGTGCGTCGTCGTTATCGTCGTTTTCTCAACGGCAGGCTTGGCTACATCAGGTACGCGTCGCTCCGCGTCGCTGTCGTGGTGTTCGGGAGTCACATCCGGGTTATATCGGGTCGTCGGGCTGAGGGCATGTCGTGAATAATGGTCTTAGGGGAGTCGTTGCGTGGATAGAGGGTTTTCACTTTTCCGCCGTTGTGCAACTTCACCTCCAGACGTTGCTGCTTTTAGTTTCCCCAGCGTGGGCTGGGGCATCTTCCACATGCGAACTCAGCATTGCTACGGCGGTTCGGCGACTGGTATTCGTAGGGTGACGGCGAACGGTTGAAACGGGCTGGTCCACGGCTGGTGTTGGACAGGTATTCTTCGATTTAAGATGGGCGCTGGTCCTATCGGGGGCATGGGGCGTCGACGGAGAACCCTCGCAAACCGAGCCTCTTGTAGGGGCAGCGACGGTAGATGTGGTCGGTCTCTCTGCAGTGGTAGCACAGCGGACCATTGTCGGGCGTTCGCCACACGTCGGTCTTCCTTGGGGCGGGGGGTTTCCCCGCAGTTGGTCGGCCCGGGGACAGGGGACGACGGAACGAAGCTTCGTGATGACTGGGAGCAGGTGGACGAGGGAGACGGACAGCAGCCGCATGGCCATCGCTTGCGGCTCGCGGGGTGCTTCCGGCGCCGTTGAAGTTCCCAGCACTTGCTGCACTTCTTCTCTAATGACATCGGTAAGAGAAGCAACTTGTGGTTGCGGCGGCGTTGGGAGAAGTTTCCGCTGCTCCTTTCTCACTATTGCGCGAATAGTCTCGCGTAGGCTGTCTCCCGAAATCCGCATGCTGTCAACGTACTTTGCTTTGGCCATGCCGACAATGTTGCGGTCGTACTACTTAGCACGCATTTCGAGGGCTTTTTCTGGTGTGCTGTCTTCAGTCATGAATTCGGCGACGGTTTTGGGCGGATTGCGGGAAAGTCCAGCAAACAGTCCTTCTATCACTCCGCGCATTCCGAAGCGTAAATTCTTTTCCTCCGCCATGCAAGCATCAGCACGTCTGAAAAGCCTCTCCATCTCTTCGTACGAGCACCCCAATGCCTTCGTTAGGGTGTTGCGTTTGCGCCTGCAGCAACACTTCGGTGCGCTATTGCGTTCTGAATTTGCTCCAATATTCTAGGCAGCTCTCATTGTTCTCGAACTAGACCCGTGCTGAATATTCAAGGTAGAAGAACACTTGCCTCAGTGTTTCTGCGTCGTCCAATCGGTTAGACAGCCTGACCTGTTGGACTTGCTCAAACCAGCCTTCGGGATCCTCCGAAGGTGACTCATAGAATGATGGGGGCTCCCTCGGTTGCTGCCAAACGAGGGCAGGATTGGTAGCGCTGTTCATAGTGCCTGCGTTGATCATGGTGGTGGTCACGACGTCTTCTTTCTTCACTTTATCCGGAAGCAGTCCGAACTCCGGCTGAAAACCTTGCTGTCGGCGGCTGACACGAGTGGGGCTTGCTTGACAGCTTCAAGAGGGCTTAAGGTGCATTTACCCCGCGCCTCTACAAGATGTCACGAAGTCAAAGACGACGCACTTGTCTTCAACGAAAACAAGCTCATTGTAGCGAACTTCTACTCCCCTAACAACTCAAAGAATACACAGGCGGCGAAGCTGCAGTCAACAAAGTGGTGTGTGCAGGTGAGCTCGGGCGATTCGAATGCCACGAAGTCTGCTCTGCAGGCTTTTATCTTTCGGGACGAGCGTTTCTGGAACCCTAGATTTACATGCAGAACATTGTATATCAAAGAAGATTATTCTGGGCTAGTGACATTAGGGCAAAACCGTCTGCTTATCTGTATCATACAGCCCGTGCGGTAAAGAAATGAAGAATGGAAGACGCGCTTCGCTTGGGACACAGATAACAGAGCCAAGCGCGGCCGGGCACTAAACAAACAATAAATAACCAACCCATATGTTGTTCGTGGCAATATACGGCAAAAACAGCATCGTATTTTTCCTGGCGAGAGGAAGGTCATCGCCGACCAGGTCATCGACATGCTGAAGGTAGTGGGACAGGAATCTGCTAGCCCTTGGGCAGCGCCTGGTTTCGTTGGGAAGAAGAACGACGGTTCATTGCGATTCTAAGTTGAATACAGACGCCTGAACGAAATTACAATGAAAGACGTGTACGGCTTTCTTCGCCTAGGCGATGTAATTGACTGTCTTCACTCAGCCTTGTATTTTTCGTCTGTAGAATTACGATCTGGTTACTAGTTACGATCTGATTACTAGGTACAGTCCACAAAGTGAAGACGGCTTTTCTGACTCCTGACGGGTTTTTTGAGTTCAACGTTACGCCAATTGGCCTTTGTAACGCCACAGGTACATTGACGAGGTTCATGGACATGAATTTGGGCGCTTTTATGTGGGAGATTTGCTTGGCTATAGCGTTGATGTAGTAATTTTTCGACGCAAATTTGAAGGGCAACACCCGCCTTGACATGGACTTGAACTGCCTGGAAAAAACCGGCCTTGCGGTAATTCGAAGAAATGCCGCTTTGGCGAGAGCCAGACCTTAGTATAGGACATCAAACCGACAAAGATGGCATTAGACGTGATCCACGAAAGATTAAACCCGGGAGTCAGTATAAGCAGCCGCACTCTGTTGCCGACCTGCGTCATTTCCTGGGGCTTTGCTGAGGCTGCGTCATTTCCTGAGGCTTTCGTAAGTTTCTGCCAAAATTTTTGGAGCTTGCTTCTCCTTGGTGTTTTCCGTTGCGCAGAAATGTACCATTCCACAGAACATCCGAGTGCGAACTCTTTTTTTCCCAACTAAACTTTCTTCTCACGTCAGGGCCCTATACTTCGCCATTTCAAGCCGGGAATTTCTCCAGAAGTGCAAACAGACGGCAACTGCATCGGAATCGAAGCCGTCTTTGTACAGAGGTATCCGGGAAGCAAGCACATATTCTGCTTATCCTAGCTGCACGCTCAGCAAATCTGAAAGCAATTTTACAGTAACTTAGCAAGAATGTTTGCTGTCCTCTTTGGTGTGCATAAGTTCCGCCGTTCTATATATGAATGGACTTTTACAATTTATACGGACCACCACTCTTTACGCAGGCTTTTTGGGCTCCTTGATACATCTGGGCGGCCCGGCCGCTAGGCATTCAAACTTCAAGAATATGATTCCGTTGTTTCATACAAAAGCGGCCGCAGGCACAGTGCTTCTAACTGCCTTTCGCGGTTAGCAGTTGCATCTGTCGCTTTCTACGATGACAATTTTCACGATTATCTTGCAGTAGTCGTTGAGAAATTTCCCGACAATAAAACCTACCGGCGAGACCAGTAAGGTGGCCCCAAGCTAGCAACCTTCTTCGCTGTTACTCGTGACTCCGCACCTACGAACCGCTTTTCTCTTCGGAATGAAGTACTCTAGAAAACTAACTACAGTTGGACTGGTGCGTAGTTGGGCGCACCCGAGCGGGCGGGCGCTTGCGTACTTGGTGCTAAACATGACCACTTGACGTCGTGGCACCTTGGCCTCGTTCCCACTTTAGACTCACCCAAATGCGGTGCACTACTGAAAAATACTTCCCTGTTTGTGTAGAGTGTCAGCGCTACAAGCGACCTGCAACCACCGCACCCGGCCTCTTTCAACTGTGAAACCACCCATTCCTCCATTTCGAAAAAGGGGGATTCATTTTGTTGGCCCGAATCCCTAAACATCCCCTTGAAACCGTTGGGTTATCGTAGGCGTCGATCAACAGAAGCGCTGCGCAGAAACTGCGGCTGTACCAACGGCTGCAGCCGCCTCGGTTTTTATGTACCTACTGAATTTTAAGATTCTGAGACATGGCGCTTCGCGTGTGCATGTGAACGATCGTAGCCGCCAGTGTATTGGGGATGTTGTAGAAGAGCTACTTCACCTTTGCACGTGGCAGTTTCAGCATGCAACACCTTATCAGCCACCGACCGACGGACTTGTTGAACGCACGAATAGAACACTTCACAACTCACTCTTTATGTACGTGGAATAAGATTATAAAACTGGCTTGAATATTGGCCTGTCAGAACTTACGCGCACGACACGGGCAAGCACGAAACAACCGGCAAGAGCCCCTCCAACCTCGTCTACGCAAGCAATCCCCGCAATCCTCCAGACACCATGCTGCCGTTCTGGTTGTGCGACGATGAGTCAGTTGCCAAGCCTTTCTGCCTGGGCGAAGAGTACCGCCAATTAGCTCGTCTGCACACCTTTGCATCACAGTGCTGGTCTAAAACGAGATACGACGTTCGGCGCCACCGTGCATCATTTTGTAAAGGTGATTTAGTGTGGTTATTGAGTCCCTTTAGGAAACGTGGGTGGTGTAGTAAGTTTTCGTCGCGTTACACTGGCCCATTCGCTAAACTCGACCGTGTAAACGACGTGACGTACGTCATTTCCCACCTGACAGCAGATGGTTGCCGGTCAAGCAAGACCCAACTTGTGAATGTTGCCCAGTTAGAAGTTCTCCCCCTTGGCCTGCTCAGTAATAGCCCTGGAGGGTTTCGTCTAAGGTCGAGGAAAGGTAACGCTGCCGAACTGGGGGAATGTTGTGCTGAGTAGATGACATTGGTGACAGCACAGCAAATCCAGCCGGAAGGAACACCGGGGATATCACAAAATGCTTTTTGTGTATTCAAGGCTCCTACTCCACGCTCGGCGACGGTCCTCACCCAGGCTTTGTAAAGCGTCAGCGCACACCTGTATATATATATTATTTATATATATATATAATATATATAGATATAGAGATATATATATAGAGAGATATATATATAGATATAGAGAGTATAATATAAGAAATAGATATAAATGAGATTTATATATTACATTATAGCTAGATCTAAAGATATTATATATATACATAAATAGATATTAAAAATATTTATATATAACGATATATATATATATATAGAGATATATATATATATATAGATATATAATATATATATATATATAGGTGTGTGTGTGTGTAAATTACTCGGCAAAAAAAAAAGTACAATACCAAAAAAAAAAAACTTTTATTCAGATATTCCTTCGGCCAACACTTGGGCAACAAAACTTGGCTTCGTCAGGGCAATCTCTTTACCGACACTTCGCAAAACCATGTTCAAAATTTGCTTTTCTTATGTATTCAGCAGTTAGCCGAATGCTAGGCTGTCTGGTTGATTGAATATTACTCCGGTTACCTAATGGTCATTAACCCATATCTCATCTTTCTCCGGTTGTTATCCCCATCATCATCTTAAAACTCATCTGCTCGTGGTCTTTTTGTTCACCTGGGACTGCGTGCGTGTTTTTTTACGGCTACTCCGCCAAAAAATAGTCTTGCTTCACCTGCACTTTAAGCACTTACAAGAAGATGAGCTCTACCTTGATACCGTAATCGTAGCATTCTTATTGAATCCTGGATCTCTGTTTGCGTAGAAGTTTATCATCCAAGCCGGGAGACCACCCGCGTTAAGCCCGAAGACAATTCTTTTGCTCCGCCCTTGTTGCGTCTCCGACATTCACAGTCACTAGCCGTCTGCGCGATCGGCCGTTTTTTGACGGGCTGCGCTTCGAACATGACGATGACTGCATGCCGACTGCAACCGCATGCCCTTCGACAGATATGCCCGTGTGACTGCTTTTAGGCGAAGGGGCAACGACGAAAACAAAATAACGGACTCGCCCAGCTTCAAGCAAGAACTGAAAGAGATTTTTGGGACGGTAAGCACTCGATCAGAGGTTGCCAAGTGTAAGCTATCATCTCGTATTCAGCAATGTGAAGAGATATACATCTCATGCATTGAGGAAAGACCTGCTCGTTGTTCCGTGTGCATTATAACATGGCAAAAGCCTACAAAGGTCACAACATCCAGTAGAGCATTGCTTCTTTGCAATAAACGCTATCGCAGTCCGAAAACCTTCAAGCGTCATCGATGCATGAACAACGCATCAAAGCCTAAACGAGCTGCAGTCTATTTTTCTGCAGCGGTATTGTCGGTTCACTAAGCGGCCCTGTTTGACGAGGGTGTTTGCGCTTTCCTGCGCAGTATAATTCGCTAAGACCTGAAGCTGTGGGAGACATACGCGCTGCCACGAAATATCATTCGCCGGGATACCCCTCTGTTCGTTGACCTTATAATAAGTGAGTTCATCTGCACGACAGGTGTCATCCCTACTATGCCTTTCGTTTATATCCCTACCATACCCTTTTATTCAGCGATCACTATTATTCAGCGATATTCGCTTCACCTACGCTCCTCCCTGGAAAGGCTACGTACGTCTCCCACGTCGATCGTCTACTCCTCCATCCCGAGTTGATACGCCTAACAACAAGCGTACTCCAGGTTGCCACCGATCACCTTCTCTATATCGCCGCCCTGTCTTCCCTTGTCGTCCCGTGGTCCACACTGCTGAGAACCAGTCGGACAAATACAATGGGCAGGTGTTGGACGGGATCGCAACTGCCGAAGTTGACAAGCGAATACATTTTGCAGAGAGGCATTAAAATGTACTATTCACGACATTTGAAGGTTTCGATTTTGATTTTTTGTTGACAGTTGCGAGTGCAAATTGTAAATGAGCGGACACATTTGTTCACGGCTCTGAAACGTGAGACCTCCGTAGGCGTTTTTTCGCTCTGTGGTGCTAACAAGTTGTGATTGAGCCGTCTGGATAGTGTGCAGTGCGCGTTTTGATTGAGGGAATAAAGAACCGCATCATGTGTGAGGTATTATTTCGAAGCTCTCACGAACTCATTCTATGGTGGGATTTTCTCTCATCAGCATCAGGCGACATGTTCTTCGAACTCCGGATGCCACTATCGCAATTGCCGAGCATACATATAGCAACCCCCACTTACCGCAGAGTTGTTTGGTGTGGAGTGCTAATTTTTTTCTTACGCCTAGCTTTGAATTAAAATTTCGGTGGGTGAAAGCCGATTCTACGATAGAAATGTTCTCTTAATTTTTAGCGCCAGCTTTTTTAAACATCGCCATCATTGCTACAACTTCTGTTCAGCGTTTTTTCTGAAGCGTCTGTAACGAATCTCCGCCATAAAGGACTGCCGGGTGCAGTTTAGCTCTTTAACGTGACACTAGTGTTTTTCATGGTTTTCCCTCGGTTTCATCGGTTGCCAGAGTGACCGAAAAATTTTCCACCGAATGCCACCTGCTCCAAGAACAAATACAAGCCATGCGACGCCAACTCGACATTATTATGCACAAATTCACGACATTAAGAATAATGTACTAATTGTACAAGGGCACTATCGAGGTTTCAAGCAGGAGCAAGGGGAACTCTACTCATGGCTCACAAGAAACAAGCTCCAGCCGGACATTATTGCGCTGCAAGAGCCAGGCCACAATCCAAAGCTTTTAGGATACACCACGCATCAGGCACCCCCCAAGATAGCAACTTTAAACTCGCAAAGATCTCTTAGCACTCAAGAAGACGCCAATGATATCAGCCTAACCATCAAGTAGACCAAATCGCAACAACTACACATTACTAACCTCTACAGCCCCCAAAGGATGACCTAACCGATGTAAAAACAATATTGCGCCCTCCAAACGACAAGAGCAAGCATGTACTACTGGGGGACTTCAACGCACCTCATACAGCATGGGGTTACTCTAGAAATACAAAGGGTCAGTGCCTCCTAAGGTAAATTTAAGATCATTAATACATTCTACATAGTGAACTGCAGCAGCCTACACGCATTGGCAACTCAGTAGGAAAAGCCACAACGCCATACCTAACCTATCATCAAGGGGTGTAGACGGGCAATGGTGCAATATGCAAGAATATCTAGGGAGTGACCATTCTATCCTAGCGTAAAAATCAATTCATTCTTTAAAAGCGTAAAGGGGAAAAAACGTGCATTAAGAAAGGGACAATTCAGAAGAGCGCAATAATCAACAACATCTAACATTCAAGACTGGACCGAGCAGCTTAAAAGTTGTGCACCGACATACAAAGAACATAATGCAGTATGAAAACGACGGACCTGTAGACAAACACATTGTCCACTAATGGGAAGCACGCAATGGCCTAATCAAACGATGGAAGCAACGAAAGACAAACAGAAACCTCAGCAAGGGAATAGCAGAGCTCAACCGACACATCCGGGGGTACACTGCAAGAGCATACCAAGAACAATGGCAGCAACCTGCGACAAGCTCGAAGGCACAATGGGAATAGAAAAACGTGGAACCCACTAAGAGCCCCATTAACCCCAAATACTACTTAAACTATGACAAACAGAAAATTTACCGACTAAAAAGAATTTGAAGATGCCAAAACCGCTACTACAAACTATCAAGAAAACTTACGTAGCCCCTCGAGTTCAACACTGAGTATCAAGCGAATGTAGTCCACATTTCCACTCCTGGGAATGACAAAAGTTCACCATGGCAGAATAAAAACAACAGAAATCAGTAAAATGCAGGCAACAAGCCACCGGGGGGAAAGTTCCCACGCAAGAGCTCCAAAGGAACTAGGGCAAAAACCCTCGCCAACTCAAGCACAATGGAATGAACAATGTGGCCCCACAGGACCCCTCTTCCAATCACGTGGAAAGAAAGCAAGAAGATTTACCCTAAAAAAGGGAATTGAATATGCCGCAGCCGCTCCCTAAAAAACTTCACATCAAACGTAGGGAAAACTTATATCAACGTTTGGGTAGTCCAGCGATTCAACCTCCTTGAAGCCCCATGAACATAATTAAACTTTAAAATGGGTAAATGCAGGCAACAAGTCATGGGGGGCAAGATGCCCCTACGCCCGTCCTGAGGAATCTAAGGGCCAAATCGCAACTCCCAAAAAAACTGAACCATGTTGGCGGCAGGATCCCCAAAGGGAAAAAACGTTATCCCCCAAACGTTGAACCGCGACCAACTTCCCTCAATAAACTAGGGCAAACTATGGGCCCGAATTGTATCCACGACTAAATACCACCTTGAAGAAAACAAATTTCCAATAGATAGGGGAAAATCACTATCACAGGATAAACTACCCCTCCATCCAAAAAAGGGGAAAGTTTCTCAAAGCAGGCGGTGGATTCAAGAAGTACTTCCCACATTAGCGACAACTCAAGATCTAGCGGCACTAAATCGGAAATAGAAACAATAAACACCTTTCAAAATATGCATGGCTTACCAAAATGGGGCACAAACAGGCCCAAAACCTGGACCACCAGATAGCAACCTACCAAGGAACCCTCAATTACCCAAAACACTCAAGAACAATAGGAACATCATGCTCCAACAGGAAACAAAAAGAACTGCTAACACAGCCAGGACGTGAAACATCCTCCTATTACCTTAACCCTGCACGCAACATTTTCCCAAATTTTGCATTACTCGCAAAAGTCGCTCGGCACAAACCTTGTAAAAGATGGGGGACAAGCACAAACAACCAGGTGCTTGAATAGAACGAGAAAAAAGGTTCCCTTCCAGCTTTCTGAGGATCCTCCAACAAGAAAAGGGTCCCCTTTAAGGTTGGATAACCTCTGGATTTTGCAACAGGCCCTCGCACATCGCGAACGAAGCGTAGCAACCCCCTTCCAATTGTCACCCGGTCTTTGGGGGAATTGACGGCCGTAATCGTCGAAGGCTAGATTTTGTTAGGCCCTCCCTATCATTGGGGGCCCAACCCCCTTGTTCCGTGACAAATGGAGGAAACGTGACCCTTAAACGAAATTAGGCTGTCCACAAACACAACCAATTGGGCAAGACTGAACAAACCTTCAGCCTTTTTCGACAAACTCCCTTAGTCTCTTAGGAAAAACGGTCAGCCAAGGGGCCCCCCTGTTATTCAAAACGACACCTACGGGGACTGGCCAAAAAATCAAGGTGGGCCCGGTGTCCGGCTTTTTGGGTCAACCGAAAAGAAAGACCAACCCCTGGCAATTACTTTTAAGGGAAAGAAAGGGAGTGGACCAAATGCACGCCTAACCGTGACGCGGCAGGAGCAAACAACAATTGGCGTTCTTTGAAACATACTAAACCCGGGGATCTTACACTAGCAAAGCATTTCCAAAAACATGCAGAAGAAAAAGATCTAAGCTTGGCCGAAGGAGCTCAATTCCCTTTCAGTCAACCAATTTCCTAATTATACAGAGATGGCAGGAAAGCCTTTGTGAAATTTGCATCAGGACACAAATGGCGGCAACACTAGTAGGGGGATATATCCAGGGCCACTGTGAAGTATTTTGGGGATTCGGGCCGCGGGTACAGGAATACAGGAACAATTGAACTCACCCGAGAAGCGCCCTACCGGGCTCCCAGGAACGCCGGTGAAACTTTCGTAAACCGAATTCCCGGCGACAGCTATGGGGCAAAATTGAAAGCCAGGCCGCAGTTTACCGCAGCCGCACCCACACCTAGAAAGAAACCAACAGACTACATTCAGACAAGCGCAAGCCTGTACACTACACACACCTGCTCGTCCACACTTCATGAAAAGTAGAAAGAATGGTACACCCCCCCCCCCTATGTCGCACCTGTAATGTGATCGCCAACCAAAAACACATAATTTGGGAGTGCCCCATTTATGCACGCATTAAACGACACTACACTATAGAGTGGCTGGCCACCCAGAAGATCAAGGACGAGGAACGTGGCCTGGTGGACTTCATCGCGAAGCCCATCAGTGGGAGCCTGGAGCGAGGCACCCAGACTCCATGAAGCGCTCCGACAGAGACATTTCCCCTTTTTTGTATAAAAATAAAATTCTCTCTCTCTCTTTCTGTCTCTCTCTCTATCAAGGGTCTGTGGTGCTAGATGGCACCAACACATTCCATAAAAGAATCATCGTAAGTCAAGGCACAGCAATCGCTACCGCTGCGGACTCGAAAGCTGTTGTTTTTTCCTACTTCCTCCACTATACAATACGTAACTAGGCCCTCCCCCTGACCTTGGCCACAAAATCAGTTCTGACCAATCTCTAATCCAACACGACTCTTTATTGGATCTTCTGCAAAGGCGCAATTGTTTCTTCGTTTCTCAATGTTTCAACCTAATGAGACATATCTGACAACTCGCCGAAGTAAAAAATATAGATCCCGTATTATTCTCCGTCGGCCATACTTGATGTACATGTCATCGGAAGAGAAAGTCAACAGCCACATTGTTACCGACACGCGACTGCACAGTATTAATCGTACATCTAAGGGTCCTACGTCTTCTCCTGTGTTTCACGTCATCAAAAAATACGTATCTTCTCTACTTTGCATCGAGTACCGCGCAGTAAATAAAATCAGAGGGAAGAATGTCTATCCATTCCTTTGCATTGATGACAATTTGATGGTCTACAAGGACCCCATAAAATATTCAGCTTTGATTGCTGCTCTGGCCCCGCACAGGTCCTAACGCACGAGGATGGTAAATGAACAACAGCCTTCTCCTACCCTTATTGTCTCCAGGAATTTCAAGTAGTGCCGTTTGTACTTTCAAACGCTCCTGCACACTCTCACCGCAGTAATAGTAACTGTACTCCTGGGTACTAAACAGAAAACGTCTCTTCTTTACCTGAACGATATTCATAGCGTTTTTTTATTATTTGCTGCGAACGTTAGACAGCTTGTTGAGGTCCTCGCATGTCTCGCAAGCACGGACAGTCCGGTGATTGCTATGAAATGTAATTTTGCTAAATTAAGCGTGAGTCTTATAAGCACATCGTGAACAATGAGGGTATCGGTGGGGAATCGGACAAGGTGGCTACTGTTGTCAAGTTCCCAAGGCATCAGCAGCAAAATGCACTGGTTAGCTGTCTTGGCTCGACGTATTACTTTCGGCGTTGTATATGAAATTTTTCTAAAGTTGCTTTGCCTTTCACAAGTTCTGCACCGAAACTTTATGTGACTGGTCAGATGATTGCGAATTGAATTTTCAGCAGCTGAAGGCGCCTGCTTACTTGCGATCATATTTGTGGCATTTTGATTATACCGCGCAGGGAGTTTTTACGGAGAGTAGTGGCTATGGGTTCGGGTCTGTTTTCATGCAGTCGGGTCTACACATCTGGAGCGGGTTATTTCCTATGGTATTCGCTACCTTAGTGCCGCCGGCCAGAAATATGGTATCCCTGAGCAGGATTATCGCTACGTGGTTTGAGCCGTCCAGTATTTTCGACTCCAACTTTAAATCAGCACTTCGGGTCGTGGTGGGCCTATACTCCCTTTCTGGGTAACAGAGGCTGTAAAATTCGTCAGAAGCCCTGTGACACTCGATACTTCCACTTCAAGAGCATTACTTTAGTGTAAAAAAAGGTATGCGGTAAGGAACATGTCGATACAGACGCTATATCACAATGCCCCCTTTAATAGTCTGACATTACTTGAACATCCGTGCCATCAGAGAAGTTGCTACCTGTCAAGTGCACAGTAATTGACTTGCAAAACGTCCATAATATTCAAAGAGAAGACCCGTAAGCCCATGCAATTGTCGATCTTGTTACCGATTCAACACCGCCTCCTAACAGAAGGCCGTGCCACCAATTTCACATCTTCCTAGTTTTCAATCGCGTAATTCATGACATCTACACAACGGATCTTTCTACAAATGGGTTCCCATTTCGCCGCCCACCATACGCTTTAAAAGTTTTCAAGCCCTTCACGACGGGGCCGCGCCGAGTTACCTCGCATTCGGCAAAACATACGACCGTGTGCATGGGATTTGTTTTGTCATGGTCTTTCTCCATTCGTCGCCCGCTATGTCTCTTTGTGTACTTCTTAACACTAGTGCAAACAATTCGAAACACCGCCTGCTCGCCTGTATCTACGCCATCCATTCCCTTAGAGACCATTGCACTTCACAGGACTCGGATACCTGCGGATTGAAAGAAATGTGCAATATTTACGGTTTAGGCGGTGATAGCACCCATTCGATCTGGAGGTGCATCGGAGGTCGTAGGTTCTTTTTGCGTATTTTACTCCAACGTTATTTTACGCTTCGTGTTTTTTAAGCGATTGCGGAAGGACATTTTTATGCAACATTGTTGAAGTTTTTCAAACGTAGAATGCCATTCATAACACTACATCCACCTTCCATGCAAAGACCAGCGTGCTTAATGAATGATTTCAGTCGACTCTCTCTGACAATATTTTTATGCAGATGCAGCATGATTATACCAACTCCGGCGCAATTAGATGGGTTCGTTACAATTGCACAAAGTCGTGCAGCTAAAAACACTACCGTCTATTGTCTATTTTTGTCGTGTAAGGCAGAGACCCTACATTCATCCTGGACGCCTCCTTTTTATGAGCTCTCGTATAACCTCTAACCCGCCCAACCATTGGTGTAAAGTTGCACGGCTGAAGACCGAAGCAAGCAAACGCGTACGAAATAATCGCTATGCCACCACTCATGGTGCTGTTGGGCTCCGGCCTTAGGCGAGGTGCTGCTTTGGACTCCCGCGGGCAGGCCAGAATTAGACAAGAAATTGTTGCTCAGCACCTGAAGAAACCGTAACAACCTAAAGGAACCTTCCAAGTGAACTATCGTGTCCATCCCACTTGCGAACTAATGGACCATTGGTACCGTGGTGCGGAAGTTGCGCACGTCTCACGCATCAAGACTTTCGGGCGGTGTGCTTCCCCAAACCTCGCCCCTGGTGGCCGTCTCGTTTGGAGGAAATTATTCATTTTTGCACTCAGTTGTGATCTACATGGTTGCGTACATATACTGTTACAAAATTTACGTAACACTATTCTATACCTGATCTTCCTCCCATAGTCATCGTTATCTTCATCTTCTATCACACTGGCTCATGGTGCTTCACTTCACATTCGAGTTGGTGCGTGTTCCTTGACGGCTGCTCTGCCAAATAAACGTCTTGCAGCACCTGTCCTTAAAGGTGGTTAGAATATACAACTATATGCGCATAATCTTTCATGAGTTTGTGTAGAGGTACAGAAATATATGTTGTCGGGGCTACGAAAATAAAATATTACCCTGTTATTCTTATAGATATTACAAATTGCCGCTTTATTAGACCACCTTTTGTGTGCACAGAATTCTTTTTCATTCCCGCTTGATTTGGTACGAAGGCTTAGTTGGTTTACTATTTGTTTACTATGATAAAAATTGAACTTTGTAAATTAGGAAGAGCTAGGAAGAGTGTTTCTTCCATAGCAGCTTTATAAGAAAAAAACAAACTGGTTATGTGCTTTAAATGAATTGTAAGTTGGTCACTTAAATTTGACGTGGTCACTGAAGCTCACACAGGTTTGATTTCTTTTCCTACAGAAGGAAACTCCTGGACTGAAAGTTTGGAGGCCATTTTGGACGGCCAGGTGTGCGCAGTATTCAAAACTATAACCCAGGAAGTAGGTAAGGGCAAGACACCCAGGAACGTAAACGGGTTTTCTAAGAAGACATCGAGACAAGAAACAATCGTGCTGCAAAAGGCACATTTTTTCAGTGTACTTGAATATGGTTTGTTTAAAAACGCTTAAAAAACAAGATTATCCAAAGCAAAACGTTTATCCTATAAAAAACATAAAATAACAAGCGATACTTGGAAAAATAGTGCTCCCTATGTATTGTGAGAATTCTTGAGTGTAACACTGGCACAGCTTGCAAAGACGTATGGACCGTCAAACATTTATAGCTCCCTAACACCTTCCTAACTACAATAAATTCACCTATAAAAGTTTTCCTTCATCAAGAGCAATGTTACAACAAGGAACCTTTGACTAAGGGCTTTCAATGCCTAGGAGAATGAAAAAAAACTATCCCATCATGCTGAAGCTTTAGCAATTATAGTTTAAGCTTCAGGAGGGAGGGTAACATAAAACGCGTCTGAAAAATAAAGGGCCTTCCTAACAACATCTCAACAAACGTTTTATTGCAATTAGCAAAATAGCGTGTATGTCAAGATATATGAGAATAGAACACGAGGCTGTAAAAAAAAGATTCCGTAGTCCTCTACTACGGCGCGCCTACCAGCCCATATTTAGGTTAGGCGAGTTCCATCTTAGAATAATTGTCATCTAATTTTCTATAAATATGCAACAAAATCCACGAAAGTATTTGAGGTACAACCTAAACCGGGCGCTCTCTATTTTGTCGCTGCAATAGACATCAAAACTACAACCATTGGAATACAGCCGCTAAATAAGCCAACTTGCCTACGAGTAGATGCGAGTAAATATGTAAACAACTGCTTGCGAAACTTTAAGTCTATACTGTAGTGACAACAATGATCGGAGAAACGAACGTGATGAAAGAGTAAATAAACAAGCCACCAAAAGAGAAAAGCATGCATAGGAGCTGTCGATGCGGTTAAGGCCTTGTATATTGTTAAAAAATGACACATTTGTTAAGGCTCTTCCTTTAACGCAATCATTTTTTGTTACTTCGAATGAATTTTATGCCACACGATAGGAAGGGTGCGCATCTTACGAATGCAGATAGAAATACCAGTTGGCCTGTCCACCGAACGCATCACTACATCTTGGAAAATCTCCAGCATTGGTGTATATCAAAAGATTTGCCCACCAGATCGCAGAAGCAGGCGCCTGTATTTTGATAGCTTATCGGCCGAATTGAAGGTGGTTTTTTGAATCTTGAATTCTTATCAACTGAACAGATACAATATTGAGATAAACTAAGAGCTTTAATGCTGTAAATTAATTTTGCGCTCCAAACACATTTTTATCCCAGTAGTTGTCTCCTCAATGAAACAAGCAGTCATCAGTTGGGCCGCAATGCTGGGAACAGCGTCTCTCCTTAAAGGATCTCTTACCAAGCACGAATAGAATTATTCTAATACGCTTATATTATTACCCCTAATAAATACGCACGAATCAAATGTGCTTGTTATGTATACAGTTGTCAGGCTATTTTG
>CM023455.1:9638167-9740667 GCA_013339765.2 Haemaphysalis longicornis | reverse complement strand
CCTCCTGTGTGTCCAAGTAGCCAATCTTTCACTAGCCAAAACCGTTCACTACTTGAAGTTAAAAATAGACGACTTAGAAAACCGGTCTAGACGTTCAAATTTACTTGTGTACGGTGTACCGGAGGAGGCAGACGATTACCCCGAAACCCTCGAAAAAACTATAAGTCAGCAGATACTTAAAAACATACTGAAGATCAAACCCGTTCCAATAGAAAGAATTCACAGGATAGGAAAACAAGACGCTCAAAAAACTAGACCAGTTATACTACAACTCCTCGACTTCCGAAACAAAGCAACCATTCTTAGAAACTGCACGAAACTAAAAGGAACCGCTTTCTCTGTTGGAGACGACTTCTCAAATAGAGTAAGAGACATCAGAAAAAAGCTGTGGCAAGTTGCAAAAGCAAGAAAAGAAGCTGGAGACAAAGTATTTCTGGTCTATGACAAATTAAAAGTGAACGAAGATCTGTACCGATGGGATGAAGAAACAAATGCTATTGCGCTCCTAACCGCTGGCCGTCACAGCATCAACGATGAAAAAAACGACGAAGCGGAAGCACCAGGCGAGCCACAACGCCGCAGCCAACGAAAGAAGTAACATTTCTTAACATAAACACCCGCAGCTGCTTCAAAAATTAGTACCACTTGAATCGTTACTTCTTGAAATGGAACCGGACTTCGTAGCTTTGACAGAAACGTGGCTGACAAATGAGATAAAGGATTTTGAGTTAACACCCCCCAACTACGTTTTCATTCGTAAAGATAGGGCGACACTTGGGGGAGGTGTGTCTCTCTTAATAAAATAAGACCTTTCCTTTGAAATACTTCCTGAGGTTACCGGAGTCGAGGCAATATTTTGCAAGCTTCTCTTCACTTCTCGCCCAGTATTTGTTGGCTGCGTTTATCGCAGCCCATCTTCAGACAAGGATAGCTTGCAAGCATTGCACACGTATATGCAGCGGCATGTACTGGGAGCCAGGCTAATCTTGCTCGGCGATTTTAACCTACCCGATATAAACTGGCAAACAATGCAACACCACAGCGCATGCGCGGATGTGCTCCTTGATATCATGTTAACATTTATTCTCTCCCAAATTGTAAAACAGCCTACCAGTGTTCAAGGATGCTGTTCTAATGTACTTGACTTGGTGTTTTTAAGCGATCATTTTCCTGCAGATCAAGCACAGATCGTAATTCTTGAAGGCGTATCGGACCATAGTTATTCAAGGCTCTGTTTCTGTATTTGACATTCCAATACCGTTCAACTCCTTTACTACATATCTTGACTTTAACCATGCCGATGACACCAGCATACTTGATCATCTTTTCCATGAACTTGCATCGTTTGAACTACTTGCGAATGATTCAGACACAAATATAGAATCCTATGGGCAAGGTTCAAACCGTCGTAACACACTGCGTTCTTAACTATGTGCCGGCTAAAACAAAGAAAACAAGAAAACATAACCCCTGGATAACGCGTGAAATTATTCATTCCAAGCGTAAAGTAAAACGCCTCAGAAAAACTTTGAAGGCAAAACCTACGCCACAAATTCGGAACAAGTTGAGTCAAGCTCTTAGTAACATGAAATCCCAAATAAAAATGTCTAAAGTAAACTATTTTACGAAAACGCTACCCAACTTTTTGAAAACGTTTCCCCAGAAGTTCTGGAACTACCTCAATCCCAAAAATCGTAATAGGCCCACGGCCCCAGAAGAAAGCAGAGATAAAGCAAACTCTCTAAATAACTATTTTCAATCTGTTTTCACGGTTGATGACGGAAATGTACCTGATGTTGACATTTGTAACCACCAAAATATTGAACCACGTGTTGTGACAGAGTCCGGAGTGCTTAATTTGTTGTTAAAATTAGATACTAAAAAGGGTGCCGGTCCGGACAACTTGCCGAACGACTTTCTTAGGAGATATGCTGAATGGGTAGCCAAATACCTGTGTATACTTTTCAATAAGTCCCTATCAACCTGTTCCCTCCCCCAAGAATAGAAAATCGCAAAGGTAGCCCCTGTTCATAAATCTGGTAGCGAAGCTCACCCATCAAACTTCAGACCCATCTCACTAACCAGCACAACCTGCTAACTACTGGAACACATAATTCTTAAACATCTAACATTGTACCTTGCACCGAATGACATCTTAGCGCCGTTACAACACGGTTTTCGCAAAGGACTATCCACAGTTACCCAACTGGTTGAACAAATTCACATCTCCCTCAATGTAGAGTGCAGAAAACAAACCGAATTAATTCTATTGGATTTTTCAAAGGGTTTTGATCGGGTGGCACACAAAAAACTTGTAAGAAAATTAGAAGCAACAATAGGCACAGGTCCACTTACTGACTGGATAGACAAGTATCTGAGTAACCGAACGCAGTACGTGCAAGTCAATCGCGAAAGTTCTACCATAGCCAATGTTACGTCAGGTGTACCACAGGGCAGTGTTTTGGCAGCCATTTTATTCCTGATCTTCATTAATGATTTACCTGCTGGCATTGGTGTTAATGTGAGGCTTTTCGCCGATGACTGTATACTTTAACAAGAAATTAATGCCCCAGAAGATCATGTAAAATTGAACAATGCCTTGCAGTACATATCTAGCTGGTGTGATCTCTGGCAAATGACCCTGAATGTTAAAAAATCTGCTCTCTTGACGATAACCAGAAAAAAGCATGTATCTGAATTTGTTTATGTTTTAAATAACTCTCCCCTTCCGGTAGTGACTGAACACAAATATCTAGGTTTAACTTTAACACAACATTTTAGATAGGATATCCACATTAGCCATGTCACATCAGCTGCATTACAACGATTGTTTTTCCTTCGTAGAAGTCTCGGTTCTGCACCACATGAAACGAAACTTCTCGCCTACAAAGCATTTGTCAGACCCGTTTTAGAATATGCAAACGTCGCATGGTTTCCCTTAACAAACAATCTCATAAATGCCTTAGAACGAGTACAACGAAAAGCGATAAGATTTGTTTATAACAGGCTCACCCACCGAACTTTTAAAAAAAGCAGGTCTCTTAAGAATAAAAACCGCGCTAAACTGGCGCGTCAGAAATTCCTGTATCAAATTATTCACGAACAGCTAAACATAGACAGTTCAAAGTACATGTCATACGCAGAAACAAGGCCAACACGACAAAAGCATTCACAGACACTGAATGAATATGAGTGCCGTACTGACTGTCTGAAATATTCTTTGTGTCCACTAGCCATTAGTCAGTGGAATAATTTGCCAATCAGTATAACAAACAGTCAATCATTGGAAACTTTTCATCCCTGCTTGAATTTTACTTATTGTCTTTGCAATGACAAACTGAGTTTTTTTGTACACTGTTTGAAGTGCTCACTATTTTTTTTCTCAGTACTAGTTGGTATTGATGTCCTAAGGTATTGATGTAGTTATAATTGTAGTGATGTAGTCATAAAATGTATTGCAGTCGGTTTTGTTTCACTCCTATTGCAATATTTCAGTGAGTATTCTTTGTATAAATCTTGCACTTCCACAATGTATGTGCCCTTCTTGCAATAATCTCTAATTTGGATTGGCAGTATGTGTAAATAAATAAAAATAAATAAAAATGAATATTCTGTATATATAGATATAACCCTCAAAGCAACTTATTCTGTACTCTGAAAAAGGAAGTCCTCTTCCCGAAACGTCCGTAAAGTTTTATTTATTTTAAATGCAAAGCATCTCTTAGTCGACCCTTTTTCGTCCGTCGTCCGCACCTCTTCCCCTACACTATTAAAAAAGATATTGTTAGCGGCGCCAGGTTTCGATCCCGTAACTTTCTGGCCGCAACGGGAGGTACGTTGCGCTCTTCCTACTGCGCTGCAAAACCGGGACAGGAGCAAGTGCTACGAACGCGCCTTATGTTCTTGACTCATTCAAACTACATTAAGAAGCTAGTGCTACAACGACGGCTCGCGAAGCTGAAAGTCAAATGAAGCTACGATCTGAAAACTTTAGAGGAGGATTTTTAATTTCCCGTGGGAAAGCTGTGGCGGGAAGAGCCACCCGGCTTAGCTCAACCAGAGAAGAGGACGAAGAGGGCGGGCAGGAGCGTGACCACGCAATAAAGAAAGACGAGAACTAGGAGGTGTTTGATCAGGTAACGCCGGTGTCGGTCTCTTCGCTGTCTCTACATTTCTCGACATTTCTCTGTCTCTACATGGGGATTCACATTACGTTCCCATTCGTGATCCGATAAATGAAACAACAGAACGGCAACACAATGGAACCTACACGGAACCCGTATGATGCTTCGCATCCTCCACATGGTTCCCCAGCAGAAGATAGTGTATTTTTGTTAATGTTTATCTCGTTACTCTGTCTCTACTTACATATATATATAAATATATATATATATATACATATATATATATATATATATATATATATATATATATATATATATTTAAATATATATACTATATATTATATATATATATATATATATATATATATATATATAATACTTGAGAGACAGTGCTCCGAGATGCTGAAGCACCACCTTTAATTTTGCTCCCGAGCACAGGCCACCAAAAGACAGAACTGTCCGGGCGACACCGATAGGCGACAAGGGGCTGTCCACCAGACAAAGGACTCCAGCCAATTAACCTTGGCCAGCCCAAAAACGCCATCTAGCCTTATCACTATGCAGCGAACTGGCGCAGACGACAGCACTCTGCTAATTATGTCGTACTACTACCAGGGAGCACGCGTGCACAAACCCTGGCTTATGCGGGCGTGAGGCGCTGCTGAGAGATTGCGGCTAGACTTCTGACATTGCGGTATAACCAGCGTGCCGACCCGGGGAGGCAGCCGTGCATGGGCCTGCTAGCGCCAAAGCCACTGAACCCCCAGCGGAACAGTCGATACAGACGGCGGGGGCTGACGCAGAGCAAACACTCCAGATCAACTACCCTTGAGCCCGCCACACACAGTATGGAGGGTATGGAAGGCGATGAATTTGGGCCGGAAGCACCCTGGGGCCTTTAACGAAATACGATGAGCGCATGTTGAGCTGCTGGCCCATCGCTGTTCAAGAACAGGCCGCAAGCGTGGATAATACACCTTTCATTACCGTAAAGGTAGCGGGCGTGAGGGTACCCGCCCTCTGGACACTGAAGCAACGGTTTTCGTGTTTGAAGATCTTGTGCGAGAACGGTGCGCGGAGAGGGAGATCAAAATCCGTGACGTAAGCACCAGTATCCAAATTGCCTCAGGCCAAGTTATGCGGATAACATCAGCAGCGAGGCTGACAGTAATCTCTGATGACCGCAAAGACAGGCAAAGTTTTTTGCGCCTGCGGGGTCTCTCCAATCCATGTATTTTTGGTCGTGATTTCATAGCCAGGACAGAGATAGTGCTTGATGTGAAATCCAGAAACCACCACTACGGCCCCGGAACACCGCTAAACAGCTTTCAGCAAGTATATCCGATTCGATTTCAGAGTTGTTGACTGCTGAGACCCCGACCGGCAAGCTTGAAAACGGGTTGCAAACAATCTTGCTTTCGTTTTCAGGACCCGCGGAGAAAAAAGCGCCGCTGGCGGCACTACTATAGCCCTTTGCAGCCATTTCACTGAGGTGCCTCGGCGGTGTACATTTTGGAACACTACTTCGAAACAGGAGATGCGAGTCCACACGGGTTCAACCCTAGGCCTTTGAGCATCCACAAGCAACCACATATGGATGGAGCCTTGCAAGAGATCGTGAATACGGGAGCACTGAGGCCACCAGAGAGCCCTTGGGCATTTTCAGTTGTGTTGGCAGATAAATAAGGTGGCAGTGACCGCATGTGCGTAGACTACAGACCCCGAAACGCGATAGCCACGAGAGGCTCCTACCCCTCTCCATCCATCTATGCGGTTATGTACGTTTTAGACTCGGCAAAACTATTTATCCCAATCGACTGTAGTAGAGGATTCCCACAGATCTATGTGGCTGAAAATATTAAGAAAACGGCATTCACTGGCCGCAGAGGGCTGTTTGAATTCGTCAGGGTGGTGTTCGGTTTGTCGAAGTCCACAACAACTTTCCAGCGCATGATGGACAAGGTGTTGTGGGATGCCAAGATTAACTACGCGATCGCGTACATCAAGGACGTGATTGTATTTTCAAACAACCTTGAGGATCACCTTGTTCATTTTCAGACTGTGTTGCTGCGCATGAAGGACGCGGGCCTCACAGTAACCCCCGCAAGGTACAACTGGCTCCCAGCAGGCTCGAGCTCCTGGGCTTCATTGTGGACCATGATTCAGCGTGGCCAAAGTAGGAGAAGCTCAAGGCGATTCTTTATTTCCTGAAACAAGAGAACGTCAAAGTCTGCTGCGCTTGCTAGGTATGGTGGGCCTTCTACAGGCACTTAATTCCAAACTGTGCAGACTTCGCGCGGCCCCTTCATCAGCTGCTAAGGAAGGTCGCAAGGTGTCTTGGGGGGCTTTTGAGGAGCAGGCGTTTCGGGCTCTGTCCAGAGCTGTCGCCAACTACACAAGCCTGCGGTTCCGAGATCTGAACAGCCGCTTCGTTGTGGAAACCGATGCGAGTACGGCATAGGGGCTGTTTTGCTACAGGAGCATAGCACCGAACTGTACCCCCTGCATTCCCACGCCGAACTCTGTCACCTGCTGAACAAAACTATTCAGTGACGGAGAAGGAGTATCTCGCCATAGCGTTTTTGCCCTCAAGAAGTTGAATATGTACTAGGATGGCGCACATTTCACAATACAGACCGACAAACAGGACATGTCATAGTTGTCTCGAATTCAGAACCCTGCAGGTCGCCTCGCACGATGGGCACTAAACCTGCAGAAGTATCACTACAAAGTGGAATACAAGAAGAACATCAACAACAAAGACGCGGACGCTGTGTCTCGTGCACCCCTACCAGCAAAAAAGCAACCAGAACTTCAGGTCTTCGCGGTGATAACGACTGAAGAAGCCTGGGGAACCCTGGTAAGTCGCCAGCAGATCCTAGAAGCTCAGCAGGCTGACGAGCAGTGCAAACGCATCCGGCAGTCGCTTACGACCGCAGAGACCGGTGACGCTACAGCGGCACGGGGGCCGAACTGCGAGTGCTACATGGAAAGCCAGGACGGATTGCTAGCGCGGTGCATTCCAAGCGCAGACAAAGACAGTGGTAAGTATCCTTTCCGGGTGTTCGTACCAATGAGCTTAAGGAGGTCCTTTTTGGAATACTACCATGACACTACCTTAGCAGGTCATAGTCATGGACAGAAAACGTTCGATAACCTTTGTCGGGTTGTCACATGGCCTTGCATGTTAAAGGAGGTTATGAAGTACACGAAGACTTGCCCGGTTTGCCAGTCTGTGAAACCAAGAGGACGTAAACCTCCGGGCCGCATGAATTCTGTCGAGAGCCGCTTTCCCTGGCAAATCGGGGCGTTCGAGGTGATGGGTCCTTATTCAAGATCGTCAAAGGGGCAATGGCTACCTCGCTGTCATCACAGATCATTTCTCGAAGTGGATACAGGTTTACGCGTTACGTAAACTTGATTCCAAGGTGATCTGGGACAAGCGTTTGCATTCTTTTTCGCAGTTTGGATTCCCAGAAAAGCTCATAATGGAGAATTCAAGCTACTTTACAAGACAAACTTTGAGGACACTTGTTCTGTTCTACGTGTAGTACACAAGAAGACTACTCCCTACCATCACCAAACAAATATAACGGAATGCGTCAACAGGAATTTCAAAATAATGCTGGTGGCCCACACTGAACGCCACAAAGGTTGGTATGCTCGCCTCTCCGAAATTGCGTTTTGCAACTAGGACTACGGTAAACCACTCGAACAGCTTTATACCAGCAGCCTCGCTTTTCGTCTGCCATCTATCTTTTCCTATTGAAAATTCCTTCAATGAACAAGTCTAGGCGCCCCTTCGTGGTTTTATCAAATATGCTCAGGACCTTCGTAGCTCCCTGAACGAGACGCTCAAAGAGACCAGGCAAATCCTGGATCTTGCACACCTTGAACAACGCCAGCGCTACGACAAGGTATGACGCCAGGTTATATCTTCAGTCGGTGACCTGGTACTACGTGAACACACCCATTGAGCGATGCAACAAAAGGCTTTGTGCTTCCCTAGCAGATAGATGGGAAAGCCCTCACAATTCGACAAAGCACATATCTCGCCTGACCTTTCGCTTTGTAACCTGCATGGACGACAGAAAACGGGTCCAATAGGCATTGATGACGTAAAGGCATATCACAAAAGAACCTCCGGCGAAAAGATCTAACATCGTTTATGTTCTAGGAGCCGCTACCCGCTCAACGGTACAGAAACGGGGCTCGAGAGCGATTACCCTCCTCAACCGCCATTGACCTAAAATTCCCTGGAGAAGCCTTTTTCAGTGGCAGCCCCCCCAGCACTTCTCGGTCAATTGTACGAGAATTTTCCGAGAACTCGGGACTGTCCAGTCTTTAGAAAGAGAAGTGTGGGGACTCAACCCCTGCGTGCACCCGGGTATGGTGATTACAGTGCAGCGAGTGCGCGTCGGAGAGAGATAGTGACGTCAGTTCCTCGTGTTCCCGTGCGTCGGTGTGTGATAAATGGTTAGCTGATAATGGAACACGTGTGGTGCGTACCAAGCCCGGATGATGTGCAGAACGGCCCCGTCTGGTATAAAGACTGCGTTCACGTGTGGGGTAGGGGGGAGTTGGACGGAACAGTTCGGTGGCAGCAGACCCACGATGGGAGCAGCAAAGGGCAGACAACCGGACCGACGGCCCCTGGCCAGCTCAAAATAACCCGCACATGTGCTGGCGCGCACGGAGTGGCTTGGTACCAGCACTCGAATGTTGTCGTGAGTGTAGAGCGAAGCGTTGTATTGTTTTTCTGCACAATCGGTGCAATGCGTTTATTTTGCGTCGCGTGGTTTATATGACGGCATCTGTTACCAGCTGCTATTTCTTCTTATGTCATTTTAGTGTTACCACCTAGGAATAAACCGGTGATTTCTGTTTCCTTTCGTGTCGGCGTCACGTCGTCGGGCGGAGTAAGGGTCGTGAACCCTTCGCACATAAAGGAGGTTCCTTCAATATCAATATATATATATATATATATATATATATATATATATATATAATATATATTTATATATCGAAAGGCGTGGGTTCGGTCCCCACTCTGGCTTTCTTTCTTTCTTCTGTGGATTAAAAATAAATGTTTACTTTCATTACCGTAGTGAAAAGAAACGATCCTAACCAACCCCTATGACTCCTTTGGCGTTGTAGACTGCTGCCCTATCTTTCTGTATTTCCTCAACGAGCCCCTCATTTCCTTACTATATTATTCTGCGAAAGCCTAGCGAGGGTCTCGGTTCTGGCAGCCTTGATGCCTAGATAGCATAGGAGGGCTTCCCGCCAGTTACCCGCTCATGACAGGCTGTAGACGCTCGAGTCACGCCCCGGGGGTTGAAAAGAAGGTCCCCTTCTCCCCGTGTAGTCAGAGTGGCGCTGGCTACCACCCTCAAGCGTCAGATACACTTCTAGTAAATATAAATAGCCTAGAAAGTGAAGGAGAACACAGTCGCCCAGATAGCCGAATTGGTAAGGCATTCGACATGTTATCGAAAGGCGTGGGTTCGGTCCCCACTCTGGGCGCGTGTTTTTCTTTCTTTCTTTCTTCTGTGTATTAAAAAAATGTTTACTTCATTAACCGTAGTGAAAAAAAAGAGCCTAACCACACCCCTATGCCTCCTTTGGCGTTGTAGACTGCTGCCCTATCTTTCTGTATATATATTTATTTATATATATATATATATAGAGAGAGAGATGCGCCTAATTAGAAAACAAGTGTTTAGCCGGCGTACAAAATCGCCTTCATGCTACTCTGTTAAGGGAGGGGGAAAAGAAAGGTCAAATAGAGAGCAGGGACGAGAAGAAATACAAGCTTCAAGGGTGCCACCGAACTTAGGTAAAAAAAGGGAAGTGAAAAAGTCGCAGAGTGAAGACGTTTAAAGTTTTTGAATTAAGCTAGTGTCGCTGAGGTACGAAAACCGAAATTTTAGGGCTAGGCGTTGCTGAGAAGAGGCCAGGTCCCTACATTGTTTTTTAAAGCCCTGGTCCTTGCGTAAAACCTATGCGTGCAACGTTGTGTAGCAAGGTTGATCTAGAGTCCTTGTAGGCAGGACAGCAGAGTAAAAGATGCTCAATTGTGTATTCCGATGCACAGTTGTTGCACCTAGAATCGGGAGATGGTCCAATGGCAAAAGGGTAGCTGTTGGTGCACGCTGCATTAGGTGGGATCCGATGAACTAATGTTGCTAGACATCGGTGGATCTGGTAAGGAAGTCTTGACGACATCTGAGGGTCAAGAGAGTAGAGACATTTGTGGTGGTGGGTAGGATCTGACCAGAATCTGTTCCTCTCTGAAAGGGCGTATCGTATGGCCGAGGTAGAGGCGTCATGTTTGGTAAAAATATTCTTCGTGTATTTCGCCAGGTGTGGCCTGCAGAGGCAGCGTCATCAGTTTTTAGGTTTCCTGTTATCCACAGTGACCACGCACCCACTGAAACACAATATTGTGTCCAGCGCATACTGCAAGGTGGTGTAGATGAAGAAAAACTTGAACGGCAAGATCATATGTAATGTGCATTCCGCTTTTAACCAGGCACTGAAAGGCAGGTTTAAAGTCAATGAATATGGTCCATTCATTGAGCTCTTGACGGAGTATGAAGCGGATTGCCTCTTTGAGGGAATGTAGTTCGGCTGATGTCGAGAACCTTTGTCTTTCTAAACGGTAGAAAAAGAGTTTACCGGTCGCCTAGACGAATAATTCAGAGGAGAAGCATTGAGGCAACGAAGACCCATCAGTGAAGATATGAGCCCTGGTGGAGTGCAACGTGTGGATGTTGTCCAACGTCAGTTGTAGCAGTTCAGCCGGGACGTTATCTTAGTTGTCATCCCTTGGATGCCTAAACCAATACGAGTAGACGCTGAAGTCCAGGGCGGTAACTGGGAAGGCATTGCTCGGGGGGGTTGCGTTATTTTGAGAAGGACAAAGCTCTAATAGCCCCTCTAAACCCAGAACTCTGGTGCGCAGTGATCTTGTTAAGATAGTGGGGTGTAGGTTAAACTAGAGTCCGTAATATAATTGACACGGAGCGACTATTGTAACATGAGTGCGTCAAGAGGCAAGCAACAAGCTTCAGCGACGGTCCCGGCACCCGAGGAACCTCTGGGTAGACACAGAGAAATACGCAGGCTGTTCCGTCGCGCGGCTTCTAGTTTCAATATGTTAGTAGGCGCTGCATGGTTTAGTAAGGGAAGGTTATAGCCTATAAAGCAATAGACGTAAGCTTTCTGAAGCTGTAGCATCGACCCCAAATTGCTACCCCATCGCGAACCGGCAACGTATCTCAGAACCTGAGACGTCGCAGAGATGCGGGCACACGGCTTTTTATCTCAGGCGACCAGAAGAGATTACGGTCGATGATTACGCCGAGACACCTGTGGGTCCTGGCGTACGGGAGGGCTCACCCAGTCAGCAGAAGTTGGGTACCGATCCATGCGCTTCCTTGTAAACGCCATTACTACGCTTTTGTCCTGCGATAGGTGAGGTCTACGAGTAGAAAGGTGGATTGAAATGGAGGAGAGGGCCTTCTGGAGACGTTGCTGAGTGGTTCGTCGGGAGCGAGCTGCGTTCCAGATACAAATGTCGTCTGCTGCGTAAATCGTGAGGTTAATGCGGTAGGCACCGTTTCAGCTGTATGAGAGTCAAATTAAAGGGCAGGGACTTAAAACGGCTCCTGGTGGAACGCCTTTTTTGATGGGAAACGTGATGTGTCATCATCCGAAGCGCGCATCAAAAGCTGACATCCAGCAAGGTAATCCTCGATCCGGGCGTAAAGTCTTCCTCCAAAGCCATGTACTGCAAGCGCAGTAAGAATGGCTGTGTGTGTGTGGCAGATAGTAGGCAGCTGTTATGTCTAAGAAAATTGCGATTGGTATGTGTCTAGAATCCAAATGCTCCTCAAGTGGCGAGATAAGGGTAATTATACTGTCAATCGACTATCTGTGCCTACGGAATCCATTCATCTCTTGCGGGTAAAGGCGTCGGCTTTAGAAAAACCAGGAAATTCTTTTATGTACCATCTTCTGCACCAGTTTTCCAATACAGTTCAACAGAGGTATAGGCCGTAAAGAGGAATAACAAGTGGGCGTCCGGCTAGGCTTTAGAATAGGGTTAATTTGCGCCTGTTTTCAATCAGAGGGCATCTTAACGCTCACCCAAGAGGAATTTTATAATTCCAGGAGACGGAGCAGGGCATTGTGAGGCAAGTGAAAGTTGCATAATTACGCCATCCGAACCTGGACACGACTTCAGTTTTACATCCGAGATTGCTGCTGTCAGTTTTGTAATGTAAAAGGCAGGTCCAGTGCTGCAACAGCTAATTCGGAAAGCTTAAGAGGTTGAAGTGTACTCAACGTTGATGAAAAGAGGATCTTGCAATATTCCTCTGCGACCACTTTCAAAGAGGACTCCTCATGCATTGAGAGGGCAGTGAAAGGGCGCAGCTGCTTAGGTTGTGTGCGTAACCCTTTGACCACACGCAAGATGCACAATGGTTTCTCCAACGTTATCGCTGAAGCTTGTATAGGTGACGCATTACGTGTCTCTGAGCACTTCGAAAGCTTGCAATTCTTCTACAAATTTTGTACGGAGGGCTTTTCGCTCCGCACGGCGACAAATGGCGCACAATCTTTGGTACTCAGCATCATTATTGGGTTGATACCAGCGTTTTGTTCTTAAGCATGTGGAATTCCGAAAACAGTGAAGTATCGTTGGGATAATTTTGTCATGTCTAGTCGCTGCCGTAAAGCGTATGGCTTCCACGAAGGCTCTCCAGTCTGTGCACGCGACCGGTTGTTTGTGAGTCTGTGAGGCCGAGTCACGAGTTGATATCAAAATCGGGTACTGGTCACTTCCTCTTGTCTCTAAGTATGTGCACCACGTGAGTATTGCGGACACACCAGCAGTGACAAATGATAGATCGATGCAGCTGGTTGTTTTGAAGGATTCGAGGAAGGTAATGCTGCCATCATTTAGGGGCTCAATGCCATGTCTAATTAGGAGGTCTGCCAGTTTTGCACCACGTAGGGTTGTTCGGGAACTTCCCGAAAGTTTATTATGAGCATTAAAGTATCCGCAGATAATGTGCGGCTTGGCAGTTGACGTGATGAGTTTGTCCGGACTGGTCGCATCAAACTTGGCATTGGGTTGTAAGTTCGCTGCGATGAATGTGAAAGTCTGAAAACCAATAATTGTAGTTGCAAAAACGTACTCATTTGTTCCGTGGGGTGAGACTTGAATTTCAGCTGCCGGAACGTCAGTACGGAACCCGGTAAAAACCGGCTTGAACCGCTTACTCTGTGTGAGTGGGTGAAATAGTAACCACTCAAGCGGAAATTCTTATCTACTCGTGACTCTGAAATGACAGTGACTGGGAATCGGTAAGTTTGAAGAAGCTGACGTAGATCACCCTGCTTAGACCTCAGACCATGAGCGCTCCACTGGAAAATGGTGTATCGTTTTAGTGCAAGATGCTGTTAGCATAGGGTCCATAGCCATGATAGCAGCAACTTCAGGCAAGCTGCTTGAGGATGGTATGGCGGAGATAACGGGTTTGAGTGCCGCAAATAAGAGGGGAATTACCACTTTACTGAAGTCGACTTGCGTTGCAGGAGCGTGGGTCTCTAGTGGTGGTGTGGTTGCAGGCTGAGACGCAATGAGTAGCACAGTAGAAATGGAAGATTGTGTCGTTCCTTGTTGCTCTTCAGGCTGGGAGCTGTTGGGGCTTTCTCCAACAGTACGTGCACAGGCCGTTTTCGTTGTAGCGTTCGTAAGTGTTGAAAGCGAACCCTGAGCAGAGTTAGGGGTTGCAATAACTACTTCTGGATTTGGGGGCTGCTCGAATTGTTTGCGAGCCCTTCCTTGAAGTTGCTCAACTGTGCGTGCAAGAGTTGCAGCTTTTTTCTTCGGGCAGGCACCGAAGGTTGCAGGTGTGGTCCATCACGATTCGCACATTGAGGCTGCGCGCGCGAAGTGCAGTCTGTGCACGGGTGCGGGCTAAGCATATTTTGCATCGAACGGGACCATTGCACTGCTTCGCCACATGACCTTGCCTTTGACATTTGAACCACTGGTTAGCTGTTCCCCAGTATTCCTGAACTGGATAACTGCAGAAGCCAAGGAAAATGCGCTTTGCTAATGCAGAGACGTTTGGGAACTCCAAAAGCACTGTTTTTCGGCGACGCTCTGCCTCTACATCATTTTTGCCCCGATCATTCGAGACTTGTCTTTTGGCAGATGTAACACCTTGATCTCGCAGGTAGGAAAGGAGTTCTTCGTCCGTGTACTAAAGAGGGACGTCATAAATCTTTCCAGATGTCGCTGAATAGGAACGTGGTAGACGTGCTTGGACCACCACGCCAAACTGCTCCGTCACGGCGAGAAGGCGGTAGGCAGCCTTGAGAGACGATATGGTTACGACAAGACCCGCTTTCTTGTTGAAGTGATGCGTAAGACCTTTTTCCTGGGCAGTCGAGATACTTCCGATGTCGAATGCCTTACCAAGGCATTCGACATGTAATCGAAAGGCGTGGGTTCGGTCCCCACTCTGGGCGCGTGTTTTTGTTTCTTTCTTCTGTATAATTAAAAAAATGGTTACTTAATTAACTTTAGTGAAAAAGAAAAGAGCCTAACCACAACCCTATGCCTCCTTTGGCGTTGTAGACTGCTGACCTATCTTTCTGTGTATATATATATATATGTATACATTATACATAGTTGTGAATGTGAGGGTGTGTATTTCTTACGTATTTCGCACCCAGTCAACAGAAACCTCCTCTAAGAACCGACAGCGACGACACCTGGAACCCGTGCAATAGGATGCATACCATGCCAATTCCTTAAACAAGCCGCGACATCTGTCATCATCGGTTACCTCCAATGTAAGCGCCTCTACAACCATTTTGATTCCCGATGAGAGGAAGCTCCGGCTTTCATCCCAAAATACGGAGCGAAGATTGAAGTCGTTTCTTCCCAAATGACTTAGCCCCATGCTTGGCTTTGATATCCTTCTAGAGCTACGAGTTTATCCTGGGCACCACCAGACGAGACTATCAAAACATGGAGCGTGTGCACATTATGTTCTATTTCGATCTCCAAAGCCACCGCCGACGGAAGTTCAGCTGGTGCTGCGTTGAAAGATTCAAACATGGAGCTCTTGTGTTCAACGGACTTCGAAATTATTGCCAACGTACCTGTGATGTTTTCTACCTCATCATCGTCATCATCATCCCCAGCCTATCTACGGCCACTGCAAGGCAAAGGCCTCTGCCATTATTGTTCAATTACCCCAGTCCTGTGGTAACTGCATCCAATTTATCACCGCAAACGTTTTCATCTCATCTTCCCATCAATATATCTGCGGCCCCTGCAATGCTGGCCTTTTCTAGGGATCCAATCTGTTGCCCTTATTGACCAACGGTTATCTTGCCTCCGCATTATATGTCCTGCCCTCTTCCAGTTCTCCTTAATTTCTACTAATATGCCTTTTACACGCGTTTGTTCCCTGACCCACTCCGCTCTCTTGTTGTCCCTTAATGTTAGACCTATCATCTTCCGCTCAATTGCCCTCTGAGTCGTTCTCAATTTATGTTGAACCCTCTTATTGAGCCTCCAAGTTTCTGCTCCGTAGGTGAGTACCGGTAAGATGCAGCTGTCACGGACTTTCTTCTTTCAGGGACAATGCTAGGCTGTCATTCATTATCTGAGAATGTTTGCCGTATGCAGTTCACCCCATTCTTATCTTTCTAATTATCGCTGCCTCATTGTTGGTATCCGGGTTCACAACTCGGCCTAAGTAGATATATTCGCTCACCACTTCCACAGCCTCGCCACCAAAGGTGGCGAAGCAGTGGAAGTGTTGAGCGATCATTACTTTGGTTTTCTGCATATAATTTTCAGGCCCACGATTCTACTCTGTTTGTCGAGTGCAAAAAGCATGCTTTGAAATTTGTCCCGTGAGTTACTTAGCAAGGCAACGCCATCAGCAAATGTGAGATTACCGGGCTATTCTCCATTAACCCTTACTCCCCCCTGTTTCCAATGAAATGTTTGAATACTTCTTGTAAACATGCTGTGAATAACATTGGAGAGGTTGTGTCACCTAGCCTGACCCCTTCGTTATTGGACTTTTACTGCTGTCCTTATGGAGGGTGACAGTAGCTGTGGTCCCATGTATAATATCCTCTAGTATACTTACATAATGCGCATCTACCCCCCGGTTCCGTAATGCCTGAATGACTGTTGAGGTTTCGACCGAGACAAATTCTTTCTCATAATCTATGAAGGCTATATACAGGGGTTCAGTATACTCAGCGCACTTCTCTATCACCTGATTGATAGTGTGGATATGGTCCATTGTTGAATAGCCTTTGCGGAACCCTGCTTGTTCTTTAGGCTGACTGAAATCTAAGGTTGCACAATTTCTGTTAGCGATTATTTTCTTAAGTACCTTCTAGACTACTGACAGTGAGATGATCGGCCTGTAATTTTGCAAGTCCTTCACATCCCCGTTCTTAAGTTTTAGAATGATGTTCGCGTTCTTCCAAGATTCCAGTATACTTGCGGTCATTAAGCATTGCGTATACAGGTTTGCCAGTTTTTCCAGTGCAATTTCTCCGCCATCCTCAAAGCGGTCTGCTGTTATCTGATCCTCACCAGGTGCTTTGCCCCCTTTCCTTTTTTTCAAAACCTTCCTTACTTCTTCGGTCGTTACTGGTGGAATGTCTATCTCCTCTGAACTACTTTCGCGTTCGACATTATACAGGATGTCCCGGCTACTGTACAGATTCCTATAGAACTCCTCGGCTACTGTGACTATTTTATCCCTATTTGTGATGAAATAGCCCTGCTTGTCTTTAAGTGCATACATCTGATTTTTCCCAACGTAAAGACGCCGCTTTACTGCTCTCAGGCCACCTCCATTCTTTACTGTGAATTCGATCCTCTCCATATTATACCTCTGAATGTCAGCTGTCTTACGCTCATTGAATATTCATATAGTAGAGTGTTTTCCTTCGTCGCGTGTACTGGCTGCAGATGGCGTGCGCTAGTGGTGGAAGGCGTTGTTATATGGGCTAGCCGCATTCACGACAGCCTTCGTCGCAGCAACGTGCACGAGCCCGAACTTTTCTTGGCCCATTTTACAGCCACCGCCGAAAATCCAGCAGCGCCGACATCACCTATCCAGCGACCAGCTTCTCCTGCAAACGCATATAGCAGCAGGGTGTAAGGTTACATCCTTCGCCGGGGGCGCACTGACGTCAAACAAGGCAGCCACGCAAATTGACGGTAGAATATGCCTCCAGGTAAACAGACTGTTTCTACCGAGTTGCGAGAGCTTTCTAGCTTCGGCGAAATGATTGAATAAAGAGTTTTATATAATTGCCATATAGCTACGTTGAATGTGCATGATGCGTGTAACATTGTTCCTAATGGTCTCCGGCTTTCCTGGAGACAGGCACTTCAGACATCACCACGTCTAACGACTAATTGGAACGACGCCTTTCACGATGTTTTAAACAACTACAAGACATCATTATCCACCACCATAACAAAATTCTTGCTGAACTCTACCTGCGCCGGAATGAAATAGACGAGCTGCAATATTTCAAGTAAAAAAGACGTTCATTGTAACTAACCAGGAGAACAATCTAACCCCTGATGAAGTATATTCCCTTGTCTCCATCAACCATAAAACGTAGTTTCTAAACTTCTTGGATAACACCTATTGTTACTTAAGGGCACAGGGTAAATAAAAAAAATATATTTTTTGTTGCGCGTAGGGACGCTCACTTCCTTCTGCACATTCTTCTTATTCCCAGTTTCGTTAGAGAGTCTTAGTTTTCGGGTACAATTGGTTTTTTCATAAGAAAGTAGTGAGAGACCGCATCCTTTTTAGGAATGTTCCCGCGTTTTTTGTCATTTTTGCGTCGAAAAACTACCAGTTCTATATCAAAACGTTTTTCTGAGACCAGCTGTATTATGAATTTGCTTAGCAGCCATTGCATAGCCTACTTTTTAGCGAGGGCACTTCAAAGACGGTGTTGCATGTCTTTTTCACATTTCACCTTCGGAGCCGCGCACAAAAAAACGTTTTTTGGGCATCACACTCTCAAAAATAATGCATTGGATGCAGCTGTTTTCTTCAATTGTGATAGCAACGCACGAGCCAGCATTCTGAAATCATTCGGATCAAACCCTGGGCTCAATACCACCATCAAGCTGCTAAAAGAGGTTGGCCACAAGGGAAAATACTTTGCGAACAGAGTCGTATGGGGGTGCACAAAATAGGCGACGAAGGACAGACGACAGTCTGAAAAGCGAAAAAATTACTTTGCTGGTGATTACGAAGATAGTGCCGGGAACGAGTAATTTTTTTGTATACTTTTGTTTTGTGTTTACCATGCAGCGGCTCCAGGCTGTTCAAGTAGTTTTTCAAGCAAATTTTATCCTTCGCTTTCTTTTGAATGCCACACGGGCTATCTTATTTTTATAGGTAGAGTGTTTGGCCCAGACATCATTAAGATAGTATAGTTTTTGATCTGTTGTGTTCTCGTTGTATTTGGACATCCGGAGAAACAATAGCGCCGAAAGATAAATATTTCCATGGAAGCCCCGCGGTATTCGATGTGTTCCCACTCTCCTGCGCACCTGACTTTGCTGACTGCTTCTCCGCTGCTTGTGTATTCTTTGAGTTGTTTGGGGAGCAGAAGTTCGCTCACATGCACTTCATTTTTTAAGAAAGCTGCCTCATCCTTAGATACGTGACAATATATATATATATATATATATATATATATATATATATATATATATATATATATATATATATATATATGATATATATATATATATATATAATAATATAGTATTATACAGGGTGTCCCAGCTATCATGCACCAAGGTTTTAAAAAAAGAGTAAAGGCGTAACTCGAAAGAAACCAGGTGCATAATGTTTGCAGTACTGTGAAGAAGCGGACAGTATTTTTTCTTTAATGAGACTAATTAACTAATTGTAATTAATTATCTAACTCGAGAATACTGTCACTAAAGTGTCACTAAAGTGTCAATGAGTCACTTGTAGGTAAGCAAAATCTAACTCCGGTATTTTCAGCGGTGAACTAATTGCGTTCACATTTATTTGACTGATAGAACCCGCGAAATATGAAAAATACCACGTGACGCGCCTCCGCGCGCACCGTAAGCAACGCCCTCAAACAGGCCGCTTTCTGGTTAAGCCACAAAAAAAAGGGATAAATCGCGATTTTTATAGGTAGAGTGTTTCCCGAATCTTGCTGTGCTGTTCTTTGATCTGTTATGCTCGTTGTCTTTGGGCCCGGAGTAACAACGCGAAGAGTTGCTTTCAAAGCCCCGCGGTTTGGGACGCTGTTTCACTCTCCTGCGCACTGTATTTTTCTGATGTTCTCCGTGTTTTCTTTGAGTCAGAAAAATGAGTAGCAAAATTTTCGCGCGACATAGCGCTTAGATTTTTTGAAAGTGCCTCATCCTTTTGGGATACTGTTTTCAATTAGATAATTAATACAATAATTAATTAAGTCTATTAACAAAAAATTATCCCCTTATATGAAATTATCACTATTTTCTTAGTAATTCTTTTTTTTAAATCTTGTCATGATATACATGTATATATTATATGGTAAGTGCAGACAGCGAAACACGAGAAAATCTTAAAAAACTGAGAGTTTACTGTCGTTTCAGGAAGAGGACTTCCTTTCTTCAGAGTACTTAATAGGTTCGTTTCAGGTTTATGTATATACAAAATGTAGGAAGGGCGAGGGGAGGGCAACGGAAGGGAGAGTTTGTACAATTCGATCATGGTTGGTGCGCAGCCAAGAAAAAATCCCAGAAGTGGAAGAAGGAAAAATTTAACAAGAAATCACCGTCACGCGGTACAAACACGATAAAAAAGAACGAAAAAAACTAACAAGGTAATTTTTCTTTTCCCTGTGGCAACGGTGGTAAGAGTGGGGGCAAAACACAGCATGCCCATGCGCGCATGTGGTATGGACATCAAAAAAAGATAATAAAGAAATCCCAGTCAAGCTGTACGAACACGAGAAAAACACTGGAAAAAAGAATAAACAGAACAAAAAATATAACAAGGGAATTCCCCTTTCCTCCATGGCAACACAGGGAAAAGAGAGGGGTGAAAACGAGATACACCCTTGCAGACATTTGGCAAGGGCATAAGAAAAGATAACAATAAAGTCACAGTTACCTGATACTAACACGAGGAAAAAGTACGAAGAAAAAGATATTGACAAGATAATGACTATTTTGAGTGTCCCGTGGCAACTGTGCGAGAGAGAGTGGTAAAAACAAGATGTGCCCATTGCCGCATGTGGCTCACATCTGGCAATACACATCTATTCTAACAATCAGACTCAGGATATTGAAACATGAGAGGGCACTGTACTTGGCTTGTGCTGGTGGAGGAAAGGGTAGCGCACACAAAAGCGGTAAGACAAGCACTTTCGACAGGACATGAGTGTAGTTTCCTATACAAAGAGCACCAAAAAGCATAAAAAGACAGGGTCAAACAAGTCATGAATAAAAAGAAAACAGAAAGCAGGTGCACGTACAGTACGCGCACCTGGAGGTACACATTTGTCGGCACATGGTACGAGTTCAGCGAACGCCGAGGCAGTCAGCAATGCATATTCGAAAACAGGAATACAGAAAAGGTAGAGGACAGGAATGCAATCACAAAGGCTCGCGTGCACGAGTCGATTACAAGGTGAGAGTATCGAAGGTAACTATGGTACCGCAGCCTTATACGCCTAACATGATATCCCGACCTGCTGGTCAGATTTTGTTTAGTGAAGCCCCTTTGCTAAAGAGGCGGTGTTAAGATGCAACTCTAACCGTCAACTGGGCGTGGCCAACTGATGGGAGAATATTATCGAGGGGGAGAATAGATCAGGCATAACACTATCCTGAGAAATGCAGAATTCAGGAATATGAATAAAAAAGAGAGGGGGCGAGGAGAAGGCGAAAGCCCAAATATATATATTGTGCACGACACGTCAGGACTGCTTCACTTTATGGGCAAATCCTCCCCGCAAGCTGCACGGCCGATGGAAAAGGGAACGAAGCGGTTTTTGGGTGGAATCGATGGTTGCTCTCCACGTTCTCCTGTGAACAACAGCCAGTCCTGCGAATAAACGCTGCTTCGCCTCTTAGTCGCCTGCTCATCCCCGTAACAGTCTTGGTAGAGTTGCGGGGTACTCCCAGCGGACAACGGCGTCATTGGTTCTTCGTCGAAGCCGTCGCGTTACTGGCCTCTCGCCCGTCCGAGAAGACATGACCCGAACGTTTTAAGGCAACTCTGCGGCTACACTGCCCAGGGGCTGGCCGCAGCAACAAGAGCTGCGGAAGTTTGAAGAGAAAGCGGGAGAAGATGTCGATGAATGGCTCACACAGTAGGAACGAGTTGAGCAAGTACAACCGCTGGGACGCTGCGGCCCGACTTGCCAACATCGTTTTCTCCTTGGACAAGACAGCGTCGACGTGGTTTGAAAACCACGAGGAAAAGTTGACCACGTGGGAAGGTTGCGTCGAGGAAATCAGGAAGGCCGTTGGTGATTCCGAAGCGAAAAAGAAGAAGGCTGAGCGGACACTCGTTGAGACAGCACAAGTGCCCGGGAAACATGCACGACCTACATAGAGGAGATACTGAAGTTGTGCCAGGTCGTCGACGCTAGAATGCCAGAGGACGACAGAGTTGGGCATATACTTAAGGGCATTGTATAAGACGCTTATAATTTCCTTATCAGTCAGGACATCGGGAACACCATTTAGGACGTAATCCAACACTGTCGCAGGTTTGACACGCTCAAGATGCGTCGGATAACGCCAAAGTTTGGTCGATTACCCAATGTCACAACGGTCGCCAGCGTGGAGGTAAACTCGTTTGTAGACCTTGCGTCGACAATACAACAAATATTCCGCGAAGAGCTGCTCCGACACAGTGACGTTACCCATCCCTGGACCCCATCTCACGACAGCCACTCACGGCATGAGGCACCTCCGAATTCCTACGTTTCAATGACGCACGTGGAATAGTTACGGCCATCTGTCAGCGTGGCCGATTTCATTGACGACCAGTGAGATGACATGTATACTAGACCGACACGACATCGCTACAATCAATCACGAGGCCGCTTCCATCGTCCAAAGGACGCCTGCCACCCGGACGAGTACCGGCGTGCAAGCCCTTCCAGTCGCCAATTCCCATCCGGGCGGTTCGACTCTCCTCGCGAGCCACCTGTTTTTTACCGATGCGGGGTAGCCGGTCATATCTCGCTGTTTTGCCGGCGTCGCAGCCCGGTGTCATTCGCGGGACCGCCTTTTACCTGGAATAGCGGTAGTAATTATAACCCTGGCAACCGTTGGACGCCACCATTTCCACCCACTGGCAACAACCAGTAGCCTAATTGTCTCCGCAATGGTTCTCCCGCCTCCGAGAGTAGTTTGACACCACCGCCACTACGCCAACGCCAATCTCCGGCACCTCGGCAGCGCCCGTCGTCACCGCCGCCGGGAAACTAGCCGGCTCTGCCGATGGGGATGAGGTCGCCTGACAGTCTCTACGAAACATACCTCAAGAACCTCTTCTCGTATTTATGGTTAAGTCCAAAGTGAAAGTGTTTAATGATGGCTTAGAGACAATGGCTTTAGTTGACACTGTAGAAAGTGTTTCCGTAATGAGTAAGGATTTTAAGGAGCGTATTGGGCCCTAATTGATGTTCAGCTCGCACCGAGGTGCCATATTTTGAGGTTTAGGGGCGAGTCAATATGCCCCATCGGTATTTGTGCGGTGGACGTATTCCTACCCGGCCAACACTTAAAGGCTGAATTTTCAGTACTTCCGAGGTCTACACATGACGTGATTCTCGCTATCGACTTCCTCCGTGAATGTGGCGCTATGGTGGACTCTGCGACGGGCCAGCTCTCCATAAACAGGATGTTCCATTGAGTACTCACCGAGGAGCCTTTTCTCTCCGAAGAACACGTTCTGGTTGTATCCGAAAACATGCTTCTGCTCGCCCGCTCAGCATCTCTTGTTCCAGTGGTGGCCTTCCGTGTTGTTGAACCGTCCTTTTGCACTGTAGCTGAGCCCATTGCACCAAACTGCATCAAGAAAGATGTTTTTTTACCGCATTGTTTGATTTCGGTAAACGGTGGCCGCAGCTTTTTATGCGCCGTTAACTGCTCAGCCGCTGGTTTTGCCGCGGGAAATGAAACTAGCGGTATTTGAAAAAGTTGTGACGGCATCCTTTGCAGCAGTGAACGAAGAAATTGCGATTATAGTTGGAGCTGGGCTACGCTCGACGGAATATTCCTGAAAATGATAAACAAGGATCTTTCTTCTACCGAGAGGCAGGCACTAGCTCGTGCCCTCTAAGGACATGCATCGTTGTTTGATTTCTCTTAAACAGGAGCCAAGATCGATATCCCGTGCCGTATTTTGATGCCAAAACTACGAATTGGTCGTGGGTTCGATTCCCGGCCGCGGCGGCCGCTTTTTTTATGGAGGTGAAAAGCAAAAACGCCCGTGTGTTCGAGATTTCGGCGCACGTTAAAGATCCCCAGTTGGTCAAAATTATTCCGGAGCCCTCCACTACGGCGCGCCTCATCGCCTACGTTGCGTCGGCGCGTTAAACACCACAATCGATCGATATCCCGTCTTGCCGCTAGCGACACACCCTTGATGCCGAAACCTCCCGGACAGTGCGATAGAAAGCTGACCGGGTTTCTCCGAGCGAAACAAGGATTACTGCGGACCAAATCAACGAGATGCTGCAAAAGGGTGTTGTGCAGGAATAAGCTAGTCCGTGGGCAGCACCTGTGATTCTCGTAAAAAAGAAGGATGGCTCCTGGCGATTTTGTGTTGATTACAGGTGCCTGAACGCAATCACCAAGAAAGACGTCTACCCACTACCACGAATAAACAGCGTCATCGAATGCCTGCACTCTGCTTCGTATTTTTCTTCAGTCGACCTAAGATCGGGTTACTGGCAAATACCGATGGATCCAGCCCACAAAGAGAAAACGGCTTTTGTTGCTCCCGACGGACTCTTAGAGTTCAAAGTCTTGCCATTCCGCCTGTGTAATGCTCCAGCTACATTTGAGAGGTTTGTGGACACAATTTTGCGAGGCTTAAATGGGAGATTTGCTTGTGCTATCTCGACGATGTGGTAATTTTCGGCCGTACTTGTGAAGAGCGTAACACACGCCTTGACACTGACCTGAACTGCCTAGAAAAGACCGCTCTTGTGTTGAATTCGAAAAAGTGCCACTTTGGCAAGCACCAAACCCTAGTTTTTGGCCACTTAGTTGACAAACATGGCGTTAGACCTTATACGAAGAAGACCGCATCCGTCAGTCATGTCAAGCCGCCCAAGTCTGTGCGCGACCTTCGAAATTTCCTAGGGCTATGCTTCTTTTTCCGCCGGTTTGTGCCTAACTTTGCAGAGCTGGCTGCTCCTCTGTATTATCATTTGCGCAAGAGTGTGCATTTCGAATGGACGCCAGAGTTCGAGGACTCATGTTCCCAACTTAAGTTTCTGTTCATGTCTGGCGCAATACTTCGCCACTTAGTCCTATCTGCTTCGACCGAAGTGCATGCGGATGCCAACGGCATGGGCCTCGGAGCAGTACTCGTGCAGAGGCATCATGGGGCCCAACATGTCTTCGCCTATGCCAGCCACACACTCAGCAAGTCAGAGGGCAACTATACTGTGATCGAGCAGGAGTGTTTGGCGGTTGTCTTCGCTGTGCAGAAGTTTAGCCCTTACAATTCGGACGTCCTTTTACGATTGTCACGGATCATCATTCTCTGTGTTGGTTGATTAGACTTAGCAATCCATCCGGACGGCTCGCCCGCTGGTCTCTCAGACTCCAAGAATACGACTTTGTTGTATACTACAAAAGCGGCCGCCGTCACACCGACGCTGACTGCATTTTCCTGCTACCACTTTCAATGACTGCTTCCGACGCCGATAATTTCCACGACTACCTCGCACCAATATCTGAAGTATTTCCCAACGTTGAAACCTTTGGACAAGAGCAACAGAACGATCCCAAGCTGACCCCATTCTTCGCCGCTGCTCGTGCATCTGCCCCTTGTAATCGCTTTTCTCTTCGGGACCGCCTGCTTTACACAGCAACCTACGGTGCAGCTGGTGCGCGGTTCCTTCTGGTTCTACCAGAGAGCCTGGGCCCTTGCGTGCTGCGCGCAATGCACGATGACGTGATGTCTGGACACCTTGGTTACGCTAGGACATTACACCGCGCCCAAGAGCGCTTTTACTGGCCGACCATGCAGCGCACGAGTGAAAATACGTCGCCAGCTGTACAGAAAGCCAGCGTTACAAGCGTTCTTCGGCCATGCCTGCCGGTCTGCTTCATCCTGTGCAGCCACCCACTGATGCTGCAACCACCCACCGCACCAACCAGCCACAACTAGGCATCCATTGCCAAAACTCTTTTCCGGGCTTAAACAGGTTGGGATTGACCTGGTGGGCCCACTTCCACGGACGCCGGCCGGGAACCGCTAGACTATAGTCTGTGTTGACCATTTCACGCGACATGCGAAAGCCGCAGCTGTTCCAACTGCTTCAGCAACCTCTGTGTCCGTATTCCTGCTGCATGCCCTTATTATTCGCCAGGGTGCCCTTCCTATGATTATCAGTGAATTTATTGCGGAAGTTGTGGAGGAGATACTTCGGTTTTGTACTTCGCAGTTACGGCATGCTGCCCCGTACCATTCACAGACAAATGGACTGATTGAACGCACGATTCGCACCCTCCTGAACGCGATATCGATGTACGTCTCCTCTGACCATAGAAACTGGGATGAAATACTACCATTCATCACCTACGCTTATAACACCGCCTACCACGAAACCACCGGCTACAGTCCGTTCTACCTCGTCAATGCACACTCAGCTGGGGCACCTATCGACACCATTCTACCATTTTCCTTGCACAACTAGGCATCCATTGCAAAAACTCTTTGCCAGGCTGAAGAATCGTTCCAATTAGCCCTTCTACATACACAATACTCGCGGGGCCGTTCTAAGGACCGCTACGACGCTCGCCACACCAGCGTTGCGATTTGTAAAGATGATCTGGTGGTGCTATAAACACCTTTATGAAAACGTGGTTTGTGTACCATATTTTTGTCTCGTTACGCCGGCCCAAGGTTTGTTGTTGACCGTGTAGGCGATGTCACCTGCGTCACTTCCCGGCTCACTGCGACCGGACGCTGGGCAAGCAAGACTCAGCTTGTACATGTGGTACGCCTAAAAACTTAAAACCCGCGCGCAGCTGAGTGACTCTCACGGTGGGGTTTCGTCTGCGGAGGAGGAAATGCTACGCGACACGTCAGGACTGCTTCACTTTGTGGGCCAATCCTCCCCGCCAGCTGCACGGCCAATAAAGACGGGAACGAAGCGCTTTTTGTGCGGGATCGATTGTTGCCTTGCACGCTTTCAGGTGAATCGCCACCAGTCCTGCGAATAAATGCTACTTCGGCTCTTAGTCTCCTGCTCATCACCGAAACAATATATTATATATATATATATACATTGCGTGCGTGTATGTCGCGTTACCACGGCCTGGATAATCCTAGGGACTGTTCATACACTCTGGGCAATCTCCCGCATTCCCTCCTCGCCGTAACATTATCATTGTCGGTAACAATACCCAATCCTCTTCCCTCGTGCATCATCATCATCGCTCTCGGTGCGGGGTTCGGAACCCACTGGAACGCCGAATACACGTCCCGGTTCACCCATTGCTCAAGGGCCTTACAAGTGGTAGGAATGACATCGGTCCCATCCTCAACGCCTCCCAAGCGCACACCTGGAGCTCCATTCCGGGCACCCTTTGCCTTCAACACAGATGCAGCGTACGGCCAGAAGCAGCCGCGCTGGCGTCTCCACTCCTGCGCCTCTTGCATTTACCGGCACCCGCCGCGAGCGCGACCCCCCGGATTTCGTAGGGCTCCGCGGTGAAGACGTCGATGACTGCTTGGATGAGTATGCTCGGGTCAGTGCTTTCAACCGTTGGGATGACGTGGCGAAGCTGCAGCAGGTTTCCTCTTCGCTGCACGAGGTGGCAAAAACATGGTTTCTGAACAATGCACACCGCATCGACGACTGGACCAGTTTTTGCCACGAGCTGCGCAAGATATTCGGCACGACAGCCCCTCGGCCGGAGGAGGCGAAACGGAATCTGGCCACTCGGCTTCAGCGCTCTGACGAGACGTATACCTCATACATAGAGGACGTCGTTGCTCTCTGCCGCCGCGTGGATCCAAGCATGCCAGAGGCCGATAAGGTTCGCCGTATCCTGAACGGCATCGCTTCTTTCGCGTTCAACGCCCTCGCGGTGGAAAATCCGACGAGCGTCAGCGATGTGCACACAACCTGCCTGTTTGCGGATCGGACACCTCGTTGCGGGTGCGCCGCCAGGAAACGAAGCCGTGGGACCCCTGATCGAATGACCCTATTAAGGGCGATGACTTAGTTACAATGACAATAATACGGATGCACGCTCCGCTCCAGCGCACAGCCTCTTCGCCTTCTTCGCAATTCCCAACATTCTCCCGGCCCCAAAACAGACGTGGAAAAAACATTAACGCCTTGCAAAAGGCTCCTGGCGAAAACATAGCACCACTGCAGTTCCTGGTGCAGGGATACCGTTCGGGCAGTTGAACCTAGATGGTCTTTCTTTCACCGTAGCTTCCGGTTACTTGCTTTCTTTCGGCGTATCCAGGTTGTACACCGCGTTGTACACTGTGTCTGATGTGCTGACGATGCCTGTAGCCATTAAAGTGTGCCTGCGCTGCTGTATCGTTTTGCGAATTAGCTCCTGTCTTTGGCAAATAATGCGGTCGATCGCTTGCTACGCAATCACCAGTCCGAGGCTTCCGCACATCGTAAACGTCTGTGGCCTCTGAAGTCCGTAGTGTTGCCGCTGACCAAGTCAACTCTTTGACAGGCGGATATCTCTTAAGTCCGTCTAGTGCCTTTGCTCCCGCACTTTCTGTAGAGCACTTTGCGATGGATGCAACATCAGGCGATAAGGTAGCAGTACTTCTTTGTCGATCCCTTGCATGCGCGCAGAGTCGTCTTTATTCGTCGTTTAGTGATACTCAGGCACTCAGCGCGCAAGTTACTCCCGTCATCTGAAGCACAGGACTCGGTTTGCTGACAGGTCCTTGCAGCGTCCACCCAAGCGAAGTCTTTTGAGCGAATAATGCTTGTACTTGCTTGATTCGAATGACGTTTCCCTTCACGATCATCCACAGCTGGTCGGATCCTATGAGTAGATCCATTCCTCAGCTCTCACATTCTTGGGCAACGGTACATTCGTCAGCAAGTCTGTAGCCGAACTTCCATAGATGCTTGACGAAATCAGGGTTAATTTCTGTATTTGGGAAATTTGGGCAACTCGTTGGTACAGACCTTGCCCGGAGAGCATGCTCTGAGTCGCCAAACTGGCTACGATGTCGTAGTAGAACTATTGGATATCGTCGTACTTCTGGAGCGACGACCGACGCAAAGGAATGTACAGCTAGGCTCGTCTCTCCCAGGGCTTTTAGTCCTAGTTTTGCCACGAGGTCTTCTTTAATATAAGTTCGGTGGTTGCCACCGTCTAAAATGCCTTGTACGTAACTTGCGTCGTTGTGACCGAGGACCCACGACCGGAAGGTCTGGAGGTAATTGTCCTCTCCCAACTGGCAGCTAGTGAGGGCAGGTGATGCTGACTTACCATCCTGCGTCTGCACCCGGGGTTTGCCGGTCGGGTCAGTGTGCGCCTCTGCTCTCTTTGCTTTGCATGCATAGTCTAGTCGTACACCTTATCTTTCGTCGGCACTCCTTTGATCGATGGCCCATCATAGTGCATCGGTAGCGCCGCCTAGCGCAAGATAGTCGTTTCTTCTTCTTCTCTGAAATGCTCAGAGATGAGTAGCATGCTTCAGTAGTGTGCTTCGGCGATTTGCAAAAGAAGCACTCGTTCCTTTCGGTCATGCCTGCTTGAGGGGAGTGCAGAACCGACGTTGAGTGGCCGTTACTTTTTAGAGGGTCACTCGATTCGGTAGGAGTCGACGCTGCAGCGCATTGCTCTCTTGCCTCGAGATCGATTTGCGTGTATCTCAAGAGCTGCTCTAGCTTCTGGCAAAACGTTGTGGCACTGGCTGCCTCTACTGAAGCAGAAGGCACCGCTCCCTGCGTATCACATTGAAGACGTCCATGGCGGTGGAATGCCAAGACGATTTCCTTCGGCAGAGCCTCCAGCAAAACGTCGCACATCATTGCCGAGAAGCTGCTCGTTGGTACGTCCAGTACGTTTGGGCAGCGGACATTCGGCTAAACACAGTCATAAAGCCTGCGCAGCTCCTTGTCCTCCGAGTGGGGCGTCACGGGCTGTAGCTCGTGGAGGTTTCGAAAATGCCGCTGTATGATACGGTTCTTGTCGCTTAACCTGTCCTTCAGCAGCTGGACGGCACTTTCATAACAGGCCTCCGTTCTTGGCAGCCCGGTGATGGCAGCTGCTGCTTCACCCGACAGGTAGTTTCGTAGGTAATGAAACTTGTCGGTAGCGGTGAGAGCCCGTTTGGTGTGGACTGCGCCATTGAATTGCTCCCAAAACGACGTCCAGCTACACACGTCTCCATGAAAGGGCTGGATGGTGAGCATGGGCAGACGGGGTCCAGAGAGTTGGGATGGAACTGTCGTTGGGACCTGTGCCGTGCTAATTGCTGCCGAGGGGGCAGGTTGCGCCGTGCCGCTGATGCTGAGCTCCTCGAGCCTGTACGTAAGCCGAGTCAGAGCCTCGAGCGTCTTGTCGTTGTAATGGGCCGCCGACTCGTACTCCCTTTCCAGCTCCTCGACAGGAACCGCGTCCTCGACCTGGGCGTCGATCTTGCTAAGCTCCTCGCGGCTAGCCATGAGCTTGTCCAGCACCTTTCGGAGTGCGAGCCGGTCCGAGCAGCCGCTCTCGATGAGTGCAGTCGCCTCGGTTGAAATTTTTGTCGCTTGCGCTCGCCTTGCAGCGCGTTTCTCCTTCAGCTGGTCCATCGTTAAGCGAAAAAGTCCGGCTTACTCGCTTTGTAGGCAGCCCGGTCCGCGCGTTGTCTCCCTGGGTGCGGTTCCGAAAAGGACGCAATTGCTTGGGCGCCCGTTTCTAAAAGAAACTCGTCGTCGCCGTCGCTCGTTGCCCACGTCAGTGGGAGCCGCCCGTTTTACCGGGTTTCGGCATCAATGTTGCGGATCGAACACCTCGTTGCGGGTGCGCCGCAAGGAAATGAAGCCGTGGGATCCCTGATAGAATGACCCTTTTAATGGCGATGACTTGGTTACAATGACAATGATAGTGATGCACGCTCCGCTCCAGCGCACAGCCTGTTCGTCTTCTTGGCAATTCCCAACAGGGCCAGCGTCTGGACGAATTGCAGGCTGTTCGTTTGCAACCGGCTCCTCTGGCTACGCCGTCACAAGGGGACGCGGACTTACGGTTTCTCATATGCCAAATCATCCGCGAAGAGCTGCAGCTCAGCGACCCGCTTTCTGCTCCACGATATCACTTTCGCACGGAAGCTACTCAGCTGGGCGACCGGGTGAAAGAGGAGCTGTCGTATATTGCGGGTGTGACGCCCTCGACGTCTCCTGGTCGTACGACTTCCACGCCGTCCTACTCGGCCATCGCATCCAAACTGCCCTTACCAATGGAAGCCCCGTTGAACCACGGACACTTAACAGCGATATCCGCAACAAGCATGCCACGGGGCCACTACACGGACATGCACCCTGGCCACCAGCCCTTCCCGGGTAACCGCCCTATCTGCTATTATGGCGGGATTCACGGGCACATATCTCGTTTCTGTCGACGACGTCAGCAAGATGCACGGCGCGGGTACCCACCGTTCGAATGGGACATTGGTTTTTTCTTACGGGTCCGGACGTCGCACATATGGTTCGACCCGCGTCGTCCATCACCGTCCCCAACCTCATTCGGCCCGCCTCGACCCGAGCGTCCATCAAAGCGACGCTCGCCCTCACCACATCGCCGCTCTCTGTCACCTCTTCAACCCGCGACCCGCTCCAATGACAACCAATCGGAAAACTAGCGCCTGCAGTTTGTGGAGGGGAAACTGCACTCGTCAAAAAGCCAAAAACTTCACCCTTAAGACCATCAAATACATTGTGTGTGGAAGTTGAAGGTTGTCGTGTTGATGCCCTTGTTGATACCGGAGCAAGTATATCAGTGAATAATGAAAAGTTGTGTTCGCGCCTCCGGAAAGTGACTACCCCGTATTCTGAACCTTCGTTGTGCGGTGCTAATCGAGAGGTACTCGAGCCATCCGGATACTCTACAATACGTCTTTTGATATACGGAATTCGGCACCACATTCAGTGCGCGGTGTTACCTAGCTGCTGCCTTGAACTCATTCTGGGATGGGACTTTCTATCGTCGGCATCCGCAGTCATTCCCTACCAATACCCCGACATCGGGATCACCGCTACGGACTATACGGGTGTTCCAGACGTCAAGCAGCAGTGCTTCGTGGCAAGTGAGGATTTCGTCCTCAAACCTGATAGTGAGACAACACTTTCCGTTCGCGGTGGCAACTGTAGTGATGGGGACGTACTCATCCTTCCCTGTGCTCGGTTTCTCCCAAGAGGCATCGTGATCGCCATCTGTCTTGTGCGCTGCTTCCGTGGGTCAGCCACACTCGTTGCCGCAAACGTTAGTCCTGAACCGATTCTCCTTCGTGAAGGCACCACCGTGGATACCGCTGCTGACTCTGAAGCTGTCTGTGTTGGGCTTTTATTTTATTTTATAGCCCTTTATTTTGTCTGTCTGTGTTGTTCCCCTCTCCCCTATTTCCTCCTGCCCAAGTTCGCCTTCTAAACCGTTGCACCCGGCTCCATCTGCCGCAAACAGCTCTGACCTCTCCCCCACGTTTAAACTGGCTCTTTTCTGCTCCTCCTGAACATGCACAAATCCTTATTTGATTCGAATTGTACTACGCTTGGCCAAACTTCCGTCGCAACGCAACGAATCGAAACAGCTGGATCCCGTATTGTTAGCCGCCGTCCATACCACGTGTCTTCCTCCGAACGAAAAGTCATCAGTGACAATGTCGCCGATATGCTTCAACGCAAAATTATCCGCCCATCAAATAGCCCTTGGTCGTCCCCCGTTGTCCTCGTTAGGAAAAAAGACGGATCCGTTCGATTTTGTATCGATTACCACTCATTCAACGGAATTACTAGAAAGGTTGTATATCCGATGCCTCGCATTGATGATGCCCTGGACTTCCTACAAGAAGCGGAATATTTTTCCAGCCTTGACCTCCGCTCAGGCTATTGGCAAATTCCAATGAACGAGACCGATAAAGAAAATGCACCCCTGATGGACTATATGAATTTAATGTAATGCATTTCAGACTATGTAACGCTCCTCCGACTTTCGAGCAAATGATCGACAATGTTCTTCGGTGCCCTTAAAGGCCAACTGCACTCAAAATTTCTACCTCTTAAAAACCCTATTTTCGTATAGTCTGCTTAAAAAGAAAGCAGCATGCAAAATACAACAGCTGAAATACGCGCGTGGACGGCGCAAGCGGTCTGCAAAAATCGGCGATTTTGAAACCGAAACCGAGGAGAACGCGGCCATTGCAGTGACGTTGCAGCCGTCCAGCGAGCGGCCGGACGGTCACCAGCTCGGGGGAATGTCTGCGCGCAAGCTCTACGCGCGCACGGGGCAGCACATGGGTGAAGCGTGCGCAGCAGAGCTCGACCGGTTCTCCAGCTGCGTGGCTGGCCCGAGGAAGAAGCTCCCGTCGGCTGAAACGTCACAGGCGCGTCATGGCTGTTTACGCGATCCGCCGGCAGGTGCAGCGTGGTCTGCGGCGGAGCTTTTTTAAACGCTTCTGACTGATTAACGAGGCGTTTCATGGGGCTACCACTTGGGTCCCAGCTGATTTTGGGGTACTTACTACGCATTAAAAATAAATATGGCCGAGGTGAAATTTGAGTGCAGTTGGCCTTTAATGGAGAATATGCCTCTGTTATTTGGACGACATCGTTCTTTTTTCTTGAAGTTTCACTGTGCACTTGAAACGGCTAGATGAGGTTCTTACATGGCTCGCGAATGCGGGTCTTCAGTTAAACATCAAGAAGTGCCGTTTCACACATGAAGCATAAAGGTTCTAGGCCACGTCATCAGCAATGACGGGATTCGGCCCGACCCAGACAAGATTGCTGCTGTCATCGATTTCCCACGGCCACAACAGCAAAAAACCCTACGCAGCTTTCTTGGCCTAACGTCTTACTTCCGCCGTTTCGTCCGCAACTTTGCTGCAGTTGCTTCGCCCCTCAACAAGCTTCTGCACTCCGGAACACCCTTTGTATGGTCGGACGACTGTGAGGAAGCTTTCCGACAACTCAAGCACCGCTCACCTCAGGGACGGTACTATGCCATTTTGATGAGTCTCGCCCTGTTCTGCACACTGATGCCAGTGGCCACGGAATCGGCGCTGTGCTGCTGCAGTCTTGAAGTCGTACCGTCAGCACCGCCGAAAAAAACTACACAATCACCGAGCAAGAATGTCTCGCTGTGGTTTGGGCCGTTCAAAAATTTCGACCTTACCTGTACGGCCACCACTTCACAGTAGTTACTGATCACCACGCTGTGTGCTGTTTGCATACGCTGAAAAAATTATCAGGACGGCGCGGACGATGGGTTAATCACCTCCAAGAATATGACTTTACTACCACATACTGGTCCGGGAAAAAGCACCAGGATGCGGATGCACGTTCTTGTTGCCCTTTCGGGTCGAACGAGACTTCCGCGTCATTACCCCTCAACACGTTGCTTCACATCGCACCTGTCAATCGTGTAGCAGTTGAGGACCTCTCGGGCCTGCCTTCTCTTCAGAGGACCGACACATACTGCCGTGGAATGATCGACCAGCTTACCGGCTCATCACCTCCTCCAAGTTTTTGAACGGCATCTTGCACCGTTCCACTCATCTCCCTTCTGGCAACCGATGGGTTCCCGTTGCGCCACGCTCCATCCGAGCGCAGATACTGGAAGAACTGCACGACGATGCCACAGCCGGCCACCTAGGCTTCAGCAAAACCTACGAGCGCGTCCGCAGTCGTTTCTTTTGGCCCGGCCTGTCCACCTGCGTTGGCCGTTACATCGCTTCGTCCCCATCTTCTCAGCAGCGCAAGAAATCCACATCCCCGCCGGACGGACTGTTGCAGCCGCTTCCGTGTACGTCTATGCCTTTCCAAACGGTTGGTGTAGATCTCTACGGGGCTCTTCCTTGTACAGCTGCAGCATATCGGTGGATTGTGACAGCAGTTGACCACCTAACACGTTATGCAGAAACCGCGCCAATTCGCTCTGGCTGCGCAGCAGAGGTCGCAGACTTCTTCCTGCGCGCAATACTCTTGGGCCATGGGGCCCCTCGTGTTCTTTTGAGTGATCGCAGCAGGGGTTTTCTGTCCAGTGTTGTTGAAAATGTACGTCGTGCTTCGAAAACTGTCCACACAGCCTCTCCTTCCTACCACCCGCAAACGACCGGCCTCACCGAAAGATTACACCGGACACTCTCGGATATGCTTTCCATGTACATTCGGGCTGATCACACCAACTGGGACACAATTCTTCCATTTGTTACGTTTGCCTAAATATACTGCACTTCAACGAGCCAGGATATCGGTGGATTGTGACAGGTGGACTGTGACCAGGACTATTTGAAAAATTTCTCCACCGTTTCACAGGCCCGTACACGGTTCTTGAAGAAACATCAACTTTATATTATCGTGTCACGCCTAGTCAAGCTCCCCAGGACCGTCGATACCGTGGCACAGAAATCGTGCACGTGTCACGGCTGAAGCCTTTTGCGCGCCGTACTTCACGAACATTGGCGGTCAGGCGCCCGCCTTCATTCGGAGGGGAAATTATTGTGAGTGTGTAGGTTGCGTCACCATGGCCTAGACACTCCCAGGGACTGTTCATACACTCTGGGCAACCTCCCGCATTCCCTCCTCGCCGTAACATTATCATTCTCACTAACATTACCCAATCTTTTCCCTCATGCATCATCATCATCGCTCTCGGTGCGGTGTTCGGAACCCACTGGTTCGCCCAATAAACGTCCCAGTTCACCCGTTGGTCAAATATATATATATATATATATATATATATATAGTATAAGTAAAGAGTCGGATACACAGCAAGAACAATAACAAACAATGTTTACTTACGTAGCGGCAAAGGGACTTGCATTCATCAGAGTAAAGTTACATGATTTTGCTGTCGCAAACATTTTGAACACATTTCTTATATAGGTTTGCATAAAACTGTGAGAAAGAGCGGAAAATGTTTCGGAAATGGGGAGTGTGCATACAGTCAGGCTACGCCTATGTTACAACATCAACAAACAAACAAGAAAAATAAAAAATAAAAAAGGGGGGGGGGAGCGAGAGAGAGAAAAGGGGTCGTGTTAACAATGCAGTGTTCAAGGTTGCACCATGACGGGTCAACGTATGCCGCGCGGGCTGCAAGTTCAGACAATGGGGGAAACTGGACAACCGCGGTTTGAAAAGAAAGGGAAGAGTATACACTGAGGTATTCAGTGACTGCTGAGATTGGTTCGGGGGGAAGCGAAGATGGGTGTGCCCCCCGCTGGTCAAGAGAATAGATAGGGGGCTCAAAAGAGCATTTCACAGAAGCTAGCAATTAACAGGAAATAGGTAGGGTCACAAAAGGTGAAACATGAATAGATCACAAAGAGATCACAAACACGAATAGATCACAAACATTTTGAACACATTTCTTATATGGTTTGCATAAAACTGTGAGAAAGAGCGGAAAATGTTTCGGAAATGGGGAGTGTGCATACAGTCAGGCTACGCCTATGTTACAAACATCAACAAACAAACAAGAAAAATAAAAGGGGGGGGGGAGCGAGAGAGAGAAAAAGGGGTCGTGTTAACAAAGCAGCGTTCAAGGTTGCACCATGACGGGTCAACGTATGCCGCGCGGGCTGCAAGTTCAGACAATGGGGGAAACTGGACAACCGCGGTTTGAAAAGAAAGGGAAGAGTATACACTGAGGTATTCAGTGACTGCTGAGACTGGTTCGGGGGGAAGCGAAGATGGGTGTGCCCCCCGCGGGTCAAGAGAATAGATAGGGGGCACAAAAGAGCATTTCACAGAAGCTAGCAATTTAACAGGAAATAGGTAGGGTCACAAAAGGTTAAACATGAATAGATCACAAAGAGTTAAACATTCTTAAGTGATGGTGGGAACGAGGCCTCCCTCCCCAGGACAAATGGCATTGTTGAGCCGCATTAGGCTAATAAAGCTGCTGTATTTGGAGAGTTTCTGCGAATTCTGATGGCAAACTCGAGGGTAGGAATAATAAAGCTGCTGTATTAGGAGAGTTTTATTATTCCTACTTTATTATTATTCTTACCCTCGAGTTTGCCATCAGTTTGCCACCAACAATGCCATTTGTCCTGGGGAGGGAGGCCTCGTTCCCACCATCACTTAAGAATGTTTAACTCTTTGTGATCTATTCATGTTTAACCTTTTTTGACCCTACCTATTTCCTGTTAAATTGCTAGCTTCTGTGAAATGCTCTTTTGAGCCCCCTATCTATTCTCTGACAGCGGGGGGCACACCCATCTTCGCTTCCCCCCGAACCAGTCTCAGCAGTCACTGAATACCTCAGTGTATACTCTTCCCTTTCTTTTCAAACCGCAGTTGTCCAGTTTTCCCCATTGTCTGAACTTGCAGCCCGCGCGGCATACGTTGACCCGTCATGGTGCAAACCCTTTAAACGCTGCATTGTTAACACGACCCTTTTTCTCTCTCTCCCCCCCCCCCCCTTTTTTTTTTTTATTTTTCTTGTTTTTTTGTTGATGTTGTAACATAGGCGTAGCCTGACTGTATGCACACTCCCCATTTCCGAAACATTTTCCGCACTTTCTCACAGTTTTATGCAAACCTATATAAGAAATGTGTTCAAAATGTTTGCGACAGCAAATCATGTAACTTTACTCTGATGAAGGCAAGTCCCGTTGCCGCTACGTAAGTAAACATTGTTTGTTATTGTTCTTGCTGTGTATCCGACTCTTTTCTTATACTATTTCTGCGCGCTTTGTGAGTTTATCTTTTTCTAGATTTATTATATATATATATATTGTGAGCATTCGCGGCGTTACATTAATGGGATACGCAGTGCAAGCGATACCGCCACTATCATGGCCAGTGTGAGCACTGAGGGATACGCTTCCCAATCTCTTGAACTGACGCCCCATCGCCATTACCATCTGTAAATAATCATCAGCATCATCGTCGGTCTCGCGCTTCCCGGTACGTTCGCTCCGAGGAGGACAATAAACGTCGTCTCCGAGACCTCGTCCCTCACTCTCTCAAGGGGTGCCCGTTGCGCCACGCTCCATCCGAGCGCAGATACTGGAAGAACTGCCGACGATGCCACAGCCGGCCACCTAGGCTTCAGACAACCTACGAGCCGCGTCCGCAGTCGTTTCTTTTGGCCCGGCCTGTCCACCTGCGTTGCCCGTTACATCGCTTCTTCCCATCTTGTCAGCAGCGCAAGAAATCCACATCCCCGCCGGACGGACTGTTGCAGCCGCTTCTGCGTCCGTCTATGCCTTTTCAAACGGTTGGTGTAGATCTCTACGGGGCTCTTCCTTGTACAGCTGCAGGCATATCGGTGGATTGTGACAGCAGCTGATCACATTACACGTTATGCAGAAACCACGCCAATTCGCTCTGGCTGCGCATCAGAGGTCGCAGACTTCGTCCTGCGCGCAATACTCTTGGGCCATGGGGCCCCTCGTGTTTTTTTGAGTGATCGCGGCAGGGGTTTTCTGTCCAGTGTTGTTGAAAATGTACGTCGTGCTTCGAACAATGTCCACACAGCCTCTCCTTCCTACCACCCGCAAACGACCGGCCTCACCGAAAGATTACACCGGACACTCTCGGATATGCTTTCCATGTACATTCGACCTGATCACACCAACTGGGACACAATTCTTCCCTTTGTTACGTTTGCCTAAATATACTGCACTTCAACGAACCAGGATATCGGTGGATTGTGACAGGTGGACTGTGACCAGGACTATTTGAAAAATTTCTCCCACCGTTTAACGGCCCGTACACGGTTCTTGAAGAAACATCAACTTTATATTGTCGTGTCACGCCTATTGCTCCCTCCACGGACCGTCGATGCCGTGGCACAGAAATCGTACACGTGTCACGGCTGAATTCTTTTGTGCGCCGTACTTCACGAACATTGGCGGTCAGGCGCCCGCCTTCATTCGGAGGGGAAATTATTGTGAGTGTGTAGGTTGCGTCACCATGGCCTAACCTCCCAGGACTGTTCATACACGTTGGGCAATCTCCCGCATTCCTTCCTCGCCTTAACATTATCATTTTCATTAACATTACCCAATTCCCTTCGCTCGTGCATCATCCTCATCGCTCTCGGTACGGTGCTCGGAACCCACTGGATCGCCCAATAAACGTCCCTTTCACCCGTTGGTCAAATAATATATATATATATATTATATATAATATTATATTATATATATATATATATTATCATATATATATATATATGAATATATATTATATATATATCTATATTATATATGCATTGTGAGCATTCGCCACTTACATTAATGTACGCTTCCCATCTCTTGAACTGACGCCCCATCGCCATTACCATCTGTAATAATCATCAGCATCATCGTCGGTCTCGCGCTTCCCGGTACGTTCGCTCCGAGAGAGACAATAAACGTCGTCTCCGAGACCTCGTCCCTCACTCTCTCAAGTGGTGGAGTGTGCGCTTGATCCCGACGTCTACCTCTCTTGTCGCACCGCTGGAGCTACGATCGGGTCGGCGTTTGGCGCTAGCAACCAGCACCATGCAGCACGAGAGCAGCCGTAGTGCTACCAGCGCAGCAGCTCCTGTCCAGCCCGCCATTACTATCACCGCTCACCAGCGCGATCCTCCGTTTTTCTATGGCCTCCGTGGTGAAGACGTGGACGAATGGCTCGATCAGTTCAACAGGGTAAGCTCCTTCAACCGCTGGGACGACACGTTCAAGCTACAGAACGTTGGTTTCTCCTTGAAGAAGGTGGCTGAGACCTGGTACCACAATAATGCGGGAGGATTCTCTGATTGGAGTGACTTCACTCAGCAACTGCGTCAGATTTTCGGCACGTCCTCTGCTAGCGCGGCTGGAGCCAAAAAGAAACTGGACGCCCGCATACAGCACCCGGAGGAAACCTACGCTTCGTACATAGAAGACGTCGTCGGACTGTGTCGTCGAGTTGACAAAGACATGCCAGAGGCGGATAAGGTACGACACATCATGAAAGGAATCTCCTCTTTCGCTTTCAATGCCCTGGCGATACAAAATCCCACCACCATTGCAGAAGTGCGGGCGATATGCCAGCGCCTTGACAATCTGCAAGCTATTCGCCTCCAGCAGGATTCCTGGCCTACCATCCCCTCTGGGAATGTGGAGCTCCGTGCTTTAATACGCGCTATCATACGCGAGGAGCTGCAGCAGCGTGACGCTCCCTGCCCCCAGAATGCTCCTGTCTGCGCACATGGACTGCGGGACGTGATCAAGGAAGAGCTGGCGTGTATGACCAACATTCCCCAACCATGTCAGACTGCGCCACTACACATTCCCACGTATTCAGAAGCTGCGTCCCGACCACCCATTCCCGTGGAGCACATCGTGCACCCGACTGCGTCCGCCCACTTGACCGCCCTCTCTGCGCCATCGATGCCGGCACCTTACTCGTCAACGTGGCGACCGATGCGTGCTCCAGGCGACCGGCCTGTGTGCTTCTACTGCGGCATCAGAGGACACATTTCCCGTTTTTGCCGCAGACGCCAGCTAGATGAGCGACGAGGCTATGCCCCCTTCGAACGAGACAACCGCTTCAGCTACGCCCCCCGTCAGCGTGGGTACTCGCCCCCTCCAGCCCGCTCGTCTCCCTCTCCTGACGCCATGGACTATCCCCGCGATTCTCGCCCCGTTCGACGTCGTTCCCCTTCGCCATTCCGTCGGGCCTTGTCACCACTTCGACCTGTTACCAATGCCCCCAACCGACAACAGGAAAACTAGGTGCTGCAGTTTTTGGAGGGAAAACTGCATCACTTGGACCGACCACAATTCCTCATGCACTAACCGGCTATATGCTGTCTGTGTTGTCGAAGGTATTCAAGTGGAAGCATTAGTTTGACACTGGGGCTACAATTTCCGTGATTTGTGCTAATCTGTGTTCGCGTCTCAGAAAAGTCAAGACTCCATTATTCCGGTCGCCTTGTTTACGTGGTGCCAATATGACACTGACATCCAGCCCAGTGCTTATGTACCGTGCGTGTCTCGATAGGAGGAATTCGCCATTCTATTCAGTGTGCAGTTATTTCCCCGTGTGCCCATGACCTCATTCTCGGGATGGGACTGTTCTTGCCTCTGCCTCGCCGTTATCTCCTGTCGTCGCCCGGCCATCCGTATTGCTGACACACAGTATCTCAGTTGTCCAGACGTGCATACCCCCCCCTGAAGTTGAATTTCGATCACGTTTTGGAAGCAGGTTGTGAAGGCATTCTATCCGTTTCTTCTCGACGCATTTGCCGACGGTGATGTTTTGGCGGTACCGTCCACTCGATTTCTGCCACAAGGAATTGCCATCGCACCATGCCTCCTTCGGTTTGTGAGTGGGTCTACAGTCCTGGCTGCTTTCAACACCACAAATGAACCCATTCTGTTGTCTGAAGGAACTACCATAGCTTCGGTGGCTGATAGCAGTCCTGCTTCAGTGGTTTCCAGTGGCACGTCCCCTTCAATTAGCACACTGATGGCTGTGCCAGCGGATATGTCAGCTCTTACTGCCACGCTCAGTCCCGACCTTACACCTACTCAGGCCAAGCTACTAATCGAGTGTTTGGCCAAGCACCCGATTCATTTACGTTCATTCACATGGTCTCACACAGACTACTGCACAGAAGCACCGAATTGAACGGACGGGTCAGCGTGATTCGACGCAGACCATAACCGCGTCTCCTCGTCTGAGCGCAAGATACTTCAAGACAATGTTGCCGATATGCTCAAACGGAAGGTTATTCGGCCATCCACGAGCTCATGGTCTTCTCCCGTTGTTCTGGCTGAGAAAAAGGATGGATCTGTACGGTTCTGCGTAGATTACCGGGCGCTCAATAAAATCCTCGAAAGGACGTCTATCCTCTGCCCCGCATAGACGATGCATTAGACTGCTTGCAAGGGGCCGAATACTTCTCAAGCCTCGAACCTTCGCTCCGGGTACTGGCAGATACCCATGCACGAAGCCGACAAGGAGAAGACGGCATTTGCCACCCCAGACGGCTTGTATGAATTTACGTCATGCCGTTTGGGCCTGTGCAACGCTCCGGCTACCTTCGAACGACTCATGGACACGGTCCTTCGTGGCCTCAAATGGCAGACGTGTCTGTGTTATTTGGACGATGTTGTGTGATATTTTCGACCACATTTTCGCAGCATCTGCAGCGCCTTGACGAAGTCCTGACCTGCCTGTCTAACGCCGGACTGCAACTGATATACGAAGAAGTGCCGTTTTGCAAGCAAGAGCATTAAGTTTGGGGCATGTCGTTTCCAAAGAGGGAATACGTCCGGACCCAGACAAGACAGCCGCGGTTGTAAACTTTCCTCGGCCCCTCCAACTGAAAGATCTGCGGGAGCTTCCTTGGCCTGGCGTCATACTTTCGGCCGTTTATTCGCAACTTTGCGACCCTCGCTTCCCACTTTGAACCAGCTGTTACGTGCCAACGTGCCCTTCATCTGGTCAGACGATTGCCAGAAAGCATTTCAAGCCCTTAGGACGCCCTTACAGATGATCCCGTCCTGTGTCATTTTGACGATACAGCGCCTACCATCCTGCATACTGATGCCCAGCGGGTTCGGCATTGGCTCCGTTCTTCTTCAGCGTGACACTCGATCCAAGAGAAGGGTGGTAGCATATGCTAGTCGCTCACTGACAACCCGCTGAGCAAAACTACACTATCACTGAACAAGAATGTCTAGCTGTTGTATGGTCCATTCAGAAGTTCGCGCATACTTATACGGCCGTCATTTCACCATCGTCACAGATCATCATGCCCTCTGTTGGCTCTCAACTATGAACAATTTATCTGGGCGCCTAGGCCGTTGGGTCTTACGTTTACAGCAGTTCTACTTTACGGTCGTGTTCAAGTCCGGTAAAAAGCATTTAGATGCTGACGCCCTGTCGCGATGCCCACTATCTACTTCGTCGTCTGCTACCATCACCGAACCACGCCAACCCTGTTTACCTCTGGGGCCTATCACCATACTTCGGTGAATGCGTTAACTGACCTGCCATCGATTCAGCGGGCAGATACGTATTGTGGGACTCTCATCGACCGCCTGAATGGCTCTGCCCGACCACCTAATAGCCGGCTTCGACGCCAACTTAACAACTTCCGGCTCATTGATGGAGTACTTTGCCACATGAATCGCCATGCTACAGGCTACAAATGGTGCCAGTAATTCATCGTGAGCTTCGTCTTGGCGTGCTTAAAGCACTTCATGATGAAGCGACGGCTGGACATCTTGGCTTTGAAAAGACATACGACCGCAGTCCGGAGTCGGTTTTTTTGGCCAGGCTTATTCCACAAGTGTTGCAAAGTATGTCGCATCGTGCGCCCCGTGCCAACCACCGCAGCGAGTCTACGTCCCCTCACCGCTGGATTGTTGCACCCAGTTCCCCTGCCCATCTGTTCCTTTTGAAACCGTGGGCATAGACCTGTATGGGCCCTTACCTCCTACATCTAATGGCTGCCGCTGGATCGTACTGCGGTGACCACTTGACTCGATACGCGGAGACTGCTCCCCTCCCGTCTGCCTGTGCTCACGAAGTTGCCGACTTCACCTTACGCAATATCATCTTGCGACATGGAGCCCCTCGGGTCCTGCTGAGTGACCGCGGCAAGACATTTCTTTCTCAGGTCCTTGCCGAAGTCCTTCGTGCTGCCAACACCATTCACAAAACTTGCTCTAGTTTCATCCCCAAACAAATGGCCTACCGAACGTTTTCACCGCACTTTATCCGATATGCTGTCTATGTACATCAGCCGCGACCACCGAAACTGGGATATCATCCTACCCTTTGTTAGTTTGCTTACAATTCAGCGGATTCAACGCACGACGGGTTACTCCCCCTTCTTCCTTGTTTATGGCCGCCACTCCTCTTTTGCACGGACACCGCCTTTTTCTCTGCTCCGGTCTCTGCCACTTCCACCATTTCATGAACAGTTCGCCACGCGGATCGCTCGACTGTCGACGGATGGCACGACTTACACGGATTCGAGTCAGCAAGAACGGAAGGCAAGATACGACGCATCACATCGTTCTGTTGAGTTCTGCAAAGGGGAGATGAGGTGCTACTTTGGACTCCGATTCGCACATCAGGCCTCTGTGAAAAGTTTCTTCACAGGTACCTCGGTCCCTACGTCGTCGTCGAACAAGTTTCTCCAGTCAATTATCGTGTTTCTCCAGTGGATACTCCAACAGACCGTCGCTGCCGTGGAACAGAAATCGTGCATGTCTCCCGCTTAAGCGTTTTCACCTGTCGCCAACCATAACAGCCGGCGGCCAGGCCGGCCGCCTTCAGCCGAGTGGGAAAAATGTGTGAGCATTCGCGGCGTTACATTAATGGGATACGCAGTGCAAGCGATACCGCCACTATCATGGCCAGTGTGAGCACTGAGGGATACGCTTCCCAATCTCTTGAACTGACGCCCCATCGCCATTACCATCTGTAAATAATCATCAGCATCATCGTCGGTCTCGCGCTTCCCGGTACGTTCGCTCCGAGGAGAACAATAAACGTCGGGCTCCGAGACCTCGTCCCTCACTCTCTCATATATATATATATATAAAATATATATATATATATATATATATATATATATATATATATAATATATATATATATATTATATATATTTATATACTATATATACCGGTTATGCGGAGATGTGGGTTCGAGTCCCGCTTTCCGGAAAAACGGCGGATTTTTTCTCGACTATATTTTCGCTTATTTATCAATGAATCAAGAAACGTGACAAGCACACGTAATTCGGCCCTATTAATATTTCGAAAAAAGCCGAATAGCACTGGCAATGACGATGCAACCTTGATTATATTATATATATATATATATATATATATATACCCGCCCGGGGCACCTTGAGTGTTCATGGTGACGGTGAGCAGCGACACCGCGGACACCGAGCTCTCGTACATAAGCCGTGTCCACCCGTGGCGAGGTGTTTGAGGTGAAGGGTAGAAGCCTTAAACGGTGGCTGTCGGAGCCTTGGTCAAGTTCCGGCCGGTGGGCTTCCTGTCTGTATACCAGGCTTGACTACCAGAGTAAAGTAAAAACAGAAAGTACCCCCGTCTTCCTGCTTTTTCTATGCCGTATGAAAAAATCAGACCCCTCCTAAACGTGATCTGTCCCTGAAAAGGGGCCGCACCGAAGTCTCGTTTCCTTCACTTCCAAGCATGAGCTTCCCCAAGCCAGACAACTATTCTCGTTTCATTGCTTTCTAATCTCGTGACACAGCCCACCCACTTGCTTCACAATCGGTATTTTTGATTACAAAATACCCTGACGGAATAATTGGGAAAAACCTACAATGCCCAAAAACAACGCACAGGTGAAGTGCTCGTCGAGGTAAAAAGCAAGCAGCGGGAAACCACACTCCTTGGTCAGACGAAAATGGTCGATCTGGACATTGGGGTCACACCCCACCGCTGCCTAAGAAGATCGCAGGGTGTGATCTCTGAGCCAGACATCCTAAACGAGACAGATGACGACCTTCTTAAAGGTTTAAAGGATCAGGGCGTCACCGCCGTGCGCCGCATCACGATGCGCAGGGATGATAAGATAATCCCCACCAAACATATTATCCTGACCTTTAACCGCTCCTCACTTGCTGAACATATTAACGCAGGCTTCATTCGATGCTCCATACGTCCTGACATTCCAAACCGGCGCCGCTGCTTTAAGTGCCAGCGGTTCGGGCATGGAACCAACTACTGCCGTGGTCGTCTTACCTGCGCAAAGTGCGCACAATTGTCCATCATCAACCCTCACCTGCGCCAACTGCCAGAGACCCCATGCCGCCTACTCTCAAAAATGTGAAATGTTTCAACTAGAAAAGAAAATTATCAACATCAAAGTCACTGAAAACATCACCTTTCCAGAGGGGCGAAAGAGGTTCGCCTCTTTCCCCCTGGGCAGGTACGCCGACGCGGCTCGCCGGGGGGCGGAGCTGCGTCTGGTCTCGGCGGGGCCCCCGGTACCGCGAGTCGGACTTGGTCCCGCCACCGGCGCGCCCCCTCCCCCTGGGGTGCCTCAGGCAGCCCAGCCCGGCCACCACAACGGTTGCTGAGCCAGCAGCGACTGCGGTGTCAACCTCTTCCGTCGGGACCGGTGCCGTTCCCGTTCCTGCCTCCCTGTCCTCCAGTGCGTTGGAGGGTGCCAAGGGAATGGACACCACGGGCCCCGCACCGGCTCCCACCGCCATCGCACCGCCCGTGCCACTTCTGGTGCCCCCGACACCAGCGGTGGTGGCGGCTCAAACGAAGGGCGCTTGAAGGGGGGCCAAGTCCGGGGGGGGCCGGTTCGACAGGCACACCCAGGACAACGGACGACGAGATGGACGTCGTGCCGTTCTTGCCAGCAACGCAGCGCAAAAAGCGGCCTCCGACGTCCTAGCCTACAGCAAGGCCTAAAATCCCAATCCACGAGTCACAGCCTCGAAAGACGACGCATAAACATACACACTCCAGTAGCTGTAACATTAATAGTGGGAAGAGAAAACATAATACAATGGAACTGTAAAGGCCTCCTTAAAAATCTTGACGATGTGTACGAGATGCTGCATGCCAATCAGCCAAGTCTCATGTGTCTTCAAAATTTTTTGAATAGTTACATGATAGTTAGAAAAGACAGACATGGTGGTGGCACATCCTCCGGTGGTGTGGCCATCATTTCCCGAAAATCCTTGGCATGCCACTCTGTCAAACTACAGACTGTTCGTGGCCATTCCAACCATAATCTTTATTAGGCTCATAATATTATGCTCTCTTTACATCCCTCCCGACTTCCAGGTCTCGAGCTCGGATTTCGAGGGTCTGGTAGATCAGTTACCCGAACCTTTCATTCTTTTAGGCGACCTCAACGCACACAACTCTCTTTGGGGCTCTGCTCGCACGGATTCTCGAGGTCGCCTTATCGAATAATATCTTACAACTTCGGCAACATGCCAATTCATTAAAAACAAGCCTGGACACCATAATATAGGACACAACGCATACTCGCACCTCGACTTGGCTATTGGTTCTGCAGTTCTCTTTCCATCTCTTGAGTGGGATGTTGGCATTAACCCATATGGTAGTGACCACTTCCCAACCACATTAACATACATAGGTAAAGGCCCGAACAGTTCACCTTCCCATAACAGGTTCAATGAAGCTAGAGTGAACTGGAGTACATTTACAGAAGCCTCCAAACTACACCACACATCCTTAGGAATCCTACACGTTGAAGAAGCTACCCAACTGATCACGGCGCACATCCTCCATACCGCCGAAAAGTCTATTCCCCAGGCATCCAGTGCTCCGTACAACCCAAGGAGGCCATGGTGCAATGAGGACTGCAGGCGGGCGCGACAGGCCCAGAACAAGGCGTGGGGTGTCCTTCGCAGGTACCCCCGGTCGGCTAACTTACTTTCATTAAAAGAGCGAAGGCCTTGGGAAAACGTGTGCGCCGTGAGGCAAAACGAGATAGTTGGCTCTCCTTCATAACATCTGTAAATTCATACACAGACACACGTAAGGTATAGACACGAATGCGTAAACTTAACGGACAACATACACATAGCCTACCCTTGGTCAGCACGACTGGGGACACACTAGAAGATCAGGCTAACACACCTGCACAACACTTTCAACACGTGTCAAGCTTTGCACACTACACAAACACTTTCCTGAAACATAAAGCCTGTTGTGAAAAGAAGTTCCTACGCTACAACAACAAATCACACACTTCTTACAACTCCATATTTTCACTACATGAGCTGAGGGTTGCTCTAAGCACGTGTAAACCCTCAGCTCCAGGCCTAGACAACATTACATATACAATGATACAGCACTTACACACAGACACTCTTGTAGCACTCCTTCAGCTTTACAACAAGATATTTCTTTCGGGGCACATTCGAAAGTCTTAGAGGGACGCCATAGTTGTAGCATTCTTGAAAGAAGGGAAGGACCCTTCCTCTTCTGCTAGCTATCGACCCATTGCCCTGACCAGCTGCCTGTGCAAGCTTCTTGAGGAGATGATAAATCGCAGGCTCGTGTACTACCTTGAGTACAACAATCTTCTCCTGGCATCGAGGCTGCCAGGTTCTCGCAGCCTCGATGCCAAGGTAGCATAAGAGGGTTTCCTGCCAGTTACCTGCTTATGACAGGCTGTAGACGTTCGCGTCACGCCCCGGGGGTTGAAAAGAAAGTCCCCTTCTCCCCGTGTAGTCAGAGTGGCACTGGCTACCACCCTAAGCGTCAGATACAGTTGTAGTAAATATAAATACCCCAAAAGTGAAGAGAACACAGTCGCCCAGATAGCCGAATTGATAAGGCATTCGAGATCTAATCGAAAGGTGTGGGTTCGGTCCCCACTCTGGGCGCGCGTTTTTCTTTCTTTCTTTCTCACGTAATTTATTTATTTATTTATTTATTTTCAATACTGCCAGTCTCGGGCGAGACCATAGCAGGTGGGCATTCATACAATTTCAGCAGGAACAACAGCGTTTGGGCCTAACATTGGCCAACAAGCAAAAACAACAATAAAGTACAATAAAAGGTATCACACACTTTCACTTCAGTGCAGAACCGCTGAGTTGTGCAAGCAATCGTCAATGTTGAGGTTACCTCAGGAGCCCTTCGTGTTACATAAGGGGAAGCGTAAAAACATGGTATAGACGCACAAGGTGTCAGACACCAGAAACAGACAACAATACGCACGTACAAGACATGTAAGACAATGTAAAGACATAGACATACAAAGTCTTCGCGCACTGTAGCCACCGCAAGTTTAGTTCGAAAAGCATGCAAATTCCCTCCCTACCCCTGAGCATCCAGTTCACGCTTCAAAGCGACGCGATGGCCCTTCAAATACCACCGTCACCTTCCATCTTCTCTGATTTCCAGTGACGAGTAGACCGAAAGGCCTCAGAAGTGTGGTCCTCCGCTGATTCCCGAGAGCGGCAAACTGTGTGTTTCCCGTATTATCCCGCAAAGAGAGCAAAATAATAACAAAATAACAAAATACAAAACAATTAATAACAAAATAATAATAATAACAATGTAACGTCACTAACGGTAAATAATTGTCTAACCATTCCTCTATGCCTTTTTTGGCGTTGTAGACTGCCGGCATTTCTTTCTGTATTTCCTAACGAGCCCCTCATTTCCAAACCCTATATACATATATATATATATATAAGTTGTACAGAAGTTAGTAGTCCCCGACAAGACAAAATCGCATGTGGTCGTGCGCCAATCCTTCTTGTGCAGCGGACGGGGTATGCGCCGGGAGAAGGACTGTTATGCGCCGGACGATGAGGGTAGGCGCAAGGTGCTCAGCGCGAGAAGAAGCACGACCAGTATCGCGGTGCTCGGTACAAGAGCGTGCTCTAAGAGAACGTGCTGCGACATCGGCCTTCGCTGCCTTGCTCGTCTTTGGTCTCCGTCTCTTTTCCAACGTCTTGCTGGCCTCCGACTCTAAACCCCCTCATAGTGTGATGCAGGTGCAGTTCCCGTTCGCCTTTACACTTTGGAGCTACGGAGAAAGCGGATAATTCGACCACTATCACAAAAAAGGGATCGCGAAATGGCGCCTCTGCAAAATAAACACACCGTGTGCTACGTATCTCTTCCTCAAAGTGACCCTGCCATGTTCTCTGGCACCGAAGATTATGACGCCGAAGACTGGCTGTCATCCTTCGAAAGTAGTGAGTGCCCACTATCGCTGGGATGACCCGATGAAGCGTGCTAACGTCGGCTTTAGCCTTACCCAAGTAGCCGAGCGGTTCTTTCTAAACAACGAAACCGACAGGGCAACTTGGTCGGGCTTCAAAACGACATTCTTAGGGGTATTCGGTCGCCCCTCGGCTCGCAAGCTTCGCGCTGAACAGCGCTTACGTGACCGCGCTCAGCTTGCCGACGAAACGTACACAAGCTACATCGAGAACATCGTCGACCTTTGTAGTTGGGTAAATCCTGTTGGGCTTCAGTCCGAGAATTTAAAGCACGTCTTGAAAGGCATCGAGGACGACGCGTTCCGATGTTAAGGAAGGACCCTCAGTCGATTGGAGACATCATCAAATGGTGTCTTAGCTACGACGAGCTCAGTAAGCAACGTACGTCTACCCTCCAACGCTGCTCACCGCATGATGATACACATATCGGGCGTCACTTTCAGCGCTTGCTATCTCCCCTGACCTCGCACCTCTTCTTCCACACATCGAGCAAATCATTCGAGAGGAGGTTGCTCGTCAACAAAACCATCAGTTATCGGCAGCCACTCCTTCAATCCACTTGCCTACGACGGTACGCCGCGTCATACAAGAGCCAGTCGCTGAAGCGCTGCCGTCAGACCGCCAGCCTACATCCTCTCGTGTGCACATGGTACTGGCTGTTACTGCTCACCTCGACTCGCCCATGGGTGAGCTCGCAGCCACACCTTTGGCGGCGCATCTCTTTTCACCAGTAGCAGCAGCCATTCCTTCAGCCATGGCGGAGACCTTCGCTTCACCTGTGTAAGGGCCTTGCAGACCTGGACTGATCGGCAGAACAGACCTGGACTGATCGGCAGCAATAACTTGGGTTTAAACTAAAAAAAATGTCGGAAGCGAGGTTTTTTTTTTTCGAAGAACGAAAATGTTTGTGAATGTTCTTTCTGTATTGTCCAGCGCAGTTTTGTTGCCGGCTTACAATAAATTATACTGCATTGACATGCCACGCCAAACCGCAGCGCCCTACAATTTTATGCCGCCCCTTACAGCGCGCAACAAGGCACGTTTCCGGGCGCGCTAAGCTTCGTCCAGCTCATGAGCAGCGGATGCGGTCGCCGCTGATTCCTGCGAGCGGCAATGAAACCAGCCGCTTTTAAAGACCGTCTCGCCAAGCATGACATGACAGCTGAGCGGCGAATAAACAAATCAGATAGGGCGGTGAGGGCAGTGTGAAAGCACGCTTTGACCGGCGCTCCATGGTTCCCGTCGGCGCCCATACGCGGCGAAGCGATGCGGACGTACATAGTTACAGCCATGTGTCAGTGCTATTCACATCGTCGTATAATAGCGTACCATTCTTATATCAGAGATACCATCCCCCTTCGATGACCACTTTCTGGCAACGTAACGTGTTGTCTTGGTCAGAAGAAGCTTGCTTAAAATGTTTCAGCAGCCTTTTAATCCACGAGTACGTTCGTGGAGTGAAATGTTTTAACTGCAGTGATTGGTAAGCCCATGCTAAATCCTTGGAACGCAAGTTAGATTCACGGCCATGACCGCCACCTAGTGATTGGTGTGTGCGACATGGTAAACCTCGTCATCATAAACATTAGTACAGGGCTCTAGTTTCTCTGTGGTAATATCTTCACTGTAACGGTGTTACTTTTATTCGTACGTTGTTATATCATACCACGAAATATATAATTTTATTGGAACACAAGAAATGTAAAACATATTACATAACAATTAGTATCATCATCCTCACCATCATAATCAGCCTACCTAACTCAACTGCAGTATGGAGGCATCTCCTATTTACCTGCAACCAATCCTGTTCTGCGTTCTTGAGTCCACTCTTTCTTCTTCGAATTTTTATATTTCACTGCTCGATCGGTTTAATGGCCTTCCCGTGCATCTAAAGCCATAGCTTGTTATCCAATATTTTACCCTAATTGTCCACGGGTGGTTGGTTGGTGTAAAAACATGCGGGCGGAAGTACATTTCTTTTACTTTGTCTGTACTATATGTTGTACTCTAATTTTTTATCTGATCCTGTTAGCTTGTTTTGTGTCATTGAGTAGTATTTCTAACTATTTTTTCTATAGCGCGTTGAGTAGACCTAAGTTTTCTTTCTAGTTGTTTAGTAAGGCGCCAAGTTCTAGCTCTACAATGGCTATCAGAAGAGCAAAAATCTTTTGAGACAATATGTAAAAGTGAAATTACGAAGCTTGTGGGGGTAATGTGGGAACATTGTTTTTAATACTGCGAAGCAGTGTCTGTCTGGCCACCCCAGTTTTCATTTTAGTAACGCCGAGCTACTCGGTGCCACTGCGTCGCGAATCCTCGCCACCGCCAACACCGCGATCACAACGGTTACTGCCCTCCATACCACTTTTGCCTGTTTTATAAGCTGGCCAATCGGCTGATAGCAAAAGTAACGCCATAATCAGGCGTACCAGAGCAACTTGCCAGGTTTGAACGCCCTAGTGCGCCTATTATTGTTTTTTGAGGATAAAATCTTTCCGCAGACATCTTCGCCAGTGAATGTCACCCCTAAGCACGCGCTCACCACCATTTGCCACTTTTACACGCACTTGTTGTTGGGAGCACGGGGCATGGATGAACAGCTAGTCTTCATGCCGCGACCGATCACATGTACGTTGCCTTGGCGGGAAAAATAAAATTGAAATTCTCGCGGCCGAATGCGCCCTGTCAGTTGACATCGGTTTGAGTTTTGGCTTGGTGTGTTATAGAGACCGATATGGCTAAGACACTGGACAGAAACGGACATCCACGAGTTTGTCCACTAGAATAAAGGTGGGCTGCGTCGAAGTTTAAAATCCCTATCGACAGACGCGTGTAGTTCGCGCGGAGGAAGAACAGCAGGAATCGAACGAGAGCCTGCCAGAAGAGAAGCGCAAAAGGGTGAGAAAACAATAGATAACCGCTGCCGTCGTCGTTTCCACCGCCAGTTCCAGGTCGCCGAGTTGAACGGCTATCAGAACGACAATTTTGTCTGTGCTATTTACTTCTAGACACACGAACATAACTGGTTACCGGTTTATCACTTAAGAGTTTGTAGTTCAGGCAAGGGGGGCCGTGCACGCACAGATGTAGGTTTAATGCCCTCACTAATGGCACGTTCGTTGTGCTGGCTGGAAGTTTAAACGTATACGTACACCGCCACGATGCGAACTTCTCGATGTCCTCAGTGGTCCAGCGGAGTGGGTTGGTGTGTTACGCAGACAGTAATAGGCCAACTATGGGTAAGGCCACAGACAAATTCATGTGTGTGCACTAGAATATATCGGGAGTCCTTGAATGTTTTTGGCGAAGTTTTTATAGCTCGATCGCTAATTACAAACAAACGTGTTTTGTTTCGTGTACATCCTGTAGTGCGTCGAGCTTTGCAGGTCATCCTTATTCACAGACTGGAACTGCACAAATTTTTAAAGCGATATTTTTACCTCTATCCCAAAAGGCTCTGTCGCGAACGCTGGTGTCAATAGAGAACTCCCGCACAGAAACAAAAGAAGTTACTTGTACTGCCAGGAATTGAACATGGACGGAAGGAATACAGGAAACGGAGTAAGAGCCCGTTGTCTCACCGAATGAGCTACGAGCCAACACGAAGACGCGGGAGATAGACGGTGCACTCAGCAAACACATCTGCGTAGTTACCCCCTTCGTTATTGCTAAATAACACGTGGGGGCGTCACGCAACCTCTCGCGGCGCTGAGGGCCTCCAGCACCCACGGCGTTTGTAGTGGCCGTGTGCGCGCCTTGCGCATGCGCTAGGAGTTATCCACAGAAAGGAAGCTAGCACAAACGCATGGCATCTCACTTATCCGTTTCTGCCGCCAATCTCGTCGCCTCTGTCGGCGGCGGGAAAGACGGAGGATAACTGAGATTGTCTAACAATGGGTTTGAGCTTTCTTTATGTTGAAAAAGAAAAATTTCAACTGATGTCATTCACCAATAAAATTGAACCAACCACCTTTCACGCATCATGCATTGATTACCCTAGTAAAAAATACCTCTGAAGTAATAACAGGTGTGGTGAACAGCTTTTACTTCTCGCTGGTTATACTCTTTCTAGAATCAGGTGTGTGAATTCAAGTGACACGGCATGAGTAATTGTTGTGGGTGTCGTTTACAGCTTCCCTTTCAAACCACCTTCACATGATGGATGGGTGCACACTTCTTGAGGATTACTACACTTCCACTTGGTAATATTGTTGCGTGGCAGGATGACCGTCACTTGTATATATACAGTATAATTGCAGCGTGTTTATATCTGTCGTGGTGACAATCTTTTCCCACACACGGAGAGTCTGAGTTCTGTTGTTCGCGTCCTAGAGCAAGGATCGTCATACTCTTAGTACTTGGTCAGCTGTTCTTCGCGCCAGTCTCACTGTGCGCTTTGTCGTCTGGCGCAATCTACGATGAGGAACCGCGTAATATCCAGATTTTCCGGTGATATGACCACCTTCCCCGTGTGGAAATGCTCCATCCCGGTGCTTTTTAAGAAGCGCAGTGGTCAGTAGTAAATGAGGGGTACGCGAGTTTTAGATTTTGATACGGCGGACATGGACAATGCTAGTATAATGTCTGGAAGCGGATCTGGAGGGTATAAGTGGAGCAATCTCGAAAGTAACTGCAGTTTTTTGGCGAACTATATGGCCTTCATAGCACGACAGCACCGTTTAGGACAGGAAAACACGGTCCGAAGGACGCCCAATGACACCTGAGGAATCCGGTCAAAAGATTTCAAAGCGAATTTGTAAAGCCGAGAGCTTTGCATGAGCAAGTAGCCAAACCGGCTTGGGTTGACTCGTCATGACCATCCTTTGATACTGGCGCACTTGTGGCCCGTATGATATTGTCCAAAAGCAAAGTGCGCTCTCGGCCGAGTGGATGTTAAAATGAGGGGTAACCAGCAATGTTATGGCAAGAAAGTTTATATCCGACGGTTACGTACGGGACAGTAATGTCCGAATCGCGATGCCTGTAGTAAACACACATAGAAACCACATCAGTGAGCGTTTTGCTAAATCGCTCGGTAAGTCAATTTGTCTGTGGGTGTTAGGACGCAGTACGTTCGTGTCGAATAAAGCGGAAGCGGAGGATTTTCTCAGTGTCCTTGGGCAAAAAGTATCCGACGCCATCGGTTATAGAGTAGGCGGGGTTCACCTTGATGTAGTATGATGTTCTTTATTCTGTTTATTCCGTGTCTTTCAACAAGAAGTATGTGACGTCCGTGACGCAGCTGGTTAGTAGCCTATGAGTGGGCGTAACGCTTAGCATAGGCATTCGCGATGCCAATCCAGCACTTTTCTTATATAAGCAAGAAAAAATGGCTGAGGTGATCCTGCCTGATGCGAATAACCGTATCTGCAGGAACATGGAATGCCTATAGGGAGCATGGCAGGCATTATCCTGCGTTAGCACCAGCCATAGAAACCGACACATCGGCGAACGTACCGCTGAAGGTCGGGACAGTAGCCGTAAAACATACCGTAACAAATTCCTATCGCCATCTCAATTCCGTAAAAAATTCCTTTTTTTACGGCATTGAGATCACAATCCTCTACACGAAACTGCTGCGCCCCATCTTTATATCTTACAAGTAACACAGGGAGTCCTACGGGCTACAAATTCTACGATTATTTTTTCATAAAGCATGCTATTCAAGTCCATTTTTAATATGCCGCGCTTTGCCAGTGAAATCTAGTACACAGATAGGGCACGCGTCCCGAGTATTGATTCTGCTCATCATTGTTTAAGTCAGGCCCCAAGGACGGCCCTGAAAGTCAGAGATGTCATTGTGGGATGACGAACTCTCTCGAACCTTTGTTGCGTTTTTTGGAGAAAGATCCGTATTGATGATCAACGTAAAGTCCCCTGAAAACGGAAGTGTACGAATGTGCCAAGGGCGGTGCCGACGGCGCGGTTCATAGTTATAGAGAAGAGACAGAGAGCAAATAACTCTAATGAAGACCAGTGGTGTCACACGAGCCATCGCCCTGGCTTCGTGCGCTGTATGAGAGAAGTAAAACAAAAAAAATGAACACGAAAAGATGTCATTTTATGAACCAAAAATTTTCAATTACAAAACTATGTCCAGTTGTGTGCGCCCTATATATTCTAAGAGAGCTTTGATTTTTCATTTAGTTTGATAACAGCGCTAGGATAGGACACAGAGAAGGCGACACGAGACTGGGCGCTGACTAAGAACAAAGGGTTTATTTCGCCGCAGCTGAATATATACCCTGGGAAATAAAAACAATAAAACACACAAAATAATAAAATTGCGAAGGCAAGGGCTTGTTTCTATAAAAACGCACATGCGCTAATATTACAATCAATGACTAAGGTAATCGTGCTCCTTTTTGTGCAAGTCAATTGACGCCATGTTATCAAACTAAGTATGTACCAAAAAGCCTGAATTAACACAGTTTGATTTCTCGAGTAGCCTGACTGAAACCCTACCAATGACGACCAAACAGTCCTCACCTCATGTCCCGCACCGAACTGCAGGCACAAAAATAATATGAGTTTCTGTCTGAGCATGGTGTACTTTGAACACCAGAACAGTGGTTTCGTGTATACCGCTGGCGAAATACAACTTCACGTTTCTGTGGTTACACATCCCTGCAATATTAACCCAACACGGTGTGCTATGCTAGCAAGGTACAAAGAATGCAAGGAAAACACAAACCGACACCCATAAAACACCGTAGCATAAGTGCCGCCATGCGTTCGTGGCCTGTTGACAGCAATAAAGAAGAACAAGGGAACAAAAAGCTACCAGAAGATGTGCTGTGCTACCATGTTCTATGTTTTAAGCGCTTAGACAGTATTTTCTTTAGGAGCACTGCTTTGCAACCACGTATATGATATTAGAGGCCATTATTATGAAATATTGTAATCTGGCGGCGGTTGTCATTTTTCACAGCACAATCCATTATAGTGAGTTTTTTTCCTTGAAATACAAGTATGAGTTTGAAGTGCGTATCGTATTGTGGTCGCCCAGTCTGAAGGTTTTAATAGCAGTTATCTTCGCAATGAAGCTCGTATTTTGCTTTGGCTTAGATCTTTGGTTTTCGTACATGTACAAGTGGAGTAAGGTGCATATGGCTGTCGTAGTAAGCGACACATTTTGCAATCGAAATTAACCCGCGTTTCTGTGGTTAACATCACTGGAATATCAACCGGACGCGATGTGCTAGGTTAGCAAAAAAAGTAAGGAAGAAATGCAGGAAAACAACAAACCTACAGCCATAAAAGCACGACGCTATCCGTTGCATGAAGGCTATCATACTTTCGCCTCTAATGACAGCGATGAGAAAGAAAAAGAAAAAAAAAGCTAACAGCAAAGATGTGCTTGGTAAATTCCAGTTTGCAACCACGTAAAAAAAGTTGTTAGCCATATTGTTGTGGCTGCTGCGTCATCGTCACTACACAATCCATTAGAGAAAGTGTGTTATTAGATAGTTGTACCGATGTAATAAGTAGTTTTCAGAAGTATGCGTCTACACAAAAGCTGGCAAATGTGTTCCGCCAGGTTCGGTACAGAATGCGGATTTTCCTGAGTTAGTCAGGCTACGCTGATATGGATACTGGCAAGTTTTAAGCCAAAATAGGCAAGCGAAGCGTCAGTGAATGTCTACCGATAAAATTTGTGTAAATAAAAAGCATTCCCGAAGAGCTTGCCGAAGGTAGCATATTTTAAAAGCAAGTACATAACTTCACCTAATGTATTTTAAAGGTAAGGTATTGGATGTTCTGATTGACGCTTTTGTTTTAGTTTCTTTCTAATTGATTGATAACGTCCCTCTTTCAGAGAAGCATGTCTTGTGTGAACTGCGTATTCAAGGAATTATGGGTCCGGAAGTCATACCGCGGTGTAAAGATTTGTACAAAACGCATTGCGGTAGATACACAATACAATGTCGACTCGGACAACTGTACACTTGAAGGAACGCCTAGAAACAAAGAAACATGGCAAATGTTTTTTGTGACAGAATAAAAGATCCGTATGGTTGTTACTTGCTAGTCTGGAATTGTTACAAGTTATTTCAGAAAACACGACGGAGAATATGATTTCGAAAAGGGTTCATTTAGTGCCAACACTTGAGCAGCAATTGAAGATTACCGATGGATACAGCGGGTCGCCAGTGGTGGTGGAGATATATAAATTCTTCTAAATAGCATTTCAACAAGGAGACTGACAGAGGAAACTGTTCTTACTTCATTACCATGCTCATCAACAGACGTCTTCTTACATTCAGATCATCTTTTTTGCAAGACTGCATCACTCATTCCCCACCTTACTTATTGCCAAAAAACCGCTCTCATACCCTGGTTTCGTAAACCGATTTCAAGATGTTACACAATTTTTTTCTTATGAAATGAATTGAAAATTGCATTTAATCGTTTGGTTTGGAATTCATTACAACTAGATAAACAAAAATTATTCGAATTTTTAGGCGTTTTTATAACAACCAGTCACACTGAAATCAAGGAGATTGCATGCACTTAAAAAGATTTCGCCAGCAAGAATGCAGAAAAAATACCACAAACACACGTGTAGGGTAGGTGATTGTGCGTTTGAACGACTTGGATGACGTGATCGGAATTAATTATTTGAATAGTTACGACAAAGTTTGGCTGGTAATGAACGAGCGCATGGTGTAGCGATGAACACTTTGCCCCATTTATCAATCTACGAACCAGGTCTAGCCAAATATTCCTCGTATAAAGAAGTTTCGCACACTGACCAAGTGGAGGAGCATAACGTGATCAATACAATTGTCGACGCTGTTATGTAGACGCACGATGCTAACACATGCAGGTGAACAGAAATGGCAGAAAAACTAAGGAATAAATACAACCTCAGCTGCGAGAGGACCGAGAAGTTCATATATTTAGCTTAATATAACTCGGGGAAAACGAGATACAGAGGCAAATATTGGCTTAGTACAACGGATAGATTTTAGGAATGGTTCCCTCTCAGTATGAGCGGTGTACGTGCTGCAAAGATCTGCAGAGAAATTGCGTACGCACATTCTGACCAGGAGATTGTACTTGCTTGAAGTAGCGCATAGACGTTTCTCTGAGGTAGCGACAACAAAGCGTGGCATCATGACTGATAGTTTAGTTGAACCTCAGGTAACATAACTGGAGCCCTAGTGAGAGCACATGAAGCTGAACACCCGTAATACCGACCTTGGCAGACCCCCCTGAGCTTCCATACGTCCATACCCGACTGATATTGCGCGCACCTTATTCCGCACAATCTGGTGTTTTTTGTGGTATTCGTGTGTCTTAGCCAATGGCCGTATACAAATATACAATAGGCCCCATAGGAATATATCTGGCGTAAACATGCGTTGTAAAAGCTTCATGTGTAACATCAGTAGAATCATGTTCGAGATATTGACCTTACCGAGCCAACCGACACGTTGAAACGCACTAGCTTATCGGCATAATCACCTAAGTAACTAGAATACAAACTTTAAAACATATATGCCATCTCTACAAGCTTGAAACCTCGGGAGGTCCAAGCATGCATAATAGAAATGTACCCTTAGGGCCCTGGCGTTTTTGCCAATGAAGATCAAACCATTGGGAGGTGGAGGTACACAGCTTTGCTTTAAAAGTCTTCTGTCTTTCAAGAACGAAGAGACGTTGAAAATCGAGTTTCTCGGTGTTTTAGCAGCGTGACTACTCAAAACAGCGACGACGATAGGAGACGATTCTCTGCTTCGTCCGAACGGCATTATATATTTCCGAGTTGAGGGGCTGTTAGGATGGCGGTAGCCTGTGTGCCTTCAGGTTATTTTTAACGCTTACAGGGCTGTGGTACTGCGCTCGTGGCACACAGATATGCCTTGTCAGTCTGCGATGACAGCAGTTACATTTTTGAAGATCAGTACTTTGTTAAGTGTTGTGGCTGGGCAACCACTGCACATTGGTAGCTTAAGAAGGAATGACGTTGGGTTCACTGTCCACTTTCAATCAGAGTGGGGCACTACAATAATTCAAATTCCTCCTGATAATATCACCAATAAGTCGAACATTGCATAGAGCAGTCGATGTCAAATAGAGGGCAAGACTGCGGGCTTTAAATCGAAAGGAAAAGTGATTGCTTGATTTTGTCAAAAACTGCGAATACTTTACGACCTTATTAATGAATAGAAAGCGGATTGGGGGACGGTGCTGTAACGAAGCGGTCGCGCACACAGGGGTGCTCGTCACGGTCAATGCGCTTTTGCAGTTGGCCACAGTTGCGAATAATGAGATGGCACTTTCAGGGCACTAACGACGATCTCCTTTCCCTGTCTCTGGTGCCGCTGAACCTGAAATAATGGCAGAAGAAGAGCGTGCTCCAAAAAAAAACGGCAGCACATCGGCCACCACAGCGTCCAACAGCAACAAACTGACAAGGGAGAGCACCACCACGAATATTCTTCGGGGCGCCTGATTAGCGGCAAAAAAGGCAGGTAAGGCGACCGTACTGTGTTGAGGGTCAACCAGCTCACAAAGGGCTGCTATGATCGTCGCTCTTTTATAGGTGGTTCATCAGGTGGGGTTGGTGACGACGGCCCATTTAGTGTAGTGACGGCCATTCCCTGTCCTGGTGGAGACACTGGAGGGGTGGAGACCCTGGAGCGGCGGTTACTGAACTTAGCGGCCCGAGTAGCCGGCTTAAGCGAAACACGGCAGCACATTGGCCACCATAGCGTCCGAGGAGGGAGCAAGCAGAAGAGGGTTGAAGACAACCACGAAGGTGATTGCGAGTACTGGCAATGCGAAGAGCAGCAGTTTAGGCGACCTTGCTGCAGCGAGGCCAACGAGCAAACAGGGTGGTGCATATGCTCGTCGCTCTTTCGTTGGTCCTTCAGACGGAGTAGATGAAGGTGGCCCTTTCAGGGTAGTTATGATGACCGCCTGTTCTCGCTTTGGTGGCGTCAACAATGGAGGGGTGGTTCCGGAAATTAGAGGAGGAAAGAGCACTCTGCTAGCAAAACACAAAAAATGTATGGCACCATTGTGTCAGACAAGGTAACGAGTGGAAGGGAGGTGAACACCAATTACGAATATTTCCTTCCGGCCACTGTGCACCCTGTGCACCATTTGGGCATAGCAGAGGAGCGAATAGGCGACCACTGTGGGATAAAACCCACTATCACCATTCAGGTCGCCAAAAAATGCTACATTTGGGAAGGTGGTCTATAAGACCAGGTCGTTCCTTAAGAATTTGTAATGAGGTTGCTGTGAATAGTAAACCGCAATTATTATTTTAAAAATTTGTTGTGTTCGGGAACAGCTTAACGGAAGTTAATTTGATGGGTTGTGTGGCAGTAATACATTAGGAGCGGTGATTTTTCTGATCCAAAAGAACATGTGAATACATCTCTCTCTCTTCTCTGTTAAATACCTATGGCTTTTAGTGAAGTAATTTCGGTTTTGCGCTTTGGTGTGTCCTCTACTAGAACGCATTACCGCCGGTAGACTAGATACAATAAGTCGTGTAAACGTTTCCAGGCAACTGGGAAAGGCCGTTAAATATTTATACTAAGCTTCTTTTTACTGTTGTAATTTTAAGCAACAGCTAATTTATGTTTAGGTTGTGTATTTTGGGCCTGTTATTTTTTTGGTTCTTCGGTTTCTCTTCGGTTTTCTTGCCCTGCAGTGCTAGCGAGGAACACTGCGACGTCCACGTCTTCACAGGATGTCGTAGGAATTCTGACGGAGTGATGGCGCTTATACTGTGCACCCATTTGGATACTGCTTTCTGCACCAACTCTACCTAGTGATTCAGGAGTGCCAGATGTCGCCAGGTAGTACAGAAGGTGGAAGCCGGTTAGTGTTGGATCCGATGTATTTAGGTTGATTGAAAACGACATGAAAAGCGCCAATTTCCTAAGAAAATGTTGCCACCGGACCGCTACTGGCTTTAGGATGCGGTGCCCAGAATTATTAAGGTGCTAAAGAAAGCCCGCGGGCGGCGGCCGGCGGTGGAGGAATAGTCGAGGACGCGGTGCACTCTCCCGATTAGAACCAGGGTGCCCTGCTTCCCTGGCGGGGATGCCTCAGCGTACCTCCTGATGTAGAACAGGCCAACCTGTTATAGTCCTTTGTGACACGTTTTTGGTTAACCTGATTTTGATCATTTTCTTTTCTCATTGAAACTTTTGAAAAGTATGATAGTATGATAGTATGTCGGGTGTCTTCTCTGGCAATTTATGCAGGATATATTGTTGTGAGTTTCAAATATGAATGAGGTGATTATGCTAACCATTTTTAGTGAGCGTCTTTGGCAATAAAAAGATGCCGTTCTCCACATAGCGTCGTTGAAATAGCACCGTTGGTTCCGATTATAGGGACCGCTAGAACAGCGCGAACCAAGCCTGCATATGTTTCAGCGAGGCAAGAGCGATTGAAGGGAAGGATGGGGAGCTTGGTCGTAATTTTCTAGTTTTATCTGCGGATTGATATGCACCGGCCTGCTCTTAAGCCTACACCTTTACGGTCACCTTGCAGATAGGCTTTCTTTTAGGTCATCATAATGGAAGCCGTGATGGCCACTACTGGAGCTGTTGGGACTCCGGTGGCATGTGACCCTTGTATGCGTATGCAGGATTGAAAAATCAGTTAGCGGCTTGTTCAAGCTGATGGTCTTCGACAAAGATGTCACCGGTCATTGCTTTTGGCTTCGCTAATATATTGTGGAGGACTACAACGTTTTTAAAATGATAATCCTTGCCTTATATAGTAGCAGCGTTTGATTTGTCCATTTTTTAGGAAAACAGAACACCAGTTTGGTTTAAAGAAACGTAGGGTCGTAGTATGTCAATCCAAAATTTGGTGCAAACAAGGGCGGGGAATTGCCTGCCTGGTAGACATACAGGGATCCCACATGCCGGAGCTTCATCAAGGGCGGGGACGTACACATTGAGGTGTGTAACAATCAGCGTTTCAACACATCACCACAGTAGGTCACAGCTTTTGTTTGGGGGCTATTCCCACGGTGTCCACGTTCACCATCCTATAAATTCACCATGTGCGACTTGCAGGATGCGTATCCAGCGCCATTCAGAAACCATATATTTTCGCATCGGTCTATCTTCAAACACCCACAATGGCCTATATATGTGAGGCTTTGTCTTACATAGGTCAGCTTCGTATATCACGCTCACGACTGAGCACGCAATTATGCAAACATCAACGTGCTTCCGCAGCCTTAGAGAGTATTTTGAATACATTCGGCACCAATGCTCCGAAATACGTGCTCTGTCATGCAAAACATAAATGCCCCTTACAATAATTATAGTATGACATAGGCTTGATCTAAAAGAATTTCGCAAAAGTGGCTGACAAAGCACCACAGAGCTAACGGAAAGTGAGAAATAAAAGATGGGTGGGTTCTAGGAGAAATCTCTTCCTTGGTTGTTAGAGAAGCCAGTTTCATCACTCCTCGTCTGCATAATAACGGGTGAGGCCGTTGGGAGATAAATGGGCCAGGTGAGAGCTTTGTGCCCCTAGAATAAAAACTTGTTTTAGAGACCACGTTTGAAACGTACAAAAGGAGAAGTAACAAAGGATCTTGCCTCACGAGCAAATATTTGGGCTCCCAAGGGCCAAGAAGGGGGGCTCAGGACACAGAAAACAACGCCCACCGTTGCTAGGTCCCATATCCTGCATTGTGAGAAAATAACACAAAAATGGTGGCAACAAAAAAGGGAAATATTTACGGTAACGGTAATCATAGGACAGCATTTCATCGCTAGAGGCCCTCCAGAAGTGTTTTTCAGCGAGCTAGCATTACGGGGGAAAGCCGATTTGGCAAGAGCATGTCTGTGGACTAACAGACCGCAAGACCCAGTTTTCGGTCGCTGTAGCAGGGGCGAAAGGCAAACAAAGCAACAGAATAATATCCTAACGGTGGTAACAGGGTCTGTTGTATTGTGCAGACGTCCCCGGCAACGAGCTCTGTTATTCAATCACATAATGTTGAGATCTGTACGAGCGGCGATCAGGAGAGTTGTCTCGGTGTTGACGATTAAGATTCGATAGAAAAACATGTTTAATGGATGGTTATATAAGAGTAGCTCTAATAAAGAAAGAGCAGCCGGCTGGGGAAGTTACAAAATACTCGGGGTGCAAAAAAGCTTCCAGCAAGAGAAAGGAACTGTAAAAGAGGGGAAACGCGGGCCAGTTGGTACCTTGCTGTGCACTCTTCAAACTGTAACGGGCGCTCGCTGGTCTTCAAAAAAGTCGGCATTCTAAGGCGATACCAAGAGCATCGCACACGTGAGATATTCGTGGCACTGGTCATACACCAAAGGGGAAATATTGCATCAGCAGTCCTGCTTTGGATCTAATGGACAAGAAGATTAGGTATCTCACTTCATAATCACTAGTACTTATATACCAATTTTTGTATATGTTCTTTCAGAATAACGTGTTTAAAACCACTTTCTTTTCAATAAAACTTTAGTTGGCAGTCAGCGCTGCGTGTGTCTAGTCTCCCCTTTTGCCCTGTATTTAGCGCTGTTTTCTCTTTTAGAGAGAAAGGAGTGAACGGTCTCGTCTCGCCTGAGGGCAAGAATTTACTTAAAAATGGGGCAACAGTCTACATCGGTCCAGTGCTGAGCGTAGAAAACGAAAACATGCAGACATACATCCTCCACAGGTCACGTGATGCGTTGTCAGACCCTGTTGAAGCCTGTGCCAAAGAGAGGGGGAAAAGAGGAGCACAACGATATGCCACTGCCAGCAGGCCTCGTGAAACATGATTTGCTAAAACCGGATTCCCGAGTTTGTGGAGCTGGCGAGAGCAAACCGTGGCTTATTGAAGTCACGGAGTGCACACCAGTTAGTCTCTGGCGCGGCGAAACTTTTTCGGAGCACAGGTAAAGATGGCTTCACCGCAATAGACAGCGCTGTAGCTTAGTGCACCAGACATGTAGCGCGCACATGTAGGTAGCAGCACGCAGAATCGTAACAGTGCTCACACTTCAACAACGGGGGGCCTACGTGAGTAATTCTACCAAGTATATACAAAACTATATCCGCAGTTGTTACGTATCAGCCTTCTAGGTGAAGCCGTAGCTGTGAATCCTGCATATTGGGGTATTTTCCACCCAGTAAAGTAAGGTGACGCAACAGATGGGGCGGCGGCGTTGAAGAATGAACTCGATTAACTACTGCTTTTTTGATTCAGCGTCCTCTTCATATTTCACGTAGGGAATTTAGAAGCAATGCTACCTGGTACCTCTTTGCCTCATACGCTACGTGGAACGAGATTCTGACAGGTGATAAAGGTTTCCAACATGAGCCAGCTTTTAAGGCCGCGACTGCCGCCTGCATTAAACCAACTCAATACTACGAAAGCACAGGCTGCGTTACTTAGAATTTACGACGGCAGCTTTGCTGAGTACGAAATGGGGACACTAAAAAATAGGCTCCAATCTACGATGTGAAGGTGGTTGGAGAAGCAAAGCTGAAAAGGACACCAACAAGCAATTGCCCATGCCACGTGACTTCAATTCACACACGCGTCTCTACAAAGATGTGCAACCAGAGATTCTACCTGCCGTTAAATAGAATTCGCAGAAGCGGTTGACCCGAACGTCGAAGTGACCGGTACGCCTGGGCTAGAGCGGCGGACTCCGCCGCTGTAACGCGGACGTGTGTCGGCAGAAAGAAAACAGCGAGGAGCGTCATTTGAAGGGTGATACAGCGGAACCTAGCCATCCAGATATGATAGCTCGGGGCTACATCACCGCGCAACACAAGCGCGGACACCGAGACAACTCGGCATGTGAGCTTAGTGATTCCCATTTATGCCGATTTAAACCAGTTCTTTTCGAAGTTTGAGAAACTGCGAGAAATCTGAGGTACTCTTATAGTCGCTATGTATCAGAACCAGTTGCTCCTTTAGCCTTTTGTAGCACCCTTTAAAACACAACCAAAATAGTATTCATCAATTAAGAAAACAGGGTACCATTTGTGTCGAGCAGTGCGCAAAAGGTAGTGTTTGTTTAGTGGCGAGATGTCTGTATGCGATGTATACATTTTGTTTTCGTGCCCTGCAAACCGATCTTTAACGTATCTTTGCCGTACGACCACTTATTCGTTCGTGTCCGGTTACCCAAGGACGTGCTGTGGAACAATTTATCAAACCATGCGAAGGGGAAGCGCGCAATGGACGCGAAGCTGCGCCTAACCAGGTCCCAAAACAACCGTCGCTAAACAGACGACAAGCCGAGTCACGCCGATGCGCCGCGGCGTGAGCGCGCAAAGAACGCTGTGTAAATTCACCGCGCCATCAACACTGTGCTCCATGAAATGAAAACCGCCCTTCACTCCGCCGCCATGTGGGGAGTTTCTTCTCCCGCCACACACGAAAGAACCGTTGTCTGGTAGAGGTAGAAAACCTTTGCTTTAAAAAGACACGAATACGAACGCTGCTGCTCGTGACTCTTTTCGCTGTGTCCAGCGTAAGGGAACAGAAAGTTATCATCATAAGACACTGCCACTATAAAACCCGTCACCGAAAACCGTAGTTTCTTGTCCCCGGAATTGTGAAACATTCAACTAGAACCGATAACCTCGATGCGGGTGATCGGCTCCCTATATATAATCATGGGAACCACTGTAATCCTTAAGAGCGAATTCTCATTATAGCACCTGTCCAAACTATCATAAGCAATATTCCTCATAAATGACAGCTGTCCCTCTGGATAAAACACACACTTCTGATGTTCACGAACTACACAGCAACGCTCTACAGCTGCGAGACCAGCAAACCTTTCTGAGAATGTGGGGCAGACACATCTGATATCATCTCTCTGGCAAACCAGAGTTGTTAATACTTACCTATACTAACCCGCAACAATTCATGGGGTAGATACCGGACGTGCTTTCTGTTTGCACCGAGCGCACCTGTTTTCTGTTCGAATCAGGCAAGGTAGGCCATATTTTGAAAGGAGCTGCCATTGTCACCTTGCTTTACCTATTCTGTGAGCTTCTCAACAGTCATCGGCGACGTCTTGATGCTCCGGCCTTACAAAGAATCTAAATACTTCGTGTTGTTCACAGTTTACCCAGGCTCCCTAAGACACCAGTTGTAGTCATGGAACAGGGAGGCCTCACCAACTCATCCACAATGCTTGGCCAGCCACGCCCACCCTAGCTGGACACATTTTATTCCATACCTTCTGTGCGCACACTAAATCGGCAGTCAAGACAAATGGTTCCACAACTTTCAGTTCTGGGAGGCTCGGCTAACTAAACTCCACAGTTTACCAGAACATGTCCGGCACCATGCCTTTAATGCCTCCAGTGGAAACAAATTGCCGCAAATAAGTAACTATCCAGGTACGCCTACGGTCATCTGTGAAGTGTAGGCGCACCTGCAGCACAGGCACGTAGGCAATGCAGGATCCCCCTTGAAGACCGTGCTCCCCAGGAGTGGTGTCGGACGGCGCAGACGACAGCAGGCGAGTCCTTGCAAAGAGAATACCTAAGACAGGTGCCACCCCCATTAAAAGACTCTGCGTAGGGTTAATCGCGCAGCCCATTTCTGGCGTGCACAATAAATGCGTGAGTGTTCAGGCTACTTTCACACACGAACGTTAGAATAGAGCGTATTAAACAACACGTAAGCTGCGTGGGTTCCAACAGTTCTTAAAAAAATGTCTGTACGCAATTGGAAATATTTCTCATTTATGTAGTACCAAGCTATATCGACCGAATATTTTATATAACAATCGAATACTATTTCTTTATATCTTTAAAAACAGAAAGCCATATTTTCAAAAAGTGGCATAAAAGTTTTAGGTTTAGGTCCTATTTTTACAATGCCATAGCGCAATTCCTGTTCGATGTTTCATTGTGCTAATAATCTGCTACAGTTTTTTTATGCGCCCCTAAGCTCAGACAGATTAAAAGTGGACTAGCTGAAACGGTTTTCAAATTCCACGGTGCGCGAAACGAGATGCCAGCTACGTTTTCGTGCCATAGCCAAGGGAGCATAAGGTTGTGGTTCCAAAATTTTGGTCATTTTTGATCATGATTGTAATCGTCAGTAAAGCAGCATTTTTTTAGTACGGTGCTAAAACTCCGAGGTTAGTTCTATCGTTGAGGCTTGGCCTTGTGCCCTATACTTCGTTTAATAGCCAGAGATTGCTCCTGTGACAGGGTCGCGCCTGTTTTGAATTGTAATTTGAAACGCTAAGATTTATGCGGGGATATGCAGGCAATTCGCGACATGCCCGCCACATAATTTAGGACATATTATAGATCGTTTCTGATTAAGGATTATGATTTATTTTCTTTTCCAGGGCCAAAATTTCTCTGAACCTGGTTTTAGGTAGATGACATGGTGCCGCCTCCTTATCGGTTGAGGTGGGAAACTACCTGGGTGTGATAGCCTCACTGGCAGTAACCGCTAAGGACGATTGCTGACTAGCAGTTTGCGACGACGGGTTTTAAGAAGAACACACAGAAGGGTCAAACGCTAGGATTGGTGAAGCCCTGCACCCATTTGCCTCTACGATAGTATCATTTCAAAGAACCATTGTTGAGTGCCCGCTGCTGTGGTTTCGCGGCCTTCGTTGCCGTCGTCCATCATTGTTACCGAGAAAACGATGACACCGAATGGCGTTGCAGAACAAAACCGAAGGCGAAGAGTATCGCGAAAGTGTGAAGAGGAAGGCGCTTCAGTAAGACGTGTCGTTGGGCGAGTTGGTTCATGCCCCCCAACCGTCCATGCCCCCCTCTCTTGGTGGCAGTGTTCCATGTTAAAAAGGAAAAAAATATTCCAATTGATGGCGCGGCCAGTTGAACGCGCAAGAAAAGTGATATACTAGAGCAACAGTCCACTGTATTTATTGTGGATGTAGGGAAACAAACGCAAAAGTGGACGCGAACAGAACGAGAAAGAGACTAGAGGCATTTACGTGGCGGAGAGGTAGAGTACTCATGCCTTCGTATGGCATCATTACAGATGTGGGCACATACGCAGCCAATTTTTGTTGCCGTGCTAGGTTTTCTCTTACACCAGATAAACCTGACCAGCTGACATCGCTTGAGTGCTGCCGCCCAAAAGGTGAGAAAGAAATGGAGACGTTACAAATCTGTACGTCTCGCACCTTTTAATGTCCTCACCGCTGCTCATCAGTTTGAAACGTCTGCTCCTACATCAAGTAATATAAAAATCCAAAATTCAATCATATCATCTTTTAAAAAGGATGTAGCAGTTATAGCTTCGCTTTGCGTCGATTCCCATCAATAAAAATGCCATCAATGTAGTTTTCCCCACGCCGGACTCCCTCTATAGGCTAGAGCCGCTACTGATTGCCAAGTTCCCAGTTTCCGACCGGCGATATTACGATCTTGCAGCGGGAGGTGCTGCAAGCCCTGATATAGAGAGTATAGCGCCAAGAAAACAGGCATGAAAAGCACAATGTATACTACCCCGCTAAAAGTGTAATATTCTGGTTGGCGATACTTTAACAAAATGGCGTTGGTGTGTGACAGAACACGAGTTGTGTAGTTTTCGCTCCGGTGCGAACTTTTCACGTGGATGCATAATAAGTGAGCGCATATACGTATATTTTGAAAACGGAAAAGTTGTAGTGAGGCATTCTGGAAACCTTTTTATTGGTACACCTTGTTTCCGACAGTGAGAGTACGCCTAATTTAAAAAAAACGTTCAAAGATGTTTTAGAGGGACATGATATTTTACAAGGATCATTTAAAATTTTAGATACTCGGTTCATAGGTGCAGTAGGACATCTGTAGGTGTGGAGCAAATCGTAAAATTAAAATTCCATTGACAACAGCCTAAGCCTCATCATTGACATCATCACATCGGCCTCCTCTCTTTATCTGGCAAAGTCATTACCTTTCAGATAACATTTCCAAAAAATATGTAAGTATTAACAACATATATTTTTAATTTCTCACATTATAAAAGCCATTGTCTTGCTTAGAAATATTCAGTTCTAGAAATATCCGGCTTTTTACCTCAAGCTTAAGGGCCAAGTTCTTCAAACTGAGTGACAACAGGCCACGAGCTCTTTTTATCCTCCCCAAATGACAGCGATCACTCACACATGTTGCCCGCGTAACTTTGTTTAGAAACCCAAATAGCCAATTTCTAAGCACTCAGCAGGTTTTTTGGAAAGCAAGGGGCAACCAAAATGCACGTGGTGCTTTCATTGAAGTCCGGTGGCCTTATATGAGCCCATGTTTCTGAGGCAGGCATGATATTGTTGGCGAAAGAGAACCAGACGACCAGGCATCCGGCTATTAACAATGCCTACGAATGACTGCCGCGTGAGGCGCGCTCTTGGAGCGAGCCCCGCTGCCAGCGCTTGTGGCGCGCTTCCTTCTCTTTAATTCAACAAACTCCCACGGCTCCAATTTGATCAGGTGCTTGCTTCAAAAAAGCACAGCCGCTGCACTGGACGACCTATTTCCCGTCCCGATGACACGCGGAGGGAACACAAGCGCACAACTCCATCGCGCCCTGGAAATAGCTGCAGAAGGCGCCCAAGTTCCCAGAAGGCATGGGGCGAATTGTCCTGTATAAGCACTATGTCCCCTACTTGTAGCCTGGATGGAAGCTGCGCCGTTGCCTCGTCAGCGGATCGCTGCAACCGGATGTACTCTTGTTTCCATCGACGCCAAAGACGCTCGGTTACAATTTGACGGTGTCAAGCTCGTCTGCGCAGCTCGCTGACCATGGGCAGCGCTTCTGGAAAGCCGAGGTGCTGAGGCATGCACGTGTCGCTTTTGCCTAGCCAGAAGTGCTGGATTCATCGGGCACGGCTCAGCCGAGTCTGCCGGGAGATACGTGAGAGGCCGGCTGTTAATTACTGCCTCGAACTCGCAAAGCGTCATGTGCAGCTCTTCAGCAGTCAGGCAACTACGGCTGAGGATTAGCCGTAGTGTCTCCTTGGTGAGCAGGATTCAAAATTCCCACCAACCACCCCACCACGGAGCTCTTCCGACGTTAAATTTCAAGAAATGTTGCGGCCGCTGGAAAAATCAAGAACAGGGTCTCCCGTAACCGAACGGAGAGAGCGTGCGCAGTGGTGGAAGGCTAAGGTGCTATCCGAGTAAATTGTCGATTGAATGCCGCGTCTAGCCATAATACGCCTGAAGGCAGACAGGGAGCTCCATGACGTCATCTGAGATTTAAGCTCAAGGTGGACGGCTCGTGAGACACCACAGGAGAAAACGGCGACGTAGGACTTTGTTTCCCTGGATTCTTCGTTTAACATAACAGCGATCCACATAAGTCTATACCGACAACGCCGAACGAATACGATCTAGGTGTAGAGGCGCGAATGGAGCTGTTTCTGGTGTGAGTCTGCGTCGACGACAAAGAAAGCCTCCATGCAGCACGGTCTTCACCACTTGACGACCCCTGATAATCCAAAATCCAGACGTCCCGGCAGGATGACGGGGTGACGGGAGTCGACAGAGGATCCTTACTGCTGTAGGCGTCCGCGACGCGCAGCATTCCATCGTCGTCCAAGAACGGCCGTAGTAAAATGGTGCGAGTTGCAGTTCCGGCACGCTGCCCACGTGACAAGGCTCGTATATCCTCGGGAAAAGCTTCGTTCTGTACGAACCGGAGCCAGCAGCGTTCCCCTTTGAGAACTTCATAGCTCGTCAGTGGTCCTCTTGCTGAATGCGTTAACTTTCGCATATTTTTGAAGAAGTGATGTATCTTGGCACTCACCCGAAGAAGCCTTGAATACCGACCGTACATGCTGATACTCCGCAACGGCTCAACTGAAGTCGTTGTTACTAGCGTGCATGAAGCTATCTGGAGGAATGGCGGTTCACTGACATCCGCAACTTCTCTGTCTGTTGGCCCATCCTGAAGGCACAGTGCGAGCCAATGTGAGCCACGTCATCACAGTTGTGTGGCTGCGACAGCGGATGCGGCAAGGCCTTGAGAGGTGGCTTTGATGGGTGCAATTCGGCCTTTGCTGCGCTTCACTTACCATCTTCCGGTTTTCTATGATACTGACCGGACGTGAACTGGAGTCCCATAAGCTCTCGGGCTTGCGTCAGCGAACACGTGAAGCCATCGAGTGTCGTGTTGCGTGTCCTTCATCGTAAAGGCATGCCGTGGCAAGGAAATGCGTGTGAGGTTGCTAAGCTCCTAGCACCAGCTGTTCCACGCATTGAGTTGATTCGTCGGCAATGTTGAAACCCACGGAAGCTGCAGTTTTCATATTTCTGTGAAGATGATCTTCGCTCGAACGGTGAAAAGGGCCAGAAACCCTGGAGTGTCGTAGAGTCGTGTGAACGACTTGTGCATTGTCTTCTTTCTCACAGCCTTTGTGGACAGAAGGTGGCGACATTGTCGGACTTAGCACGACGGTGTCGTCGGAGCGGCTCGACTGAATACACAGCACTTTCATGTTACAAGGGTCCCCTTCTTTCGTTTCGAAAGCCTCATTGTCTTCAAGGAACTGGTCTAGCAGGGATAAAGGATTGGAAGCCTATTTGCTCAGGTCCATACCAGCACCCGCCAAAATAGACCTCGAGTCAGCGTAGACCCGCTTGGCTTGCTCAGCGTTGTCAACCCTGACGACAAGGTCCTCCACATAAAACGCGTTGACTAGGTTGGGGACCGTGTCTGGAAACTGCTCTTTAGATTTCTAAGTGGTGACGAAGTGTTGTGGCAAGTAGGAATGGTCTAGACGTGGCTCCGAATGGCACTCTTGTCATGCGTCATTGAACTATCGGAGGGAGAGGGTCCCCTTCATTTGGAAGCTGCTCAACCCAGAAAAATCTCAATGGTACCAATATTCCTAGTGAATAACCATCTGCAGGTATGCTTTCTTTATCTGCCACGATAACGTCGTGGTGGCACTTGAACTCAACCTGCAACTTCCCTAAGTGTACGGATAATACGGGCCTTTCAGTAACACGCTGTTCAATTGATGGATGACCCGGAACATTGGAGGACGTGTAGAAAAGAGCTCGAAGCTTTATCGTCACAGCATCACGACGCACGACCCCATGGTGTGGCATCCCATCCTCTTTGTCACAGGTTACTCGTTCCGCAAGACCCTCATCAAAGTGTGTCTGGATAGTCTTGTCCTATTGCCTCCGCAAATCTGGCTGACCGCGGAAGCTTTTGACCGGCATGAAGAGTTTTTGCTCTGCCAGCCGATAATTTTCGTCGGAGACATCGAGCCCTGGCTCTCGAATTAGAAGGGGACCTTCATAGCGGTCAATTTCTTTGCGAATGCCATGGTCCAACTGGTGAACGGTGGGTCATTGAACCCTAAATTTTCCTAAGTGCCCTGTATGCCGATTACTTCCAGGCGCCACATGGACGACAGTTCAACGTCAGCGGCATCGTCTTCAGGGTGTGCTTCACCGAGTGATCAAAACCGCGCACAGGAGTGCCTGGTAGAAGGACTTGGGTTTCCAAATTGGGCATCTTGCACAGTCTAGCCCGGAGCTGTTTCTACGGCTATGAGCAAGAGAAAAATCCGAGAAATTCGTCCCGTGGCCAACTTCCATTATGCGTCAGACCCGATCAGCACGCTAAGCTCATGCTCCTGAAACGTGGCCGAAAGGAGGGCATCAGCCGCAATTTGACACTTACGGCCATAGAATTGAGAATGTCTTCGCTGACAGGTGGACTTGTGATGTTGCAGATATTGGGGACTTTAGGGCCTCGATTGTGATGTGCTGGCCATCGTGCTGACTTTTAAGCGTCAAGGATACCCGCTTTCACGAAAGAGGTGCGCTCGTGCGAGAGTTTCCGAAAGTAGCATCAGTAATGTTGTGTAAAACCAGAAAACAAAAATCCGGGACGTGCAGAGGGTATACTATGAATTCTATTTACATAATGATGATGATAATGTCAGCATGTGCGGGAATCAGGGACCTTCTGTCACAACATCATCCCCGCCCCTGCAGAGTGACTAAACTAGTTGGCCGACACTGTTGTCCGTTTTACTGGCGCATTCACTTTCAAATTTCATCCAGTTCCATTTTGGGACGACGGCTTGATCTTCTATGGTGTTTGTAGCCTGAATGGCGTTTCCGGCAAATAGACAACGCGCAGTGATAGTGTTGTTGACAGCAACCGTAGCTTTTTTGATGAAAGTAAGTTTTATATGAGGGTGAAGGATTGTCTCGCAAATCACTTGAAACCATTTGTGACGCTTGTGTGGATCGTACCTGTCTGGCTCACTGTCTTTTTGTGGTCTGGTGTGGTTTCAGGACAGATGAGTTTCCTGTCGCTTCCGAGAGTGCGTCTTTTTGGTGCGGCTTATCCAGTACTCTGGTGGTTGCCTAGGTTTTTCTTCTTCGTACATTTTTAGATGGTCGATGCGCTTCCTTGGTTAGACTTCCAGAGGGGTCAAGCTTCCTGGAAAAGGCGGAATTGATGCTGATGTCTTTTTGCAAGGACGAAGATCTTTAGTGTGGTTTCCTTACCAATCTTTGCTACTGCCTTGCGTGCGCTAGGTATCCGCTGAAGCATGTCGTAATTTGTGTCCCTTGGGAGTTGCTCCTGCCAGAGTACTCTTGAAGGTGGCTCACGCTCGCATTGGTGACTGTCGTTAGGTGTTTTCTCTGCGTGCTTCGGACGAATGAATTGAGGCTTTGCAGTTCGGAAATCTTCTGGTGAAGCTTAACTAGAAACGGCTTCATTAGCGGGGTACTGGGTCGTAAAGTCGGATTCTTTGAAATTGAATTATGCTGGAGCTCGATTATCTGTCAGTTCCCTCGTAGACTTCTTTACGAGCGTAGAGTCGGAGTTGCCGGATAATACATCAGTAGTACGCTGAGATTCTGTTGTGATCCCTGTTTTAAGTCGCACCATATTCCGGTTCTCGTGTCGAATATGATCTCCTCATATTGAACGCATGTGGTAAATTCCTCTTCGACATATTCGGGTGCTACGTATGACTCAAGCTCTTTGTCTAGCTGTTTCATCTTGGCTTCATGTTCTTGGAGGCGGTAATTAAGGCTTTTATAATAATAATGATGACTTTATTTGGCATCAAGAATACATGATGCAGGAGACCTGCAGAAAAAGCTGTCGCGATGCCAGCTTGTAAAGGGCCGCAGTCCCCATCCTCCCTCCCCTATCCTAGGTCACTGGGTGACTTGGCTGCGGGCACTTCATGACGAAAATGGCTTCGGCTTACATTTTCCGTATTAATGCTCGGAGTGCCGGTTGTTTTATGTTAGAGACTCTCATAGCAGGAAAATAAACTGTCCTCTTTTTTCACGTGAGCCATCATATCCTTCAAGTGGAATGCTCCTCGCGATTCACTCACCGGGATTTCGCAGTACGAATAAACTCTATTGTCAACATTTTCATGGGCCCTTCAGAGTGCAGGCACGTCCGTCGGCATCGGTGGGGTCTCTGTCCTCCATCATCCTTGAACCCAAGGTCGGATACTTTTGAGTCGTCAGGGGGGTTTCGTTCCCGGGTTTCTTGCACCAATGTTGTGGAAAACTAGAAACAAAGAGCCGGGACGTGCACAGGGTATACCATGAATATATATATACATAATGAAGAGGATAATGCCAGCATGCGTGGAATCGGGGAACTTCTTTCACAACAGGTAAGACGTTCTACTTCGTCGACGGGACAATCGAGTTTGCGGGACACATCGCGTCGGATGAAGGCCCTCTGACTGCCAGTATCCAACCAAAAGCGCGCGAGCAGCTGGCGGCTTGTGCCAATGCCCCATGCACAGCCTGTCTGCAGAAGTAATGCCGTGGGTCTTGCAGCACTGGTCGAAGCGGACGTCACTGCGTTGACTGTGCCGATTGTCACCATGTCGCGTGCGACTTGGATCTGGTCTTCTTCTGGCAGGTTCGGACCTTCCAAGCCGGGCGTTGTATGTCGCACAGCGTGCAAGTTGCCGACGTGAACAAAGGCCGCAGGCAAGACGTGCGCTGAACTGCACAGCTTCGCAAAGTGATTTCCCTTGCCTATATCGAAGCACATTTGCTTGCCTGCAGAAGCTACCGCTTCTCCTCGGGCAATATTGTTGCTCTGCAGTAGGCGATGGAACATTGTCCCGTGCGTTACAAAGTTGACACGCGTGTAGCCCGAAGACGGCGATTGGGTACCGAGAGTCATCGCTGTTGGAGTATCGATGTGCGTAGAAGATTGGCTGCTGTCTCCCTTAGCCGCGGCGTGTCGATGGAACTGAACGATCCGGCGCACTTCCCCTCTCGAATTTTCACCTGTGACGCTGAGGAGTCGAGGATCACTTTGATTTTCTTAGACCTGGCGGATGGGTTACGTGGAGGACGTCCGGATGCGTCCTGTGTGCCTCCTTCAGCGTTTGCCGGTACCGGAGGCCAAGGTCGTGGGGCAGGGTAAATAGCAGTACGCGATGGTGCACGACGGAGTACTGGTCCGCGGATACGGCCAGGCCCTTCCAACGTGTTTATGCGAAACGGGTCCGTGTCGCAGAGGAAGGCAATTTATCGGTGTCGGCAGTAGATTCTGCATCGGACTCCAAGGCGAGCAAGCATTCCAGGTGATCGTCCACGAGAAGGTCCTTCCGCCCGAATAGCTTGGTAATGATTTTGACAGCGAAGTCGTAGTTGTCATCGTCACGCCTGATGCCATTCATAGCGTCCTTGGCGGGACTGGTGAAGTACGAAAGCCGGTACTTGAACTTCTCGATGCGTGGTAAAGTCGCGTTCGTGTGGATGCAGGAATCGAACTGGTCCCAGAACACTTGCCAGTCGCGTCGGTCGCCCGAGATGGTCGGTATCTGGAGCTTCGGGACTGTGGCGAAGCGGGTTCCCTGCGTTGCCTGAGGGATGCCCGTTCGAGGCTTCGAAGGTGCGCTCCCGCAAGCCTGAGCAGATTCGGCTGTAGCTGCACTGGCTCAATTGTCCGGGCTCGTCACGGAAGGCATGCGCGTGCGAAGGGCACAGATGCGCTCGTCGTAGTCAATTGCATCTAAAACGTTTGCGTAAATTCCTCTTCAGTCAGACTCGTCTGAATCTTGCTGTCCAGGTCGTGCAATGCTCGCAGCTTGTCAAGAATGATGTCCAGTAGCGTCTGGAAAGTTCGAGGAGTCGCAGGCCGCAGGGTTCTGCAGCAGCGCGTCAAATGCCGTCATGTTCTTCGTGACGGTGGTTCGGAGAACTCCCCGGCGGCGACGAAGCGATTCCATGGTGCGAGTCGGCGGGGCCAGACGGCTGGGGTTTCTGCACCGAGATTTTTTTGGCGAAATGGCACCAGAAAACAAAGCTTCAGGTTATCAACGATGCCAACGAACGACTGGCGCGTGAGCCGTGCTCGTGGAGCGTGCCCCGCTGCCGGCGCTTGTGGCGCGCTTCCTTCTCTTTACATAAGAAGATCATATCTGCACCACTTTTCTGTGTCGTATTGCACCATTATTTTTGATGCGGCACCAGGAAAACATTGGTATCCGAATTGGGTGGTGTCCGAACCCACGACCTCCGAGTGGCGCTGGCTACCACCCCCAAGTGCACGAAACAAGAATACCTTAACATAAATACCCGAGAAAGTGCTTGGTCAACAGCCCCGCCTTTAGCGTAGTGGTTATCGCACCAGACCGGTATTTTGGAGGTCGTGGTTTCGGATCCCACCAGGCGGGCATTGATTCTGCACTTTCTTTCCGCACCTACTGCACTTTCTTTCTGCACTTTCTGCAGAAATACTTGCGGCAATAAAAACAAAAGACTTGTTATGGAGGCAATCAAAGCGAAGTCCTAATTGTACTGCTTTGCGGCTTCGGTTCAAAGAGGCTCGAAATAAGGTCAATGCCATGATTCGTCTTGCAAAACGAAATAACATACGAGCAAAATTCACGGATGCTCGTTTCGACATCAGAAAAACATGGTCCTTAATTAACAATATCAGAGGTGCTGATGTAAACGTTAATCGCCCTGATAAATTGTTGTCTCCTTTTTCTTCAAATTTTCATACCATCGCTATGACTTTAACTCGTTTTTTTCAAAAGTGTCTGGTATAGCGAGACCTCATCTGAATATTTGCACCTTGCAAACAAGCATCCCAGAATCCGCCTTTCTCCCTCTGCTTTCAGAACACGACCTGAAATTGCTCCTTTTCAGTGTGAAACCTAATAAGTCCCCAGGAATTGACGGTATTGCAATATTAGAGCTGCGGTGAACTTTCGAAGCAATAAAAGTTGTGCTACTACTCAATATAAACAATATTATTACCACTGGAATCATTCGGGATAATCTGAAAAAGGCACTGGTAATTCCCCTTTTTAAAAGTGGCGCGCGCAACAAAATAGAAAATTACCGGCCTATTTCAATCCTGTCATGCATTGGGCAGATACTTGAAAAACATCTGCACTTGACAATGAGCAGCTTTTTAAACAAGCACAACGTGCTATCTCCTAGCCAGTATGGCTTTGTGCCAAATCAGGGCACACAGATGCTGCTTGAAAATTTTTCCGATACCCTGAACTCTGCATTCGAACACAATCAGATTGCGTGTGCACTGTTCCTCGATGTCTGCAAAGCATTTGACAGCATCAGTCATAGTATATTAGTAACGAAACTTGCAATGCTAGGCTTTCGTGGTGCGTTTTAGCGGCTTTTGGAAAATTTCTTGAGTCATAGGCACCAACTTGTGTCTATTGAAAAGTTCCGTAGCAACTTAACTGAAATTAAAGCTGGCGTTCCTCAAGGTTCAATTTTAGGTCCGTTACTATTTATTTTATATTTCAACGATTTATCTAATGTTGTGAATGTTGTGAACGTCACATTATATCAGTATGCTGATGACACGGTCCTTGTTTCATACGCTTGAAGTAATACCAACGTAATCTCTTTTTTACAAACAGCAGCAATAAAAGTGATGAACTGATTTCAGAATAACGTAGTCGATATCAATGCTTCCAAAACCCAACTTATCTGTTTCCATAACCCTTTGAAGCAAGTAACTTTATCGTCCCCTTTATATTTGCACGCATCATGCTGCAATCCCTGTTCGTGTGACCCTGTGCAATACACTCGTTCAATTAAATACCTTGGTATCTTTTTCGACTGCGATTTATCTTGGAATTCTAATTTTGCACATATTTGTCAAACATTTCGATCAGTGTCTTGTGTTTTATATAATATTAAATTCTACATGCCATTGTCTGTCCGAAAGCTCGTAGTACATGCCCTGTGTTACAGTGTGATCCAGTATGAAATATCAATTTATGGTCATGGCGCTCAACATTTGGTAAACCGGGTCAATTCTATTCTTCGATGTATTCTAAAGAATGTTGCATATGTACTTCCCTCTCACTCTGATGTTTTCAAAACCTTGTCATTACCTGATTTCATTTCTCTGCTGTTGGAAACGGTTGTCTTGAAACATTTTTGGACAAGCCAGTTTAAAATTCCGTATGTGCCTGCTCGTTGTCTGACACCAAAGAATCCCTATGTTACACCCCGTTGTAATACGAGATACGGTCGAAGACTCCGTAAATATTCTGTCCCTGAAATATTCAATTCACTCCCGCGGTGCTTAAATGATGTTAAAACGAAAGGTAGCCTGAAAAAAGGTCTTAGACGGATTAGTCTGGGACCGGAACCCTGTCATAAGTTTTGTGTTTTTCGTGGTGCGTTCTCACTCTTTTTCTTCTTACTACTGTTTTCAAGCGAATTATCTGTTATTGATGGCTCTGTCGCTGTCTGCCAGGCACTGCTGTTCAAGCCCACTGCGGCTTTGGCAGGCCCGTTTTCTTGTTTTGTATTTACTCATGTCCTCAATAAAGTATTATTATAATTATTTTCGACTCAAAAAATTTTTCATCTCTTTCTATGACCCACCACAACCTCCCCTTTACTTTTCGAGCTTTTCTTAACTACCAACCTTTATGTTCTGTCTTATTTCACGGAGCCCCTCATTTCCCATTTTGTGCTTAGTGAGGTCCTTAGTGAGGTCCTACATGCTTAGCGAGGGCCTCTGTTCTGGCAGTCTTGGTTCAAAACGGAGCCTAAGAGGGTTCAACGCTGGTCGAGCACTCTCGACATGTCATAGACACTCGTGTCACGGCCCGGGGGTTAAAAAGAAGGTCCCCTTCACGCCGAGTAGTCCTATTAGGCGCTGGCTACCACCCCCAAGTGCAGGAAACAAAAATACCTTCACATAAATACCCGAGAAAGTGGTGGGGAAACAGCCCCGCCGGTAGCGTAGTGGTTAACGCACCAGACCGGTATTCTGAAGGTCGTGGTTTCGGATCCCACCCGGCGGGCATTTTTTCACCACTTTCTTTTCGACTCAAAAAATTATTCAGCTCTTTCTAAGACCCACTACAATATATATATATATATATATATATATATATATAATTTTATATATATATCTCGAGGTCGTGGCTTCGGATCCCACCTGGCGGGCATTTTTTCTCCACTTTCTGATTTTCCAAATTCTTTATATTGAGCTACTACATCCTCCCCTTTTCTTTTCGAGGTCTTCTTGACTGGCAATTGTTATTTCTATATATATATATATATATATATATATATATATATATTATATATATATATATATATATATTTATATATATATATATATACAAAGTGCTCATGTAACTACTTACGACAGTTACTCATGCAATACCTCTTTTATTTTACAGGGCGTAAGGAGGCAGGGACAAATTTGTGTTGTACTGAGATATATGCTGGCGTATTTGCACATTGCAATAGCAAGGAATGCACCGGAAAGAGATTCAAAAGAGAACCGATAACACGATGGTTACCAAGAGAAAACAATATATCACAACAGTGAACTGGTGCCACCAAATGCATATTTTATTAGAACAAACTTCTCTAATGACATCGTGTAAGTGGCTTGTGCTGCTGACGTGGCTTCCTGTGAGCAAAAATACTAGGAGGGGTTTTTGGTTTTAGTTTTTTAGAGCCAAGTGTGTCCAATAACCTTTGCTCCAATTGATCCGTGAAATAATGCAATTGAAAGGAACAAAAAAGTCACCACCGAGTCTATGCTGCGCCACAAACACTCTGTTAATAGAGGATATATTGTGTTCCAGAAGAGAGTTGACAGCCGTTATACACTAGCACTGTCAAATTCATGTTCGCTCATGTGCTCAGTGCCGCGTATATGCTCAACTGGCTTACATTAAATGCGTCCAAAAAGCCCTTTGCTAGACTAACATAGGTCTGCTGAAAATATTATATTTGCCTAGTGTGTTTCGGTTCACATCACAATGGCTGTATAATCTTCTCCTTAGAACCTTATGATGAATTAAGAACGCACCCTGTAAATGCACGGCCTCACGTGTAAAGGAAACGCTAAGATATAATTATGGTCCTCTGTGCACTCGCAATGCACGGTAGGAAGCGCGTACAGCCGTTGCGGTGCGAATATGCATTTCAATGGCGCGAATTTAACATAGTGCACGAAAATAACTAATTTAACAATTTAACCTGCGCGAATTGAACAAAACGATAACAGAAATAGGGAATAAAACGCACGTCAACGGCACGATCACTAGATTAGCTGCCTTAAATTGTTTTACCAAGCCGCATGTTTTCTCTCTACAGCCACAAATATCGCCACACCGACCAGGCACATCTTACGCAGCAAATCGCTCCACTGTCATAACAACGGGCTTATAATACTACCCGGGTCAGTTACACAGAATACATGACCACCCTAACACACTCGTTACGAACACGTTACATGATCAGACGCAAGCTGCCATCGACCAAAACATACGTGAATTCAGGTGAACCATTCTAGCGCCACGAAAACCTTAACAAAACCGATGGAACATGCTACGCCGCTGATAATTATGCTCGGAGGGAAGGGCGCACATCACAGATACATGGCCTCTTAATTATTCAAAGCAAGGCTTGCTACGTGACGAACTCTCCGCTGCGCGTAATGCCTACTCAGAGCAAATGGTTGACGGCAGTTGCGGAGCGAATACGCATTTCTTAGTAAGTGGCCGCTCAAGCTTCTGCATAATATAACAAAGCGAGAATAAACATTCCGAAACGTGCCTCGCAAAAGAGTGATGGCAGCGTCGGCTTGAAGTATGTTCGTCAAAATCTATGCAACCAAACTTTTCTCCTTTTGGCGTCGTGTTTCCCAGAAGGACTAACGAAGTCTTTTTCGATCCGTGACCCTATTCGCGAACCCTAAGGAAAACATATCGGCACCGCGTAGCAACGTAAAGCGACAATGATGCAACATTTGTTCTGAACGATCAGCTGATTGTTACTTTGCTATTCACTTGCACCTACGATAAAGCCGGCACTGAAACTGCACGGCCAAAAATGGCGCCGCCCCAGCAGCGTTATTAAATGTCCCCACCAGGGAGTCGACCTAGTCGTGGAGGCTGAAAAAAAAGTGCAGAGCTACCACGTGACCATTCTGTTGGTAATTGGCGGATGGTGCTGGCCGGAGAAAAAGAAAATAGCAAAACACGGAAAAGGGAAGCAGCACGGGTGAGCGCAAAAGGCGGTGAGATCATAAAATTGCGCTACCTTAGTATTTTAGGGACGTTAACGTAAGCAGTAATGCAGCGCCATCTATGAAAATTGACGGTAAACAAGACAACTAAACACTGGCACTTCAGCAGTATTGCAGCACCATCTATGAAAGCGGCGATGAACAAGATAATGAAACCGGTGCCTGTGAGATAGGAGCAGCCATGGTCAGCAGGCTACATTTATCTTTAAGGCACTTCTATTACTGCGTCTTTGTGCACGTCACCAAACCATGATTTAACGGTATAATTATAATTTCGACTTAAAATACGTAATTTCACATTGGCTAAAGCATCGTTTGGTTCCGAAGAAGCGCTTAGGGAACTATAAAACACTAAATCTTTTGAATAAAACAAACTTGTATTTTCTCTGCATGGCCCCTGTAATTTAAAACGGCAAAATAAGTGGGGCAGGGTCAGCTGACGATATATTTCTTTGAAAAAAGAAGCATAACAAGGTGCGGGTGGTTTAGTAGTTCTTTTTAGCACACATAGTTGGCACAGTACCATCAAGCAATTTGAATCCAGGCAAAAGGACTCTCAAAAAGTGACACTGACATTCTGAAAGAAACCATAGGATTTATGATGATGCTTGGATCAATAACAGCGCTCTCATGCTATATCAGTAACACAAGCTGCAGAAAGGTAGGAAAAATTTATGGTAGTCATTAAGATCGTCAAGGTATCACAGAGGAACGAAGAGCGATTCCACACAAGAGAAACCTTAAAAACCTTTCAAAGTGACGGCCTGTTTAGTAAGAACTTTGCCAAAGACATGTTTGGCACGAGGGTCCACAAGCTCACGTAGTACGTGTATGGAACACAATTGGGCGTAGAATAGGCCCTTTTAAAATCAATTTTCGCCATAGTTCTGTATCATCTGATGTGAAGAGTACTGGTACGGGACGCAGCCGTTTGCAGAGCGTTTTCGGCAGTGTGGCTTTACTGCACACCTTTGATGCGAAGGAATCACCATGACGTTTTTTACCTTTTCCGCCTCGTCTTCACCAATTTATCCCGTATTGCGCTCTTTTGTTCTATTCCTATTACGTTCTTTGAGTCAACTCCACTAGACTGGCTTCATGGCAAGTTGTAGCACCATTTCTCTTACAAATACATGCATCTGCGCACCATAAACATCATGCTTGTCCAATAAAACGTAACGCAAACAACTAGGGCACATTGCAGCCAATAAAAACGCTAATGTGGCGTCCCTTTATCAGGAACTAATCAATTTATCAATTTCCTTCAATTTATTGAGTAGCACATGTTTCGTGTCAGAGTCGTTGATTTTGCAATGAGAGTTGTTTAAAAAAAATGGCTAAGTTTTCTGAAAGGATAAACAGGGCCCCGCCGACATAAAATAAATAGTGGGTTTCAAATTGTCAAAAAATTGAGGCCTTACTCTCCAACTGGTTCGACAATAGATGTGGAAGAAATGTACCAATAATTCTTTTCTCAGTACAAAAATATGCCCAAAGACAATCTCCATAGACAAGCTGGTACGCCGCATGTAAAATATCTTTACGGTGAAGCTGTCCGAAAGTGAACGGGCGGATGTAAGAAGCCTGCACGACATCGAGGAAATCGTTGTGCTGTCGGCGGAGAAGTGTAACGCCACCGTCGTAATTGGCGGTGAGCGCGACTACGGGTGGCGCTGTGGCGCGCCTCCGTGACGTCGGCTGAGGGGTTTTCGCATTTGTCGTCTGCTTCACTCGGGCTCGCTCTCCGTGCTGTTTTTTGCACTCGGTTGACGTCTGATGCTTGTGTGCACCAGGGTTTGCGTTTGCGCATCATTTTATTATAATAATAGACTTATAATCGCATACACTAGCTCAAGGCGTGAGTTAAAGTATAGGTTGAATACCGCGACAGAAGGAACGATGCGGGCGTGGCCCCATTTTTTGCGAAGCCTGTCTTGTGCGGAGCGCGAAGAGTCTGCGCTAGGCTTCCGCTTCTGTATTCAGCAACTTTTCGAACAAAGGGAACAGCCAGCTGCTAGTAACCGACAAGAAGAAAATTACAAGACCAAAGCAAATTCCAGGCCTTCGAGGCAGTCCGCTTCGGCACAAAGAATTACGCTTCCCGGTAAGCATGTGTAAGATAAAACAGTTTTTGCAACCTTGCCGAATGCTCGAAAATATTGTGTAATGAATGAATGACATTTATTAAGATGGGGGAGGCCACATGGCCGTAGTTGGGGAAGGGAAAGAAGGGAGGAGGGGAGGTGATCACTTAATCGTTAGAGATGACTTGTTGGAGATCGATGATCAGTGATTTCTTTGGAGGGGGAGTGTAGACCCCATCTCACACTACCCTTGCCAGGCCACTCTTAATAGAAAACACACCTAGAGCATGCAGAAAATTGGGGTCTTCGTACGGGGGATCATCAGGGGACGAGTTGGGGGGCAGAGCACTGAGCAAAGAAATGCGAGAAGATGCGAACGCTGCACAGTGCCAAGTGAGGTGCTTGAGGTCTGAAAAAACATTCTGCTGGCAATGGGGACAGTACGGAGGGGCCTAAAGGAGTCCAAATGGAACCATTTCCGAAGTGTGGAGGGTGTGAGGGCCGCATTAGCGATTGTCTTATTAACAAAGATTTCTGCGGAACGGGGTAGGGTGGGGACACCATGCAGGTAGCCCTGCGGAGTTTCTCAGCGAGCCGCTTTCGGCGAGAATATTTAGCATGATCCAGTTGGTGGCGCGGATGTAGACCTGGATCAGGTGCAAGATCGGGAGCAATCAAGGGAGGTGTAGACTGAAGGCTCTCCCGCGCTGCATTATGAGCAGCGTGATTGCCCTCCCCTGGGTAACATGCCCCGGCATCCAGGCTACGCGGACTTGCGTTCCGTTTCGGGCCAGTAGGTTAACCATGGCCTGGATGTGATGAACGGTAGGGTGATCAGAGTAAGCCCTATTGAATTCTCTGATGGCGGCGTGGGAATCAGTGAGGAGACGAACCCTGGGTGGTGGTGGTGCACGAGCCATGTAGGTCATGTGATCCAGGGCTCCTAGGAGACCATGAAGCTCGGCTTGAAGAGGTGACGGGGCGATGGTAGCCATAGTAGTGGCGCCGCTAAGATCAGGGCGTTCTTCGCAGTGCCAAGCCAAACCGATAGAGTTGTCTTGTAGGCTGGCGTCTGTAAATATGTCCACCTCGTTTGGTAGCCTCTGTGCCATGCATCGGCGGAGGGCGCGCAGACGCGGAACGACGCTAGCTCGAGGGATAGCCGACCGTTGCGAAGAAACCACGGTATTTCGAGCCCAAGGAGGTGGAGCAGGAGATGGCATGGGTCCGATTGGGTGTGTTTGAGAGTCCCATGCAGTAATAGCAGCACCCTGGATAGTGAGCGTGCGCCGGAGTTGATGGTGTTTCCGGGTCTCTTCAAGAATTTCTGGCAGGGGAGGCAGAGGAGCAGCTTTCTCTAAGGCGCAGATCCTAGTGTGCCGTGGGAGGCCTGTGATCGTCCGCAGGGACGCACGATGAAGAATTTGTAGTTGCTTCATGTGAGCTGGACGGAGGTCATATGCAGGGGCGCCGTACAGAATTCGACCAAGGGCAACTGCTCGAGTGAGCGCGAGGCAAGCAGCCTGACTAGCTCCACCATACTTATTAGACATCCTGGAGATCAAATGCAGCATTGGTTTCCAGTTGCGTCTAAGTTGAGTGATCCAACGTCTGGCACTGTTGTGGCTGCCCAATGGGATTCCCAAGATGCGAACCTGGTCGCACGTTTGGATTGGCGTTCCGGCCGGGTAAATAACATGATGGAAGTGAGATGGTGGGTTATGTAGCCCATGAACGAGTAGAAACTCTGTCTTGTCAGGAGCCAACTCTAACCCAAGTGAAGGGAGGCTTTGGGCTAGACTAGCAGCCGCTGCTTGTAGTTCAAAATCATACTTTCGACGTCCGGATAGTCAGCTGCCTCAGTCCACACCGTGAGGTCATCAGCGTAGATTGCAAAACGTGATGTGGTATCGGTCTCTAGCTGACGAGCGATTCGCGTCATTGCCAAATTAAAAAGCACGGGCCCGAGGATGGAACCCTGGGGTACCCCCCTAGCCAAGAAATAGGTTCTGGGGCGCCATCCCGGGTGCGTGCCACTAAGCTGAATAGGCCGATTTTCCAGAAAGGATTTTATCCAATTTTGAGCCCGTTGGCTTGGATATGCAGCAGCCAATTCGGTAAGGATGGGGGGTTGACTGACATTATCGAAGCCTTTCGCATGTCGATGGCTAGAACATAGTCCGGGTTTAATTTACGGTAATGACTCTGCGAAGGAGCCAAAGGCAGTCGTGGGTGCTGAGATGCGGACGAAAGCCAGTTTGGGATGGATGAAACCAGGGCTGTACGTACTCGAGATAGTGCTGCATTCGGTTGTTGATTAGTCTTTGGGTTTAGTTTACACAGAGTTGGGGTAAGGGCGATGGGGCGCAGGTTAGAGAGCTGAGCCGGATCCTTGTTGGGTTTGGGAATAGGGCTAACCAAGGTCAACTTGAGCGTGTCGGGAACCGTCCCTGTGCCCAGTGGTCATTAATGATCTCAAGGAGTACCAGCTGGGTGTTCTCGTCCAGGTTACGGAGGTGCTGCCATGTTAGACCATCATGGCCAGGCGCAGAATGGAGTTTGCCTTGGTGAAAAGCGGCCTGAAGTTCAGGAAGAGTGAAAGGGCTGTCTAGGTCCTCATCAGGGGATGGAATTATATTAGCAGGAAGGGGGGGGGTGCGGATTCAAGGAGGCGTGTGGGAAGAATGTGGAGATGAGGTTATGTTCCACGATGTCAGGCGGATTTTGTAGGGTGAGTGTGGCGAAGAGCGTAGAGCGACGTTTGCCTTCACCGGAGAGACCTCGGTAAACCCTCCATAGTTTGCTGAGGCCACGGCCCCGGCCGAGGTCGGAACAGAGATTATGCCAGCTTTCATTAGCGAGAGAGCGTTGATACTCGCGTATGAGCTTGTATTGGTGCCGGATTTTGAGGAGATCTTTGTGCCTTTTACCATTTTTAAGGTACCGAGTAGTGAGGGTATGGGCACCCTTCCACAAGTTGGCAAGATGCGCGTCAAGAGAGGCCGTTGTTGCGTCACATTCTATAACTTCACCAGACTGAGCCTTGGCGTCTTGCAAGGTGGCAATGAACTCTCTCAGCGTCGTTGGGGTGGATAGGGAGCTTATTGCTCGGAAGGTTTGCCAGTTTATATGAGGAATATTTTTTTTTGCTCAGAGTCGCTTTCCGCGGAGAGTGATAAGTATTGGAAAGTGGTCGCTGCCCCACGTAGTGGTATATGGGTTCCAGTCACGGGAAATGCAAGGGGTAGCGGAGGTGAGGTCTGGTGTTGTGTTATTTTGACGAGGATGTAGGCCTATGCGGGTGAATGAGCCAGGATCGTTTAACAGAGTAAGTCCGCATTCCTCAATAGTGGACTCGAGATGTGTGCCACGCAAATCAGAATAAGCATAGCCCCACGTTGTGCTCTTAGCATTAAAGTCCCCACCCACGATGATTTGGGTTCGGGGAAACTGCGAGACGAGGTGGCGCAGCCAGTCATACGTGATGCCTCTCTGGGAGCCTGAGACGGGGCGGTAATAGACTGAAGCGACTACGAGGGGCTTGCCATCTGGTAATCTAATGTGCACAATGACTGCTTCATGGTTTTCTGTACATTGCCCGGGAAAATTTGAGTTGACGGCCGGCGACATCCGAGCGGATAAGAACCGCTGCCTGTCCTACAGGAGTCGATGAAGCACCACGGCTGGAATGGGTAATACTGGGGTCGCTATAGGTGGTGTACCCCGATAGGCGAGGGATGCATCGGGTTTCCTGGAGGAGTATAACGAGGGGGAAATTTGAGCGACGCGACTACTGAGAATAGGGGCGGACTGATTGAAACTCCGACAGTTCCATTGTAAGATTTGCAACGGTGCTTCATTGCGGACCAGTTTTGGGATGCGCAACCTTTCGTGGTGGTTCCTCACAAGATTCCGACTCAGATATCCGGGCCCGTAAGGTACTGAATCATAGCTGTGGCTTGTTTGATGTGTTGTTCCGACCGAATGCGTATTTTTTCAATTGCTTCCTGCCGAGAGAGGCGCTCCCGTTGAAGGTCACCTCGAATGAGTGCCAAGACTTGCATCACCTCAGACGTGTCTACGTTTTGTTTTCGCGCCATCTGGGAAGAAGGTGTGCGCTTAACGCTCTTGCTGCGGCTCGGACGCGAGGAACTTTTTGGGCGGGACTTCTGGGCAGTAGACTGTTTGAGGGTGTCTGCTGAGGACGCCAATTGCGAAATCTGCGAAGATGGCGGACCCTGCCGAAGTGCCGCCAACTCCTCTTTGAGGCGGCGGTTTTCCGCCCGTAGCTGTTGCATTTCATACGTAAGCTTTCCAACTGAGCTAGAATCGCTTGATTGACAGCACTGTTTGTTAAGGACGACACAGGTAGAGGCTCCTTGGTGGGTTGACTGGATGTGTTCGAAGTGTAGCCGTGCCCACGTATTATGTCGGACCAAGATACACCCGGTTCTTTGTTGTCCTGCCGTGAGTTTGCTTTGCGTTCCTGCTTAGATTTCTCAGAAACCACTCTGCTAGGACATGTGGGGTTGACCGCAAGGTGCCCATTTTCCTGGCACGCAACACAGAAGAGTGTGCGCTCACATGCGTCATCATCGGCACGCATGTGGCCACATTTACGGCAGACTGGCTGCTTGGGGCAATATTTAGCCATATGCCCAATGCTGTGGCAGTTGAAGCAAACCATGCGTTTGGGTGCATACGGCGACACTGGTACGATAGCCATGTAGTACTTGACCACACGAGGAAGGGTTGGCGAATCGAAAGTGATTACGGCCCGATTGGTTTTGCCAATGCGCTGGGCAGCGAGGACCTCAGCTTGCTCACAGCGGAGCCATTGGAGTATCGTGGCATTGTCGTCGTCCGGTTCAACCGTGCGGACGCCTCTGGACGTGTTTGGGCGATGGGGGGCATTTTGACCTCTATAGGAACACTAACGTTTCCGGCGTTGTACGTGTAGCTGAGTCTGGTGGCATTGCTCAGTCTCGTTGCATGCTCAACGTCATAAACGGTTATCTGAATGCAGTTGCCGGCTACGTCATACCTATGAGTAGATAACTCTGCATGCTCCTCAGAAGGAGCTGTAGTCCCTATAAGTGTAGCAAGGGCAGTTTTGGGAATGTCTCGTACGCTGATTTTCGTGAGTGGCCTGAGCAAAAGTAGACAGCGGGGTCTACTCACCCTGTCCAGTCTTGTGATGGCCGTCTTGCGGGTTGGGCGACGCCGTTGCCACGGGGTCCAGGGGCCAGTGGCTTGGTCAACTTCATCTCCTTCCATGTCTTGCGCCTCCAGTTGAGCATCTTGATTGGCTTGCCCAGCTTGCGTATCGTGCGCAGTGTGAGCGACTGCTGTGTGGGCACTCTCGGCGAGCAATTCAAAGGCGTTCCTGAGCTGTAGGGAGCCCGGTTGAAGTCCGGACGCCATGCTGAGGCAGCCGACGCGCTCCAGTCACTCGTGCCGCGTTCCCCGGCGGCGACGACGCCGCTGGAACCCGGCTCGGTGAGCGTTAAGCTTAACGCGGCGTGCCACAAAAAACGTCTGTGAATGTCCTCCTAGGGGGGTAAATCAGGTATCAGAAGGTACGCACAAGTTCCGACGATGTTCACGAAGAACGTGGTCACCTCAAAAGTCCAATACACCCGGTAGGAACGTCGATAAACACTTTAAAAGACGGAGTGCATGTCGCAGCCATCCAGACAAGCGCCTAGTAGCGCCACTTTACGTCGTCATGGCATGAAAGAATGCTGACAAGCAATATGGGCTGCAAAGATCTAAGGTTGAGTTCCAAATAACCCAATGTGTATAGGCACGTGCGGTTTTTATACAAGGTTACTAACCAGTATGACGTTTATTCTGCGAAACGAGTCACGTCTACGGTGAAGATACACTAACAGTATTTTGTTAGGACATGGAGGAATATTTCGGTACATTTGCCACATCCATATTTCCCAGATATTCAGATTTGCGGTATAGGAAAACTGCACTTAAGAGGAGACTAAGGAGGATGACGAGAAAACTTCATCGAGCTGATTAGTAGGCAGGGTCCTCAGTCTAGGACGAGAGAGCAGGAGTAATTTTCTTCAATGCATAGGACGCATTCCGAGTAGACCAGGGTTTTTTCTTTACGCCTGGAAGATTTGCTAAACAATGAAGAGCTGCTTGGCAATATACATCGGTTTCGATACTCGTAATATATGCAGATATAATATTTGTTGCGTTCTTTAGCGACAACATCAAGCCTTCAACACCGTAATCATGTCACAATTGTTAGGGTTGAGAGTCAGTTCGCTTTGATAACGATGGTTACGACAGAAATTCGGAGCACAAAAGCTGCCTCCGAGCACTCTGGACATCATTGTCTGTAGCGCGATCGCTGTGGCGTAGCACAAACCTTCTCATTGTATTTGCATGTGAATAAAAACGCACACTGCGGATATGCACCTTCTTGCATGCAGCCATAAAGTAAGCCAAGTTGTGAAGAAAGGAGGGTATTTCATACAGCCTGAAGAAAATTCCACACAATCTTTGTGAGCCTCCCAAACATGTATAAGCCTACTAATAATCCATTTCGGCCGGTAAAGAAAATATAATGCGTTTGGCACATACGAATTTTTTTATTTATACATGCTGTTCCCGATGACCACAGCACCTTTGCAAAGAAATTACAAAAGGTGAGATGCAATGTAAAAAAAACCTAGACGTACAAAACGCTCTACACCGCGCAGAACTGCGCTGAAGAACCAAGAAATCAAATGTTTGATGAATTTTATGAGCCCTGAACACAATACTGTCGTCATGCAGTGCCTGTCCTACAACCTCTCACGTGTTTTCGTTTATTTTAATCTAATCTGGTTTGCTTGTTACAAACAGATAAAATGCACCCCGAGTTTCCTGTTTTGTTCTCTGTGGATGATCTCTAACTCCACTTCATTCTGTGATACCCCGACATTTCAGAAGCGCCTTCAAGCTTGTGTGACCTAAGTATTCTAAGAATTACAAGATGCAATTGACAACAACAATGCAACAATATATACGAAGAATTTGCGACGGGGGTAAGTACGAACTTGATATAGCAATTTGTCCAAACCGACGCAAATTGCAGCAATCAATAAAGTACGCGATTAGTCCTAAATAAATCAACCCCAGCTTTTTCATAATGTGCGATAAATTCCGCATTTAAAAATACTATAAACTCTACGGAAACAGAGATTATCAATTTTTTTAGGTCGAACTAGCGGCACTCCACATGAAAATAACACGTTGCGCGGATATTGAACTAGGCCCGAGACCGAAAAAACTTCATGTTTTATATAAAATGTAGGCAAGAACTTGATTAACTACAAATGTTCTGATATTCTGGAGAGCAACCGCGTTACACTTTTATGATTTAGGACACAGCACAAGGCATATATTGTTACGTGGCAACAAAGAAAAGCAGAGGCGAATATAGGAAGATGGTGCAGCGAGGTATTTACATGGATGATCCATGTACCAGCGGCTATGAAAGAGCTCGCGCCGGCCACAACCTCCGCGTCGTGGTCCGTGGTGGTTGACTGCGCCATGAGGTAATGTCGAATGTTATAAACACGGTTTCAAATCACAGTTGACAGCCCAATGTCTGCTATACGATCTTTTTAGACAAAATGGACTTTGCGGAAATAAAACTATAAGCACTTTTCTAGCATTCGCCAGAATTTAACGGTGATTCCGACAAGTTTTTCTTGTTAACCGAGGTAAGAAAGAAAATTCATTAGAACAAGGGTGGTGACTGTATCTGGTGGGTGGAAGTCGCCATTCATTTGTGGTTTTAATAGTACAAAGTGAGCACCCACCCTGAACTTACATTTACGAAAGCACAAAAACGGTCATATCGGCCAGAAGGGGATTGAAAGAGTAGAAGAAATGTCGTGAAATGAGAAAAAAGAAATGACGCCAAAAAAGTAAGAAACAAGTTAATTTTTAAATTAGTGAAATAAAATTTGTGAACAAAAGAACGGAAGGGGGAAGTGACCTAATAAATTTTCTGTGATCACTGATTGCAGCAACTTCCACGGGAGAGCTGTTCAAACACAATTAAAGGGACCCTGCAACACTCTTTCAGCAGTGCAAGTAAACCTGCGCGACGTTTAGATTAAACTGCCACGAATACCTGAGCCAAATATTACACGTGCACGTGAAGCGGTGAGCGCGCAAATCGATGTGAAAGACGCGAAAAAACCAACCGCACTCTCTTCAGTTCTCATTATGCACCCCTTGCATGGCTCATGTGACGTCGCTGAGGCCATGGCTGTCCGATAGGCTGTCACTGGTCACCTTCGCGGCTAATTTCTCCCATTTCCGTGTCGGCAGCACTGTGTACGAGCCTATTCTATGTCTGAACCTGTAAACACAGTTTTGCCATTTCTTTTGTGTTTTGAGTGCGTGCATAGTTTGAGTGATGAGCTCAATACTTCCCTTTCAACAGGAACGCTCGACAACAAACGTTACTTGCTTCAAAAATGCCCTACCCGCCCGAGCGCGCGCTTGCGAGCAGGTACCCATGCCTGCTTTTTTGTGGCACCGGACCGGAAATAGGCCCTTCTCACGTTGCGGAGAAATCGAGAAAACTCCCCGGCCTGTGATATATCGAAGGCCGCTGAAGAGAACGCCGCGAGCCGCCCCCCTATCCAGGAGAGAGTGCGCAGCTTTCGTCGCGTTGGCCGCGGTCGAGTTGAAAGGGAACGATTATGCGCGATATCTCATCGCGTCCCCTGCCCAACCCGCAGCTTAATCATTAGTTCTCTATATTCAATATATTGATTGGCGTATTCATGACAGGTTGTGCCCAGTACGGGCCAATAGTTGCCATTGTGACACCGTGATTGAAACCACGGTACTTCTGCACATTACGCAGATGCTCTACCTCAACTTCACCACTGCACCACCCAGTAATACAGTAAAATGCCAATGAGGAAGGCCATCTGACCCGCAGACACAATGTGTCTAATGTTACTCACAACATGTTTACAGCATGAATACCTCTTGTACAGGTATTCAGAATATTGAATTGGGATCAGGTGGGCGTAAGTTTAAATGGTGAACACCTCCGTAACCTCAGATATGCTGATGACGGTGCGTTGCTAAGAAACTCAGAGGAAGAATAGCAAAGCACGCACACTGAAAAAGCATAGTAGAACCGTGGGCTCAAAAATTATTATGCAGAAACTAAGGTAATGCTCAATAACCTCGGTAGAGTACAGTGGTTTGAGAGAGATGGCGAGGCAGTAAAATGGTAAGCGAATATATGTACTTATAAAAGTACTGACCCAGGATGCCAAACATGAGGCAGAGATAATTAGATGAATAAGAATTGGTTGCAGTGAATTCGGTAGGCATTCTCAGATAATGAATGGTAGCCTTCCATTGTCCCTCAAATAGGAAGTGTATGACAGCTGCTTATTGCCTCTACTCACCTCTGGGCCAGAAACGTGGAAGCTCGCTAAATGGGCTCAACTTAAATTGAGGACGATTCAGCGATAAAATGAAACGAAAGATGATAGTTGTAACATTAAGGCTCAAAAAGAAAGGGGAGTGGGTCAAGAAACAAACGCGTGTTAAGGACCTATTAACAGAATTTAGGAACAACAAATGGGCGTGGGCCGGGCAAGTAATGCGAAGGCAAGACATCCGTTTGTCATTAAGGGTAACAGAGTGGATATTCAGAGAAGGCAAGCGTGGCGGGGGCGGCAGAAGGGTTAGATAGGCAGATGAGATCAAGAAGTTTGTGGTGATAAGTTGGCCGGTGTTAGCACATGGATGGGGTAACTGGATATCTATAGGAGAGGCCTTGTCACTCCAATGGGCGTGGATTGCCTGATGATGATCATGATTCAATATTTGTTCGCGTTTTTTAAGAACGTCGACTGACAGACGATGGAGGATGACAAATCTGGGCATATCGTGAAAAATATCGCTAACGATACTTCCAACTTGCAAGTTTAGAAAACTGATAAACGTTCTATGCAATTTTTGCTGAGTACCTGCGTTTTGACGTGCTTTCAACCGCAGGCTTGAAGATGAAAATGCAGGTTGGATTGAAGGAGTCAAACAGAAAACCAAAAATTTTCGCTTCTTTGGAGGACTGTTTACAGCTCGAAGAGTAGTTTGTTGCAGCGTAAGGAACCGTCGGGCAGCTGGAAACTGAGAGGGCGTCTCGCAGTTACCGACTTCCTGCAGAAAAGGAAAAAATGGCTCTATTCACCATGGAACGGTTCAAGAACTGCGATGAAGGCATAATTTTTTACGCGTGGCTGGCCATCTAGAAACACTTCGGGGAACTTCTATTCTACGTAAATCCCAGTGATCACGAGTGCAACATTGCACGTGCCGGAAGCAGTAAAAAGAGATCGTCACGAGGACAAAAGGGGATCTAAGCACGTAAAATCTAGTTCTAGTTTCATGGAACGATGGTGTGTGTTAAGACGATTTCGCGCACAGGTTCCGTATTACCCAGTCTTCTGTTTCCTAAATCTGCACATCGTGGATCAAATTTTTGTATGTAAAATTAGGGCTGTAGCCTCTTTGGGCTCCCAGGAGAGTTATGGATGCAACAATGGAACCCGAATTTGTATAAAGTATTCAACAACTCGTGTAATTTTGGAGGCCACTAAAATGCAGTGCGAAGTGCTATTTTTCTTGTTCCTACGTCGAGCACGTACACTACGTACAAGTTGGCCAGCACATTTGAGGGCCTCATTGGCGTCTTGCCTAATGGCCTTGTCGCCTTTGTGTCAGACCTCTTCACACGATTGAGCTGAAATAGAGAGGGCGTAATCAGGAGCGGATTTTTAGGTAAACTTTTATGTAGGAGATGATGTCTTGGTAGATAAGGGCTTTCGCATAGGAGATCTCCTGGAGAAGAATGGAGTAATATGGCACCTGGAATGTTATGTTACACTCGCACGTTTCTGGTCATATGCATTTCCTGGCCAGTGGCAACTGTGTTTCCTCCCTGAACCAAATAGGCGCCTGTATACCACACAGGAATGTTTTAGGTCCCTTTATTTAGAATTAAACAGTCAACATTCTTAAACTTGAAATAAATATAATTTTATACATTTAGCCGACGACATCAACTTTGTTATTTCAAAGACATATGCAACCAAAGTTGCCACCAGGGCACAAAAGGCTACCATAATTTTCCAACAGGTCTCAGTCAAGTAAAATAAACACAATTACCCCGAAAGTTGTCAAATTACCAAAAATACACTGAAACAAAAAAAAATCATGTTTAAAGCAAAAAAAGTATTGTTTAATAAACAGCTCACACTTCGGGCTGCTTCTAAGAAACATCCGCGCATACGTAAAATGAGTAGTGCTATTTCTGTGAAGATATGACGTGAACACATCATGCAACCCTCAAGTAAAATCTTCAAAGCGCTAGCCATGTAAAATTTAAAGCGCTAGCCATGAGCCATCATTTCATTTAGAAGAAACTCTGCGGTCTATTTGTCTGGAATTGTTTGTTTTAAATGTGAATTACAACAGACTTCTGTAGTGCGCAACTATACGTTATAAATACAAAATCACGTCACTCTTTACCACAGAAACAACTGCGTGGTATCACTAATATCTCGTTTCTGCTGACGAGAAAACAAGATATGGGTGTATTGAGTTTGGTGTTATTTCTTATTTGCGTTTGGAAACCTTTTCTGCTCTTTGTTTTCGGTCTCAACAATATTACATGATTACTGAGAAGATGCAGGGACAATGGTGTTCTAACTCGCAGGCGCAGTGCCTATTTAATGCAATTTCTACTATACACTTTACCTGGTTTGCCTGGCACGTGAGAACAAAAAGCTGTCTATATTGAAACTATTACGCAGAAAATATTGGTGGAATATTTAAAGCAAGTAACGGTTTGCGAAAAAGAATACTGTACGCGTATTTTATTGTCTGGTCCTGCGCCTGTTTTTGTGTCTGTTTTCTGGACTCCCTTTTTTTCTTTTCATCAAACTTCTTATGAAACCTGCTCCCCTCGTTTGATAGCTTTCAAATACGCCATTTAAAATATTTCTCTGGTCCAACATCATGCCCAATAGAAGGGCTGTCACGCAACGAAAAGCATTATATGACTCCATCAGTAAGTAAACTTGGGTACCTAACGTTATGTTACGGAAATCTTCTGAAGAACACAAAAGCTTTTATTTTTAGGCATATTTTGTACGACTTCATGGGGTGGTCACGGGACACTACTTCAGTTTATTTTCAAGCAAAATCGCTCACTTGAATAAAGAAAATCTTATGAGAAGTGAACGAATACACGTAATGCAACCATTTTTTAGACGAATTGTAGTATAGAAAGCGAGCATCCCTAATTTTAAAAACAAATTTAGGTTGACTGAATCCTGTTAAATTGAGGTGACAGAGGGGACGTGAAAAGGCATGTCATCCGAAGGTCGAAGGGCCGCTGGACAACCAGCCACCCCAACCGAGTCGAAACAGAGACTGTACAAGCAGAAGAGAACAATTACCCACACGGCAAAATATTAATAAAACATTTGGGACAGAATGCAGACCCGCATCGCTAGACGCAGTCGGTTACGTTAGCATGGGGAGGCCTTAATACGGCAGTAAAAAAGAACACATCGTAGTGATACCATGGACAGTGATATATATCCCTCTATTGCGAAATAGAATTTTTGTTCAGCGCGATTATTCTGAAATCCGTACAGTGAATATGTTAATACCTGGTACCTTCCAAAAATAAAAAAACCTTTTAAAAAATTTTGGGTTTTTTCCCTTTTCCCGGGAAGTTTTAATTTTAAAGGTTTTTGGCCGGGGGCCCTTTGGGTTTTTTCCCAAAAAAAACCCGGGGGGGGCCAAAAATTTTGGGGGGGGGGGGGGGGGGGGGGGGGGGGGGGGTTTTTTTTTTTTTTTTTTTTTTTGGGGGTTTTGCACTAAGGGATTGCTTTTCGCGGGGGATCCGCCTCACCTGGCTTTGAAGGGCTTCTTTTTCCAAATTTTGCCACCGTGTTGATGATTTTAAAGCGGGTGTTGGGCCCCCCCGAAAAAGCGGTCAAAGGTGCCGAAGGGGCTTCCTTTCCGAGTTGGGATCGCGCCGACGTGGCTTTGGCCCACTTTCGAAGTTGCCAGCCGTGTTTGACGTCGAGGGTTGGAAGGGGTACGTTGCCGAATCCCATCGGGCCCCTGCCCCGCGTGACTTTGGTTTTCGTTTTTGAGCGTCCCTGCGACCCTTGCTTGAAGTGCTCGGGGTTCTGGGAGTGAGCGGTGGCGCGGTTGAAGGGGCCAGCCAGTTTGGTGAAGAATTGTTGGGGGTCCATTCAGTTCATCGGACAAACGCAAGGGAGCGGCCGCGGAGGGAGGAGAGGAGAAGCGCGCGCGCGTTTTTCCCCGGGGGGGAGAGGGGGAGAGAAGGCGCACCCCGCGCGAATCGACAGCGGCGGGAGAGAGGGAAAATAGAAAAGGGCTTATAGCACACGGGGGGGGAAGGGGAGAGGTGCGGACGGAGCCGACGGACATAGCCCCCAGCAAAAGAGCTTTGCTTTTAAAAACTTTTTTTCTCGCTCTGAAAATAGGTACACTTTCTTGCAGCTTTTGCTTTGTATACATTTTACCAAAAAATTACCCTCGCGTTCTACATTAACAAGGCCAGTGATGTGTTCAATGACTTGACCCATAATGACGTTTGTCAGTGATCAGGGAGACGTGAAAAGCCGTTTAAATTCAGCGTTGGACAGAACACTGTTTTGTTGGCATCGCGTTCTTGAGATATTGTTTTGCGTCTTACAAGGCTATAAATTACGTCGTAAGAACAGCAATGCGTGTGCGCGACGAGGATATGTCTGCCCGTACAGTGCAAAAACCCGTGTTATTTTTCTTCAGGTTGAGGTGAACAAATCGCAAAGTATTCGGACCTTTGCAGCGAACAGGCAACTCACAGTACAACCCACACTGCAAAAGACAACCGGCACAGACCTGCTGCCTGAGACGCTATTACTCCAACATGAGTCCTTGTAATTAGTGAATGACTTTCCTTCCACACATTCAATAGGCAAACAATATATCCGCCAAAGACGCCGATGAGATAATTTTATTGCACTATTTACAGGATTGTCCTATGGTGAAGAAAGCATTCACATAGCCTCGTCTTAGGAACATAATACCATTTCAAACTGGTGTTCAAATCTTTCCTCGGCCGAGAGTAAGTCTACATAGGGTACAGGGCATAAAATACGATATATCCTGTCGAGGGCAATGTGAGTGATCGACACTCAGTAACTCATCAATGCAGAAACATGCCACGAAATGACCCTTCTTTGCTTATTTGGATTAGCTGTAATCGTTACCTTCCACACTTTCACTCTTCTATCTCTTACTCATTACAGATGACGATGATCTTGTCACTTAGCGTAATCTCTCGGTGGTAATTGGCACCACCGTCACATGTCTCCTCGCCCTGAATCTTGAAGCCACCACTGAACATCTTCCGCAGTGTCATGGTAAGACGTTACCTGATCTGCGCGTGCGAGACCACCACCTACGCCCCTTTTGTCATCCACTACGACAAATTCATTCTGCCTGACACACTTCGCTGCAAATAGAGAGCCCGAATATCGGAGTTCAAGCTTCATGAAGAAACCTTTGGTAGCACAGCTGACGAATTCACTTTAACGTAGAACAAGATGGCCCTCCTGTATTGGCCGTGCCCACCTGCTTTGATCGTAGCCTGGCTTTCCGGTGCGCCACATGTTGTGTGACTGTGTCCTGGTGCAGTGAGTAACCTCCAGAAACCATTTTAGCATTCGGCTGTGAAATGTAGACTGTCGCGTAACTCTCCACGTTGTCTTTAGGTCCTTCCTGCATCCGTCTGGTTCCCTAGCTCCCGGCCATACCGAAAGAAATGTGGCGCGTGGAATGTTACCTTACTTTCATAAATGGTTATGGCAGGGGCAGTTTCTGCAATGTGCGCGCATTTATTTTTGTTTGCAGAAACAGACTCTAAGGCATTTATTGATGGCCCCGTTTTTACAAAATACTATTAGCATCGACGCTTAAGCTGTTTGTATCCTTACATAGTGAACAAGCGCAATGGACAAGGACGTGTGCTTCCTCGTCTTCCATCCTTCCCTTTTATTTCTTTTCCTTATCCCTTTAATGACAGCAATATGAAATAGGCCACAAATAATTGTTTTTTCGTGTTTTGGCTTGAAACAGACACCATGATTACATTCCACAGTTATATTATCTGGGATTCCACTTTATCGCCGACTTTTAGGTTGTGGCGAGTTCGCGACTACAAGCACATCAGCCAATATCTGGAATACAACTTTATTGCCTACTTTTAGGTTCGAATAAAAGGGACGTCTGCAGGCCTGCGAAATAACGGCTTCTCTGAAAAACATTTATTTCGCAGTTTCCAAACCCTGCAATCAACAACCTTGAAAATGAAATCCTCGGGGCATTAAGTGCTGAAAGCATGTCATTTACAGCTGGTGAAAGTCGGAGAAGCAGTTCCCATTCTTGTTGAGGCACACGTGAACGTTGCACTCTGTGCATTTTAAAACCGTTTGCCCTTCGCTCGCAGGCCGCTAGCACCGCTGGCATGTGTTTTCCACAGCTGGCCAGTGACCTGTACTCTCCGAATGGATGCTAGGGACTGGCACGGGTCTCATTGTCACTCTTTTTTGTTGCATTCAAGCTTGGCTTCCAAACATGACGGTCTTCCCCTTTTCTTCTCTGTAATGTCTTTGTCCTGCTTCAACAGACATATGGCGATGTAAAACTTGAACTCAAGAAGGTCCATTTGATGATTGACAGGAGCACCCAGTGAAGCACAGTCACGTCTATGAAGCAGCCAGCTGACAACGACCACGTCCACAAAGTGAAAGAAAATTTTGAGATAAAACTTTCTTGACCTTATGTGAATTCTGTAAAATGCAATGAGAGCATCAAGTTGGTCGACGCCGCCCATCGACTTGTTGTAGTTGCTAACAACACTTGGACAGTCAACCTGCACCATCTTTTTTTGCGTACGTTCCCACCTGTCTACGGATGTCACTGGCTGTGCACCTGCAAGCGTGTGCAATGTTGCCACCGCTCGGTTGTCCTGCCACTTGAGTGCAAATATTTGTAAATCATCAATTACCGTCTCGAATTCTTCAAATGATCCTCGGCCCGTCTTTTTCAAACTAGCAGCGGTAGGCAGAGGGCAACCTTTTACCTGGTTAGCGCGTGCTGTTACAAGACAGTGTACATCCTTCTTTGCAAAGGCAGTAAAAAGCTTCAGTGATGAAAACCAAATATCACAGAAAAGAAGATGGTTCAATCCTGGCTGGATGACTCGGCACAGCTTGAGGAGTATATTCCCACTGGCACCAATGTCAGGCTCTCCCGGAACAGCCTCTATCTTCCCTGTGTATATTTCAAATGAATGTACCATTCCCTGCGAGTCGCACAGAAGAAATATATTGTAACCCCACTTATGAGGTTTGCTGGGAATATACTGTTTCTGGTTACTGCGACCCTTGAATGAATCCATGTGCTCTACAGCGCAAATGGCTTGCGTTTTCGGAATAGGCTGAAATTTTGGAAGGAGGGAGTCAATAATTGGTATCACCTCGGAAAGCCGATCCTTCTGTGGATCGTCGGTCGAGGGCAAGTCTTCATTGTTATTGAAATGCAAGCTCGACTTGATTGACTCCCAACGATCACGTGACATCGTATCAGCCACCGTGGGGACCGTACACTCTTCTGTACAGTATAGCCGACTATTGTGAGACTACAGAGCTACATCAATGTGATCAAGCCGAGAAACTATTCCAGCTCCTTGAGAGTCAGGGCCAGCCCTTTGTTTTGGTTTTTTGAATTGCAAAAAGTGTGGTCTGCTGGACGATTTCATCGAGTAAGCTGTCATCAATAAGCTCTTTGATATATTCAAAAGGTGCTCGCACAGTGTCATTTTCAGGAAGAGTGGTATTCCAGGATGGTATTTCGCACTGTTTTGAGAGTGTTTTTTTTCACTTCACTGTCTGTTTGCAGAGGCATTTGGCAAAGCCACCTACGTCACCGTTTTCATCTTCATTGCTCGAAGAAGACTCTCCCATGGGCGCAGCTCGTTCTTGTGCATGAGGATCGTAGTAAACATCGTCGTCCTCACCGTCACTAAGACAGCTATCGTCAATCTCAGGCGATATGAAATCCATCCTCTCCCAAAAAATAAAAAAACCGTCATACTGCAGTCACCGCAAAGTGCCTAAATGGCATAGTGTCGCGAATTCGCGACATACCCCGAAAGCAAGAAGCATGCAACAAAAAACGTATTTTTAGGCAATGTAACACCCCATGGGCAGTCTCTTGAATGCGTGCAAATAGAAAAAATTTGGGGTAGCTTGTACTCACTTCGGTTAGGCAGAAAACGACGAAGTGAGAGCTGTCCGCCAACCGATAGACATACTGGGTTACAGTTTTCAACACCTTATACGAGATGGCGCTACATGTCTCTAGCGCAACCACCGCCTCTTTGCCACAAAAAACTGACTGCCACCGAAGGACGCAAAGGTTTCGCGAGTTGCTTGGCCACCTTGATTCAGCATGTCTCGAATTCGCGACAACTTTCATTAAAGGGTTATGTTCTACGATTTGCAGGCAGGATAGTACGGCACTGTATGCCGGTCTTGGATTACCTAGTGTTCCAGAAGGCCCGTTTACGCACTGCTCACAAAGGGCTTCTCTTTTCCTACCCGGTCTTGAATGTCATAGTCTTCATAAAGGTCTTCCACGCCCTACTTACTAAGGGGTTTACTTTGCGTAGTAAATAGCGGGATGTGTACTTTGCCAGAACACGATCCTCCACGATCAGACCACCAGCCCACCATCCTCGTGCTGGTTGCTACCCGTAATGGGAGGAGTTTGATATACTTGGTTAACGTTTAGATCACCACTGGTATGTACTTGCGCGTTCCATCTTTTTGCTTCTGGCGGTGGGCTTTTTTGGCTTGATAAACAAGGCAGCATAGCACATACTTTGATACATCTGAGGGCTTACGAAGCTGCACGAATACTGTGAAATGCACTTCAGGGTTTTGAAAAAGGGCGAGCTGGTTGCTTGGCAGTTGTTTGTGCGACAGTCCTACAAGCAACATGCGGAAATAGTCAAGAGTTCAAGTTTTTCTTCTCATTTTCTCGGTATTCCAGAAGCTGTGCACTGCCTTCAAACACTGCCATTGTTGCCATGAACCCACTGAAAGTTTCATCACTGTCACTGGGCACAGATTCAATCCCGTCTTCCCAGTTCGTAGTTTCCTCAGTATGGGGTCTTGGTCGTGCGCTTGTTCCACCAGCCCGGCGTCGTTAAAGACATTCGTGTCGTACGGGGGAGATACTGCAGAGGCTGCCTCAAGCTGATGTGTTCGATGTGCTTCTGAACAGCCACAAGGAGCAGACTGTTGTGCACAGTTAAACCTAGAACATCGAGGCGTTCAAGGAGCTCTTCAACAGAACATCCGCCTACCCATTTTGTAGACCCCACCTGTTCCTAATCGGCAAATTGA